>CM060485.1:4871798-5471798 GCA_030544225.1 Skeletonema marinoi | reverse complement strand
GTCTTGGTTCCAAAAGTCTCCAAAGAGGAAAGCATGAGAGTCAGAGGGTGCTCTTCATTCACTTCATCGTCGCGGCAGCACCCAAAGAAGAAGAACCGGCGTTGTTTGTTGGTAGCTGATTTGTTGGGCATCATCAGTATCTGATTCAGAAGAGCAACAGACGCCGCATCTATCCATTGGCAGTCGTCGAGAAAGAGAATCAGAGGTTCCTCTTGGCAGCCTAAAATGATTTCCACAAACTGACAAAAGAGATATCTCAACCTCTTCTGTGCATCCACAGCAACATCGCAGTCCCCATCATTCTTGTCACATACGAAGTCATTGCCAAGAATAACCCTCAAGCTCGGCATTGCAGTGACCAGACTCGAGATCTCGTCCCCAAGATCTCGTTTCAGCGCAGTAGAAATCATTTCCACGGTCGAGTCATCTCTGGTAGACAGCAACGTACAATATTCATCAAACGCGGAGCTAATGGCATGGAACGGCTGAGACTGTTGGAGTTTATCAAAGCTCCCCGACAAAAACACACTTCTGCCACTATCATGAATATGTCCGTCTCTTCTAGAAGTAACGTCCACAGCAAATTTGTAAGAAAGCATTGATTTACCTATGCCGGATGATCCATAAATCATGGCTACCTCACATCCACTCGATACAGATCTCTGATAAGACTCCTTCAACGTTGCCAGCTCTAGCTCTCGTCCGTAAAAGTAAGTACGACCGTCTTTGCCCCCAATGCTCCCTATCTGCAGACCGACTGTAGAAGCATTTGCCATGTCAAGATCTCGAAGATATACTTCAGGAGAATCCATCATCAGTCTCAAATCATCTCGTAAATCTGTCACAGTCTCGTAACTTTCGTCCCCTGTAGCACCTTCATTTGTACGATCTATCATGTTACTAATCATGTCGCAAAGAGCAGTCGGCAAGCCCAGTGACTTGAGTGATTCTACGGATGACACAGTGCTCGATTGAGTCGATCGTTGCGTCTTCTTCGACATATGCTCAAGTCTATCGGCGCCTTCCGTCCCTAACATTCCCACTGAGGATTGACCTACGGTTCCTACTTGTTCTGGTACTTGTTGTCCACCAGAAAATAATTGAAAGAAGGTGGCACCCAGTGAATGTATTGCTACCATCCTTGCATCATCGTTGATACACATATCTCTGACTAAGTCATCTCTCAAAGTAGCACATCTCACGTTCAAATATTCGATGATATGATCACTACCACCTTCAAGCAAAGACGAAAGTTGCTGAGCCAAGATGCCCAAGTCATCGGGTTCAGAAGATTCATCAGGATGCAACGGAAGCGGCTCAAGATCGTTGCGCGTTAAAGTGGTTGTCCTACTGCCATCATCTTTCTTTTCTTCTTGTGTTAGTACATTGGCCCCACACCTCACATAAATGGAATGTGCCAGCGATTCGTACTTTCGCTGCTGCCACTGCCGCTGGTGTGGCCCTGCCATTATTTCGTTTATTATGGACGGGTCCAAACTAATGCCCCCTCCTCCTCCATCTCCATCAAGCCCTGCCGATGTAGTTACTTTCTTCTTCTCATCAACAACATAAAGCTGGTCTGCAAGAGAGTGAGCGATTTTCAGTGCACATGACACATACTCTCGAGAGCACACTATATTGTCATTGTAATGATTGTTATGGCCGGTACTAGCGGTTGTTGTTTTGAGAGTTTCAATGGCAGCATCGATCCAAGCATTCAAACCGATGATCATGCCATCACCACTGTAATCAGCGGCCAACGCAGTTGATGCCGCGACATCATTTGGATTGGCCGCAGCATCATTGTTGAAGCAGCGATCGTTAGTGTTGGACGACGCCATAAAATCTATATGCATTCACTCCTCTGACTTATCATTACTTATCGTGGTCAGTACTTTCACTTGTCTCCAAATATTCTGATCATCTGCCTGGTGGGACTGGTGTTTTGCTTTTCTTTTCTGTGTCTGTTGTGGGATCGGAGCTTGGCTTGCTTCTCTATCATCTTCTTGTGAGAATGAGTCACAATGCAGTCTACGATTAACTTCAAACGCTCCAAATTGCCCGACGAGTCATTCTTGATTCCCTTGCTATATGTTGAACGTGTAATTTCTGACGGCAATGGCGAAGATTACCTCGACCTGAATCCACCAGATGTTCAATATATCCAACAATATACAACAACTCTTTATTAGTTACTGTTAAAGTCTTGTTTTCAACAAGAAGTGAGCTTCGGCGTGGAAGTCCATGAGCTCTCTTCTCGTTGGGAAAGATTTGTTGGCTGTTACTGATTTGATCGCACCACGTCAGCGTAAGACGCTGTCTTCTTGCTGTCCTGAATTTTGCCTCCAACACACTCCTGCGAGTCCTCGGTCGACTGCTCAAGGCAATGGTCGTCCTTGGACTCGAGATTGGCATGCTTAATCCTGGTTTCCATATTCTCGTAATGAATCTTTGTCAATTCATCAATATCAACAGCACCGTTCTCGTCCTCAGTAATGTTCATGATTATATTCCTAAACCTTCTGAACTTGGCACCTTGTAGTGGTTTCGTGAAGAAATCTCCGATCATCTCATCGGTGGGACAATATTCCATTGTAATTTGTTTTCGCTCTTGCACATCAGCGACGAAAAAATATCGAATATTCATGTGTCTGGTTCGCTTTCCGCTAGATCCTTTTCCATTTGTTCCCAACAGTATGGCGCTTTGATTGTCCTGGTGCACAACTGACGGCTCCATTGGATAACCCTGTGCCTCCATGAAATATCTTGTCCACAAGATTGCTGGCATGTTGTCATGCACAGCAACAACCTCTGCTTCAGTAGAACTTGTGGTGTTGATCTTTTGTGCATTTGATGCACCGTTGACCATGCCTTTTCCAAAAGTCATGTACGCCCCTGTATGGCTCTTCATGTCTGGATGAACCGCGAATGCTCCGTCAATGAACCAGTGATTCTTGTCGAGCCGATGAGCCTCAACCTTGAGTTTCAAGAACTTTGTCCGCCTGACATATTTGATCGCTCGTGTAAGTTTTTTGTAATCATCTTCGTCTGGACTCTGGACGCGTTTCGTCAGAAAGGATACGGCTGTTCGCAAATCCGGTCTGGCCCGTTGTGACGCAAAAAGCAGTTGCGCTGTGACACGATGGAACAGTGCTGCTCGCTCCTCATCCAATTTCGCTACATCATCACGAGTCTTGAACAGATGCTCTGCGGCGGGAGTTGCCGCGGTTCCATCCATGTCTTCAGGAAGGTCCTTCAGCACCTCGTCAAAGTATTTTTCCATGCCCACAGTGAAGCTCTTTTCGTCTGTGAAATCCAATTCCATTCCAAGATAGTCGTGTACCTTTCCACGGTTGACAGTCAAGTCTCCTACCCTTCCAAATTCACTCCTGAGGCTTTCGATAATTTCGTCTACCACAGATGAGTCAACATGTGATATCTTCAGATCATCCACATGCCAAACAATGGTGCATGTCTTTCCGTTGATGATCTTATTCGCCACACACCAGTCGTAGGGGTTGACGTTGAATCCTTGATCCTTTAAGAACCCAGAGAGCTTCCTCCAGAAGAGCAACGCTGCCTTCAGAGTTCCATAAAGACTGACGTTCAACTTGCAGTAAATCTGTGATTGTCCACGGTGTTGATGAACGTATTTCTGGTAGTCCTCGGGTGATATCTTTGCCAATAGTTCCGCCATCCGTCCATCTAACACCACATGCACATCTCTATCCTCTACAGGCATCTTGGTTTGCAGGAATGCCCCGGGAATGTCCACTGTCGCAACATCTCTCTTTTCATACGCATCGATCATGCATGTTAGCATGATGCCCATCAACGTTGCGGTGGGTGATGATGCTTCTGCTTTGGGAATGTAGGCACGTTGTTTTCTCCCATCTGCGCATCCTCTGCCTTTGATTCGGCCATCTCGCTTCTCTTTCAGGTACATGAGGTATTTGAGCGCATCTGCACGCTCTTCCTTGGTCAGCTCATGCCAGTGTTTCGGTTGGAACCCTTCCATGTCGTGAATCTGCTGGAGTTCCTTTTGTATGGCATCTTCCCCTTTTTCTCCAAATACCTTCAGTCCTTTTTTCCAGTTCATTTGTTCAGTGGTGAACACGAACTCCTCATCCTGTTCGATGTCATGGCAGTTCAAGCCTTCTCCCCAGCCAAGGTGTTTAGTCAGGAACATCCATTCAGCTTCGGTTTGTGCCATGATGGTCTCATCATACCCATTATCGTTCGTCGAGTTGAGATTGAGTAGTAGGATCTGATCATTTTCCTTCAGTTCATCACCACATGTAGCGAATACATTACATGCGACATGAGTAGGCTTGGACATGGTAGTTTGCTGTGGTTGAGCCATGCCAGTTGCCATATTGACAGCATCGCTGCTGAACATACGTGGGCTGATTAAGTTGACTGTGTTGGACATGCCGTTCACTCCTCTGTTAAACTTGCTTGGGCTCATCACTGTGACTTGTTCGGGTGAGGCTTCAGACGCTGTAGTGCAGACAAAATCGTCAAATCTACTGGTTGTTCCACGCCCCTCACGTGTGCTGCGGCGAATGGTGGATGTATCTTCTGCAGCTTGGACCTGTGTTCCATCAGTCGGCTCATTATCTTGATCTGTGCTATCCACTCCTGCGGGTTCATCTCCGTCATATTCTTCATCATTGTTGTTTTCACTTTCATTGTTTATCACTCCTGCATTTTCTGCACCGTCTGCCTCGGCGGTATAATCATTATCATAACTGATTTCTGCGCCGTCATTATCAGCAGCATCATCATAGCTGATTTCTGCGCCGTCATTATCAGCAGCAGCATCATCATTATCATCATTTTCATCAACAGAATCTGCATCATTATTATCATCATTTTCATCATCAGAATCTGATTCGCTTTCATCTGGTACATAATCTCCGTCATCCTCATCGTCGTCATCAGTAGCATTCACTCCTGCGGTCAAAGCATCCAGCGGAAGATCGTCTTCATCACGTTCGAGGTCGGCGTAGAGGGTGTCGAGATCAACATTATCTCTGTTGGTAAAGGTAAGGGTGGGAGCCATGCGTGCACGTCGTGCAAGCGTGTGCATACGATCACGAGCCTCGGCAGGTAGAGGAAGGAAGGTGAATTCACGGCGGTTGAGCACACGGCCTGTCAAGAGGCTAATAAAGTTGTGGGATCCGTCACCAGTGGGCCGAGTAGCAATGGCACCAACCGTTCGGGGGTTCATGGTGTTGTCGGTTTGCTCATGCGTTTGGACATATTGGAATGGCTCAACATTGCAGTGTGTATTGAAGTCGAGCTTGCGGTTGAGAACTATCTCACCAGGACTTTGAGTACGTGAGATCCCCTTCTTGAGGGGAAACATGTTCCTCCAGAAAACTGCACGTGCGACAAGTTCAGCTACCAAGGAAGGAGGGCCTGTTTCAAAAGGCATCATGATCCAATCAGCACGCATACGATCTTTGATGGTGCGAATGAATCGCTCTATGTCATGAACATGTTCATCAGGTGCAACAATGTGGAGATCGGCCTGCAAGTCTGCTATGTCACCACGTAAAGATTCGAACTGCCCGTCTGCTAGCACAATCTTGACTCGGAATCCGCGAATGGAATAAGCACCGATGATGGCCTTGAAGTGTTTCAGGATGGTCTCGTTCTTCATATCGAGAAGACGGCCGCCGGAGCCAAATTTGATGTGCTTGGAAATCGTCATAAGGAAGGGAATACCCGTGACTTTCATAATATCAACGCTCAGTGTGACGTTACGATACTGTTGCATGATTGTGAGAGGGATGTCTGTCCCCTGGCGCACCTGTCGTTGTCGCGGTTTGCGACGTACGGTCTTAGCCTTGATGCTACCCAGGTCTTTACCCCAGATGTATTCTGCATTACCCAGGTCGCGAGTGGTGTATGGACAATTTGTAATCATATTCTCATTGAGATAGAAGCGGAGGTCCTCAGAACTGGGTCGACCAACGGTGATTTGAAGACTAGCAGCCTTCCGAGCCTTATCCACATCATACGCTGAAAATTGCTTAATGTTATCTTCTACAGTGTTCAGTAATAAGAGCTGTTCCACATTTCTGTTCGCTGAGTCAAAATAGTATAAGCGCCTAGGTCCTTCAACGAAATTTAAGATTTCCCCATTGGTTTTGTGTACCTGGAAACAATTACCGGAGGCAGAATCAAATGTCACCCGATAACGTTCCTTCACCCGGCTTAGGGATAGAATGTTAGCTATGCCCTCAGGATAGTACCAAATCCAGCCGTAGCCCGGCAAGTAACCCCTATATGAAGTGGTGCGCACTCCCGCATTGCATCTGATTGTCAGTGTGGATGACGATTTGTAGATTCGCTTCAAAAGCTTACCATTACAAAAGACATCTATGCTCGACTGACTATCAAGTAACATCCAAGTGTCGGGAATGCCACCCTTGGTATTAGAACACGTGCTCGAACTGTGGGGCAAATCAGATTGGTGGAACATTAGCTCTTCATCATGAACACTGCAGAAGACAACATTGTCAGCAGCTTGGTCACTTACTTCAGAATCCGAAACGTACGCATCCTCGATTTCTCCATCTCCGTCGACTGTAGACTCCACATTAGAGTCATTCATAGTGTGAAGAAGGTGGCCATCTGCGTGATACTTGGCTCTACAATCCTCCTCGGCATGGTTGGTGCGGCCACAACGTGGGCATGGAGGAAACTTGCCGGTTGGTGGACTCTCTTCCCCATTGGTGTTGAAGTGATGACCCACGTTATCACCAGATCCTCGTGATGTAGAGGTATTCGAAGTATTGGGGTTCTTCGGCTGGCTCTTGACATTGACCTTGACAGAACGTAGCAGCTGGTATGCGGCCTCGAGATTCTTTGGGAAACTGGCATTCCCCTTCAGGAAATCTTGCTTGAGTTGGGCAATAGCATCTCCATACCTCTTTCTATCGGCGTTGAGGATGAATAACATGGCTTCCATTCGTTTTCGACCCAATTTGCCGAACAACGTCTTCTGGTCGTCGTTGATAGATTTGATCTGCATATCTTTTTCTGTAGCGATGATTTTTATGAAGATGGTGTTGAAGCATGACAGGAATTCGTCCTCGCCCCCGCACATGTCATCGGCCGCCCCCTTGATGGCGTTGAATCCATCGTAGTACTTATCAATCGGTCCGTCCCCTTGCCTGCAAGTAAAGAACCCCAACACCACAGTGGCGAAGGAGTACATGGGTTCAGCGGTGGTTGCACCCTTGATGGAGAGAGATTCCAGCTTCTTGAGTAGCCAGAGCATATCCATTTTCTTATTAAATTGTTTGAAGGATGGGTCCTCCTTGAGGGTAGCAAGAACTTTGGGATGACATTGTCCCTTGGTGGCTAAGTATGTTTGACGCAGGGCTTCATCGATCGCCCTTACGTCACTCTTCCATTGTTTGATGTCTTCTTTGTACAGGGCGATATCCATCTCATCATATGTTCTCGTCTTCCCATCTGTGCCGACGGTACCATAATCTTCTTTGGATGGCTCATCTGGGAGGGACTTCTCTCCTAACTCGATGCTCTGCGCTGCCCAACTGTTCTTTTTGTTGGCGAATGCGACGATGGTCTTCTTGGCCCTGTTGAAAGCGGTGACGTCTTGTTGACGATCATCATTGATATTGAATGTGCCCAGGGAAGGGTCATCCGGCTCCCATTTCTCGTGTTGTTTGCCGAATTTATTGCCACCCTTCTTCTTGTGCTGTTTGTTATTTGATTGTTGTTTGTTATTGTTGATGGTGTCGGGCTTGGAGTCCCCACCGTTGGCAGGAGTTTCGTCGCCCATCGTGACAACCGTGCCTTCTTGTTGAAAATGTTGAACGTGTAATTTCTGACGGCAATGGCGAAGATTACCTCGACCTGAATCCACCAGATGTTCAATATATCCAACAATATACAACAACTCTTTATTAGTTACTGTTAAAGTCTTGTTTTCAACAAGAAGTGAGCTTCGGCGTGGAAGTCCATGAGCTCTCTTCTCGTTGGGAAAGATTTGTTGGCTGTTACTGATTTGATCGCACCACGTCAGCGTAAGACGCTGTCTTCTTGCTGTCCTGAATTTTGCCTCCAACACTATATACTTATTTGGCTATTTGCATTCATCACCCGCCCTCTCGCTGAGCCTCTCTGATATGACCAATAGGATTAGTATTGTCGATCATCTAATAAAGTCATCGTTGAGATTTAACTGAAAGGATGGCGGATGACTCTGCCGACATAGACACGGCAGACCTCCTCGGTCTATCCGATTTTTCGCACTCTTCAAGAGAAGCAAATGAATCCGCAGCACTCTTACAACAGCCAAAATGGCAACCATCACGAAAAACATCGTCGTCCCGAAGTGGGCGGGGTGGAGAAAAATTGTATCAGGGACGAACATCTGCACAAAAGCAGCAGCCTGCATCAAAATCCCCTCCGTGGGCACAAAAACCAAAATTGAAAACTAAATCATCTCGGTCCAAACGAGAGTCAGAGTTGCGGCGACCCAAACGGTTGTCAAAAAGTAATGCATCAGATGAGCCTAAGCACTCACAGGCAGAAGTAAAGCGGCCCAAACGATTGTCACAGAGCACTTTATCATGTAGCAGGAAAAGATCAATTTCATCAGGTTCCATTTCTTCTGATGATATGCTAGAAGTTCTGAATGATGGTCCCTTCGCCAAGCAGCAGTTACAAAGGAGGCGATCAAGGAGTGCATCCCCAATAACGAAGAAACCACCCCCAAGGAGACCATCGCTTCAAAGAAGACCATCATCTGTGCATAGTAGATCATCTATTCAAAGGAGGCCATCGATGCAAAGGAGGCCATCTATTCAAAGAAGGCCATCGTTTCAAAATAAGAGACCTCAGCTGACGAGAAGGATTTCTGTTCACGAAACTAGCAGTAGAAGTATTCTTGCCGGATCGCTACAAGATAATGATGCCATCTTCCCCCGAAGAAATTCGATTTCAACACTACATGTTCCATTGAAAGACGAACCACGTCCAGGGAGAGGACGGTCTCGAAACAATGAGGATGGGTATGTTAGGAGAAGGTCACGATCACTAGACGCAAATACCTTTGGTCGTATGCGAAATGATCTTATTCCTGTTGAGCATACGACAATGAATGACAAGCCGAGAAATAGAAGACGATCTGTATCTTGGGATTCTGCAGAGGAGCATTCAAACTATGACCCTACTGACTTTAGAGAAGAACTGGAAAAAAGAAGAGCAAGTAGTAAAAAGGCGGAGGCAGACAAGCGTGATTCTAACGAGGTGAAGGAAGATCTTGAAAAGAGAAAAGCAGTGTTGAAGATGAAGACAGGGGTAGAGTCAAGGACACGCAACAGCATGCCGGCAATGCATCCAACTAAGAAGGACGAGAAGAAGCAGCAGCGACATAGCATGCCTGTTACGATGAAGAACAACAGAACTGATCCCAACTCACAGGAAGATAATCGCAAGATAGAACCCTCTGCAGAAGAGTTTCAGGCGGGGGAGTCTTCTCCGAGACGGCGCATTAATCGTCGTGGCAGGGCTGCTGCAGGAGTGTCTCGTTTGCACTCGTCATTCAACAAATCGTTGACCCAAAAACTCAGAATAAGAAAATCTCCGCTTGAGCAACCCACAGCAGCAGCAGCGGCAGCTGCTGGAGTTTCGTCAAGAGAAGCTGCTGAGGAAATTGACATGGAAAACTCCAGAAGGAAGAAGAAACGAGGTTGTTATATTTCTAGATTCATGATGACTGTGATGTGTTTTTGCTACCTTTTCAGCCTCGTTGGAGTCTTTGCTGTGGGGTTTTGGGCTCATATGGAATTCTTTGCGTACAAGGACACTGATACAAATATGAATAAGAATGTCGGTGTTAGTCAGGGAACATACGAAAACAGCCCAGAATCATTAGGGGCCTCCGATGCAACATCGATGCTTCGCCCGCCGTCATCGTCATCAAGCTCATCTGGGCCTACCTCTAGTGCCAAATTTCAACCACTCCCTACGGATGGAGGGTTAGGGACAAAAGTTTCTCAGATACCAGCAGTGGCTTCCAACAATCCATCATCGGCTCCTACACCAATTGTTTCTGATAGCCCATCATCGACACCTACGTCATCATCTCATCCAACATCAACTCCATCTATCTCACCCTCTAAATTAGCGTCCGAAAGTCCAAGCTCGGAACCAACTGCAACTCGATCAGAATCGCCTTCGTCCAGTCCATCAATTCTCGATGAGTGTCCAGAAACACTCTCAAGATCCATGCCATTCATCAGTGACACTTCTCTCACACTATATTATGAAACTGTCATTTATCAAGATCATCCAACTGGAGGGCTACTATGCGCGTCGCTTGAATATTCCGGTGCTGCTGGCTGGATCGGCATCGCCTTTAGCACAGCGGGTCGTAATCCACAGTTTGGAAGAAGGGAGGCGATCATTGGAATGCCAGGGATAGACACTTCCATTGCTGTATCGGCTGAAAATGTGACAAGTTCAGCCCTCAATCCTTCTGGAAGCCAGAACAATTTCGTTGAGGGTGGACCATACTTTGTGAATCCAGGAAAGTATGAAATCCCTGCTGGTGGTCTTGACGGATATTACGGTCCGAGCTTAGGGTTTCTCATGAGTGCCTCTCAGCAAACATTAGTCAACGCATCGGTCACTACCTCGGATGATTCAAATCAAACAGTTACCAGGCTTTCATTCGCCAAGTATCTACGCGAGCCGGGTGAGATAGAGATCAATCCCATGAGTGGACCCACTCTCATCCTCTATGCTGTTGCGCCTATTGACACTAGTAGTGGTCTGTACATAAACGAAAACCCTCAATGGAAGTATATCAACATGATTCTCGGGGGAGGACGATCAAATACAAGATCATCGCTGATGCGAAAGCGACAACACAATGACTAGCACTCAACAAGCCACAGAGCACAGAGATGCAACAATTATGCATTATTTCTTCATTAATAAAATATCATCCCAACACTCACATGTATCTCATAATGTGTCTCCAACTTGTTAAAATCGTAGAAGAAGACGTAAGCAGAGATAAACATAGAGCATTTCTTACTCGTCAAAGACAAACGATAGACCATGCTTCAAGTGTTTCTTCATGTAACTTCTCACACCACCACAAGACTCAATTTCTTTGAGGTTCCAGCCCAACTCCCGACAAACCACAAATAAATCATCCGTAATGACAAATTTCTTGCGTGTATGCTCATTCACAAAACTCAGCATTGCATTCATCACAGAAACCAAGGCCTTTGGTACAGGATACATGACCATCTTCTCCAAAGTCTCGGGATAATTGGGTTCAAATGTCCGATACAGCTTCTTCAACATGTTCACTTTAAATCCCTGTTTCAAATTCACTCCGGTCAAATCCACAAATTGACTAGTTTTTGGTCGACGTGGATCAGGACTACGTGACAGTAACGTCTCGGTATACACCACAAACGCCTGAACCACATCCAAAGATAAATCTTGACCACTCGCCATCATTTGCAACTTCGCAAAATCAATATATACCACAGCTGCGTGTCCCCCCTCCCCAATATCCACCTCACTTACAGCATGTGCCTTCATCACCTGTTGTAAACTCGGATTGGTCAAATCAATCGGAAAGAAATCATTCCTCCACCGCTCATGTGCTTGTATCATTGTCATTGCCTCCGGGACATTCCCCCTCCGTGCAGACAAGAATCGACTCCAGGAATGAACACGACTATCCCACATGTACCTCTCTAATGATAGCACCAGTTGATTGGATGGATCACGTTGTGCCTTGACTTGACGTATTTTAGTAAGTAATTTATCGTAGACCTCGCCTGGATTGGAGGAGTTGGCGTGGAGGACTCGTCCTTTGAGTTGACGTTTTTGTTCTTCTGGACTTGGTGGTTTGTACGAGTAGTCATCGTGTCCTTCTCCTTCTTCGGTATTGTCGTTGTTACTATTATCATCACTGTCATTGTCATTATTATTGTCATTTTCAGCATCTTCTTGCTCCCCTTCCTCAATAGAAGACAAATTAATCAAATCCAAATCAGCAGCCAGCTCTTCCAATTCCTCCTCTGGAAAATCCGGTGGAAAACGACGGTATCCTTCTCCATTCACCGCCACTAAATAATCACCGACTTTGACACCAAACTTGCTCGCTAGTGTGGCACCATCATTATCGTCCGGAACTCCGCCCACGGAAGCATAGCCAGGGAGGAACATTTCATTGGTCAAGCCATTGTCGTGAGAGGCGAGTTGGACGCCGAGGCTGGCGGTGGGATCGGAGGCGAAGGAGATTGTTAAAATGGAGGGGCGTTCGCTTGAGTTGCCTTCGAAGAGGGGGCTGCGGTTGTTCATGGTTTGGGTGTTATTATTCTTGTACGATAGTATCGCAATCCTTTGAAATGCAGAAGTTGTTGCAATGACACAAAGCGAGCAAAAAATCTTTTGGGAGCCGCCGGCGACTCGACCTCCTTGCCTTTCATCCGCAATTTTTCTTCAACTAGGCTAGAGGACATGTTTGAGAACCGCTCGACGAACCAATCAAGCTCATTTTTTCTTGTACTTACTCGTCGACCCTAAGAAGGTACGCACTTTGAATGACGAAAAACCGCCGCCTACAAGGCCGCATATTCATATGAAGTTTATGTGCAGAAGGTGCAGTTGTGGTAAACATTGTCGGTGGTCGCATGTGCTCAACTTTGCATGATCATGATGTGTTAGAATACATAACTACTTGTACCTATCTAGGATATGTAACTCAACTGAAGGCTCATTTCTCTTCCTTCATCTACTCCTCCTCTACTCTGGATTGTAACATGGTGTATCTCGAACAAGATGGGTAGACTCGTCTAACTTTCTACTTCCTAGTTTTCGTACTTAAAAATTGGTTTGTGAGTGCGCGTTCATGACTTCTCAAGTTCGCTGCTGCAGCAACAACAAAGCAGCGGTGGTCTTGTTCTGATATATTCGATATATATATGAATGGCAACTCCAGTATAGCACCATCTAAACAACGCTACAACCGGCAGGCATTCCGCCGCATCCGTCCCACCAACAATTACGCCACCTGAATCAACATATCGTATCACATAGGAAATTAGGTAATGTTGCATTATCGCTACCTAGACATCTCATTTAACCAACCATTGGAGTTCGCCCTCGGCCAGAATCAACACTCCCATTGCCAGTACCAAACGTGCAACTAGTAAAAAACGTTCGGCTCCCTCCTCTGCTGCCAAGGGTAGTGTGCTGCCAGTAGCAATAATAGTGGAGGGGCACCTAAAACTCCAAAATTTAAACCCATGATGACTAATTGCAACATCCAAAAGTTCTCTAGAGTGGTATATTCCGCAGCACCATCATCGTCAGGAACTCCGCCCACAGTAGCATATACAGGGAGGGACATTTCATTGGTCAAGCCATTGTCATGAGAGGCGAGTTCGACTTCAAGACTGGCACCTTCGCTTCTTGAGTTGCCTTCGCCTTCAAAGAGGGGGCTGCGGGTAGTCATGGTGTTGGGGTTGCTGCGTAGGATTTCTTACAATAAGAAGTCGCAATCGAAATCAATGTAATGCAATGGAGCAAGAGAGCAAGCAAAACTGAAGCAAAATCAGAAGCAAAACTCTGGAGATGCACGACTGGGAGCCCAAGCACGGACCTGGCTGACGAACCTGGCTAAATTTGGACAGCTTTGAAAGCCGCTCTAGGCTAGGAACCGCGTGTCGTAGGGACAACTCATTTTTTCTAATCGATGAACCTCCGTCCGACTGAATCGGATGTCGAGTGTCGCTTATGGTAGAAACCCATTCTCATGTTGTCCACTATTGTTGTGTGGATTGGCTGCTTCAATTGCCAAGAAGAGAACCCTACTTAATCCTTAAGCAGATAAAGAGAAGGCATAGAACAATTATCGCAGCAGTATCATGGCAACTCAACGAGTGGAGTCGCCGTCGCAGATGCCCCTCCGCCGCGATGTCATTACCATTAATGATAATGATGGAGTAAGCGACAACGTAATAATGGAAGGAGGTGTTGGCGGAGAAGAACACATCACTCAATCTCCCACAGTATTTGCAGCTGCCGATGCTGTTGATACCGCCCTTCCTAGCGTCAATACTACCAATACCAATAACAATAACGTAACCAACCCTTGGCAACCGCTACGGAAACAGCACCGGGAAGAAGATGATAATCACCGCAAGCGTCGTGATTCCACCATACGTAATGATTCCTTCTTGGGAGGTATTGGCACCACTCCATTCGTTTCGAATACCAACTACAGCAGAACTACCGGTGGAGGCACTACTGGCAGAGAAAGTAGCAGCGATAACAACGATATTAATGAGAATAACATGATGATGGATCGTCGCGACTCATTACTAGGCCTAGCCGGGCGAATTCACTTGCTGCAGGATACTGGAACCATGAACTTTAATAATCGGCGGGGGTCTATGGGTTCATTAAGTGAGGGGATTACTGGTGTTGGCATTGGTGCTGTTGGTGTTGCTACGACTGGTGCTGATGGACCATCATTATTGATGGAAAATGATAATGATGTTGGTGGTCGTCGCACTTCTGAACATAGTAATGACTGCATCAATAACAACAACAACAACAACGCTGGCGCCAACAGCACTAATGATTGGAATCAAAACGACATAAGCAGCATCACCAACAGTTCGAACAGCAACAGCAGCACAAACAACAACACCAATAATAACAATAATGGCTTTGCAGAAGAACAAGCCAGGATCAACTACCTTGCCGCACGTGCACAAGCTGCTCAAATGCTTGCAGTGGAAGAGTCAAAGCGATTAGAAGAGAATTTGATGAGATTGGAAATGCGTCGCATAATGATGATGAAGCAGCAACAACAACAACAACAACAGCAGCAAGATAGTGGACGTCGGAACAATAATGATGGTCAAACGCACCCACCTCCACCACCGCAAGTTAACAATACGAACTACAATACGATGAATACGGCAACAGCAACAACAGGAGCAGCAGCAGCAGCAGCACCACCACCACCACCACCACCACCACCACCAAATGATACTCAAGCCACCACAGCCAGAAGACAAAGCAATGATCAAACTCTCATGGCCTTGGCTCAACAAGGTCAACAACAAATCAATAATCAAGGTCAATTCCATAACAATCATCATAATCAGATGATGAACCATAACAATCATACTCAGATGCAGGGCATCAATAACAACAACAACATGCAAAGAAATATGCAACCCACAGCTGCTGCAGCTGCACAAAATGACAATGGAGCAAGAACTGCAACCATGCCTCAAAACAGCATTCATAATACACAACAACACCAACAACAACAACCTCCTCCTACAACAATATCAAATATACCAATAAGACGTCCCTTGACAGCATATAACATCTTCTTCTCCGAAATGCGGAATGAACTAATGAAGGAGGCAGATGATGAAAATGATGATGAGGATGACAACAATGAGGAAAAGGAAACACAAGAGACACAAGAACCAACCACTGATGAAGTGCAAGAAAAGCAAACGGAAGAAGAAGAAGAAGGAAGCCCTACTACTACCGACAAGAACAAAACATTTGAATCATTCGCCGACAATCTAGCCAAAACCCGTCTCAACAAAGATCCCAAAAAACGCGCCCATCGCAAAACACACGGCAAGGTAGCCTTTGTCTCCCTTGCCAAAATGGTCGGACAAAAATGGAGGGCGTTACCAGATGATAAGAAGAAGAAGTATCAAGATTTAGCATTGGCGGATAAGGTGCGGTACAAGAAGGAGAAGACGGCTGTGGCCAATGCGATGAGGGATGAGGTGAAGAAGTGGAGGAAGAAGGAGAAGGATAGGGTGCTTATGAATATGTAGGCACGAGTAGGTGTTGTAGCTACTTATGTGAATGTATAGTAAATCAATTAATTACATCCTAGAGCTGCATTAGAGATGATGATTAAGTCTAGCAGCTGCAAGCCTCAAGGAAGTCAACTTTTTATTTTTACCTACTTTCAGTTGATGTGACACTAAAGAAGCCGCTACGACACATACACTTAAGCATGTGGTTCTCATTTATTATGACGTTCCACCGCATGCAACAACTTGCCTTTCAAAATCTTTCCGGCCGTTTCACGGGCTCGACTTTCCCCACTTCAACAAACCAGTCATCGCCATAATCGAACCGAACCCGCTGGTCTCATCAAGCAACTATTGTACAGTACAATAGCGGTGGTCTTGTTCTGATATAAATGAATGCAACTCCGATATAGCAACATCACATCTAACCAACACTACAACCGGAAGGCAGTTCAAAAAACATCGCCAGATTACAATTCATTGAAATTGTCATTGGTTCGCAAACCTCTCGCTCATCCAACAACAACAATTATATCTATCATCATCAACACCCATCAATAGTCTTTGCACAAACATCATCATGGCACCAATGAGCAACAGCGATACCAACAACAACAGCGCCCACACGCCCCCACCCTCCTCCAGATCATCAGCCGCTGCTGCTGGATCCGCAACGCCCACCCGCCCCACCAACAATTACGCCTCAATCAACACACCCATTGCCAGTGCCAAACGTCCAACTACTAAAAAACGTACTCCAGTTCCCTCCTCTGCTACCAAGGGCAACAATGGTGGTGGAGGGGCACCCAAAACTCCCATTCGTACACCAAAAAATGACAATAACAACACTACTGCATCAAAGGCACGGTATACCAATTTAAGTCCAATGCACAATGTCAAGCCTGTCCCACGTGACTCTCACCATGTTCCTGCTCAAGGGAGTGAAGAGGATGGTAGGACTGCTACTGCGGCGATTTGTTGTATAACTGCGACGGAATCGTCATTGTCAGTGGTTACCGAGGCACCTGTGGCTGCTCCCACCGCCGCTACTGCTGATACTGCAGGTGCGGAAAGTCCATCGAGTCATTCGGCATCATGGGTAGGAAGAAAAGTGGATGCCTTGTTCTCACCTGTATTGAGCTTTTTGAATGGTGCTTCGGGTGGTGAGGAAGAAGAGGGAGGTGGTGGTGAACCCCTAGCTGCAGGTGATGTTGATGATGGAGTGGGTGCGGCTGATTTGTCGTCTCTGTTGGCAAAGGAAAAGAGTGATGGTGACAAGAATACGAGTGAGGAGGAGGAGGAAGTGCAGAAAATGGTACGTGAGGCTTTGCGTCAGGTGAGTGTGTGCTACACCCTTTGTTCTTGGTACAGTTGCTATGCACATCAATATTACGTATCCTTTTGTCAAATAATCCATCTAACTTTGAACCTCATCCCATTTCATTCCCCCAAAAGGCCAAAACTGATTTGCAAAAAGAGGAGGAATACAACTCACGCACCCGTACAGATACATTCGATGACATTCCCGGCATGACCAATACGGATTCTTCTGGAAGTAATATTGTCGATGCGGATGGGGATGTTGCCATGGCCGATTGTTACAATCATCATCAACAACGTGGTGGTGGTGGTGGTGGAGTTGAGGATGGAGAAAAGGTGAATGCGGATGAAATTGCGGAATACGTCAGTCATCGTCTTCCATCGCTCTGGTGCAAATCCGAACATGAAGGGGATGCTAATCATGATTGATAACCATGCTGCAAAGTGATCGTCTGCTGTCATTGCTTTCCAGACTGTGTAATGTAGATCTCCGTGGGATGCTGTTCTTTCCTTCGCTGCCTTGAAAGCTTCTTGGAGTGCTTCGGGGGGAATGGAGCCTACTGTGTCAGCCATACCTTTCTCCTTATCAGTTTGCTTAAGTTGCTTAATCCATTCGGCCAACGTGGCGTTTACTTCAATACCATCTTCTTCGGTCACGTATGTCCCGTCAAGGACCGCTCTTGCGTCCTCTGACGTCCCGAGTGATTCGGTTAGCTGTTTCACTGGGGGTTGTGTCGACGGTCCGCCTTCCTTTTCTATCTGCTGTAGGTGGCGTTTGTTCCTCCGAAGTAGATGCTTCTCAATTTCTCGCTGTGACGTCACCGTTTCCCATAGACTTGAAGGGGATGGGATGGTGGTCAATATTTGTATCCTTCCGTCGCTCTTGGCTTCCACAGTAACTGGGACAGCTTCATTGCCTGGGACTTTGATGGAATGGTGAGCGTAGAACACTTTGTCCTCCGTCTGGTTATCTCGTACTCGTGGGTGGGTTTCGAACACTCCATCACTGTAGTGATATAACTCATTGGTCTTGGATGAATACAACCACAAGTACTTGGGTATCTCTATGCGATCCAACCCGACTCGTTTGCCTTTGGTAATTCCTGATAACTTCCTATTCGTAGCGCTTTCTTTAACCGTACGTATCATATCTTTCTTCTTCGCTTTCACATCGCTGCCGTCGATGTCTGCGCACATTTGCGCATTAGTTTCTAACCAAGCGATTCTCCTTTCGTCGCAATCTTTTTGGATCTTCCACAAGTCGGCTCGTGCCTTACGTACTACTCTTCGCTGTTGTTTCACACCTATGTCGGTGATTATAGACAGGTCGTATCCGACCAGCTCTGCTAGCTTTGTTAACCCTTCACTTGGTGGGGCCTTTCTGCGTACGCAATCAAGTATGGCCTTGTGCAAGTTCACCAGCTGTCCTGCAGACGTGAGTTCGGGGCTTCTTGCGTATCCATACCTTCGACGTGCCGTTTTGTTTAGCGCAGCTCTGATGGCATCAGTATACTCTTGGTCGAGATCGTTGTACTTCTGAATCAACCGCTCATTAGCACCATACCGGTGGAACCTTTCCAGTAACACTGCCACTTTGGTTGGTATATCTCTTTCCTTTATCAATTCTCTGAGGGTTTTCATGAAGTTGTCGACTTTATCAGCCTGATGTAGCGTGAATTGGCGTGTAGCCATTGTTGCTGGCCTATTTAACACTCCTCGAAAGAGTATGTTTTCGTCCAAGTCTGCCCATGCCATGGAGTGATCTGAATGCACTGCCATATGTGTACCGAGGTAGCCAATACTTCTCACTGCTGGTACTATTCCTTCATCCATTAATATGTAGTCTAGTCTCTTCACTCCCCGATTGTACGTAGCTGGCATTTCGTTGAACTTCTCATAGTAGGGATCCACTAGGCACGTCTCTTGCACGAATTTATTGAATTTCTCGTCTGTTGCCGTTGATCCATTCGCGTCTAACATGAGGATGGGACGATAGCCTTCTGCTCTCTTTCCGTGTATCAACTTGGCGAGGTCAGTTAGTATTTGCTGCTTTGGTTTGGGCTTTTTCATTCCGTCTTTGATCATTGCTGCAAACTGCTGAGTGAAGGCTGTGTTTGGTCCCACTCCTCCGATATTGTCTTGGCAGACTCTATATGCGGTTATCACGATGACGCCTTCGTCTCGGCGGCCGCGGAGAGTGTGCCATGCGAATCTACCGTATTTATCTACTCCTGAGTTGCTGATTCTACCCACTGTGTGACCATTAATGGTCTGTAATACTCCTCCTGGTTGGTATTCTACTCCGTGCAATGCTGGTAAAGATGCATATGTTGTATTCGTTCGGTTATTTAGTAGCATGTTCATCTTTCTATCATACGATTCTCTATTTCTTGCTGTCCATGGCCGATTGGTCTCTGCCAATCCGCATATATCTATCCCGAGGTCGTCGACAACAATCATTTCCTGCGGGAAATGTTTCGACTTCGGTTTGTCGATGGTGTTTACATTTTGAAATCCGAGCCTGATAACACCATCATTGTTTTGTCTAGGTTGTTGTTCGTCTCCACTTGAGGCCAAATTCTTTACCGTACTGATGATATCTTGTGTACTACTTTCCACAGGTATGTCTTGGGGACTGTTATTGGTATTTGTCTCGGTGGGAGGATCTACTTCTAGAGTTGGCTCTGATTCTGTCGGGTTCAGCACTTCGTCCGACATAGGGCTATGGGGAGGCTCGGATTCTCCCTGATAGCTCTGGGTGCCTCCACGCTGCTGCCGCATGGGAGGACTTATCCTAAGATTGATTGTATATGAAAATTCTTCATCGCTTTCTCCATCTGACGATTCACTCGACGTTGCTGATAATGTGGGGGGACTTTTACCTTCAGGGGCATCAGGGGAATAGTTGAAATTAAACCAACTATTAATCCGGAGTGGTTGCACGTCTGCCCCATCTCCATCCTTTTTGGCGACGGTGTTACTGCTTGAGTCAACTTCAACATTGCCGCCGTCATTCCGGGTCTCCCTTCCTTTATCTTTCCCTACTAATCCTGCACCTCTGGTGCTTCTGTTTCCTCCTCCACTGTTTTCGCCACTGGATTGGTTGCGGTTAATACCAGCAACATCGCCTTCATTCCGATGTAAACGGCCGTTTGGATTTTCTATCTCCATATCACCTGTTTGACGAGGTTTCTGCTCCATTTTTAATGAGTCCTTTTGTACACTGATGGTACTTATTAATAGGCGGTGCCTTGGTTGACTTATATCGGTTTAAATTTCTTCACTGTTCACTTCCTAGGGCCACATGCTGGCATCGCTACGGTCGGCCGAGGTGGCGTTTCCGAGCGGATCTACGTAGGAATTAGTACAAACGAGCCATCTTGTGTGGCTTTTTGCACTCCATGTGACAGTTTTTCAAATTCGGAAAAGTAATGAGGAAAAGGAAACACAAGAGACACAAGAACAAACCACAGACGAAGTGCAAGAAAAGCAAGTGGAAGAAGAAGAAGGAAGCCCTACTACTACCGACAAGAACAAAACATTTGAATCATTCGCCGACAATCTAGCCAAAACCCGTCTCAACAAAGATCCCAAAAAACGCGCCCATCGCAAAACACACGGCAAGGTAGCCTTTGTCTCCCTTGCCAAAATGGTCGGACAAAAATGGAGGGCGTTACCAGATGATAAGAAGAAGAAGTATCAAGATTTAGCATTGGCGGATAAGGTGCGGTATAAGAAGGAGAAGACGGCTGTGGCCAATGCGATGAGGGATGAGGTGAAGAAATGGAAGAAGAAGGAGAAGGATAGGGTGCTTATGAATATGTAGGCACAGTAGGTGTTGTAGCTACTTATGTGAATGTATAGTAAATCAATTTATTACATCCTAGAGCTGTATTAGAGATGATAATTAAGTCTAGCAAGCCTGCAAGCTGCAAGCCTCAATCAAGGAAGTCAACTTATTATTTTTACCTACTCTTAAAGAAGCCGCTACGACACATACACTAAGAGTCGCTACGACACTAACTGGTTCTCACTTGTTCCACGGGCAACAACTTATTGTTCAAAATCTTTCGCCGTTTTTCACGAGCTCGACTTTCCCCACTTCAACAAACAGAGTCATCGCCATTATTCCGAACTCGACTTCGAACCGCTGAACATCATCAAGCAGCTATCTACAAGCAACAAATAGTAGCGGTAGTCTTGTTCTGATATATTTGAACGGCAACTCCGTTATAGCAACATCTAAACACTACAACCGGCAGGCATTTCAAAAAACTGTGCATCGCTAGATTACAAATCATTGAAATTGTCATTGGTTCGCAAACCTCGCTCATCCAACATAATATCAACAACATCAAAAGTCTTTGAACAATCATAAAATATAAGAAGTAATCATGGCACCAATGAGCAACAGCGATACCAACAACAACAGCAATCACACGCCCCCACCCTCCTCCAGATCATCAGCCGCTGCTGCTGGATCCGCAACGCCCACCCGCCCCACCAACAATTACGCCTCAATCAACACACCCATTGCCAGTGCCAAACGTCCAACTACTAAAAAACGTACTCCAGTTCCCTCCTCTGCTACCAAGGGCAACAATGGTGGTGGAGGGGCACCCAAAACTCCCATTCGTACACCAAAAAATGACAATAACAACACTACTGCATCAAAGGCACGGTATACCAATTTAAGTCCAATGCACAATGTCAAGCCTGTCCCACGTGACTCTCACCATGTTCCTGCTCAAGGGAGTGAAGAGGATGGTAGGACTGCTACTGCGGCGATTTGTTGTATAACTGCGACGGAATCGTCATTGTCAGTGGTTACCGAGGCACCTGTGGCTGCTCCCACCGCCGCTACTGCTGATACTGCAGGTGCGGAAAGTCCATCGAGTCATTCGGCATCATGGGTAGGAAGAAAAGTGGATGCCTTGTTCTCACCTGTATTGAGCTTTTTGAATGGTGCTTCGGGTGGTGAGGAAGAAGAGGGAGGTGGTGGTGAACCCCTAGCTGCAGGTGATGTTGATGATGGAGTGGGTGCGGCTGATTTGTCGTCTCTGTTGGCAAAGGAAAAGAGTGATGGTGACAAGAATACGAGTGAGGAGGAGGAGGAAGTGCAGAAAATGGTACGTGAGGCTTTGCGTCAGGTGAGTGTGTGCTACACCCTTTGTTCTTGGTACAGTTGCTATGCACATCAATATTACGTATCCTTTTGTCAAATAATCCATCTAACTTTGAACCTCATCCCATTTCATTCCCCCAAAAGGCCAAAACTGATTTGCAAAAAGAGGAGGAATACAACTCACGCACCCGTACAGATACATTCGATGACATTCCCGGCATGACCAATACGGATTCTTCTGGAAGTAATATTGTCGATGCGGATGGGGATGTTGCCATGGCCGATTGTTACAATCATCATCAACAACGTGGTGGTGGTGGTGGTGGAGTTGAGGATGGAGAAAAGGTGAATGCGGATGAAATTGCGGAATATTTAAAGGTCACTTTGAATGATCATGATGAGGAAGAGGAGGATGAAGAAGAGTACTATGATGACGAGGAGGATGAGGAAGAAGATGAATTCAATCCATACATGTTTATCAAATCGTTACCTCCGTATGAATACGCTCTACCTCCTGGGTGGAGGAGTCGTCCCAAAGCATTACCCCCCTCTGATCCAAACTCACATCCCATTTGTCTTGTGTTGGACCTCGATGAGACTCTTGTCCATTGTACCGTGGAACCGGTGGCGGATGCCGATATGGTCTTTCCTGTGGAGTTCAACGGGATGAATTATCAAGTTCATGTGAGGTGCCGACCTTTCTTGACGGAGTTTTTGGAGGCTGTGTCGAGGAAGTTTGAGGTTGTTATTTTCACGGCTAGTCAGCAAGTGTATGCTGATAAGTTGTTGGATAAGATTGATCCTGGTGAGTTTAGAATGTGTTGGTTGGTTGCTCGTTTTTTTTCCTTTTCGATCTGTTCCATTCTCACCTAACACATGAATCTCATTGCAACAATAGAGGGCAAGTATATTCGTCACCGCATGTTCCGTGACTCCTGTCTTCCTGTAGAGGGAAACTATCTCAAAGACCTCACCATCCTCGGACGTGACCTCTCCAAGGCCGTTCTTGTCGATAACAGTCCCCACGCGTTCGGATATCAAGTCGATAATGGTATCCCCATTGAAAGTTGGTTCGATGATCCCAAAGATAAAGAGTTGTTGAAATTGGAGAAGTTTTTAAGGACACTTCACGGTGCGGAGGATGTGAGAGATGTGGTACGAAAGACATTTCAGACTCATCTCTTGGTGAGGAATGCATAAGGATTTGATGATGGAGATTGTTAGTTCACGATTGGATCGGGAACAGGACATATTTCCTCTCAAGTGCGGGAAAAATAGAGGGTGATGAAGCAAAGGCATGTGAAGGTGCGTGCTTTTGCATGTTAGAAATTAAAATGCTAATAGACTACATGTTTATTTGTCTATCTTGTTTTCTCGGAAGACCAGTATTCTTGGCATGCTGCAATTTGCTTGCCTTTGGAGCAATCGGCGCTTGTAGCTGTATATATCCTTTCTTGCTTGAGGCAGACCTAATGTTCTTGACAACTATTGTTCTACAATTAGTGTTCTATATGATGCAAGTGATGAAATTGTTCTAATTTGGTTCCAAGACCCTAACGATGAATCCAGTCAACCTTGACCATCTTCCTATTGTTCAAAAACTTCTCAACAGCCATGGCAGCAATACAACCATCTGACGCAGCCACTACAACTTGTTTGTAGTCTGTATTGCGAATATCACCAACAGCGTACACACCGCTCACTGATGTCATCATGCTTTCATCGACAATGACACCACCAGCCTCATCCAATTCTACCTTGGATTGACAGAAATCTGTAATGGGCTTCGAGCCACCCCCATTCCCGTAAATAAAGGCACCTTCCACTGGAATCACTTCATCGTCGTCTGAACCGCGGTGATTAACTCGAACCCCAGTTACACCGTTAAAGTCACCAATGACCTCCACCAGCTTGGTCTTAGTCCACAGCTTGACATTCGGACAAGACATCAATTGCATCGCTTCATCGTGATCCATAATCTTATTCTTCTCCACATCCATACCACCCTGCAACTCCTTCTCAATATCAGTAGGCACAACCCAATGAACAGTCGACGCAAACTTGGTCAAGAACATAGCCTCCTCAATCGCCTCCGTACTAGCCCCATACACTGCCACTTCGGAATCCCTATAAAATGCACCGTCACAGGTAGCACAATAACTCACTCCCATTCCCAACAACTCCTTTTCTCCCGGAAATGGCTTCCCCACCCTTCCCATGGCACCAGTAGCCAACACCAACGAACGTGCCTTAATCGTATAATCCGGCGTATACACACACTTGGTATACGTGCTATCCCCCGTCTCCTCCTCCTTCACATCAATCATAAACACCTGCGCCTTCTCATACCGTGTCCCATACTGTATCGCCTGTTCTCTCATTTGATCTAATAATTCGGTACCCGACATGGTTCGATCAACTCCTGGATAATTGGCAATGTGTGATGTAATGGCAAGTGCACCCGAAGCCGGGTTTTTGTCGAGAATGATCGTTTTGAGATCAGCACGAGATGTGTACAGGGCGCAAGTGCATCCGGCGGGTCCTCCGCCGATGATGGCCACGTCGTATTCGAGTACTTCCATTTCACCCAGACCCATTTGGAGTGATGATGACGATGATCTGGGGCTACTGCTTTTTGGATTTGCATGATGACGAGTACGAATTTGAAATGATGCTGTTGATGGGAGATGGAATGATGATACTGTTGTTGTTGCCGTGAGACTGCTCAGCAGCAGGCCGAGAAGAAATTGCTGTATAGATGGCATGGTTGTTGTGTTGTTGTTCTTCTTACGATGTCGTCGCTTGTTATTATGGTGTAGCTGTGCAGTGTTGACCATTGTATTGGGATGGAAGCAGTAGCCCATCATAAGGAACAAGGGAACAATCAGCAGCATGTTTTGCCTGCCGCTGACACCACTGCGCTGCGAGGAATCTTTCAAAGCAAAGATCCTTTGATGCCGCGTGCGTGGCTTCCCTCGCTTCTCTTTAAAGGCTCCCCTCTTCTCCTCAGTTAAAGGACATTCAAGGGTTAAAATAACAAATAACCCTGTCTATCCGGTAAACCTGCGAGCTGCGACAGTACATAGAACAGAGACACATCAGGGCAAATTGAACGACGCCGCTGACCGACGGCTGATGTCCGAGCGAGGTCCGAATGGACTCGGCCTAATAATCTTCATGCGTTAAATGAAAATGTACCATAATATTAAAGCCGGATTATCATCAATACCAATCAGGACAAGCAGAGGTGAGAAATAATCAAATCATGGTGACGTTCAACAAAGATCACTGCTTCGAAGATGATGCCACCACTGCTGCCGCCAATCAGGATGATGTCGCGGCATCAACTGTGATGGCCGCTGATCATAGTGGTGATGGCATGATCATCGGTTTGAATGCTTGGATCGATGCTGCCATTGAAACTCTCAAAACTACAACCGCTACCGCTAGTACAATCCATAATAATAATCAACATAACAATGTAGCGTGCTCTCGAGAGTATGTGTCATGTGCACTGAAAATAGCTTACTCTCTTGCAGACCAGCTTTGTGTTGTTGACGACAAGAAGAAAGTATCACTATCGGCGGGGCTAGGTGGAGATGGAGGAGGAGGGGGCATTTCTTTGGACCCGTCCATAATAAACGAAATAATGGCAGGGCCACACCAACGGCAGTGGCAGCAGCGAAAGTACGAATCGCTGGCACATTCCATTTATGTAAGGTGTGGGGCCAATGTACTAACACAAGAAGAAAAGAAAGATGATGGCAGTAGGGCAACCACCATAACGAGCAACGACCTTGAGCCTCTTCCGTTGCATCCTGATGAATCTTCTGAACCAAATGATTTGGGCATCTTGGCTCAGCAACTTTCGTCTTTGCTTGAAGGTGGTAGTGATCATATCATCGAATATTTGAACGTGATACGTGCTACTTTGAGAGAGGACTTAGTCAGAGATATATGTATCGACGATGATGCAAGGATGGTAGCAATACATTCACTGGGTGCCACCTTCTTTCAATTATTTTCTGGTGGACAACAAGTACCAGAACAAGTAGGAACAACAGTTCAATCCTCCATGGGAATGTTAGGGACGGAAGGCGTTGATAGACTTGATCATATGTCGAAAAAGACGCAACGATCGACTCAATCGAGCACTGTGTCATCCGTAGAATCACTCAAGTCACTGGGCTTGCCAACTGCTCTTTGCGACATGATTAGTAACATGATAGATCGTACAAATGAAGGTGCTACTGGGGACGAAAGTTACAAAGCTGTGACAGATTTACGAGATGATTTGAGACTGATGATGGATTCTCCTGAAGTATATCTTCGAGATCTTGACATGACGCATACTTCTACAGTCGGTCTACAGATGGAGAGCATTGGGGGCAAAGACGGTCGAACTTACTTTTACGGACGAGAGCTAGAGCTGGCAACGTTGAAGGAGTCTTATCAGAGATCTTTATCGAGTGGATGTGAGGTAGCCATGATTTACGGATCATCCGGAATAGGTAAATCAATGCTTTCTAACAAATTTGCTGTGGACGTTACTTCTAGAAGAGACG
This sequence comes from Skeletonema marinoi, assembly GCA_030544225.1. NCBI lineage: Eukaryota > Bacillariophyta > Thalassiosirophyceae > Thalassiosirales > Thalassiosiraceae > Skeletonema > Skeletonema marinoi. The sequence goes on along the minus strand of CM060485.1, from coordinate 5,444,913 downwards.
GACGTATTAATGATGGTGGCAGCGGTGTGTTTTTGTCGGGGAGCTTCGATAAACTCCAACAGTCTCAGCCGTTCCATGCCATTAGCTCCGCGTTTGATGAATATTGTACGTTGCTGTCAACAAGAGATGATTCGACTGCTGAAATGGTTTCTACTGCGCTGAAACGAGATCTTGGGGATGAGATCTCGAGTCTGGTCACTGCGATGCCGAGCCTGAGGGTTATTCTTGGCAACGACTGCGTATGTGACCAGAATGATGGGGACTGCGATGTTGCTGTGGATGCGCAGAAGAGGTTAAGATATCTCTTTTGTCAGTTTGTGGAAATCATTTTAGGCTGCCAAGAGGAACCTCTGATTCTTTTTCTCGACGACTGCCAATGGATAGATGCGGCGTCTGTTGCTCTACTGAATCAGATACTGATGATGCCCAACAAATCAGCTACCAACAAACAACGCCGGTTCTTCTTCTTTGGGTGCTGCCGCGACGATGAAGTGAATGAAGAGCATCCTCTGACTCTCATGCTTTCCTCTTTGGAGACTTTTGGAACCAAGACGACCAATATTATGTTGACCTCAATGAGCAAGGAGACCGTGAACGAAATGGTGTCGACTACATTATCCCTACTCCCACGCCTCACTCGGCCTTTGGCAGATATTCTGTATCACAAAACGAAGGGGAGCCCTTTCTTTATCAAGCAGCTGATGATCGACTTATACAAAAGACGCTTGCTGTATCCCAGTCTAACCCATCGCCGTTGGGTGTGGGAGAGTGACAACATCCGTGATATGGAGATTCCAGATAGTGTTGCATCATTCATCATGAACTCGTTTCATTGCCTCCCTCCTGATGTACTTTCCGCTTTGAGCGTGTTATCTTGCTTCGGTGCAAGTGCGAGTATCTCATTGATAGAAACATTGGAGGCAGAGATCCACACTCCACTCATGGCCCCACTTGACACTGCAGTTGCAGAAAGCATTGTTGACAAAAGGAAAGGGGCGTTTTACTTTCTACATGATAAGCTACATGAAGCCGCGTACGGTGCTATAGAATCCGAACAACGGTGCCTGCATCACTTCCGATATGGATTGGCACTTGGTAATGCTGCAGTCAAAGAAAGAGATGACGTGCTGCTCATCACTGCCGTTGACCAAATCAATCACGGTGGACCGCAAGCAGTTGTCGACAGTGAGCAAGGTGTGGCGGTCGCTAGTCTCAATCTAGATGCGGGGAAGAAGGCCATGAAGATGTCCGACTTCTTCTCAGCACATTCATTCTTTGATCATGGAATATCATACCTGAGGAGAGGACACTGGGAACATCAGTACGATCTGAGCTTGGAGCTGTTCAATCTAGCAGCCAAGTGCGCCTTGATGAACGCAGAGCATGATCACCTCGAGATACTGATAAAACAAATCAAGCACTATGCAAAATGCTTCGAAGACAAATGTCAGGCTATATCGATTTCGATTTCTCTCCTGTTATTGTCGGGAAATGTGCTTGAGGGCGTCAAGACCACGCTTGGTACATTGGCGAGTCTTGGGGAAGAGCTTAGTCGCAGCCCATGGTGGATGCCGCAACTTGTAATTGACTATATTACGCCATCTGTAATCCAGCAGCATTTGAGCAAAACAGAGGCTAAGCTTGCTGAATTATCAGATGAAACTTTGATGAGCTATCCTGTGATGGTTGACCCCTCTAAGCTCATGGCTATGGAATTACTGGCGCAGCTGTATGAGTTAGTTGCAACGGTTGGTGAGCACACAAAGTTGCCTATCTTTGTATCAAAAATGATCCAGATAACTCTGAAGCACGGCATGAGTCCACTGTCTCCTCTTGCGTTTGTACAGTACGGCAATTACAATGTTATTATTAGACGTAACTACGAGGTGGGCTATCACTATGTCAAACTTGGTTTGGCTCTCATGAAACAAAGCCCTTCGAGGGCGAAGGACTGTCAAATCATATTTCATTCAGCCTACACCAGACTGCACGTGGAACCTATGCAGACTGCTGGCGAGCTTTTCCTTGACGCTTTCAAGGCAGCCATGAAGAGTGGAGCCACAAGATACGCAATGAAATGTGCCTACTATTACGATGCTACCTGCTTTTGGGCAGGCACAAACTTGGAAGAACTTGCGAGGTCTATGAAAGAGACACTTAAGCAGATGAAATTTCACAAAAACTTGTTATTGATGTCTGTGATGCTCCCAATTGTCAGAATGACCCAAAGGATGGTAGGCGAGTCGGCCATACCCCCACAAATTGGTCTAACAAGTGTCTCTGGCGACACTCACAATGAAGAAGATTTAATAGACAAGATTCCCTCAGCCATGCTGACGAAGCATTTCAATGAGTGTTATGAAGCATATATATTTCGTGAGTTCGACAAAGCAACAGACTGCGCCGACAAGTTTTTCTCGCTGCATAATCTGACCAAGTTCAGCGGTTCGCCCATGTACCATCGGATATTGTGAGTATTGTTGAAGTTCTATTAACATCTTGTATTTCTCTTACACTACCACGCTGATATGTGCATGTGTCCTCTTCTCGTCAATATCAAGTTACTTTGGCCTGGTATCATTTTGGATTGGCAGGGAGACGAATAGCAGCAAATGGTTCGTGAAAAAGTGGATAGCAAGGGGTGAGGAGTCAAAAGTTTACATAGAGAAGTTGGCCGTGCTAGCTTCTACATGGACCTTACAGAACAGTAAGTGCAGATTTCGTATACACAGCATATTTTTCATGTCATGCCGTCTCTTACGTTGTTGTTCTGTTCATCTTGTCATCCAGAAACGCTTCTTCTCCAAGCTGAGGGACAGTTCAGTGCAGGAAACTTCGAAGCTGCAGAAAAGCTATATGATGACGCCATATTAAGTTCAAAGGAGCACAAGTTTGTGAACGAGGAAGCGCTGGCAAATGAGCTGGCTGGGCATTTCTACCTTGATACTGGCAGAATGGACAAGTCGTTACGTTACTTCTCTCAAGCGGAAGAGAAGTATAGAGAATGGGGTGCTGCTGCGAAGGCACTTCAACTCGCAAATTATCTGGGAAAGGGTTGAGCAAGACGGAAGAAACTTCCATCCACATCCACAGCTTAGAAATAGAAATAATTTCTCTCTAAACGATCCCTACCTACCTCTTTGACTGAAAAGGATGCGATAAAATGCTTTATCGTTTTGATCTTTAAAAGATAGAACAGTTTCCTTCCTCATTCTTCTGAAATACAATCGAGGAGAATGAGCGTGGATACCCCAGATCCTCCTTGACTGAGAAGGTTACGTTATTGTTTTGATCTTGCTTTGGCTAAGTATCTACATGCATAGAACAGAACGATCATGACCTGTCGTACTCTTTTCACCTACAAACTTGATCCTTGATGCGCTGCGCTGGCTTCCCTCGCTTCTCTTTATTGTCCCCCTCTTCTCCTCAGATAAAGGAATTCAAGGGTTAAAATGACAAATAACCCTGTATATCCGGTAAACCTGCGAGCTGCGACAGTAGATAAAACAGAGACACATCAAGGGCGAATAAGCGACGCCGCTGCCTGACGCGCTGATACATCATAGATGTCCGAGCGAGGTCCGAATGGACTCAGCCCGATCTTCTTCATGCGTTATGTTGATGTACCAAGCCGGATTATCATCAATACCAATCAGGACAAGCAGAGGTGAGAAATAATCAAGTCATGGTGACGTTCAACAAAGATCACTGCTTCGAAGATGATGCCACCACTGCTGCCGCCAATCAGGATGATGTCGCGGCATCAACTGTGTTGGCCGCTGATCATAGTGGTGATGGCATGATCATCGGTTTGAATGCTTGGATCGATGCTGCCATTGAAACTCTCAAAACTACAACCGCTACCGCTAGTACAATCCATAATAATAATCAACACAATAACAATATAGAGTGCTCTCGAGAGTATGTGTCATGTGCACTGAAAATCGCTCATTCTCTAGCAGACCAGCTTTGTGTTGTTGATGAGAAGAGGAAAGTAACTACATCGGCGGGGCTAGGTGGAGATGGAGAAGGAGGGGGCATTAGTTTGGACCCGTCCATAATAAACGAAATAATGGCAGGGCCACACCAGCGGCAGTGGCAGCAGCAAAAGTACGAGTCGCTGGCACATTCCATTTATGTGAGGTGTGGGGCCAATGTACTAGCACAAGAAGAAAAGAAAGATGATGGCAGTAGGGCTACCACCTTATCAAGCAACGATCTTGAGCCGCTTCCATTGCATCCTGATGAATCTTCTGAACCCGATGATTTGGGCATCTTGGCTCAGCAACTTTCGTCTTTGCTTGAAGGTGGTAGTGATCATATCATCGAATATTTGAAGGTGAGATGTGCTACTTTGAGAGAGGACTTAGTCCGAGATATGTGTATCGACGATGATGCAAGGATGGTAGCAATACATTCACTGGGTGCCACCTTCTTTCAATTATTTTCTGGTGGACAACAAGTACCAGAACAAGTAGGAACCGTAGGTCAATCCTCAGTGGGAATGTTAGGGACGGAAGGCGTTGATAGACTTGATCATATGTCGAAAAAGACGCAACGATCGACTCAATCGAGCACTGTGTCATCCGTAGAATCACTCAAGTCACTGGGCTTGCCAACTGCTCTTTGCGACATGATTAGTAACATGATAGATCGTACAAATGAAGGTGCTACTGGGGACGAAAGTTACAAAGCTGTGACAGATTTACGAGATGATTTGAGACTGATGATGGATTCTCCTGAAGTATATCTTCGAGATCTTGACATGACGCATACTTCTACAGTCGGTCTACAGATGGAGAGCATTGGGGGCAAAGACGGTCGAACTTACTTTTACGGACGAGAGCTAGAGCTGGCAACGTTGAAGGAGTCTTATCAGAGATCTTTATCGAGTGGATGTGAGGTAGCCATGATTTACGGATCATCCGGAATAGGTAAATCAATGCTTTCTAACAAATTTGCTGTGGACGTTACTTCTAGAAGAGACGGACGTATTAATGATGGTGGCAGCGGTGTGTTTTTGTCGGGGAGCTTCGATAAACTCCAACAGTCTCAGCCGTTCCATGCCATTAGCTCCGCGTTTGATGAATATTGTACGTTGCTGTCAACAAGAGATGATTCGACTGCTGAAATGGTTTCTACTGCGCTGAAACGAGATCTTGGGGATGAGATCTCGAGTCTGGTCACTGCGATGCCGAGCCTGAGGGTTATTCTTGGCAACGACTGCGTATGTGACCAGAATGATGGGGACTGCGATGTTGCTGTGGATGCGCAGAAGAGGTTAAGATATCTCTTTTGTCAGTTTGTGGAAATCATTTTAGGCTGCCAAGAGGAACCTCTGATTCTTTTTCTCGACGACTGCCAATGGATAGATGCGGCGTCTGTTGCTCTACTGAATCAGATACTGATGATGCCCAACAAATCAGCTACCAACAAACAACGCCGGTTCTTCTTCTTTGGGTGCTGCCGCGACGATGAAGTGAATGAAGAGCATCCTCTGACTCTCATGCTTTCCTCTTTGGAGACTTTTGGAACCAAGACGACCAATATTATGTTGACCTCAATGAGCAAGGAGACCGTGAACGAAATGGTGTCGACTACATTATCCCTACTCCCACGCCTCACTCGGCCTTTGGCAGATATTCTGTATCACAAAACGAAGGGGAGCCCTTTCTTTATCAAGCAGCTGATGATCGACTTATACAAAAGACGCTTGCTGTATCCCAGTCTAACCCATCGCCGTTGGGTGTGGGAGAGTGACAACATCCGTGATATGGAGATTCCAGATAGTGTTGCATCATTCATCATGAACTCGTTTCATTGCCTCCCTCCTGATGTACTTTCCGCTTTGAGCGTGTTATCTTGCTTCGGTGCAAGTGCGAGTATCTCATTGATAGAAACATTGGAGGCAGAGATCCACACTCCACTCATGGCCCCACTTGACACTGCAGTTGCAGAAAGCATTGTTGACAAAAGGAAAGGGGCGTTTTACTTTCTACATGATAAGCTACATGAAGCCGCGTACGGTGCTATAGAATCCGAACAACGGTGCCTGCATCACTTCCGATATGGATTGGCACTTGGTAATGCTGCAGTCAAAGAAAGAGATGACGTGCTGCTCATCACTGCCGTTGACCAAATCAATCACGGTGGACCGCAAGCAGTTGTCGACAGTGAGCAAGGTGTGGCGGTCGCTAGTCTCAATCTAGATGCGGGGAAGAAGGCCATGAAGATGTCCGACTTCTTCTCAGCACATTCATTCTTTGATCATGGAATATCATACCTGAGGAGAGGACACTGGGAACATCAGTACGATCTGAGCTTGGAGCTGTTCAATCTAGCAGCCAAGTGCGCCTTGATGAACGCAGAGCATGATCACCTCGAGATACTGATAAAACAAATCAAGCACTATGCAAAATGCTTCGAAGACAAATGTCAGGCTATATCGATTTCGATTTCTCTCCTGTTATTGTCGGGAAATGTGCTTGAGGGCGTCAAGACCACGCTTGGTACATTGGCGAGTCTTGGGGAAGAGCTTAGTCGCAGCCCATGGTGGATGCCGCAACTTGTAATTGACTATATTACGCCATCTGTAATCCAGCAGCATTTGAGCAAAACAGAGGCTAAGCTTGCTGAATTATCAGATGAAACTTTGATGAGCTATCCTGTGATGGTTGACCCCTCTAAGCTCATGGCTATGGAATTACTGGCGCAGCTGTATGAGTTAGTTGCATTTGTTGGTGAGCATACAAAGTTGCCCATCTTTGTATCAAAAATGATCCAGATAACTCTGAAGCACGGCATGAGTCCACTGTCTCCTCTTGCGTTTGTACAGTACGGCAATTACAATGTTATTATTAGACGTAACTACGAGGTGGGCTATCACTATGTCAAACTTGGTTTGGCTCTCATGAAACAAAGCCCTTCGAGGGCGAAGGACTGTCAAATCATATTTCATTCAGCCTACACCAGACTGCACGTGGAACCTATGCAGACTGCTGGCGAGCTTTTCCTTGACGCTTTCAAGGCAGCCATGAAGAGTGGAGCCACAAGATACGCAATGAAATGTGCCTACTATTACGATGCTACCTGCTTTTGGGCAGGCACAAACTTGGAAGAACTTGCGAGGTCTATGAAAGAGACACTTAAGCAGATGAAATTTCACAAAAACTTGTTATTGATGTCATTCTTTCTCCAGATCGTCAGAACGACCCTAAGGATGGTAGGCGAATCGGCCATGCCCCCGCAAATGGATATAAGAAGTGCCTTTGGCGACACTCACAACGAAGCAGATTTAATAGACAAGATTCCCTCAGCCATGCTGACGAAGCATTTCAATGAGTTCTATGAAGCATATATGTTTCGTGAGTTCGACAAAGCAACAGACTGCGCCGACAAGTTTTTCTCGCTGCATAATCTGACCAAGTTCAGCGGTTCGCCCATGTACCATCGGATATTGTGAGTATTGTTGAAGTTCTATGAATATCTTGCATTTATCTTACACTACCACGCTGATATGTACATGTGTCCTCTTCTCGTCAATATCAAGTTACTTTGGCCTGGTATCATTTTGGATTGGCAGGGAGACGAATAGCAACAGATGGATAACGAAAAAGTGGATAGCAAGGGGCGAGGAGTCAAAAGTTTACATAGAGAAGTTGGCTGTGCTATCTTCTACATGGACCTTACAGAACAGTAAGTGCAGTTTTCTTTGTACATGATTGATTCTATCTTTAGAAGAAAAATGCGTATCTCCAGTCTCTTATCTTGTGGTTCTGTTCATCTTGTCATACAGAAACGCTTCTTCTCCAAGCTGAGGGACAGTTCAGTGCAGGAAACTTCGAAGCTGCAGAAAAGCTGTACGATGACGCCATATTAAGTTCAAAGAAGCACAAGTTTGTGAACGAGGAAGCGCTGGCAAATGAGCTGGCTGGGCATTTCTACCTCGATACGGGTAGAAAGGACAAGTCGTTACGTTACTTCTCTCAAGCGGAAGAGAAGTATCGAGAATGGGGTGCTGTTGCGAAGGCGCTGAAACTCGCGAATTATCTGGGAAAGGGTTGAGCAAGACGGAAGAAAGTTCCATCCACATCCACAGCTTAGAAATAGAAATAATTTCTCTCTAAACGATCCCTACATATTTGACTGAAAAGGATGCGATAATGCTTTATTGTTTTGATCTTTAAGATAGAAAAGTTTCCTTCCTCATTCTTCTGAAATACAATCGAGGAGAATGAGCGTGGATACCCCAGATCCTCTTTGACTGAGAAGGTTACGTTATTGTTATCTTGCTTTGGCTACATACATAGAACAGATCGTACACTGTCGGGCCTCACATCATGACATGAACATTGGCCGAAACAAATGAGCTCGCACAGTTAATTTCAAATTGGGTTTGCATCACACACGAGCTGTGCGACTTTCTATGATCACGAGTCAGAGAGAGAGTTCCAGACTCGAGAGTCAACGAAGGAAGGGATTCCTTTTTTCTCTTCTTCCTTTTTTTTAGTCTGTCTGTGACCCGAAGGGAACCTCCTCCCTCATCCCCGGCGGCTTTTTCATTGACGCACGTAGTTGACGCTTGGCACTACAATACAACTCTTCCTACCATCCCGTCGGGTGCAATAACGTTGATAAAGAATAGATACGGCTGCGAGTTGTGAGATAGCATAGGGTGCTTATTACGTTCTGCTTATTTTGGCTTCAGGGTTACAAATAGTATATCTCGTGCATAGAGAAAGAGAGGGTCATTCTTAGAACCGCCCTTCCACAAATAATTTCTTCGGTGCTGTGACCATAATAACAGCAACCATTACTAAAGCGAATCATGGTAGTAACAAGACGCCAACGGCAAGCGGCGGAGGATGCCAACATAAATGCAGATGAATACGATCTGAATGTACCCGTTTCCGCCGCCGGAAAGACACCAAAGAAAGGTGAGGAGCCCTCGCCGAAACAGCATGATCATGCCCACCATGATCACCGCGGCTGTCCTGCACATCTACTTAAAGAAGCAACGAATGGGGACTCTAAAACAAAGGAAAACGAAGAAAATGAATCCCAGCTATCACAAATGATATCATACGGTATCATCCTCCTCTTGGCCTTCATCACCTACGCGACATACCCCGGAAACACTCTCGGAAATAAAGGACTGGATCCAACAATTCACACTGTCTTTTACTATGGTTGGATCTCCGCCATCTCCACTGGCTTTGGTGTGCTACCATTATGTTTTGTTCGTGAAATGAAAGAGTACTGGGTCGGCGTCTCCAATGCAATTGCGGCTGGGATGATGTGTGCTGCGTCTTACTCATTGTTTGTGGAAGGTTGCACGTTCCATGATGATAATGATGATAGTACGATTAGTCCAGTGATTAGAACTGCAATTGGATGTGCGATGGGGTTGTTATTCATACTTGGCACGAAGAGTTTCTTGGATTCACATGAAGATGTGAAGGTTGGTTCGTTGAGCGGGGCGGATACAAGAAAAATTCTCTTGATTGTGTTTGTCATGACGCTTCATTCATTCAGTGAGGGAGTTGGTATTGGAGTTAGCTTTGGAGGTGAGCATGGGAATGAATTGGGGGTGTTTATCTCGGCTAGTTTGGCGGTGCACAATATTCCTGAGGGATTGGCTGTGGCAATTGTGTTGCTGCCAAGAAAAGTTTCCAAGGCAACTGCTGCAATTTGGTGTGTAGTGACTTCACTTCCACAACCCTTGATGGCGGTACCAGCGTTTATCTTTGTTCATTCCTTTTTACCGTTGCTGCCTGTTGGTTTGGGCTTTGCGGGAGGGGCAATGATGTGGGTGGCTTTTATGGAGTTACTGCTGGAGGCATATGAAGATACAGACATGGTGACTACGGGTGTTGCTAGTACGCTTGCTTTGGGAGTTATGCTTGCAGTTCAAAGAACAATTGAAGATAATCATTGATGAGATGAGGGGGGAAATTCAAACACATATCACTTTGGTCGATGCTGCTATGACCGCATTATAAATTGGAGGCTATGTTAGGAACAAAAATAACAACACTACTATCATTAATGTACATGATCAGTTCTTCTCATTGCCATTTGCCACCGTTGCTGTCTCGAACTCAGGAGGGGGTAAGGAGAATGCAGCTCTCAATCCTCGGGACACTAATCTTTCTGACAGTCTGGCAACTATTTCACCGGCCTTTTGCCTTACTCGAGGTTCTTGAGATAACTTCCGAACCAGTGGCGTAAACTTACTTATTGTGCTCGCTGTTGCAGAGGCAGCGTTGCCCTTTGATGTGGTTGTTGCCAAGGAAGAGGCCCCTCGTGTACCTAAAAGGAGACCCAACTTCATTGTTCTCTTCATCGAGGCTGTGGGCTCGGGAAGTGTCTCAGCCAGGTCTTCTCGTAAAGTGTCTAGAAACGAAACAATGGGAGTTGGTACCTTGGACTCCTTTTCAACACCTTCTTTTTCATTAACCTCTTCTTTGTTACTCTGCAATGCATGCACAAGAGATTGCATTGCCTTGGCGGCAGACTTTTCATCACGGATGGACAGAGCTCCTGCCGCCTGAGTGAAATAGATCAAGGTGTCACGCCCCAAGCTATCGGCTTCCTTCACAATTTGGTCTGCAATTTCATTCAGGAGGCCTTCTCCCTCGCTCGAAATGGCATAGTCAATAAGTTTGTCAAGTACTGGCACCACATCAAAACCACTCGAATCCTTCGCTTCATCCAGCAACGACTCCAACCTCGACCATCGAATACTTCCATCTGATGTGAATATAAGACGGCGCAAGGCCTCCCTCAATTCTTCCTGGGAATCATCCGTTAGTACTCGATTGGCCACGTAGGGATACGCCTTCGAAATAATTCTGGACTTTGGATCCACCTGAATAGCCAGTCCCTCCAAGACACCCAAGCATCGTATAATACTAATGTAGAAAGGAGGCAGTGAAAATGGATAAGTATACATGATATCACCCAACTTTCCAACGACATTCTTGAAGTTGAGCTCACTAATGTCACTGTTGAGCACGTCAGGCAAAGCATCTTCCAAGGCATTCTCGATAGGTTGCACATCGGTACCTTCCGGAATGAATCCCAAGTTTTGATATACCTTGACCAACGCCGACCAATCTCGGTTGACAATGTGAACAACTGCCAGAAGGAATCCATTGCGTTGTTTGGCTGCCGCATAGGACATCATTCCAAAGTCGAGGTAGCATAGTCTTCCATCTTTTGTTGCGAGAAGATCTAGATGGAAGATAGAAAGGTAGAGGGGGATATGTGAGGAATGAAATTCAAGAAAGAGTATCAAAGGAGGTAACGACCAACAATCATGCACTTACTACCAGCATGAGGATCTGAGTGGGAGACAAAATGAACACAGAGAAAGAGTGAGAATACTGCACGTAGAAGCAGACAAGTTGTAAGATTTTTGAGCAAACAAAGCCACTCACCTGCATGAAAGAATCCATTCTCCATAATCTGTCTCAAAGAACACTGCACAAGCGTATCCACAAGCTTCTTCCGATCCAAATTATTCGCTTCCAAACTAGCACTATCCGTAAGTCGAAATCCATCGACCCATTCCATTGTAAGCACTTTCCTGCTAGTAAGTTCCGAATAAACCTTGGGAACAAACACATCAGCAATCGCCACATCTTGGGCATACAATTCCGAAAATCGACGAGCATTCGCAGCTTCCGCAATGTAATCAATCTCCGCATAGAGGAGGTTGCCAAAGTCATCCATGACACTTTGCAAATTGATATTTCGTCCAAGCAACTCGAAGATTTTATTGTACACTCCTCCCCACCATCGCAATACGTACAAATCCAATTCTACAACTTCCTCTGTATTAGGACGTTGTATCTTCAACGCCACCAATTGGCCATTCTTCAACAATCGCGCCTTGTACACTTGACCAATCGATGCAGCGGCAATAGGCTCCGGTTCCACCAATTCAAACACATCCTCAAAATTTTGATTTAGTTCCTCCTCCACAATTTGAAATGCCACCTCGTTACTGAAAGTAGGGACATTATCCTGCAATTGCTGCAACTCATCTAGATACTCGGACGGGAGCAAATCCGGTCGTGAGGCGAGTGCTTGTCCAGCTTTGATAATCGCTGGTCCTAAATCTGCAATGATACCATTTAATTGTTTGGCGCGATTACGACGATTTTGTTTCGATTTACCGAGGATGGTATCGATGAGTACACCGGAGACCCATGTACCGAATGGGAGGGCTATTTGAATGTTTCGTACGAGCCATTTGGTTGGTTGACGGAAGAGGATTTTTTCGGCGGCGATGGGATCGTAGGGGACGAGTGGTTCGGCTACGTTGAGGGATGGTAGTTCTGTTGCTGTTGTTATTGCTGAAGACGATGCTGCTGATGTTGTTGTTGATGACAATGATGATCCTGACTTTGTAGATTGCAAATTTTCACCAGAACGCTTCCCATTATTATTGGTCACACCATTATCCTTCTCCTCATACACCCACCGTCCACCAGGCAATAAACTATTCGAATCAACCAAATTATCCACACTATCGAAAGTATCTGCCATTCTCATTTTATACATGTCTTTTAATTCCTCTTCGAGTGTGCCGCTGCCGCCGAAGCGCATGGAGTAGGATCCCATGGGGACTACTGTTTCGGTTGTGTCTATCACGTTGTTGTTATTGTTGGTAGAGGAGGTAGAATCGCCGATGTTGTTGTTTGCAGAAGAAGCCTTGCGAGCCTCTTCAATCTCCAACCGTTGCGAAGGGGATATTTGTGCCATTTCCAATAATCGCTTTGCCTTGAGCAATCGTTTGGCGGATCTGCTGATTGTGTAATCTTTCTTGGCTGTGGTTGTGGTTGATTTGGTGGATGATTCATCTTTGGTTGGTTCAAGTGTCGCCACATTGCTGTTTATCAGTTGCCCATTGTCAGTTGTATTTGTGTATTGTAACCGTGATATTATCGATGCTTGTTTATTGTTAGTGTGTCTGCAGATTGAATGAGTTCGAGGTGTAACAAATGCATCAATGGAGGTAGTTGTCGCTGCAGCCAAAGCTACTGCTACGGCCAAGACGACTTGGCTCGAGGAGCGCTTTGTTGAGGAGAAGAGCATATTGCTGCTATTCCTGCAGCTGTTATCCATCGTATCTGTGCGCTTCATTGTATTATGGCTGATCCGACCCATCACTTCATTGCAATGGATGAAAAAGAGGAAGATTCCAACAGATGTCGAAATTCAAGTTCAAGTCGACGCGACTCAATTGCTTTGAGTGTGACCCCATACTAATCCACTTAGCGGGGAAATATCTCTACTCCCCATGAACATATTTAGGTACACTTTGTTCAGTCTGCAAGGGAAATGTAGAAAATGATACTCCCTCAGATCTTATCAAGAAGAGGGGTGCCAGTTTTGATTTAGATAGCCCACAAGCAAAACGAACCCAAAGCTAAAGATCGAAACTCGAAACTCATCGAACACATTCGATGAGTGCAATGCTAACAATGAATGCAGTGAAAGCTGTTCTATTGACCAAACCCTGATACATCCAGCTTGCTTATTCAACTCTACCATATAAAACAACAATACTACAATCATCATGCCTCCAGCAACAACAGATCTTCTAACCGCAAAACGCAAGGACCTATTGTCCCTCTCCAACCAAAAACAATCCCTCGAACTAGAAGTAAACGCCATAATCTCCGAACTCACCGCTCCAATCACAATCATCTCCACCGATGACGCCAACACTACCACCACCGCTCCGCCTATAGGGATAGACACACCTCTAGTTGATAGTGAGGGGTATCCACGATCCGATATTGATGTCTATCGTGCTCGTACGTTGAGGAAACGGTTTCATGAGATTAAGACGGATTATAAAGTTTTGGAGGGGAGGATTGAACGGGGGTTGTTGGAGTTGACTGCGTTGAGGGATGCTAGTGTTGATAATGGCAGTGGTGAAGCGAACAACAAATTAGAGTCCATGTCATTATCAAACACAAACAAAGTAAATGAGGCAGAAGAAATCAAAGCACGGCTAGCACCCAAACCCAAACCAAAGTTTGATCCCGTAACAGGAAAATGGGTGGTGAAAAGTTGGGATGGAAGTGTGGCTGGTGTTGAGAATGGGGTGACTAGGAAATTTGAGGATTTGACTCATTCTTCGGAGGGGGCGCTGGCTAGTATTGCTGTGACTGGTGGGAGTAGTGGTAGAGTTGAATCGGGTGGTGTGAATAGCAGTGCTGCTACTCAGCAAGAGTCAAGTTCTCAGCAGGGACCAGCTTCTTCTACAACTACTGAACAAAGATCAACACCTACTATCCAAACAATAGCGCTAACACCATTTGCAGTAATTGACCAAGTATTCCCAAATTCACCATCCCAAGAGGCAGGTATTCAAGAAGGAGACCTCCTCCTACGCTTCGGAACAGTTACAGCCGACAATCATAGTGGATTTAACTCCATCAAACGGGCGATTGTGACAGAACTATCCTTGGCGTCTGCCAATGAAGCAATTATATCCATTGCTGTGAGAAGAACGACTGCAATGTTGGGAGGTGTGGCGGAAATGATTCGGACGGAGATGTTTGATTTGAGACCGAGGCCTTGGGCTGGACAGGGTTTGCTTGGGTGTCATTTGCAAGAATATAATGAATAAACTACTTTGACATGCGTACAAAAGTTTCTCTTTGTGTGGTGTAATTCTATTAGTGGTTATTATTGTAGCAAGTCTATAATATTGTGGGTGTGTAGCAATAAGATCAGCATTTCGATAGCGCTATAATGAAGTGCTGAACTTCAATAATTATTTTCACAGTGTGTGTGTGTGTGTGCTTATTAGTAGCGAGTGATTTGATGTGGTTCGTAGCGGTGAGTTTTTGTGTGTGTAGTAAAAGACGGAAGATATGTACAAGCGATAAGCTTCTTCCTACCGGAAAGAGAAGATGAAATGTCTATTGTTCTTGGTATTTCACTTTCAATCCGGCCTTTACTCTGACTTCTATTGTGTGTAGATGCACATTATGTCAGAGGTGATGTGCATTGGAACAAATAAGAGGGGATCAGTCTTTCTATTTCTTGACGTTGACAAGATCCTCATCTATAGTTTCTTTTGAGGCAGTAGCTTTATACATGGTAGCATTCAAGGTAGATGACACCTCACTGAGCAAGAATGTCCTTGAAACGACCGGCGGCTCTTTTGATAGAACGGAGAGGGCCCTTGCGCATGTGCGACTTCACTGCTGCAGCAGACGCTGCGTCTAAGGTAGTCTCAGTGGATGACATGCTTGGCCAGTCGTCAGTTGGTGAACTGAATGAATACGTGTTATCGTAGTCACTGCAAGAAGGAACGAAGAAAAATAATGTTCGTTAGGATCAGCATGTCATGAGAAGGTTTCAAATGTCGATGCATTACATAACATCATTGCACCACTTACTCATCGTAGACAGGAGGCTTCGTCGTAGGGTCCACCTCACTGTACCAACTTCCCAATGCATGAAGAGGAATGTCTTTAGTAGTAGGCATCGCCGGCATGTTGGGCATGGCGAGACTAAGCGCAGGAACCGACCAAGCGTTCAGCCGTGTCGTAGTGCTCTTGACACCATCATTGCTTCCTTGCTGCTGCGTCTTTGAAAATGCACCGCCAGCACTCTTGGGAAGGTAGACTGATCCCAGCTTCCTAGTCAAGCTCGATGCAGCTGATGCAAGAACCATGGTGTCATGAGCTGAAATGTGGTATTGGTTAGCGAAGGCACGGACATGCTCGATGCATAACAGAAAGACGGTCATGAAGATTGCCGTCATGGCGGTGGCTCGACTCTGAATAGTCCGAGCATGATGCTGAAGTAGTTGCTGTCTTTGTTTGATCATTGTGTATTATTTGAATTTTATGGTCGTGATTTATGTCGTTGACACAAATTCTATGAAATGAAAATGTGGCGAGCGCAGCCGTTGCAAATTTTGAAGCCTGTTTCTGATTGGCTGGGCAGATGTCAACAAATTAGTGAGTATCGGCCCCAAAAAAGAGTTCCTACTCCTTTCAGAATTTGTAAAGTGTGATTGGTGGTGTTGAGGCAAGACCCTTGCATTCACGTCAGTTGTGCGTACACGACCATGTGTTCTGCCTCCTTGAAGCAGCTACCATACCGAATAGCCGTTACTACGGTCGTTGTTGTTCTTTCATCTCATTGTTGACACCTTTGGCATCAAGTTTGATTTACGTGTTGCTCGAATAATGGGAGTCCTCGGACACCTCATACTTTGTCCCTATTGCAAGAAGTCCCAATAGATGTGGGAGCTGGAGATGAATCCTGAGTGTCACTAAGTATCACAGCTGTGTCACAGTCAAGACCAATGACTGTTGCTCGTTGCTCGCGCTGCTCGCATCGATCGAGCGTTCACCACGAGAGCAATCGTACAATGACTCAAATAATGGTCATTTTGTGATCATCCTACAATCGTTCACTCACGAGAGCAATCGTACAAACACTACAATGGTCATTTTGTGATCATCCTTTCAACTTTCTTGAGTTTAATTTATGCAGCGTTACCATTACGTAGCATGACATTGTCTCCATCGTAGTCTTCATCATTCACCATATAAGATAAACTGTGAAGATGGTCTTCGATTTCCAGCTTCTCCTTTTCATCATCGTTGCTGCCGCTTTTAGTAATATCGTAACAGCACAGTCTACAAGTACACCCTACGAAGTTAAAACATGTGTAGTCAATTTCGTTGGTGAATCCTGCTTGGCGGATCTTCTACCAGTTGCAAACCCAATCAGATATCAGCCACAACCAGTTACAAATCCAAACGCGTGTGAAGATACCGTAGGACAGCGGGGTAGTCTCAGTTTCGTTGATATTACATTACCAACTAACCAAGTATTATATGTTGAGGTTACTACGAATGTTGAAGGTCAAGAGAATGTAGGCATTGATAACTTTCATGTACGACCAAGCCGTTTAACTGAGCCATGGGGAACACCAACTGTTGAATTCAATTTAGCATCATTCTACATTGCAGATACGGGACAATTCTCTGTCGAGTTTGCAAGTAGTGACATATGGAAGGATCTACAACGTGCTCAAAACTTTGATGCTTTGATGTTATTTGTGAATCCACCTATGGATCCTATTCCATCTGATGCTGTATTGATCGAAGAGGGTATTGCTCAATTTGACAATGTTGGTGGGGGTCAATTGGCACGTACTCTCGGAGCTGGTAAATATTACTTCTCTGCTGCTCAGACATATGATTGGGGACAAGATGTAGTGTACCATGTTATGGATGATACAGAAGTATACTTTGAGCAGAATTCATATGTAAAGGCGCGTATCATTCAAACAAAGCAAAAAGTCAATAACGTTCTCATCCGTGGATACGGTGTATTAGACAATGCATATTCGCCAACAGAGTATGACATACCAGGAGAATCAGATGATGGTTCGAGGCAAGCTATTCATATCTTGGGAAAGAACATTGAAATTTCTGGTCTAAGTATTGTCAATACACTCAAGGAGTGTGGAGAGTTTGGTTATGCGCTGAACATCAATGCAAATTGGGCACCTGTAGCAGTGTCTCCAGCTGATTCATTGGGTGTGTTTGAAGCTGGTGAACTACAGAATGGGAATCCTCCCTACAAAGCTCGCCCAGCACACTGCCAGGACTTCAACATGGATGATACTCCAAATACAGACTTTACGAATTGTCCAACTAGTCAGAATGATGGGGCCAAGGTATCATTTGTAAAAGCAATCAGTTGGCAGATGTAAGTGGGATGATTTCTGGATTGTTTCTTTACTCGTCATGACGTTGCATGACTCATCATATTCGTTGCTTTTCTTACAGGGGTCAAGATGGTATCAATGCTGGAAAGTATGGTACGGTCACTGATTCGTTTGTTCGTGTAGTCGATGATGCACTGAAGCCTTGGGATTCTGGAGCTCATTATGAACGTATTACAGTTTGGCAGCTTGGATTGGGTTGGCCAATCAACTTGGGATGGTGGGGATGGACTCAAGATGATGTAGGTACAAGCGTAGAGAATGTATACTTGATACACAACCAAAACTGGATGACTAGGTACGTACCAGGACTCTGCTAATACTGGCCAGCGTGTGTATGATTGCTCAACTTCTTTCATCCTCCGTACTTCATTATTTTTCATACAGCAATGACTGGCCAACAACCAATTCAGGACAGTGTGTAGTCGGAGGTGTATATGGAAGCAGCAGTGTGAAGAGTAACTATCGTATACATAATATCTTTGTTGAAACAGCGTGCAGCTGTGCAGTGGGGCTTGAGATCAATAAGGCAGCCTTCTCAAGGCATCTCACTCCAAACGGTTGCGTGGGTAGTATCAAGAATATGTCCATTACAAACATGTTTTTTGACGAGGAGTTCTTCACAGGTGGTGCTACCAGAATAAATAACTTTCTCAGAGGTGAAAGAAATCCTGGCAGCCTCTGTACTGGTGACTTTGAAGGAAAGATCTCAGACTTGACTATCTCAGGAGATGTGAATGGAAGGGCTTTGTCTAGGAGTGATTTTATTGTTCCAAGGAAATTTGTAGGTACTGTTCCAAACTTAGTATTCGAGAGTGTAACAGTCGATCCACCTTCAACAACGACTTCGACCAGTACTACAAGTACAAGTAAGTTTTTGTTGATGAGTCTGTACTTCCATGGTTTAACTTTTGTATACATCTCCTAACTTTATTCTTCAACTATATATCAGCATCATCAACAACAACCACTACTACAGAATTGCCTCCAACAACAACAACTACCACCACATCCACAACAACTCCAATCACTACAACGAGTAAGTACTTATGGTTTGTCATTTAGTGTTGCGATTGATAGATATACGTTCTGACATCATTACTTTCTTGTTTTTAGCTACAACAACCACCACTAGTACTAGTACCACAGCCACGACAACACCAAGCAACAAAGTAAGAGTCAAGATTGTAATTGAGACGCCATATGACCCTACGAAAGTATCTTGGAAGGTCAAGATTGGATCTACCAATATTGTTACTGGTAGGGCAAGCACAATGACCAGTACTAACAGTGGATATGAGACCTTTGTTGATCTAGATGCAGGGATCAGGTACAAGTTTGTTGTCATTGATAGCAATACAATCAAGGATACATTTTGGGAAGTTTGGAAAGGTAGTAATGTTCTCGTGGATGGGATTGTAGTTGCCGAAAGGAGGTGAAGTATTTCACAGTGTGAAAGGAGTGAGATTGTATTTGATTTAGATGTATTGGCATTGGCAATGCCTCATTTCAGTATAATGTACTACGTAATGAGTTCCGTGTATAATGTTCATTGTATGACTGATATTATCTGTTGCGATGGTATGGGCGAGATGAATGCCATGGTTCGGTGCATTGATGCTCCGAGCTCCGAGGGAGTTGTCTCTATTGGGATTCTACTTTTATTGGGACTAAGACACGCATCCAGGCCAGCCAGGAGAGGATCCTGTGCGTGTCGACGTGGGATGGGCGCTTTTACTCTTGGTCGGGCTTCTTGTTCTCGGTGGATCCCATCCAGAGAAGCAAACAGAGCCCCTCTCTCGTTAGAACGCATTCCATAAAAATCCTGACACAAACATAACAACAACAACAAAAGAATACACACCGAAATATATCAACTCATCTCACCACACAAAATGATCAAGCTCATCTTTTGGCTTGCAGCAGTAGCTGCTGCATTGCTTCCAGGTTTGGGATCAGTAGAATCGAGGCGTTTGGGTCAAGGTCGACGTAACCAAGGGGTGTGCACCTACGTGCCGTGTGACGAAGAAGCTCCCAACCCAGATGATAGGCTAGTTCTTTTCAACAACGATGATTGCCCTGAACAGTTTGTTCTAGAACCGGATGGAAAAGAGTACTGCCTCATTGCTACCTGAAATGAACAAGGAATACGAGAGGAATGATTGTTTCACGCTGCTTTTCCTGTTCTTTGTTTTGATTATTCGATTTGCCCAATTTCTCGCCTCTCGTATGTATATTATGAAATGATAAAGCCTAAAGCTAAGACTGCAATCTTCTTGAATACTCTCTGCAGACGTCATGATGCT
The DNA here is from genome assembly GCA_030544225.1 of Skeletonema marinoi. NCBI lineage: Eukaryota > Bacillariophyta > Thalassiosirophyceae > Thalassiosirales > Thalassiosiraceae > Skeletonema > Skeletonema marinoi. The sequence continues at coordinate 5,424,828 of CM060485.1, read as the reverse complement.
AGTTGAGCCTGTATTTGAGCTTGTCCTTGTCTCTTGTGTTGTTGTTTGCTGAGTAAAATTTAGATTTTAAATTTAAAGTGGAGAGGGAAATGAAGGAGGGTACTTCCATTAGATTTTCCGTCTGGTAACATCGCAATGGCTACAACAGACATGGAAGCAGCATCGGACTCGGCTATCGATGTATTCCTTCGCATTCGCCCCTCAAAGAATCCATCTACCTACTTTGAGCGAGATGAAATTGATGACAACAGAATACGCTTCAGAGTTCCCGTCGATCAGTCGACAGTCAACAATTCAAGGTCTCACTACGGCTATGAATTCAACGGCGTTCTCGACGAAAAGGCAAGTCAAAAGGACGTCTTTCAGACGGTCGGAATACCTGTAACGAAGAATGTGCTTGATGGATACAACTCAACTATCTTTGCCTACGGACAAACAGGATCAGGCAAGACATTCACGATAACTGGTGGACCTGCCCGCTATGAGGATAGAGGCATCATTCCCAGAGTCATCTCGAACCTGTTCCGAACGATGAACGATGCAGCTCAGAATGGCGCCTCGTATTCATGCTACGTTTCGTATTTGGAGATTTACAATTCCAGTGGATACGACTTGCTCGTAAAAGATCATGGTAATAATGAGCGGATCCCCAAGGTAACAATGCTAGAGGATGAGTATGGCGCATTTCACTTCAAGGGTCTCTCAATGCACATGGTATCATCCGAGGAGGAGGCACTCGATCTATTGTTCATAGGAGATACCAATCGTGCTATTGCAGCTACAGAGATGAATCAGAATTCAACTCGTAGTCATTGCATATTCACTATCATGCTTGAAAAGAGGCAAGTAGGGTGTGACACGGTAACGAGGAGCAAACTGAATATTGTTGACTTGGCCGGAAGTGAGAGAGTGAGTCGGACGAATTCGGCAGGAAACATTCTGACAGAGGCCAAGTACATCAACTCCTCTTTGTTCTTTCTCGAGATGGTTATCGTTGCATTGTACGAGAAGGAAAAGAAGGGCAAGAACGTCCACATACCGTATCGAAATTCAATGATGACATCGGTCTTACGTGATAGCTTGGGTGGAAATTGCAAGACAATCATGATAGCTACCATCTCTCCAGAATCTCAGCATACAGATGAATCAATATCCACTTGTAACTTCGCACAACGCGTAAAGTGTGTCAAGAATAAGGCGAGTGTCAACGAAGAGATTGAGCCGGAACTAGTGATCGAGCGACTCAAGGCTGAAGTTCGAAGGCTGAAGGAAGAGGTGGAGTTCCTAAGCGACAAGAAGGACGACGATGGTCAATGCAGCAATGAGTTGTCCGAAGAAGATATTGGTGATTTGACCAAGTCCATCGAGACATATGTGCAAGACCGTGACGAACATTGCCACCTTGACTTTTGTGGAGGCATCACTATTCCCAAGATACATGCAGTGTGTTCAATATTCAAAGGCAAGCTGCTCATCTCTCAACGAAATGAAGGCTCAGCCAACAATAACACACTGAATATCAGCCATGCGCCACCTGCACCAAACATAGGAGAGAGTGATGAGAATGATGTGGCTCAGACGACTGTATCTGCAGCTTCAGAAGTTGCAAACAATGATGCTACGAATGTCTCACGAAACCGCAACAGAGGTGGACGACGACCAAAGTCAAAGCCAAAGCACTCTGCAGAAGTTTGTGGCGTACCATTGTGCTCAGATACTCAAATCCTTGACGAGCCCGCTAACGCATTTGCTTGGTTCAAGGAGAGATATCCCGGATTAGCTGCAATCGAATCAAGTAAAAGTGAGCTGAAGACAAAGTATACTGAAGCGAAGAGTACTGGAGCAAAGATAGAAGAGCACAAACGAAAAATGAGCTACCACAAAAGTATGATAAGCGATGAAGCAGACCCATCACTGCTGAAATTCCACAGTGATTCGGCGGAGACAGAGAAGAGAGTGTACAAGGATGCTCTTGGCAAACTTCGTGAACTGAAGAAAACAATTGAGGGTACTCAGAAAGTGATTGTAAGTCACCCATTGTACTGCTCGTCTTATCTCTTCGTTCAAATACTCACACAATTCTTTTTACCTCAGGAGGCTGGACGGCTCAACCTGCAGAAAGACTTTGACAAGTGGTATTCGTCTTCACAGCAATCGAGCCCTGAATCCTCCCACGAAGACGAAGATCTGGCGATTCCGAAGCAGCCAATATCGAGCATCCCCGTGCCTACCAAGCGACATACTTTACCGAATGCTAGCATATCTGAATCTCCACTACCTCCGCAACAAGAGGACCCTCGCGTTGTAGACAATAGCCCAGCCGAATTCAAGCTGCCTCCAGGAATAAAGCTCACAGGTAACAAGGAAGCGGACGATGACATAATTGCATTCTTCAAGGCAAAAGAATTACTGCTATCGAGAGCATCATCTATGCGCAGATGACTGCTATGCTCTCTCGTATTTAATGCTTAAACTGCTTTTATGATGTATATTTTTCTCTATTTATTTCTGCTGCGATGCCAGAATTTGCATGAATGCCGTCTCCTTCTCCTTCCAGACGCCATCTAGATCTGAATCTTGTGCACACTTCGATTTCCCGTTCGAGAGAATAGAATGCAACAGTTCCATGCGTGTACGACTTTGTGTGATATTTGACAAGTCCTCCCCAATTGAGATGGTGGCATCTAAGCAACGACACAAGATGGATGGGTCAACGCTGGGTTGTACTGTAAGAACCAACCCGGTCAAGGCACGGAGTAATCGGTCCTCTCCATCATCCGCTGCAGATGCAGGCGCCTTTGACGCAATTGCATGCCATGCCATCGGCAATATCTCACACGCACTTTGATGCGGTAGAATGCCACCCTCAATCACACGAGCACAAAGAATACGGCCCTTGGGCAAAGACAGGGTACTCGAGAGTCTAGCCTCATCGATAATCATCTCCCTGCTCCCATCTGGATTCACCCTCACAATTACACCAAGTGAAGCATGCATAAGATCCACATTACTCCTCACATCCCCCATCAACTCATTCACAAGCTGGGGTTGGCTCGCATTAGCTTGAATAAGACGACGTAATTCCGTCAATGACAAAAAGGCCGAATAACCCTTGTCAATGGACACACGTGCCTTCCACAATTGAACACGATTGCGTCTCTGCTCCAATACATAATCCTTGTCACTGCTAACATTATCACCAGCCTCGCCACTTTCATTATCATCATCCTCCACAGTCGCCATAACCGGCACATTCAACAAAGCCTTGGGCCGGTTCACATTAGTCTTGACCATCCGTCCCAAACTCTGCTTCTCCTGTGCAAACTCCTTGGCACGTGTTTCCACCGCACTACGAAATTTAGTCTCACGTTCCTTGGCCATTACCTTAACTTCCTTCCATACCGGATTAGGTTGAGCTAATCCACTCCCATCTAAATCGGGCCCGGCACCACCTAATAAGAGCAAGTTGCGTGATTTACGATCGACAAAGCTCCAATGATAATAATCATCATTGTAGGTATCTAAACTTTGGAGGGGGCGTAGCATCGAATGAATGATGTAGCAAACGTCCCGTTGGGGCATGAGGGAGGTGGAGACTGATTTGGCGGGGATGGAGGGTGCGGATGGATCGGCGTTGTTGAAGATGATTCGCATGTTGGTGGGACGGATGTTGTTGTGCATCATTGGCGATGGAAGAACGGATGATGGAGCAGCGACAGCAGTACTTTCTTCTTCGTCGTCGTCATCATCCTGACTCTTTTCTTCAGGTTCGTCACCCAAGGCTGGAAAGTCCTTTTCAAATTTTCGATTGACCTTGGTGGCAGATGATTGAGGTGGTGGTGGTAGAACTCCTGGTGGACCTCCTGCTTGTGGATGTTGATGAGGATGACCCATCATCATTCCAGGTGGTTGTTGATGTTGCGGTGGTGGCATTGGAGGCATCATCATACCCGGATGAGGTGGTGGCATTCCTCCTCCCTGCATATTGGGAGGAGGAGGTGGCATCATCATCATTCCCGGATGGGGAGGCATCATCATTCCAGGATGAGGAGGATGCATCATTTGTGGTGGTGGATGCATCATATTCGGCGGTGGCATTACACCTGGTGGAAAGGGAGGGGGGAACATGGGACTTGGAGGGGGTGCCATTGTCCCTGATTTGTCGGGTGTGTTCATTTGTGGATGAGATGGTTGTTGCTTGGGACTGAGTAGTACCTCATTAGTACTCTTCTTGTCTGCCTCATTTGATTTTGGTTCATCATCCACCACAGTCGTCTTTTTATTACGAGAGGAAGCCGCTCCCAATAATGCCATGAGACCCCCAGTCTCATCAATTCCATCATCATTATCCTCACCACTTTCCTGATCACTCTTCTTCTTGTTGACCTGCACAACCTCTTCCAACTTGTACTCCTCCTCATCATCCTCAAACAAAGCATCCACAACATTGGAACTAATTGCTTCGCCCAACATTCCACTCTCAGTCTGTACCAATTCTTGTCCTCCTCCTCCTCCACCACCCATACCTGGAGGAGGACCAACTTGCTGATTATTTTTCTTGGCAGTATCCGCCGCCAAAAAATCCGCCGCTAGTGACATTCCACCAAAATTTCCGAGGGCTGCTGACCATGCATCTTCTGGATTGGTAATTGCACTAGTTGCAGTTGGTGGAGCAGAAGGAGTCTGATGAGACTGCTGATTGACTACGAATGCAGCTGCTGACCCCAATCCAGGTGGAGCCGATGGTGCTTTTTTATTCGAACTACCTGTACTGTTATTATTATTGCCATAGGAAGATGCCAACTCTTGCTCTAACGAAGTGAATAAATCATCAGTCGATGTATTATCTAAATCGGAGAGAAGGTCATTGAGGAGGGATCCACCCATGGAGGCGAAGATGTCATCGTCGTCGGCCATAATTGATTTTATGGGCGATGCTTGTTGTGTTTGATTTTTTTATGTCTGCTTTAGCAATGATGTAATGTGCTCAAATAAATTACTCTCGCTTGTAACCCACCGCACAGTAGCTGGATAGATACTGAGCTTATTCTATTGGATATCTCGTAGCTGCTATCGAAAGATCCGTCGGGCTTTTCGAAGTGAGTCGAAGCAAGCGGCGTGATGTTTGTGATGGCGGACGGACGCAAATCTTCCACTTCGAATTGATTCGATTGATTCGTTCATTGCTTCCGAAGAATAACAGCCAAACCATACCATAGCATTACCATGAGCTCCGACGAAGTAATCGAGCTGTCAATAGAAGAGACACAAGCTCTCCGTGCCAAACTAGGCCTGGCTCCTTTGCGTGTCAGCGGAAGTAACACCACCACCAGCGGCGGCGGCGGCGATCATGATGATGTAACTACATCCACTACAACCAATAACGATGGAGAACTGTCCCTCTCCATTGACGAAACCAACGCCCTCCGTCTCAAAATTGGTCTACCACCTCTCAAAACATCCACCACCACCAAAAAGGAAGGATCATCTCACTCCACGGCGATACACGCACCACCCACCAACCTAGCAGCCGAATCCGAAGCAAAGAGACGATTGGAAGATGCACAAGCAAAACGTGAGGCTAGAGAACGATTATTAAAATTAGAAGAGGAGAATAAACGGAATGAAGGGGAGGGGGATGAGAGTGCCTTGAACTTTGCTGCTAGAATGATGACGCAGGGTGGCTCCACTGCTAAAGCTACTGATGGTGGTAAAGATGGTGCGGATACCGAAAATAACAATACGAAACGCAAGAAGAAGAAAAAGAAGAAGGGTGTCAAGAATGCACAGCTATCCATACCCACTGAAGAAGAAGAGGAACAAAATGAAGACAATAATCAATATACATCGGCAGATTTGCAAGGGATTAAAGTATCCCATGCCACATCGGACTTTACATCTGGATCCACCACTATCTTGACTCTTGCTGATAATTCCATTCTTGACATTGATCCAGAATCCAAAAAGGCCATTGGATTTGACTCTTCAGCTAACAACCCAGAATTGATTAATGTCAATATGCAATCTGATTCGAAAGCATTGGAGAATTTAAAGAGAAAACGACAGATTGAATTGGGAGAAGGAAGGGCGGGTGGGTATGCAGGGTACGATGATGATGAGTTTGAAGAGTTGGGTGGGGTTGGTGTTGTTGCCAATTCTTTAGCTGGTGCTGCTTCTGGAGGCGGCAGTGGTGGTGGGAATGGTACAAATAAATCACGTGGCTTTGCCATTGGTGCAAATGGCAAAGCCCAATCCACTAACGATGAAACAAACAAAAAGAATGATTTATTCTCATCGTTATCGGGTGGAGCAGTCTCACTTGAATCAAGATATGGTAGTACCACTATTGCATCTGACTTCATGACACATGATGATGATGAGAATGGTGAAACCAAGGAGGAAAAGTTGGAGAAGGAACGTGCGAAACAGATGAAAATGTTGGAGAAGATGAGAAAGAAGAATAAGAAAATGATGAAGAAGAAGGATAAGAAGAAGAAAAAGAGACGGGTGCAATCGGATGATGATGATAGTGATGAAGAGGAGGGAGCAGGTGTTGGTGGTGGGAATAGTCTCATGGCAAGTTTGGAGGCAACTGCTGTGGATGTCAAGAGTGAAGGAAATGGTAGAAAGAGACGGCGAAATGATGATGGTAGTATGGACACTGAAAAGACCACAGATGGTGACACGGACGAAATTGCCACAAAAAAGGATAGATTTGATCAGATTATGGAAAAGGGCAAAATGAGGACTGAAAAGGCATTTCAGAAGAGTGCACCACCATCATCAACTTCAGCAGATGAAGATAATGCCGATGATGATGCCTTTTTGAATGCAGCACTTGCCAAAGCTCGTCGTTTGAAACGACTCAAGGATATGAATGGGGGTGCAACATCCAAAACTGCCAAGGGAGAAGATGCAGTTGTGAATGCCGTGGAAAAAATAAAGCAGGAGGAAGCTTCTGCCAATGCCAAAGAGAATGGAACTGAAGCACCTAAATCATCAAGTGGAGGTTTGACATTTGAATTTGATGAAATGCAAGAGTTTACACGTGCACTTCGAGCAAGGGAGGATCAAGCAAAGCGTGCAGCACCTGTGCGAAGTCGTGGTGTGCAATTGTCAACAGTCAAGAAAGAGGTTGTGGTGAAAAAGGAAGAAATGAACGATGGTGCTACTGCTGAACCGGTAGTAGAAGATGTAGACATGGAAGAAATGGCCCAAGAAATGGTAGAAGAAGGTAACGACAACAATGATGAAGATGATAATCAAGCCTTTGGTTCCACTGCAGGTAATAGTGGAGTTGGTAGAGGCATGAGTGGATTTTTGTCACTCCTCAAACAGACTGGAGAAATTAAGAACTCTGGCAAAGAAGAAATGCGTGGCCGAGCCAAGGACAAACGGACCTATGAAGATTATGACAATTTAGATCTCAAACAGGTGGTAAAAATCAATAGCAGAAATGCACAAGAGAAGGATATTGAATTTGCCAACCGTGAAATCAAATTAGAATACAGGGATGATCATGGTCGATTATTAACACGAAAAGAGGCCTACCGAAACATGTGTTATCAGTTCCATGGACATGGTTCCTCCAAGAAAAATGAGGAGCGGAGGCAAAAACTAATTGAGAGAGAACAACAAGAAAGTAAACTGGCATCACGACAGGGTGAGGGCAGTGTGGGTACGCTGGGTGCTTTGAAAGCAACACAAAAGGCTACTGGAAAGGCATTTATTGTTCACAAGACGTAAAGCTATAAATAACTCCCCAATAATTGCGGTTGTTATGTACATTTACCCTAAATTCAGCAAAGAAGTCTCCAACTTTTGTAAGTTGGTGCATTGCTAGGATGACTTCAAACACAACCAATGATTCACCCTCTCCATAAAAGCTGCCTTTCTCTTGCATTTAATCACAATTCCACATACATCAAATTCTCTCGGTATTAATCTCTTCATCTCTCACGCACACACTTATATCAGCATTTACAGAATGATATGCTCTGCCAACTTCAAGCCCTGATCCCACCCAACATACTCAAAGATCTTGGTACACGCCCACCCCGAAAAGATGGGAACAACAAAGTTGTCATCCACATGAAACGGTGGAACAGGAACTCCCAAAATCTTCTTGGGCATCACCAATGCAGGAGTTGGGACAGCCAAATCTGCAAACGCACCAGCCATCCCCAACAATAAACTAACCATAATCAATGATCCATTCCCCCCCGGAATGCCCGCAACACCCCACTTGGCAATCTTGAAGACACGGTAGTTAAATGGAAAGCAGAACAATGCCCCGCCCAAAAATCCTAATAGGCCCTTATTACGTCCTATTCCACCCAATTGACCCTCAATCCGACTCCAGTAAATATGACGTGTGCGTCTTCCAAAGAAAGAAGCAGAGGGATCCGCCAATGCTAATTGACAAATGCCCATAGTCGCCGCAGTCTGTGGGAACAAATAGGCACTAACAGTCACTCCAGCAAAGTAATAAAATGATCCTGTGAACTTGCCCTCCATTTCATGCTTGCGCAGCACCCCACCCACAAAGAAATGCAGAACGGTATTGATCCAACCAAATCCTTTGCGATAGCGTAATAATTCGATAATGAGTGAAGAACCGGTAATGCCGCACATGAGAGGTATGAATTTGGCATGTGGGATAAATTGGTTTAGGCATGCAAAGAAGATACCGAATGCAGCGTGGGTGATTTTACGTGAGAGGTTGGTGGCATTGCGATTTTTGAGTTTTTTGGCAATTTCGAGGTGGCCTTCGTTGTCGGACTCGCTGAAGGAGGGGAGTTCGTTGGTAAAGTCTTCATTGGATGGAGCAGAGGTGGCAGTGGACCCTCCTCGTTGTTGCATGAGTGTGTAGGCTAGCGCATGTTTGGCAGCTGCATGATTATTGACATCGAGTGAGGAAGAGTAGACACGAGATGTGTGATGGGGTAAAACTCGCGGGGCAAATGGAAAGTTCACAGCTGCGAGTGTGGCGGCGATGAGCCACGGGGAGATTAGTATCCCGATACTGAACGAGGATGATAGTTTCATGGTAGGTGCCTCTTTGTGTGTGGGCTTTGTTCCGCGGCAGGCGTGTGGCTTGATTTCGAAGATAAATGTGTCGACTTCAGACTTCGTTCAGTCATCAAAACATGTCATTGGATCTCACCAGATCCCGGAAGCGATCTTTTCGCGCGTTGCGGTTTTGAGATGTCTGAACGCGGCTTACTTATGCATCTTCTCATCACATCACTTATCATCTTCTTGTGCAGATCGCGGCAACATACTTACACACTCACTTCTTGCATACTTGGTTACGATCGTATAAAAGGATATGTTCCGCTGATCATGCTCTCTGTAGTTGTATCCACCATGCTACAACCTCTCGTCGGTGAATCTCATTTTTCTGGTTCTTTGTTCATTCGCCCTTGACCTTCAAATTTTAGAATGTAGCTCTGGCTCTCACGATCATGGTTCTTTACATTTCATGGTTAAGTATCATTTAAATCTGTCTTATTTTCCCCCACTTCTGTACAGTTTGCTCTCTAGTTCTTATTTCCATCAAGTTTGCCCATAAACATCAAGAACTCGGCAAAATCGATCTCGTTGCTTCCATCCTGGTCAATCATCTTGAAAAGGCGATTAAACTCAGTTTCTGTCATGTTACTCTCTCTCGCATGGATGTATGTCCACAATTCTTCCTTCGATACAAGCCCACTCTTGTCTTTGTCAATACTAGCAAACGCGCCCATGGCAGCCTCTCTCTTTTCAGATTCTCCTTTACCCGTCACGAAGCTCATTCTCATCCTCGATGCGAACTTGGCCTTGGCATCATGCTCCATTTGGTTGACCTTCCTCTGATAGAAATAGACAACTAATCCAATCAGTACCGCTGCTCCAAGGATGCAGAAACCAACAATAGCTCCTGCCTTCATGGTCTCCTTTTCCTGGTAAGGGCTTACTGAACAGCTAGGATCTGTGGTACAAATTTCTCCTTCTGTGGCGCAAGGAGGAATGAGGCAGCCTTGTTCTGCTAAGTTCAGCTTACCACGGGTGCCAGCGGTCACATTTGCTGCGTCGAAGGCGCCGGATAACGCAGTATCATACTCGACTTCGGTAACCCTCTCGCAGGTGTACTGAGAAGTGCCAATCTCTGCGGATGAATTGTTATATAAGATTATGATATGATTGATGTTGATGTGTTAGTTCATAATGATGAAATGAAAGATACAAATAATACATAATTGTACTTACCAGCACTTGTAAGAAGGTCAAAGCTTCCAGAACGCATAACAAAGGAATCATAATCTTCAGAGAATGTCTTGACTGCATACTGAAGAGCAATACCCGAGCTGCTGTCTGCAGCAAAGAGGACATTATCAACGCCATGAAGAGGATGTTCCACACCGCCGCCGCCGCCACCGTGAGATCCATGTCCTCCGCCACCGTGAGATCCATGATCATCCTGCAGACGGCGGAGGATCGTATCAAGTTCAGCATCGTTGTGGCCGCGAAGAAGCCTTGCCCCTTGGCCTTGACCCAGGACTTCTTCACGACGATGATGACCACCTTCGTGATGACCTGAATGAATAGGCTCGCCACCAGACAGAATACCAGAAGTGTGAACAGAGATGGAATACTCGTTCTTGTCATGAGTACTGGTGCGGACAACATCCCCACCTTCTGCCCAGCCGGTGATGCCACAAACACCACCAGCGTCGGCGTCCATAACATTGGTGTGCTTGTCATCGGGAGTACCGGGACAAAAGTCGGCCGGTGCAGGAGAGTATACCCTAAGCTCGTGCATGTAGAGACGCGTTCCGTCCACGGTGACATTGATGAATGCAGGCACATCAGTGAGGTTGTAGGGCCGGTTCTTGTGCGTAGCCCTTGCCTCGTCATTTGCGGGCGCGTACTTAGTCGGCTTGGGCTTTGTATCGCCGTCGAAGTCCTTGAAAATGCACTGCCAAAAGCCTCCGTACTTGGCGAAGATGGGGTGGATGTCGGCCAAGTTGGCAGAAACATCAGGGTCGTATCTTTTGTCGCCCTTCCCAATGCATTCCTGGTAGAGAGATGTGCCACATTTGCTCCCAGCTTGCACACCAGATGGCATAGAGTTGAGAAGTAGGAAGATGGAAGCTGCTTGGAGGTTCATGATGTCTATGGAGGAAGAGTTTGATTTATGAGATTGCGATACTTAGGATGAGGGTGACAGTCATGTCATGCAACTGATTGATGACAACTTGAAGGTGCATCCAAGCCGCCACAACATTACAGGGGAGTACCTCGAACTGTACCCCCCGGGGGGTACAAAAATTTTGACTAGGCTGGGATCAAGGGGGGTACAAGTCGAAAATGTCAGCTTGCTTTGTGCTAGTAATCCCAGTAATTGAGGAGGGGGTACAAAAATTTGACACTGAGGCTGAGGTTAGGAGGGGGGGTACAAGTGAAATTTGGGGGGTACAGTTCGAGGTACTCCCCTGTATCATAGTTGTGATGTTTCCATTTGTGTCACAATCACAGTTCCATCCAAATTGGGAGTTCGCACCCTGCGAGCAAGACTGACGTACCAGTAGAGCGAGTAAAACAATCCATATTGTGAACGTTTTTCCACTTTGTCGCCATGTTGACTTGAGTCTTGTAAAAAACAAGTGGCTGAATGTTGTGACACGTTTCTCGACAATTCAATATTAATTCCTACGTTATATTTGGTATGTTTGGGATTTTGAGTGGTGTATGGTTACACCTTTTTTCATCATGGCCGCAGAAAGGAGATCAGCTGTCACTTCGACAAACTTATGTCCCTTCTTTGCATAATATTATCGAGCACAGGCGCGGGTGTCTTGACTGGATCGACCAGAAGAAGATACCCTCTTCTTTGCCGGAGTAACAAAAATGAGTTGAACAGGTCAAAAGAAGTTGATCGCAATAGTAGAGAAAAACCATATAAAGAGCTCAAGCTCTTGCCCGTCGTATTCAAGCAACGTTGCAGTAATTCTAATTCTACGTTCTGGTTGGTACATTTGAGATTTTGAGTGGTGTGTAGTTGTCACCTTTTTGAACCTCCTGGCCGCCCAACATCCACATACTTACAGAAATCCACACAATAGATGATAAAAACTAGTCCACTATAGTACGACTGCTACTACGGCAAAGACAAAATACAGCAGTGAATAATACTATTGAATATACTCTATCGACTGGTGTGCTCGGCGGCGATGTCAGCATCATACACGTCGACGTCAAGATTGTTAAATCTGCACAAACAAATTTTGGCACATTTCGCACCCTCAATTGTAACACTAACACTGTCATACAGAGTAGACAGCAGTTACAATAATTCGACAAATTGTCTCTGTATGTCCCTTCGATAACTACTCTAGAACTATATCGTATCTCACGCTGTGACTACGGCAATCCACAGCTTGTAGTGACCCATTATAGTTGGCCATGATAGTATAGAAGCATCTTTTGCACGGCTCAAGCATTTGTTCGACGTATCGGCGTCGCTACAACGTCATGGGTGACCTGGTGAGGCATCTGAGATGGCCGAAAGCACCACTCTCTAGCGCCATATCGTATCTCACGCTGTGACTACGGCAATCCACAGCTTGTAGTGACCCATTATAGTTGGCCATGATAGTATAGAAGCATCTTTTGCACGGCTCAAGCATTTGTTCGACGTATCGGCGTCGCTACAACGTCATGGGTGACCTGGTGAGGCATCTGAGATGGCCGAAAGCACCACTCTCTAGCGCCATATCGTATCTCACGCTGTGACTACGGCAATCCACAGCTTGTAGTGACCCATTATAGTTGGCCATGATAGTATAGAAGCATCTTTTGCACGGCTCAAGCATTTGTTCGACGTATCGGCGTCGCTACAACGTCATGGGTGACCTGGTGAGGCATCTGAGATGACTGCAAGCACCACTCTCTAGCGCCATATCGTATCTCACGCTGTGACTACGGCAATCCACAGCTTGTAGTGACCCATTATAGTTGGCCATGATAGTATAGAAGCATCTTTTGCACGGCTCAAGCATTTGTTCGACGTATCGGCGTCGCTACAACGTCATGGGTGACCTGGTGAGGCATCTGAGATGACTGCAAGCACCACTCTCTAGCGCCATATCGTATCTCACGCTGTGACTACGGCAATCCACAGCTTGTAGTGACCCATTATAGTTGGCCATGATAGTATAGAAGCATCTTTTGCACGGCTCAAGCATTTGTTCGACGTATCGGCGTCGCTACAACGTCATGGGTGACCTGATGAGGCCCAATTGGGGATGGCCGCGATCACAACTCTAGCGCCATGTCGTATCTCACGCTGTGAATATGGCAATCACCATCTTGAACTGCCCCATCATAGTAGGTCAAGTTATCATAGAAGTATTTTTACTATTGCTCAAGCTCTTTTTGGTCGTATCGGCGTCGCTACATCCCTTGGTTCTACTTACCAAATAGGATACGGCGTGGCGGGCTTTACTTAGTGCTCGTGCGCTGGATATTGTTTGGAGGATTCAACCTTCACTCCTCTGCTCATCACCATCACTTCTTCATCTCGTCCAGTCGTAGCATGGCACGTGCTACACCTCCTATTTACGGATGAGGCCCAACTTGGGCTGCCAGCATTGTCTACTTATTTATTGCAGTGTATGATTTTCCAGTAAGCTGGCAACAAAAACAAACTGAACCAGCAAGATTGTTAGTTCATTTGGGACAAATGATACAAGTTAGCAAATGTTCTCCTAAATTAAGTAATATGCGGTGTGTTACTTATCGATCTTATATCATCTCAACCTCCCATCACATCAGCAGTGGCAAGCGAAGAATCAACCGTGTTGCTTTGATCGTACATTCCCATTTCATCTCCCTGAAGGACATCGCCAAGTGTACCGCAGGTCAGATTTAAAAGCTGTGAAAATGACTTCTTCGGTAAGAGTCTAGATTGAGATGGTTCCAAGTCATGGGAAGGGAGCTGTTCTTCGTCGCTCTTTCTCAGGTTCGACACCTGCGAGCTAAACGTTTGCCGTATTTCATTCATTATTTGTCCAGCCCGAACAATATGATTTCCTTTTCCTTGACTTTCAAAAGAATTTATGGATGCAGGCGCACAAATATCACCATTCCAATCACTATTAATGTAATGCCGTTGTGTTTCTTTGCATTTATTCAATTGTTCAGTTGGCACGGTCAATCTTTCCACCCGCAGCGAAAGTATGGCATTATTTACAAACCTCGCCAATATTTTGTCAGTTTCATTTGTCGGTTGCTTTGTTCGTATTGGCAACATGACAACTTTCCCTCCAGGGCGGCTGAATCCTGACAAATCCAAATTATTTACAGTAGATTGTTCACGCGAGGGTATTTTTATATGTGCAATTCCGTGTGAAAAATGTTCTTCTTTTGTACATGATGTGTCTTGACCTTTTTTTCGGTATGATTGAATTGTGAAATCATCAGTGGAATGTTCCGATTGAGGATTTATTAAGTTGCATGCAATACACACGTGTATTTCAATGATATCTGGTAACATCAAATCATCGCAGGCTTGTGTTGTTTCTGAATGTGTAGGTGGTGGCGGTAGTGTAACTTGTAAATGATGTTGCGGCGTCGTTGTTGATTGTTCCACTTTCCCGTCATTACTGGGTTGCCGCTCATCGTATTGCAGAGAATCTTGCCAATGTACCAAGCCAACAGGACCTGATCCTTCAAGCGAAGAAGTAGAGCTGTCGAATTCAATTTGATCAGATTCCACAGCCAATAAATTTCCCTCCCTCTGAAAAATAGTAGAATAATGCGATGCAGGCACAGACAAACAACCCGTTGGAAATGATGAACGAAAGCCTGCCCATGCAGTTATTCTATACTGGTTGGATACTGCTGCTAGCTTCTTTCTGCCACTAGAACTACTGCCACAATTGGGACGTAGCGTTTCTTCCGAGAGTTCAATGCCCTCCAATGACAGTAAAGTTACACGAAGTAATTCAACACATGCATCTGCATTTGACGGGGCTGCTAACTGTTCACGACGCGACATGAGGCGGGGTGGTAGTAGGTCGCAATCATATAAGTATCACCTGCTGTAAACTCAATTATTGTAGTACCAATATGAATATAGTGGAGAATGCTGGCATCGTCTCGCCGCCAATAAAGAACTCCGCGAAAAATAACTCCGCGAACTCCTCGAAGAATAGCTAGAGCACACTAAAGGTCTCGGTTATCTCTGGCTCAGAGGTTGGTTCGGTTGGGGATGTGATTGGGACGATAGAGGGGTGGAAAGAGGAAAGAGGTGATTTGGGGCAAAAGTATCTACGATTATGGTACTTTAGCGTATGTAGGAGCTGAGCGTTAGTTGGAGATAACCTCTAGCTTCTCACGCATCAAGACGGGCCGAAGAGTTGGTCAAACGAAATGCCCGCGTGCCGGCTATGAGTTGATCAAAAATAACACGGTAAATTCACCGCAGCGCTATGGCAACCATGCCGCTACCAAAATAGACCAACTTAACCACCGAACCATCGACCGAGACTTGGCTGACTGTTACTATGGGTTATTATGTAAGTGCTGAAGCCCTCGCCGCTGCCAAATCCGTCGAGGGAAGGCAGCAAGGTGACGATATCACTCGGCGATGTTCGGCGGGCGTCGGCCACCGAACAGGAGTTATTGAACGCCCCAATGAGCGTTTTTGGTGGATCCAAGGACAATAACTACGACATAATACTCCATAGTAACGATCAGCCAAGTCTCGGGCATTTCGTTTGACCAACTCGTTCGGCCCGTCTTGATGCGTGAGTGATTAGAGCTTCTACAGAAGCATTTCCTCTACATACCTTAAAGTACCATAATCGTACATACTAGTACTATAAATCACCTTCAAAGCACCGCTTTTGACACCCATTGTCCACTATCATCACTTCTTTAACCCAACCAACCTTCGGAAATGCTTCCCCCAGAAGCGAGACCTGTAGTGTGAGCTAGAGCAGATGCGGAGGCGAGTTGGTGTAAGCTGAGAAGCTCCCACTTTGTCAAAAAAAAGAAAGTGTAAAAGAAAGTGAATCTATTTCACCCCTATTTAGACCACGCTGCGCTGTGAAATGTCGTGCTGCGTAAAAATGTCCGCGCACCTCCCAGAAAACAGAAGCCAGACCCGCCAGAACACAAAGCAGCAAACTACCATTGTGGGCGCGATGGCTCTGCTTTGAATTAAAACACATACATTTTAGCAGCATGAATGGCGATGGCGTGCCTCGCTGACTAATGAGTAATAATTTCTTGGATAAGTGTTGCTAGTTATTCACCTTCAATCAGTTCAATCACCATGACGTCGACAGGCAAGAGTTCACAAAATTTCCAAGAGAATGTTGATGTAGTCGACAGTAGCGGTGAAGTTGCAAAAGTTTCCAGCATGTCCGTGCCCTCCAGCAAGAAGCCCACCGCAATGGTCGATCACACCTACACCGACTACGCCATAATCCGAGAAGAAGACGATGTCAAGATGCTCGAGGAAGAATCTCCAAAATTGCCCAAGCCATGCTCCGAGAAGGAAGCTGAGGTACGCGAGAAACTAAAAGGGATGTCATGCACCTATGGTCCCATGAGAAAGAATGCGGGGGGAGTGACACAGCCGTTCCCGGGGAAGTTAATGGAGGTATTGAATCGATCGGATCTTGCGGAGATTATTGAATGGATGCCCCATGGAAGGGCCTTTTTGGTAAAGCAGCCGAAAACCTTTGCGTCGCAGGTCCTTCCTCGATTTTTTAAGCAGTCCAAATATTTATCGTTTACTCGTCAATTAAATCTATGGGGGTTTAAACGTATCACACGGGGGAAGGATATGGGGGCGTATTATCATGAAATATTCTTACGGGGCAGACCACACTTGGCCATGAGGATGAAACGCCAGAAAATAAAGGGGACGGGGATGAAACTTACACCGAATCCAGATTCGGAACCTGATTTTTATAAAGAATACCCCATGATGCCACAGTTGGTACAGGTCCAGGGTCAGGGTCCCCTCCCTCCGCTACCTGCGGAACGGATGGGGATGCTGAAGCCTGCTGCTGCAGTGGATTCGTCGAGTCAGAATTTGTTTACGGCACTAAAGGTGGCGTCGTCGTCACAGCAGCCACCGCCGCCAAATATGCAACCAACGATGTTGACACATCCACAACTGCAACAAATACATCAACAACATCAACTTGTCAATGCTGCTGCTGCTGTGACGATGCCAGGAGCCAATGCAGATTATCACCGTTTACTTGGAGCTATGAATGCATCAGTGGGTGTGAATTCTATGTTTTCGGCCGAAACACTGCATCAATTACAGCAGCAACAACTCTCATTACAACAACAGCAGCAGCAATTGCGACAAGCTGGGAAGGGAACTAATGGACCGGGAACAGCCAATGGTGGTTACCAACATCTTTATGGAGCAATGAATCATCAATCGGGTATTAATCCCATGCTTGCAGCGGCATCTCAATTACCTTCAATGATACCATCCGCAATGTTGCAGTCAGGTATGTTACCATCTGCCAATCGTCTCACTACTCATATGGCAAAACGTGCTTATGACGATGTTCTATTGGCTCCCGGAGTTAGAAAGCAATTGGGATTTAGTGCATCTGGTCTACAAAATGGAAATGCTTCCACTGGAAGTATGGCAAGTATGGGTAACTTCAGTGGCAACCAGGGAGTCAGGGATAAACTCTCGTCAGTAATGTTTCAACTAAATAACGGTGGGTTGAACAATATCGGTGGGGCGAACAATAATGGTGGAGTGAACCCAGGGCATCCTAGAATGCCAGCACTTCCACCACTGCCACCACCGCAAGCGAATCCAGCAGATCTCATGCGAACACCATCAACACAATCGTTACAATCTAAGGCCAAAGACGACGTTGCTGATGCGGCGACAACAGCAACCACCACCACCACAACAGCAGCAGCAGCAGCGACAACAACAACAATACCAGCAGGAGGAGGAGCAGGGGCAGTAGTTGCTGCAGTAAATGCAGCAGCGGTAGCCACACCAGCGACGACTGCGGGTGCCGCCGCAACGAAACCATCGAAATCCACTACCCCTCCTCCTGAAAAGGAAACAAGTTTTGCCGGATATGGCAACGATCCATTGCAAGACGCCCTCAAGAAGGTCGGTAACGATCCACTACAGGATGCTCTTCAAAAAGTCCACAAATTGGACGATGATGCGGCTTCGTTGCAACGTGCCAAGGCAAAGATACTCCAGTCAATGGCACAATCTGGAGTTGACCCAGCAGATGTTGACGATGAAGAGAAGAGGAATGGTGGAGATTCTCCTACTCTTGACGAACAGATGCCCGGTCCCGATAAAAGACCGTCACTGGGTCGTCCTTTTGTCCCAAGAAAGAGTGAAGACTGAGAATAGAAAGTAGATGTGCCAGTCATGTAATGCATACTTTTCTAAAGATGCTATGTTGAAACGATTACTTAAAATAAATATGAACATACAGTGATAAAACACAAACAGAGACTTGACTGAGGAGCAATTGCGCAGCTCTCCAATCCCCAGGACGACTTTAACGACACTGATGCATTAACAGATCCAATTCTTATATGAAGCACACCATGTCACCCAACTCTCATACCTCTCAATTGCATTGGATGACTTAGTACGCTGAGTACGCAACGCCTGAATTTTGTTTTTTATATCGACACCCTTCTCCACACACAAAGACCTCTCCTCTTCATTTGCAGACAAAAGACAACGTCGGTCAATCTTTTGGCGTAGCTTGACAAGATCACTAAAATCCGAGTCAAACTGTGCCAAACGCTGTAACTCCCTCTCTTGTAAAGCGCTGTATGACAAGAACACATCCTCAAATGAGTTTATCATCAAAGAGAACATGTGCTCACATTTGAGAAGGAACGCTGAGAACAATTCATTCATCAGTTGTCCGTCGAAGACGCTTTCCACCTTTGCCAATCCCCAGTCAAGCATGAGCCCTAATCCGCTTTTATTATATTCGGCGACATCGCTAGTCTGATCAACAAAATCTTCTTTGGCAAAGACAACGCATGTCGGTGAACTGAAAAAAGGATTGCTGATATTCAAGACCAACACCGCAAGTAGTAACGCATAGTTCTTCATCGTAAATGTATTAATTATATTCCAGTATTGATAAGACTCCTCTGAGCTCTGAGAACACGTAAAAAATAATGTATTAGTGACAAAGAAACAATGGTATTGTAGGTGAAGATGATGTGGTAGTTTTGTTCTTACTTGAACCGCTGGATACGCTGGATGGAGGCGTGCTGGCGCAAAAGTGGAGTATCTGTCTTTTCTCCTACGTGAGTAGTGAAATATTGTAGCTCTTGCTGGAGCAATCTCAAACCTCTACTTACCATACTGATAGCATTCCGACGTGGTAACGGCTGCTAGCAACTAGCAGTGATAATGATGATCTAACAATAATGTTGGCGAGAGCAGTTGTTGATTTTGGAGACTCGTTTACATTTATAGTGTGCTTGTTAGTTTTTCTTCCGCCCACCGTGATTTCTACTTTTCATAACATCTCCACCCAGGCTAGGTGTTGCCAGAGAATGTTCAGAAAGGAAAGGAAACGAGTCTGCATGAGTTCCTCGGAAGACGAGCTCAAGTGGCAAGCCAATACTCCCACCAACAAACACTGTTACACTTGAAAGCAGTGAAGGATGAACTGGCGTCAGCACAAAGAAGAGCTTGCGTTCTCGATCAATGCTGCGTATGATTCCAAGTCCGACGCAATGAAGATTGGGAACACCCGAATTGTTCTGTGACCGATCCGAATCTTTATCATTTCCTCGACAACACAATCCAACAATTGAACCATTTAGAGCGTCCAGTGCATCTTCACTTGCAAAGTCACCTCGAGTGCCATATGCCGGCTCAACCTCTGCTATGCCATCCAAAAAGCCAGGCGGTGAATAAAATGATACAGCTTGAAACGGAACAGCGTACGGTAGCATCGATGCCATTGTCAAACCAAGAATGTTGTTCGGGTCAACGATCCCTTTCTCTCGGTGAAAAGTGATTGTTTCACTTTGATTTCCAAGCCGTATCCTTTTGCGGATCATCTTATTGTACCCTCCCATAAAGTATGCGCATAACCTATGTTTACGGTGATCGGAAGCAGTTGCTTGCAGTGGTCCAGTGGAGTTACTGCTATCCATTGATCGATAAGACCGATTGTTATCATGCGGTATTACAATCATGCATTCATCAAATGACTGTACTGCGTGAACGTGTCTGTTTTGGGACGCATCTCCACCAGTATTTTGTGATGGCAAGTCGAACGACTTAGTTCTTGTTGATCCTAGCATCTGAATAATGTTGCCAGGATTAGCAGCTTCTATTATGGCGCATAGTATTTCATACCCGAATCCCTTCACCCAACCATCTGTATTTATCAAAAGTGGAAGATTTCCCTTTCCATTTTCTATGCGCTCTGTCTTCAAGTTGTTGTATCTTTGCAACAGTAGATTTGCCATTTCAATAAACTTGTCTGGATCAGCCTTTGATGTTATATCTCCAAAAAAGAATGAAGTTTCTTGTAACGGAGAGACCGTTCCATCATCATTATTCTTGTCATCACTATCGATTCCTCCACTGCACATCATGTGCATAGGCGGATCTGACAGCAGTGGCTTAGACACAAGGCTCAACGTAATGAGACCGGGAACACTCAACTCCGGCTGACCGCAGTCTAGATCCAAAATTGCCACATCTGCTGAACCTGATTCCGTCTCTATCTGTTCCGATAACATGCGATTTGTAGCATATCTCAGCATGGTTGACTTCCCACACCCCTTTGCTCCACAAATCAAGATTTTTCTTTTCTGCGAGGATGAGGCATCAGTTTCCTCATTGAGTGATTTCTTTGCAACAGTATCCAGTGTAGTTTTCCATTGCTCAAGAATGGTAGTGACACTTGACCCACCCACAGTATAATTGCCAGGATAGATGTGATTCGGTGGTAAAGCTTTGATATTGTAAGTTTCTTCCGCATACGCACTGTAGTAATTTTCATTACTAGATGCTGATGGTGTAGTTGTATCATTTTCG
The DNA here is from genome assembly GCA_030544225.1 of Skeletonema marinoi. Classification (NCBI taxonomy): domain Eukaryota; phylum Bacillariophyta; class Thalassiosirophyceae; order Thalassiosirales; family Thalassiosiraceae; genus Skeletonema; species Skeletonema marinoi. Next base: position 5,403,740 of record CM060485.1, on the reverse strand, counting down.
TCGTGTATGGAATGCAATTTCACGCGCAATATAAAGGGGGAGGCATCATTTTCGGATGAAAAGTTGTCAGTAATGACAGTCAAAGGGATTGAATTCATCCAATCAGGTCGGTCAATTATGATAGAGTTGTCCTTCTTGCCGCTTGTCTTACAAGATATCCTGTAGCCAAAAATATCAAGCCAAATTGACGATGAAGATTTCGATTCTGCTGATTGTGGCAACAGTTCTAGTTTTACCTTGCCTGATATTGTCCCAACTAGTATTGACGCGTTTGTAAGCTGGCTATTGCTGTTGTTGGCTGCAGTAGGAGATAGTCTTACCGTGAGAATTTGACACCTCTTTCCGTCGTCTTGAAGTGAGTCAGAAGAGTTTGTATCATAGTCTAATACAACTGATACTGCTGCTTGTGTATCTTCCGACGCTTTGTCGCTACTCGCTATTGGCTTTTGTTGCGTTTGATCATTGATTGCATTTTTATCATCTGTAGTGCATCCATCAGGGATGGCGGAGTTGGCTGATTCTGTTGGGTTGAGGCGTTGACGTTTAGGAGAAGACGCGATATTGTTCAACTGGCCAGTTCCCATAATTGTTGATGCTGTTGATAGAGGCAGTTGGGTTGTTGTTTCTGTAGTCATCTCATCATCAAGACTTTTATTATTATTTGAGGTCGACATCACTTCATCTTCATCTGATGGTGCACATGATGTTACCGCTGAGTTCGGTTCTGATGGAGCCCATCCACGCGACTCGGCATGTGGACATTGTAATATACCCAGCCGCGGGATATCGCTCTGATCCGATGTAGGTGGTGCTGCTTCTGCTCTATTCATCTTGGTTGGTGAAGATTGGCAGCGTACCAGACAAGACAACAAGAACAAGTCAATGGTTGATAAAAGGAAGGGAGGCCAAAAAGTCTACGCAACGGTCCACGTAGGAATAAGTACCGTAGACAACTCAATGGGGGAAGCAGAAAGCAGAACACAGAACACAGAACTTATCTAGTCAAATCTTGCAGCGAGACGATAAACGCACGTAAACAATGGTAGACGACAACGATCGCAAGGACACAAAGCGTCAAAAGCTGCTATCTCAGCAGCGATCAGCATATGAGGAAGATATGGCTCGAATTAATGCAGCTATGAATGAGCAGCCCCAAACATCTTCTGCGGCTGCAGATGGGGAAGAGAAAAATGAGAATAGTGGTGACACTCAACAACATCAACATCAACAGCAGCAGCAACAGCAACAGCAGGGTGGACACGAAAGCGATGACGAAGAGGGTGGAAACTGGCTGAAAAATTTCACACCACATCATACCAGAGTTGGCGAGAACTTCCAAGTGACTGATCTTCCTACTCCCTCCGCTACTACGTCTCATTCAACATCTGCTGCTGTAATAGTGCCCAAACAATAAAGAATTCAATGTGTCTGATTGCTTGTGCTGGAGGTGTAAGGGGAGTTAGCAATCTATGCGGGAGGGCAAATAGAATTATTTGATCCAAATGGGGAGAAAAAAAGAGTGTTAAATTGCATAAGTAGGAGTATTATAATTACATCAAACTGAGAACTTTGCTATTTGGTTGTAGTTGATAGTATACAGATTGTTATGTGAAAGGTACTATGGTATTCTACATTCCAGGGGGACCAGGATGAGGTTTTCCCCAAACCACTCTAGTATCACGCACTAAAACAGGTCCTTCTTCTTCTCTACCAGGAAAGTCATTCAACGCAGCTCGGAACGTACGAACCAATCTTCCAAAACCTGAACCAAACTCACCAATAATGAATGTGCTTGATTTTGAAAGAATGATCAAGTCTGCCACCGAAGAGATGGTTCGTCGATATTGTATGGAACAATCTGACGTAGAACCCTTCTTCATGAATTCTGTTGAAGTCGAGTCTTCCCTCAGATAGAATCTCAATCCGTGACATTCATCAACGCCGGGTAGTATGAGGTTCCCTGCATCACCTACGGGATACTTGGATATCTCCTCTTTGATTTGACCTGGATCGTCCGATGCAATGTAGATTATTCTAGCCTTGTCAGAACAATCATGTCTCTCCCACGTTTTGAGATACTCTTGGAAAGGAATCACTTCAACTCCCGCTTCCTCCTCATATCCCTGAATGCTCCCATCTCGTCGCACATGAAATGCATCATAATCAACTTGCATCGGAAGCTGAGACAGCCGAATAAAGTTCCTGGCATCCTTTGCAATCCATGGCTGAAAGCGAAGGACATCCGATCGAGCCAATAACGCCGAAACGAAATCCCAAATGTCCTCTTCGTCCTCCAAGTCTGCAAATGTTTGAGCCTCATACTTCTTTGCACCCAGACGCAACGCCCAATTGTACGCTGTGGGAGATGGCCTGTGTAGCATCTTGCCCTTGAAATTGTTTTCAAAGAGTCGTTGTACATCTGCTCCATCCACAACTAGTACCCTTGATTCCCACCCACTATCATTCCGACAAGTCGTATGTTGAACGAATTTGGACTTTCCATTCTTCTTACGAACATTACTCCACTTTTCATAGTCATGATTGTTTTGACATGGGACACTACATCCCCGAGATAGCCACTCGGAGTGCTGAATGAGTCGAGATAACCCTTTCGGAACATCTTCTTTGACATTGAATCGTCCACTACTACCACTCTTCCCTGCTTCACTGAACGGATTACTAGGACAACCGAATTGACTCCCACCCGGGACCAAATCTTCCTTGGACTCCAATACGACCATAGCTTTTGACGTATACGTTGCCAACATGGCAGCCATCAAATAACTATTCAGTTGCCCCGCTACACCATCCACATTTACATCATCATCATCATCATTCTGTAGTTGATTCGGCATGTAAAGTAAAATATCATCACATTCATGACCCTCTTCAATCTCTGGCAATCGACGCTGCAACATGAGATCAATTTCAGATGGCTGCACCAACGTTTCAAAGTTGACATTGTCATGTCCAGGCCAAGCTGCATCCAGCAAATGAGGTTTGTTATAGTCATCTGAATTTTTCGGCACGGGAATATCCTGTATATTAAAGTTCAATAGGGTGGAGGAACTAACATTGACGCGTATTCTGTACCCCTCTCTCCAAATTAGGAAGGATACTAGAATGACTGTCATTATTACATATGCTGCTTTTCGTGGAAGACCAGTGTGTTTGGAAATGGCAGCTATGATAGGCGTAGCTGTCATGGCCGTTGTGGAAGTTAGGGCTGTCATGGAGGTCATGGCGGATATGCCAGTCACGAAACTTTTATTGTCATCATCATCGTGAGTCAAAAGACGGACTAGTGGCCGACGTTCTTCTTTGTGACTGTCGCCATGTCCAGAGTCTTTTTTTAGACTTGGTCGACGTGATCTATTTCTTGGATGGGGTGCTGACTGATCGTCCAGTGATGAAATTAGTGATACAATTTCCGAAGTTTTACTTCCGCTGTCGGCTGCTGCTGCGTTTCTCCGCCTGGACATGGTGCTTGGTTTTGTTGGCTACGAGATGTATTGTGTAGTGGGGTCTTTTTGTCAAAAAAGAGGATCGTTTTTTGGAGAAGTTTTTGAGGTGATTGATGAGGCTTATTTGACTACTAATTCCTACGTTCATTTTCCTACGAAGACAAATCGAAATAAAGTGACAGTTGGTGATTGAGTTGGAGTTGGAGGAGATGACGATGAGTTCGCGCTTTGAGGTCTTCTTGGTATCGTAGCAAAATGAAGCGATCCAATATCCCAATGCTTCGTCAGCACAGCCATCCTCCAGAAGCTACAGCTGCATCCATCCTATCGCCGACGACAACGGCGGCAAAGGTGGGGATCAAGCTGAATGATCCGGCTTTAAGAAACGTTGCCGTTTCGACTTCTGTGGCTGCGCCAAACAGCAACGCTGCGGGTGCGTCCGCTGATACAGCCATGGGTCACGCAAACAATAATTCTGAAACAGCTAATATCAGCTCATTACATAGTGGTGATATTTCGTCTACAATGACACCTAGCCAGGGAAAATTATTGCCGCCCTTTGCTCTGGTCAGATCAACTTCTGGCGACAAGGAAAATAATATCAATTCCAAGGTTTCGCATCACAAAGACGGTAAACCAGCAGCAGCCAAAGACATGGGCTCATTGAATGATGAGCTGAATGATGTCTGTGACTCTGAATCAGTCTCGCAGCAGCCTGATGCCCAAATGATGGATTTGGATGATCAGGAATCAGAAACAATGATGGCTGATGATGTACTTAGCAATGGATCTACACAACAAACTGAGTCAGTAGTGGGAGCAATGCAATTGCCTTATAATGATGAAAGTCACGTAATGAATAACCTCGATGAATTCAGCATAGATGGCGGTGATGGTGATGATGCCAGTGACTGTTCCGGAGACACGGTGGTGGCAATGGAAAAAACACCTACCGGGTTGACGCAAGAGGAGTTGAACAAATATTACTGGGAAATTTGCTATGGACCTGGGTATGTTCCTCCTCCTACTGTTCTAAAGTCTGTTCCTACAAAGTCATGGTAAGCCACTTTCGTCTAGTTACGTTTGCTGATGCTGTGTCATCCTCCCTCAAACTCAACACAATCTTTCTTTTCTTTTTCCTCAGTCTCTCAACAAAAAAGACAAATCGACCGACTGAAATAGCATCCTCAATGACACCACGAAAACTTCTCACCAAATCACCATCTGTTGAAATGATGATAAAACAAGAAGCAGGCGAAGATGACAAAACGCCGAAGAACAATGTCACTCGGTTGGCTTCTTCTACAATCACTCGTGGCCAATCAGCTGTAAAGTTTGGAGTCAATGTAGCCGCAGAGTTTGATTTGGACTTGCCCACTACTGAAATGAAGCCCATGCCTTCTAACATTGTACAGGTAAGATTTCCTAATGATAAAAAAGAAACTGAAAAGGATGTTGAGAATGAAGAATTTTCGAGAGAGACTGCCCGGAATGTGTCCATGTTGGCCGAGTGGGATGATGATTTTGATTCCATCATTGACAATGATAGTGATGATGAGGAGGGGGAAGTTCAGCTTCCCAAGCGTAGACGAAAGCAGACACCTTACAAACAACGAGGACGAGGAGGACGGGGCAATTCATTATCACGTCCACGTAAAACTCGGAGACAGAGCTCCATTTTTGGTTCAGCAGAAAGAGGACGAAGTCTACTCGATATTAGTGATGAAACAGATGAAGATTCCAGCAGTGGACTTCCCTTTTCGGTTACGATCAATCCAGATGAGTACACTTCTCCATCATCGAATTCCCTCAATGATAGCATGTCCAGCACTTCAACTTCTCTCAACGATAGCTTGTCCAGTATTGAAATGCCTGACACTAGCATGAAGAAGAATGATAGAGAGTCGATGTCATCTACGTGTATCTCGCCGAGTAGTCTCCGATCGGGCTCAATCATGGCCACGGGAACAAACCGCAGTAGCACTAGTTCCAGCAAAGAAACACCAAAGAGTGCTCGGACGTCTTCGTCTACAATCCTCCAGACAGTACATGCATCTGGAGCCTTTCTTCCAACTAACTCTCCTCAAGGTAACGAACTGATGCCAAATCAGCTAAAGTACAGTCCCAAGGGGAGCACTACGGGAGCAAACGCTTCTTTTTCATCTTCCGATAGTCTTGGTTCTGACATTATGAGTATGTTCACAAAGCATTCACTCGAGGATGAAACTGAAGGCAATCTTTTGGGTAGACAACTATCAATTCTTAGCACCCATCCAACTGAGGGATTTCATACCAACATGAGTGACTTGGAGCAATGGATTGCTGCTTCGGGGAAATCTCCAGCACAGTTTATCAATGACCACGTATCAAAAGGAATGAATCCAGTCACCTCGCTTTCTCTGCTCAATGAAAGTGATAGCAGTGACAACAATGCCTCAATGTTTTGTGGCAACTCTGAGTGGATGACTTCTGCGCTGACCAAAGACGAAATGTCCTTCATGGAACAATACTTTGAGTTCGTCTTGCGAAATCTTCACAACGCTGCTGCTGCAAATGGCTTTTGTAAAGGTAGGGCAAAAGTCACAGCTGATCCTGATGCACAGACGATAGCGTCATGCCTGAAAATACTGGAAGAGGTATCCTCATTTTCATGGTCAAGTAGCGTAGAGCTTACTTGTGCTCAAATTGCCTTGGAGAAGTTTGAGTTAATGTCAGAAGATCATCTCAAGGAAGCTAGACGGAAGCTTGCATCACTTGATGATAAATTGCAACAAGCTACGAGCATGATTTCGCAGCAATATTTGACTTCAATAAAGTTGAAAACGAGGAAACGCAAGATTTTTTCCAAGACAGAAGATACCATTGCAAGCATCAAACGACTTGAAAACCAATTGGCAAAAGAAACGGAACGACTCAATGCTTGCAAGCGCGCACGAGAAATATTTACTGCACACTTGGATGTTGAAAGAGTCAGTCCCATCTCTGCAATCTCGGAAGAAATTAGAACGACGATATTTCCAGCTCCCCTGACTCATAATGGATCTGACTTTTCCTTTCCCCTTCTTGATGGGATGGCTGAAGTTGCAATGAATGTTGCACTTGACGACGAGGCATTGCAGAATATCGAGATTGGATGTTTCTTCAAGGACGACGGGGCTGTATCTATCAGCTTGTTGAAGGCAATGTTATTGGGGTATACTGAACTGGATCCGAATCAAGGCCATGGTCCTTTCTCTCTCAGAAATAGCTTGCAGTCTATCATTCTTCCATCTTACTCAAACGAGTCAATGCCAGTTGGAATGGCAGACTTCTTTGCTGACGCAACACAAATCTTCTATAGGATTGACAGTCTCGTTCGAACGGTGCACAAACTTGAAAGTGAGTCTTTGTGTACTTTCAATTGTGATCACCAAGGAAATGTCACGATATCTGCTACTTTGGCAACTGGCAACGATTCACTGCGAATAGAGTTTCTATTCCGCAACCTACTCGGGCATTCCTGGACTTTGACAAGTGTCCCAGATGATGTTATTGTCACCAATGCCTCAGCAGAAAGTGAAGCGGCTTCTCTCACTCTGCAATCACAACAACAAGCCCGCAATGCTCTGAAATCAGAACACAAAGACCCTTCTCTTCTCCAACGCATATGTGATCAAGTTATTGAGACTTTTGCGCAACATAGTGTGTAGAACGACAAGAAATATTTAGACGAAAATGCTATAAATTATTGTAACAATGTGAACCTGCTCCTCCTTCCAAACCCATTTTAGTACTGCTCTGTTATGGTGTTATCCATTTTCGCAAAGCCAGCGTAAACTCTCCAATCCATCCAAAGACACCATTCTTGCCTTCTAGATAACCTCGACTTTTGAAACGATCTCTTCTTTTTTCATCATCTTTCCATTCTTTGTAATAGTCACTACTCCAGTACAGCAACGGACTCAGTCCTATCTTTGCATAGTCATAGCGAGGAACTAATCCACGCAAATCAGCTCGAGGCTTCCATTCTGTCGTCCCTACGTCATAATTGTTCCTTCGATACCTATTTACCTCTGGATAAACTTGCCGAAGCAGTTGCATAAGATTGAGAGTACCGCCACAAGTTGATGCATGTCCTGCTCCCGTCACCACATGAACTACATTATTCCGGAATACCTCTGCAGACAATCGATTGGCTTCGTCGAGGCTTGGCAACGTCTTGTCAAACTCTCCAACTACAATCAATGTTTTTACTTCCCGAGATAGTCGTAGCATTCCAAGATCATCTTCGCCTTCGGTAATGCCAGACTGTAACACCTCCAATCGATCTTCAAATACTGCATTCCCCCATTCCAGCCATTCAGTCAACCTCCATTTCAGTGTATCCTTTGGCATGAAATTTAATCGACTAGCCAGAGTAACTGCCACGCGACCCATATACGCCTCACGTTGCGGAGTATTCACTACTGCTGGCAATCCCTTCGAGGACAATATTGTAAACAGTTGCTGTATAGCTAATCCTTCATCTAGAAACAGAGGCACGAGTTTTGTTGTTAATCCAAAAACGTATGGAATGATCTCAATTGGTCGAAGCCATCGTGCGTTGGCAATTGGTGGTCCCAATCGATAAAGTTCCGATCGGAGATAGGATGTGGCAGGGTTGACAAGAATCAACCCTTGCAATCTGACAAAGTTGCTATATTGTGCGTTTGATTGTAATGCTGCCGCAACTTCTGTTGCCAGTATACCACCAAACGATTCTCCCATGAGATAAAGTTCATACGTTTCACCCATTCTACCATAAATGCACTCTTGCACCAAGAAATTAATCACTGCATCCTTCAAATCTTCAAATGTCGATCGATCATCCATGGAAACCTGCATCGCCTTGACATCAAATTCTTCTCCAAGTGCTGGGAACTGCAAAAAGGGTGCCAATATCGTCCCATCAAATCCGGGTAGATACAGTAATATTGGTTTAGGATCTGAGGATGATACTCGTTCATATTCTTTCACGGCTGGTGGATAGCCATCTTGTAATAGTGGCGAGATGAATTCTATACGTGATGAAGAGTCGATGTCTGTTGTTTCGTTAATTAGTTCACTCCAAGATTGTTTGGTGCGTGTTGAGTAGTGACATGTGCGGATGTTTTTGGCAGCATTATTTGTGCATCTTGAAGACGTGAATGCTTCTGTTGCTATGGCTGTCGCCGCTATTAGCAGCATTGCCTGCCGACACAACATCATGGTTTAATGTATGTCAGGTATATTGGTCCGATGATGAGTTGGAAGTCGTAGAGCTGTGTCACGTTCCATCACGGAACACATTTTGTGATGTCAAACCTGCGAGCTCGAGTGGACGTGAACACGTGAGCAAATGTGAACCGAAAACCTGATGATCTCAGAGTATTTTCTACGAATAACGTGGAAATAGAAGAAGATCACATAGAGAAGAGAGTAGAAATAGGCTGATTCTAAGGAATTCGGTCTCACGAATTTTCACGTGAGAAGGGGTCGCGTGATGGATTTCACATTTCACGTGACTCACGTGAGACCTCACGCTCCGTGACACAGCTCTAGGAAGTCGAGAATGGTTCGAAGATAGTCGAGCGAGCTAAATTTTGGAGATGTGTTGATGTGACAGTGATTTTGACGCTACAGATAATGATGACTGTTCATGTCACAAATTCAAAATGTATGCTTTCTCCAACTTCTTCCCATTATTTCCCATGCATCTCCGATCTCCGTTCAATCAACATGGGAACCGTTCAAAGCACGAGCCGAGGTCCTTTTGCAAGAGTCAACAATGTTGTGCTAACGTTGATGCGGAAAGCGTTTGAATAGATAGAGAACAATAGAGACCTGCATTAACATATAGGTGGCCGATTGGTGGCGGCGGCTAAGAGAAGCGACACAAGATGCAGACCAAACGTCAGGTGGATGTGGGAAGGATGGAAGAAGCAAAAACATCATTCTCAAGACTTTCATCAGGCCCGCTAGCTAGAAGCTATTGCCTCGCTCTCTCCACGACATTACTATCAGCAACGGCATTTTTCTGCCTGCTGGCATCAGGTCTAAGCTGCTCTTTCCTCTCTGTATCTCTCACTAATCCGAATGCCGTCATTGATCTTGACACAACAAATATTCCACCCGAAGATCAATGGTATTACGATGAACTGATGTCCGAGGATAACAATGCCTTATCTGTAGGAATACTGTGTCAAGGCGATTTGGACTGGCTGGCACCCCACACATCAGACAATAGTATGAGGTTATTGAGTAAAGTGTTCCTCATTGTGGCATTGGCATTGGGAGGCCTACTCTTGATTTTAACTTGTGGTATCAGCACATTTCTACCCACATCTAATTTGGTATGGGATGGGATATCGTACATTGCCGCTGGAATGTTCGTGTGCGAGATGCCAATATTCTTCTTACTAGATAGTCCTCCGTGTAACAATTACCGGGGCATGTTCAGTTGTCAGCTGTCGTCGGGGAGTTACTCTCTAATTGTGTCCATGGTCTGTAGTCTATCACTGGCAATATTGACACAGTGGAAGTATACACCAGATTGGAAGGGAGAGTATGAGATTTGGAATCTTAGGAGATTGAATGAAGAGATGAATCAGCAACCTGGATTTATTGGTGGGTCGAAAACTCCTGAAGAGAATAGTAATGATTATGAAGATGAAGAGATGGCTGTGGTCAATCAACAACAACTCAACCAACGACAGCAGCAGCATCGTCAGGATGAGGATGAACCTTCGGAAATTGGTGTTGAAATTCGAGTGGAAAAAGTGCCTTCACTGCAAAGGCCACAAAGGTCGTCACGGGCCATTGATCAGAAAGAAAACCAAGATTTGATGGGACAAGTTATCGGCGTGAAATCAAGGTCAAAGTCACAAGAAATTAGCAATCCAACCAAGCCATTGGACGCTCCATCGGTTGACACTGAAGTATATGGAAGTGATCACGGAAGAAACGTAATGAAAGAGCCCAGCACTCCCGATTGTCAGTTCCGTGCTAATGGAATGCGGCCAGTATCACCTCTATCCACTTGTACTGGTTTAAGTGAGTCGCCCGGGGGCAGAAACCTTCCAGCCACTTCTCCAAATGATTTATCTCATATTACTGACAAGGCCACATTCATGGAGAATGAGACCTTGTTTATGGAAGAGCAAGGGCAAGCGCCATCGGACTTTGCATCGGCGTATTTGGTAAGGCTGCCTGCAAAAATGACACCTATGGATGACGCATCTGTCCAAAGCGCATCGAAGCAATCTGTCTCTTCGAAACAATCGATTGTCTCAATGATGAGAGACAAGCTTTGGAAGTCTTCAAACGATGGACAGATTCAGGGCAGTGCATTGGATGGCGATAGAGAAGTGGTCCAAGAGGGTTGGATGGTTGAGGACATGAGTGTTGGGAATAGTGTGGAGGTTTCGATTACCGACAAGGCAACAACACCTCAATCAGTAAAACCTCATGCTCACGAGGTGGCGCAGTTACAACAATCGCCACCACGTCCAAAACTGCCGGCAGTTGAGAGTGATACCGAAAAAGACATTGCTGGTCTCATTGTTCCTGGAATGATATCGCAAATGAAACAACAAATTGCAAACAAGCCTGTAGTAAGCCCCGAGAGAGTTCATGACCCCGACCTTGACATGTATCCATCAGAATCATCTGTCTCAGAGCTATCCCTACCGAATGTCGAGGACGAAGAATATCTAAAACGCATCGAGCAAGAATATCTGAAACTCAAGAAGAGTAAACCTGCAGAACCAATTTTGGACCTTCCCATCAACTATCAAAGTGAATCCTCTGGGGGAGAAAGTGAGTTAGATCAAGTGATTGCAGGAGTGCAACGAGTAAATCGCAAAATTTCAGGTAAAATTACGCCTCTCAACAGGCGTGCCCGTAGGAGAAGGACCGGCGGTGGGGGTAGCGTGTCTGGTGATTCTTATTCCTCTGCTCAAGGATCTCTACTTGACGAGGTGATTGTAGAGGAGGGCGAAAACAATAGTACCGAAATTAGTGTTGGTTCTGGTGGCATACCCAACATGATTAGTCCCGAGATAAAGTCGCGCAAGAGCAGGCAAAGTGAGAGCATTCCGCTCGTGCCCTCTTACGATGATGATGATGGATATCAAAATGAGCAATCTGCTGAAGAAGACGATGATGTGCAATCGGTAACTTCGAGCGTGGCAAGCGCTAGGCGTTACCGCCTTGCATTGAATAGGAAGGTTCCAATTGAATCCGATGGTACTCCTGAAAGAAAGTCGAAGTCTTCAACGCTCGAAGAGTTTCTTGATTCAGAGGCAGGTGTTTCCAACGAAGAAAAGGTGAAACTACTTCAAGAGGCACTCAATCGCCTCCAAAAAACATCACCTGCCGACGAAGGTTACGTAAGCGCAGCCAAAAGTGAGAAATCCCAGCGATCACAACTTTCGAGACTCAATCAACGATATGGCCCGAAAGCAGAAACTGTAGACTTACCTCTGAACGCTAGAATCACACCGCATGCCCAGGATGTTAACACTGGTGCTGCTCCTACATCCGATAAGAATCGTAGAGACTCGGCATGGCAGGCAAGAAAGGCGAGACTGAAGCGTCTCCGAATGCTTAGAGCAGAAGAAGCAAATGATTCCACTGACGAAATTATACGTGCCAATGAAGGCATCGTAGTATGTGCCTCAGATGAGGGATCGATCTGATGAGTAGAATAGAGAATATATGTAACTGTAATACTTTCTGAAGTTAATGCAATGCTACGCTTGTTAAGACTGCGGCGTAAGAACAATCACTTCACCCCCCTCGACAGTTACAGCGACCTGATTTGAATGCACTGCCATACTTCCAACGTCACCAGAACCATCAGGTAACTTCCCGCGACTGAATACACTGCGTAGACTTGCACTTGCATCATACGTTTCTTCGTCTACTTGAAACATGGATATGGCATGACTATTCTCACCACCACTAAGAATAAAAGAATCTGAACCCACATTAAAGAAGGTCGGGCGATGTATTCTCTTCAACTTTTTCCCACTCGCAGGCACATGACCATGAAATGACACTACAGGCTCTCTAGTATTTCGCAAGTCCCAGAGCTTTATTACATCATCCAAGCCAGCAGTTAAGAAGATAGAATCAGACGAAGGTTTCCAAACTGCCGAATGAGGCCTTACGTGAGAGTCTTCAAGGCACGCAACAGTACTATTCGAATCTGAACCATTTAGTCTCATGTCATGTATTCCCACGAGACCATCATCTGACGCAGAAGCAATCAAGGGATTGATCGTAGAAGAAGAGAATGATACACATGCAACTTTACTCGTATGAAATTGTGACCTCCAAAGTGCTCCGTCGTTATCTGCAAGTCGACTTAACTTTGACACTGCAATACTCTTATCCTTGGAGCCAGTCACTATCAAACAGTCTTCTTGCTGAGCCTTGACATCCATTGAGAATATTCCACTTGCATGTAGCGATTTATTCGTCCGGTGTAATAACCTCGGAGCACCCGTTGTAAGTGACGTATTGGAAAGATCCCAGTGGCAAACTGACCCATCATTGCCTGCTGTCAGTAATCGACTTGGTACATGAATATTAGATGAGTCAGGTGGAGGTAAGAACCTCGCATCTGCAATCCAACGTCCTCCATGTCCCTTCCATGACATGACAGGTTCCACATATGAGATTTGATCTTCTTCTTCTTGAGTCGCCCTACTTGAATTGTTGCAATCCCAAACGGCAATGAGACCGGATTTACCTGCTCCTACTAGCCATGGAGATGGCGACGTTGTTGGTGGAGTATTGGTTGTTTCATGTTCATTGTAGAATTGCAAGCTGTAAATGGCATTGAGACCGGCAGGTGGAACAAGGCGTTTGCCGGATGGAACCAATGTTTTGATTTTGCCATTGTTGGAGATGTTGCAACATGGTTCGCTTGCTGTTATTGTTGTTGATGATGATGCACCTCCGTCATTCATTTGGTAATCAAACAAGGGTGAAACCTTGAACTGTTCCTCCTCTTTCACCTCTTTAATATCTTTTGTTTGCTTCTTGAATGATTCACCTTCCTGATTCATCACTTGACCACTATCATCAGTATAATTCATCTTGACAACACTCAATCGACTCGATCGTCTGGTTGGTTCTTTTGCAGCACTTCTGTTTGTCACCTTTGCTGCCTTGGTTCTCCTTCGTTGTTTCTTTCTGTTATCAGCATTAAGGCCACTACCAACATCAGAAGATCCAACAAATAGTCCCAAAGCCTTTAACCGAGCATTGTTACGTGCTATGTTTCGTTCCCGCATGAGTTCATACTCTGACTTTTGATGTGGGTTACTGTTACTGTTTGAATTGGAGGTGTCTGCAGTTGATGTATGATCTTCTTCTTCATCATCATCATCACTGCTGCTACTGCTGTCGCTGTCGTCACTTTCTTTGGATTCTGTGGTGTCTGTATCATGCTGTTGCTCCTCAACATTTGTTTTCAATGCTACCTTTTCTGGTGTGGCTACTGCTTTCTTTTCTACATTGACCTTGTCATTGCTGGCGTCAGTTTCCTCTAATAAAGCCACACTTGCAACCTGATCTTCTTCAGCCTGGATCTTGTTTGTAGCAATAGACTTGTCTTTGACTTCATCCTCTCCTTGAATAGCTTGTTGATTGGATTCATCATCATTTAGCCGATGTTTCTTTTTGGGTTTACCAAAAAAGGACAACAATGATTTTTGTTTCATTATGTTTATCTGTCATGTATTTTTTTTTCAGATTCAGTTTACCTCTTGCCCTGAAAGAAGAGCAACAAGATAGAGCTTATTCGATGATACGGCGGTAAGCGGCAATTCGGCTTCATTCAGTTAAAAGCTCTCTATCATGTCACCATACCGCCATCATTTTTTTGAATGAGATGCACCGTCTCTGGTACAAGCCTACGAATTCCTACGCAGAGCGTCGCTGGGCTTCATGCAAAGGTCAAAAAAGAAGACGAAGCTGTCATAACAACAACGGCTCGCTCCTGAACATTGTCGGTGGAAGTGAACAGATAGCAAAGATGGACACCAAGAGTGATGCCCTACGAGCCGCTCGTGCCGCGGCAGCTCGTCGTTCCCGAGCTGCATCCGCCCACTCGTCTTCTTCCAATGCTCCTGCTACAGGTAGTAGCAGATCATCAGCACTTCGTGGATCAACTTTCTCTGCCCGACCATCCTCTGCCGGGGCTACTGCACCGTCCACCACCGATCAACAACAACAGCAGCAGCAATCCTCTTCGTTTTGGTCAGGCTTGACATCAGATACATCAGTTACTGCCCAGCAACAACAACAACAACAAATGAGATCCACCAACACCACAAATTCCACAACTCAAGATTTATCCGAGAGATTTCATCAATTGCAACAAAACATGCAGCATTTGTCTCCTATTCGGACGGCCCAACCAACTCAACAACTCAATACCAATAGAACGACAGCATCATCATCAATGATGGCGTCATCAGATCGACATGCCAATAATTCAAGTGTTATTCACGCTGCGAAAGAATATTTGGCAAAGTCTTCCGAGGGAAGTAATGCCAGCATAAGCAACATAAACAGTGGCAGTCGCTTCACGTCATCATCATCAACAACTGCGAATCGAGAGTCGGGAAGAGCATCACAACGAGTTGACGATGGTTCCGCCTCTGCAAAAAATAATAATGGATATAATGGCTCAATGATGCCATCATCATCAACTCTGCCTCGTCATCCGATTACTTCATCACGTCCAAGTAGTAGTAGTGGTAACAGCAATGGCAACACGACAACAACAACACCTGCAAAAAACTACACCACCAACACCACAACCTCTCGTGTTACCTACTCTACACCCATGTCAACATCCCTTGGCACCTTTGACTCCTCCAACAATGACAACTACAATCGAACAAATGACAATGGCGGCGGTGAACAAGAACCATCCAAAACAACAAACGAAGATCTCAATCCAAAGACACCATTGACAATGATGAGAAGTGTCATGAATTCGATTAGTCGGGATAGGACTGAGATTGAGGGGGCGAGAAGGCCTTTGTATACAGAGAGGAGTGGTGGGACTTTGAATTATGAGAATGGTGGCATGGTGGTGGTGCAGCAGAATGGTGAAAGGAGTACCAATATTGGTCCTGCTGCTACAGTTGGTAATGGTGGTGTTGAAGTTGGTGGAGGAGTACAACAGAGTGGTACTGTTGGAAAGGATTATGCCAATAGAAATGGTGGTACCACCACCACAACAACAACTTCCAACCATCACAACAACAACAACAACAATACCACCCTAGATGAAACAATCATCGACGAAGAAGAAGCACAACAAAACCTCTATCAAGAACGTGACTTTGGTTCGTCCACACTACCCTACGGAAGTCAGGTAATTCTCAAATTTCGTAATCCAACCATGTCGGCATCAGTATCGATTCAATCAAGATCCTGTGGTGCAGATGGTCTTGTTGCTAGTCCATTAACTAGTCGTGTGTGTTTTGTGGCACAGGAGAGTGGAGATGGAGGCGACCAGGCTGATGCTGATGCAAGGTATGGTGATAATGTATTTGTCATTTTGAAGGGTGGTGGTAGTAATTTGGCTGCTGCTGCCCGACAAGAAGAGGATCATGACAGCACCGACGACAATGAGGAGGAAGACGATCCATTAGCGGATGTTTTGTGTTATGGTGACACAGTCACATTGCGTTCCGATGTCATGAGACGTGTGTTGGGTGTACAGAAAGATAAGATACAAACCAATCATACCAATGGTGAGGAAAAAACAACATCGTTCAAGCTGGATGTGGGCTGCTTCCGACGTCAGGGGAGGTATCCTCAAGCAGATCAATGGACTATATTACGAAGTGGGGCAACTGCTCCAATTGTTCAATTGGGTCCGTCGATCATTTCCTCGTCAAGTCCAATTGGTGAGAAGCGTGTCCCAGTGTATTCTGGCGATCCGATTGTGCTTCGAAATGATTGGAGTGGTGGGATACTCTCTGTGGGGGGAGAGTTTGAACCAGAGGGTGCAGAAGAAGACACAGATGGAAGTACTGTTGCCGGATGGGCTTTGGGTATAATTACTTCCTCGTATCAAATGAATGATGGAACGGCAAGCACTGAAGATGATAAACCACTTATTGAGTTCTTGCAGGAACATAATCAATGCAAGCCGAGGAAGACGGAAACGTTTCAATTTGTTGCTGCGAATACTCCCCATTCGCCAGATTGGGTGTATTCCACTGCCGAGGGTGTTGATAGGGTGTTTCTTGGTGGGTCATACCTGTCGGAGCAAGGTCGGCACACGTTACCTTTGGAGATGGAGCAGGACCTTTTCCCAGAACCTCATCCTGCATCACAAAAAGGTGGCATTACGCATCAACAACTTGTAGAGTTACCCGTTGATATTCAAGAACAGGTTCTGTTGGACGAACTCGTTGGTGCCATGATGGGACTTGAAGGTCAATTCCTCCGATTCCACTCCATGGAAATTGGTGAGACCGAAGAGGGCGAAGAGTATGTGGAACCAGCGGGTTTTGGATTCGCATCCTTTTTCTACATTGGGGGCAATCTAGACTCGAGTCTTCAAAGTATTCTGACGCGAATGTTACCACTCTGTTCCAACTATGTGCATGTCAATCAATACGTCTCCTCGTGCCTTGGGATGTATGAATGCGGGATTGTTACCCGAACACTTTGTGAAGCAATCAACAAGTTGCTGCGAGAATATCTTGAATTTGTTGCAAACCTGAACTATTTGTTGCGAGAAGCAGGTACGGATGAAAAAACTATCTCCATGAGTATGGTGTACGTGAACTCACAGCCATCGATTCGAACAATGGCAGTTCTTTATCAAGTTGTCTCAACTGCTCGGGGTAAGAAAGGGGGAGAGTTACTGAACGCGTTGCAGAATCTGATGTCTCTGCACTATGTTGGCGATGCAAAGGGCAGCGAAGTGATGTCATTCCTGCTAATGGAATGCGCTGCACCGTATGCTCGAATGATGCAATCTTGGTTGCAGAGAGGTAAAGTTCATGATCCATACAATGAGTTCATGATTGAGGTTACTGACAAGCGTTTCCGTGAGAGTCAGGTAACATTTCAACAGCGCATGGAGTGGACTGACTGGTGCAGAGTCCAAGATGAGCACGTGTTGGACAGTCTGCATGATGCAGATGATCAAATGTCTTCGACTAGGAATGCCATGTTTGGTGATGAATCAAGAGCAACATCGAACATGAGTGCCCGCGATAAAGCATACACTACAGGAAAGTACCGAAGGGCAATTCACTTCTGCATCGAAGGCCCAATTTCATCGTCTGGTCAGGAAACAAAAGCAGAGCAGAAAAAAGAAGAGGAAGTGAATACTCTGCTGAATCCTTTGAAACTCTCGAGGTGTATCGATCACTCGTATCATGAAGCTTCCGACACGCTGCTGCATTTGCTGATGGGAAAGTACGATATACTTTCATCGTTGCGATTCATGAAGAAATATTTCCTTCTTGATCAAGGTGATTTCTTTGTCAATTTTCTTGATGGCGTCGAGACAGAGCTTCACAAAGAGCTCCCCAATGTGTTGCAGGGACGCGTTCAGAACTGGCTGACTACAACAATGGCTAGGTCGATGGAATCAAACCCACAATCATCGCATTCCACGCAATTTGCCTCGTCGTTGCGCTGCTGCTTCTTGGACAGAAATGTTCGAGATACCCTACATGACATGGGTAAAGGGAGGAAAAGCAGCCGTTCCAAGAAAAGTAGTCGTGCTAAAGTGCTGGCAGGTTTCGAAGCGATTGCATTTGAGTTCAAGAATGTTCCCTTTCCTGCGTCGCTCGTTCTATCCCCCGTTCAGCTTCGATCCTACCAACTCTTATTTCGACAAATCTTCTTCGCAAAGTATGTTGAGCGTCAACTCGTCAACATGTGGTCAGACCATCAGCTCTTGAAGCAAATGACTGCTTTGAGAGCAGCATGCAGTCCAACATTTAGTCTTCGCCGACGTATGCTGCATTTCATACAAAACTTTGTTTACTACATGAAGTTTGAAGTAATCGAGCCTCATTGGAGGGAATTAGAGAGCAAGCTAAATGCTTCCAAGGAGTATTGCTTGAACAGGTCGAAGCATGACGACTCGACAGAGGCAAACTTCCCTCGCACTGTGGATGATCTGCTAAACGAACACAATCAATTCCTCACGCGCCTGTTCACACAATGCCTCCTGTCAAACTACGATCTCATCGAAAGGGCATCGAAAATCATGACCACGTGCTTATTGTTTTGTACTCAAATCAAATTCTTCATGGAGTCAACCAAAGTCCATGAAACCCTGGAGAACACGCGTATTGAACGGTCAATGATGCGCTTCGGAAAGAAGAAGAAAAATACTGATCGTGAGACTGAATTCCGTGCCAAGCGGGAGGAAAACATCCAGCGCTGCTCTGATAGGATCCTGAAAGAGTACCGCACCGAAAATTATCAGCACATGATCAAAAAGTTCGATCAGGTCTTCACATCTCATTTGGCAGAATTCATGAAGAATCTGAATAGTGATTATGGGCAACGTTCAAATTCTCATTTGACGAATTTATTCATGCAGCTTGACTACAATGGATTTGTCTCTTCCTCTCTGTACCCTGAGTGATTGAGAAGATGACATCGTGTTCAAAATGTGAATGCATTTAATATATAACCTAAATAATATTCCTAACTAACTAAACTGTGATATATAGAAGTATAATGATGTAGCCACATGGTACGGTATGGTATCTAATAACACTGAACCGTTCCGATTCCATTGCTACTTCCTCCCACACGCTTTCGAAGATAATAAATCTCAGCAGTGATGTCTGTCAAAGCAGAGAACAACCAGAGACAGCATGAAAAAACATCCATCTGAATCACCCATAGTCCTTCATGTCCTGCAATACCAACATAAGAGCCTATACAATCTAAAACAGCTCCGATTAAAAAGCATACATCTCCAATTCTAAAGCATGCAACCCCCTCGTAGTCGTGTTTTCGGAGCAGCAAGTTAATAGCCTCTATGAAGAACATATGCACACTGACAAAGTCCCAAATGGTCCTTGCTTGGTATGTCTTACTGAGAGCAGATATCATGCCAGCAACACCCGCTAGGACAAGGACCATGTTGAGACAATCAAAATATCTGGTTAGATCCAACAGCCCAACAAACACAAAGAACAATGCACCCATGATGTACAGGAGTTCATATTCCTGTCTGTACGCTTCCCATTTATCGAATATGTAATCAGCTCCATTCTCAGATGTCCAGCTGGTCCAAACCTCTTCCGTATCTTCGTCTAATATATCTTGAGGAACTCCACGGCGTTTTGTATATAAATACCAATTTAATGTCACAAGTGCTAATTTGAGATAAAACAGCGACGCCAGAATAAAGCACAAATGCGAGAGAAACGCGAGGTGGATAGATCCTTTGATTTTGTCATACACATTGTAGCATGAAGGAAGATACGGCCGCTTACGCTCGGGATTGTCGTCGATTTCGGATGAGAGTGGTACGCTTTCTATTGTTAGTGGCATGCAAGATTCAGGTGGCGACTCCTCATATTCTTCTGCTTGCTCAATATCTTCTGCTATCTGGCGTAGGCCAGCCTCATCAAGGATTCCCATGTGAAATGGTCCACAGAGTTGGACAGTTGGACCTTTGCGGAGGGCTACCTCTGCGTATAAGAACTGGTTCTTTGTATGTACCAACTGGAAGGTAAGACGGGCTATGCCTTCGTGTGCTGGCGGACTCTGCTGTTAGGTGATATTGCAATCAATCTCTGCGGTAACTTTTTGGCCATTGTGTTGGAGTTTGGTTTTGCGATTTGCGTTCGCTCGGAGCTCGGAGCTCGAGTGCGAGTCGCTGCCGACCTACCTACCTACTTCGAACTTACGCTGAAGTAACATACCTGTAACAAATTATACGTAGGTACCAACCTGGCGCTGATTTTTAGCAACATTCATTGCTTTTGCATAAGTAGGTGTTGATGATGTTGCTGGCGTTTATTGCTGCAACAATGCCATCAATAAGGGCTCCATCGCTTCATAAAGTACTATTAATAGCATCGACGTATTCTCTTCGATTTTCAGCTGCATACACAACTTTGCCAGTCTTCAATGGTCCGAGAAGTACAGCTGAAGTCTCAAGAAGCATGTCGGCATCAGCTGAGTCTGATGTAGAGATTGAGATTGAAAAGAAATTCGCTGTAAACGATCAAACATCAGCAATATTAAAATCATATGGATTTGATGTTGTGCAGAAGGAGGAGTTTGTGGATTGGTATTTTGACTTGCCTGCTCCTCGATGGAAATTTTGCTTGGATGATTGTTGGTTTCGATACAGAGAAAAGAAAGTTAAAATAATGAATAATTGGGGATGGCGAGGTGCCTGGCAAGTTAAGCGTGGTAGGAAGGGCACACGGGATACGGATGGCATGACAACTTATGAGGTATGAGATTGATTTTGATGGCTGTTATACTGAAATATTTGCACAACTATGCTGTATGCATACCACTCACGCACTATGTGTATCTTATGTGTATACATAACTCAACAAAACAAACAGGAACTTCAAGGAAAGGCTGCGAAGGAGCTTATCCTGGACATGCTGCCCGAAGTTACTGCAAACGAGTCAATTGAACTAGAATGCAAGTCGAATTCACAATATAGTACACATGACATTCCTTACCTAGAGGGAGGAGAACAACTTGTCCCGTTTGCCCGAGTTGAAACCTTTCGGACTTGTTGGAAGGCTACTTCAACTGAAAACGAGTTCTCTGGATTGAAGGTGGACATTGACAAAGCTGATTCTGGGTACATGGTCGGTGAAGTGGAAGCACTATGTGATGGAATATCTAGCCAAGAAGATGTCGAGAATGAAAAGGAAAAGATAAGAAAATTTGTTGATTTAATAACGCGAGAGAGTGAAAGCGATGTTGAAGCAACAACCATTGGAAAGCTTGAATTTGTCTTGATGAAGGAAAGTCCTAATCTATATAATGCGTGCGTAAAAGCGGGTGTAATTAATGAACCAAAGTAGAGTGGTGTGTAATATATATCAGACCCCATTGCAGTGAAAATCAAAATTTATTATGTAGCAAAGTAGCTGATGCAGAAGATTGATTATCTCCTTCTATCATCGTTCCTACGTCGATCGTCTGGGTGACCATCTCTTCCCATCGGAGGTCGCCAATTGGGCCCATCCCCTGGGCGGCCGTCTCTTCCCATCGGAGGTCTCCAGTCTTGTGAGCTGGGGCCATACCTCCCATCACGCGATTCATCGTGTTGGTCTCTACTTCGTTGACCTCCTCGATCTCTATCTGCCACCACAGGATTTCCATACTGATCGTACTGTCGCCCAGGTGGCGGAGTAAACCTATCCCGATCAACACCTCTACCATCGCCCCTCCTTTCATCTCTCTCCGAGCGATCTTTCGAGCGATCGTCACTGCGAGACGAGTCACGACGGCGAGAATCTTTGTCGTGCCGACTACGTTTTTGGCGTTTTCTGCCACCACCGTCTCGATCTGAATCTTTGGAGCGCTTCCGTTCCCTTCGACTTTGATCATCTTCGCCTCTTTCAGACTTTTTGTCATTCCTCTCCTTTTCCTGTCGATGGCGCCTGTCATCATCTTCGCGGTGGCTGCGACGGTGTCCTTTCTTTCTATCCTTATCTCCTCTGCTTGAATCTCTGGATCTTTCTCTCGACCTCCTTCTTTCACCCCTATTCGGGCTTCTACTCCTCCTGCGCTCTTCTTTATCTTTTTCGTCCTTGTTATCCTTCAGGCGGTCTTTATCTCTATCGTCATCTCTAGCTGACCTGGAATCCTGTTTCCTGCCTTTGTCAGGAGAATCCCTCGCCCTATCTTTGCTTCTCTCTCTTCGACGATCATTGCCGTCGTCATATTGCCTTCTTGATCTAAACTCTTCTTCCTGGCTCATCTGATTTTGATCATGGTGGTTTCTGTTAGGAGGTCCCCGTCCACGATCATCGTAAAAGTTACCATCTGGGGGTCCACGACCGCGATCAAAGTTGCCATCCGGAGGACCACGTCTTGGATTATCATTCGGAGGGCCACCGCCGTTTCTTCCACCATTCATTGGTTCAAAGTGATCTCCACCATTGGGTCTACGAGGTCCGTATTGATCATTTGAAGGACCGTAATGATCACGTCGAAACTGTTGGTCTGGCGGAGGAGGGCCACGTTGGTCACGGTGATGAGGTGGTCCTGGAGGACCCCAGTTGTCCCCCATGCGCTCAGGTATTCTTCTACCATCTCCTCTTCCCATGCTCATGTTCCATGGGCCACCTTGGTCCATTCTATCATTGTTATTGGGATGTCCTCTACCCATATCACGAGGTCCGCCTCTTCCCATTTCAAACGGATGAGGCATATCGCGAGGGCCTGGATGAGGCATTTCTCTAGGCCCTCTTCCCATGTCATGAGGATGGGGCATATCGCGCGGGCCTGGTGGTCCTCTCCCCATCATATCTCGAGGAGGATGAGGCATATCGCGCGGGCCTGGTGGTCCTCTCCCCATATCGCCAGGATGAGGCATGTCTCGTGGCCCTCTTCCCATCATGTCACGAGGAGGAGGCATATCTCGAGATGGACCTGGTCCTCTCATATCTCCACGAGGAGGAGGCATATCCCTGTTTAAATCACGGGAATGAGGCATGTCACGATTGCCATCTCGGGGGTGATTACCCATATTGGGGGGAGGTTGATTCATCAGAGGGTGCACATTTCTAGGTGGATGTCGACTTGGTGGTAGTGGGAAATTATCTTGCTGAGGAGGACGCTGATCTCGCTCCGGGGGCGGTTGTTGATCATTTTTACCCTTTTGATCTTGCTCTCGCTTTGGTTTTCCTACTTCTGGCTGTTGCTTAACTGGCTGTTGCTTAACTTGCTGTTGTTTCTCCTTCTTTTCCTCCTTCTTCTTATCCGCACTAGCTCCCTTTTGCAAATGCTCTCTATACGCGACGTCAAATGCCTCCTTCTGTTTTTCAACGGTACATCCTTGTCTCTTGGCCTCGTCTTCAGCCATCTTTGCCACTGCCTTGGCTTCTCTACGACGTTTCTTCGTCTTGAATTCATGATAGCCCGACCCGTCCCCACCCAAGTCGATCTTACCCAATTCTTTCGGGTCATCGGGGGCAACTGGACTAGCTTGAAAGTAGCGATGGTTCAAAGCTCGACTCGCAGTGAATCTCTTCTTGGGGTCCAATTCCAACAATTTTTCCAGCAGACCAAGTGCTGCAGCGGGCTTGATCTTCTCCCCATACTTATCCCTTAAACGGGGCTTCCTCGGCTTATCGATGGAAAACTCGCCAGTCCGTATCAACTTCAACTCTCGGAAGCCTTCCCACGACCTCTCGGTGGGGGTACCAATGAGATCAAATATTAACTTCAATTGATCCATTTCAGCCTTGCCAGTAAAGATGGGTCGGCCCAAAATAATTTCGGCAAAGATACATCCCGCTGACCAAATATCCACTGCGCATCCATATCGAGTTTCTCCCAGCAATAGTTCGGGAGGACGGTACC
This sequence comes from Skeletonema marinoi, assembly GCA_030544225.1. NCBI lineage: Eukaryota > Bacillariophyta > Thalassiosirophyceae > Thalassiosirales > Thalassiosiraceae > Skeletonema > Skeletonema marinoi. The sequence continues at coordinate 5,379,693 of CM060485.1, read as the reverse complement.
ACAGTGTGATGACTTTATTGGTGAACTCTCCCTCGCCGGAACTGTATCCCTCTCCTTCGAATAGTCGTCCCATGAAGGAGCTTTCCAAGCATCTTGCTAGACCAAAGTCTGCCAGCTTTAGCTCGAAGTTGTCTGTAATCAGAATGTTGCTCGTCTGTATTAAAGTTGTGGGTGTGTTGCAAGAGTGACCAAGTTGTGTATACGACCAGTACATGTTAGTATGAAACTTTATGATAATAATAATTGAAAGTATACTTTAAATACAAAGCAAACAACATACCTTGAGATCCCTATGCACAAAATTCCTCTCATGCATAAACTCCAAAACCTGCAACAGCTGCCTTGCAATACTCTTCACCTGCACCTCACTAAACTTATACGCCATATCCAATAATCCAGTCAAGTCATGACTAATGTATTCCAATGATAGGAATAGATTCCCCTTGTAAGATTCACGCAATTTGTCAATGTCCGACATGGGATCTTTTTTCTTTTTGGCCGGTTTAGTATTGGTTATAGCAGATGAAGTAGTAGTATCATTCTTTTTTGTGTTACTATCCTCAGAGTTTAATACTGGAGTAGAATTATTATTTTTATCGGAATTGTGGTTGTTGTTGTTGGAGGATGACGAGGCTTTGGACTCCTTGGCCTTTTTCCGTTTTTCATCCTCACGTTCATCCTCCCAATCTAATTCCTCTGCCCCCTTGGAACTTACCACCTCAAACATCTTGACCAAGTTTTTATGTTGAAGCTGTTTCAATATTTTAATTTCACGCAGGACTGTGGGCGGGATACCCCAGTAGCCTGGATGATGGAGTCGTATTTTTTTCAGGGCGACTACTTCTCCACCGGCGGGGTGGGCGAGGGTCCGGTCGAGACATTGGGCGCGGTAGACTTGTCCGTAGGTTCCCTCGCCGATTTGTTCTAGGCGGCAGTAGTGGGCGATTGTTCGGGTGGAGAGGGACCAGCGGTGGATGGAATTCTGGCGGAGTGTGGAGGCGACGATTTCGGGATCATGATGTTGTTGCGGGGCTGCTGTAGTAGTGCCGCCGTTGCCATTTTGTTCGTGGAGAGGCAGGCTGTTGAGGCTATCGGTGCAGCACGGATATTCGCTTGCCGGTAGCGGTGCCTCCTCTTGATCCATATTTACGTTGGTATTATTTACTTAGCGGTGGTGCAGGAATCTGGCTGCTTACTAGCTCTTGATAGAGCGAATCTTCATGGTCAATTCAATCCAAATTGGTGGTGATGCGCGGTGTCCGCCCCAAGGGGTGAATGTTTTACTGGATGAGATTTAGGGGGATAAGTCGAAGTTGCCCACTCTCTAGCTTTCCCCTCGTAATTATAAGAGGGGTAAAGAATTTGGCTAGGCTTAGATTTGGAGGGGGGTAGGCAATAGGCAAGTTGACTCTCTGCCTCCTTGCATACTTACTTACTTATAGAACCCGGCCTGTGCGGGCAGTGCCTGTGCGGCACTGTCGTTGGTTTGTGTAGAATCGGGCAAAAGCCGATATGTTGGCTACGTAGGAACTTCAACTACTTAATTCCTACATACAACCAAGACGCGATCAGACAAAATCGAGCGAAAGTTTTTGCCATCTTCACTAAAGCTAGGGTTCACCACCATGACGGCTCTCATTCTACCCTATCAAAATCACCGCCATTTCGGTGACAATCGTTTCTAAATTTACAACCTAGCACTTCTACTATGTCCAATAAACAACATTTGACAATATGGTTGTATTTGAGTCTGAGATAAGTGGCTAATATCATGCCCCCGACGACTGCCTGTCACCGGCGTCATCATCGTGTCGGCGGTCCATGTGATCGGAGATATATGAAGAGATTAAAGCCATCGAACGCCATTTCTCGGTGCCAACTTCATCTATGGGTAAACTAGAGTTGTTATGGCCGGTCTTCCGGTGTGATTTCTATGGATACACTCCGCTCGGGTCGACATCCACCACCGACGGTTCATCTGAGTATTGATAATGTTCAGTAATTTGGTGTTGCAATTCGATGGCGTCTTCCTCATATCAATATAATTCATCCTAGACGCTTCATCTATTAGTTATGAACAACCGATGACGCGGAGGAGTGATCTGCAATTGAGGTGGTGTGGGTATAACGACAGAATCATTCACCAACATGTTCCGGTCGGACGTGTTACTCTGGTTGATGATCAATATGATGTGGGGTTAGGCTGACTTCTCGCTGATAAACGCAGATGAACCGTTACATTAATGGTACGAAGAATGGATTGGAGGAATGTTGTCGTGGTCAGAATTGGGCATAATGTCAGGAGACTCCGTCAACTTCACAAATCGGCAAATTCCATGCAGATGTTTACCCCCTTTCACTCGTCTTGGGCATGAAATATTGAGAATGAGCAACTGATTGGGCAGTCAAACGTTATGTATAGTAAGATAGGAGTGTAATATAAACTAAATTGCATGTATTACCTTACAATAGGGCGTTATTTATAGGATGCTGTGGGGCTGAGGGTCCTGAGCTGAAGGGAGCTCTTCTCTGTATGGATCCTTTTAACTTGGTTGCTTTATGGAGCTTAACGTACATTTTTGGATATGTGCTTTGAAAGGGTCTTTAGAGGAACATATCAAGAGATGTACGTTAGGCACGGAGTGTTGCCTGTGTAGTATCCATACTACGGAAATAATACCATGGTCAAATACTGTTTTGCCCCCTTCAAAAAAATAATAAATGAGAGAGTTTTTCGTGGGACTCATTTTGGTCTGTCCTTCTTTTGAATCGTAAACTACAGTGGCGGGTCTTTTGCGGGCAGTTTGTCTGGCCTCGCTGCCCCCCTTCTCCTTGCTCATCTTGTGTCATGTGCCGACAGCTCTTCCACGTCGCGACAATGACAAAACACAACATGCCGCTAACGGCCCTTTAAAGCATTGTAGGTTGTAGTGAATAAAAGACAACCAACGCACACCGAATATTAGGCTGTGAATGAAAGGCATTGTAGGTCCGGGTGATCTTTTGGCCTGATCAGCTTATTGGTGGTGTCTGCACTTCACTTCTCCGTATACGTGTGTTGTGTCATCACAATAACCGCAGCCAACTACTCCTGCACCTACTAAAATAATAATGTCTAACGCCAACGCACCTGATCTTTTGGCTTCATCGCCATCACCTGATGGCTTAGTTGATGTGGAGATGGAAGAACAGCAGAATATTATTAGTCAACCATCAATGGCAGCCGCCACAACTAACAGTGCCGCAACAAAAAATGACGATGTTGGTGCAGCTTCATTTGAGGAAGGTGCTGTTAAAGTCAATGATGCTACTATGGCGCAAGCGCCTCGATCCGAGTATCAGTTTGTTAACGCGATTTTGACAATGAACGATTATTCATCAGCAGTGCCATGCTTCTCTGGAGGACTATCAATGTCTGCTCTCATAGCAATCTGCACCTCGTGCTGGTACATTTCTTCAAACTTCAACGCGATTGCATCGCAAGTTCTATTCTCAAAGTTCGATGTGAACGAGCAGGATGTTCAAACCGTATTACTAGCCCAGCTGTTGACTACATCACAGCTTGTGCTTGGCATCATTTTTAGTATCACATTTTTCACGTGCCGCCGACTCATATACGGCAAGACTCAAGGCAGTGCAGTGCAGTTGTTCCACAAGAAAGTAAAAGTTTATGACTTAATTATTGGCGTGTTGCACTATGTTGGATCTATGTGCACAAATATGGGGTTTGCATATGGATCGGCGTCATTGGTGCAATGTGTGAAGCTACTGGAACCAATTGAAACTCTCATTTTGATGTGTTTGGCAATCATTGTTAGAGACAACATTTTATCAAAAAGTTGGGATACAACAAAGCTCGAGATTCAACAAATTGTGTCTATTCGAAAGGTCGCATCAACGTTTATCATCATTGGGGGGACTACCTTACTTCTGACACAAAAATCAATGCAACCAAATCCTAAATCAATTACATTTGCTTTGGTGTCGGGCTTTTGCATGGCTTCTCGAAATGTGCTCAAAAAGACAACATCTTCAAACAATTCGGGTGTTAAAGGTGGACAGAAAGAAGAAGAATCAACTCATGGTGCTTTTGTAACAGGTGTACAGAGCTTCACTTTCATCACCACAATGGCTGCAATACCTGCGATGGCTGTTACACTGCTATGCTATGTCCGCAACTTTTCCTCTCTAAACGCACTTGTATCATCTCTCCTCAAATCAGAGAATGGTGCTTTAGAATATTTGGGACGTGCTGTGGTCTTTCACTGCCTTTATAACGTCTTTTCCATTACGGTGCTCAGCCTAACTTCTGCTACAACTCATTCACTAATGAATGTCGGAAAGAGGATCGTAAACGTCTTGGCAGCAGCAGCCTATTTTGGGGTGAATCTTTCCGTGTCTGGAAAAGCTGGAATATGTTTAGCAGCAGTGGGAGCATTTATATACAATGACAACTCTGCAGAGAGAATAAATTATTCTGTAGGAAAATGTGTAGCAAGAGATAATAGAGAAAACAGATTCCAAAGGAAGAATTCAGAAGAGAGGCATGTTGATAGCCAAATCAGCGAAGAGATTCCTTTGATGGAGGACTCGAGTCAGTGTAAGATGAGGATTAATGTCGTCTAATCTTTTGATTAATCTATGTCGTATTATAGTCTCCAATTAGTACCAAGAGTGAGAAGAAGTTAAATGACATGCCGCTTTGCATTTTACATTATCCTTGTATCTGTATCAGAACTGCTTCTTCGCATTAAGTCGCTCCCACTCATCTGCATCTGATTTGTTTGCGTTCATGTATGCTAAGTGACGAGCCTTCAAAGGGCACACGGTGCACTTCTGTTGAGGAGGAGAGGAGATACTTTGATTCTGTTATCAATGTACTAGAGTATGAGCTTGGAATCTTGAGTTCATAGGAGACATTGCGCCTGAGTTGCCGGTGGAAGAGTAATTGACGGGGAGAAAAGGGGTTGGGGGCTTGCCCGAGCGCTTATTTACTGCTTGCCCCAAGACAAGAGCAAATAAAATTCGAAGCTTCCATGCTGTTCTTTGATGCCATAATATCAAGCAAACACTGAACCATGGCCGACGAAATCAACCTAACCCTCTTCCACCCACCATCCTCCAAAACGGATGCCATATCCTTGCCACCATCCACAACTCTCACCGATTTATCGAGTTTTGCATCGGCCATTCTCGGCCTTGACGACAGCAGCAGCATTGTCATTTCAAAAGACTCGTTTGCGTCTCTGCCGTTATTGTTCTCTCCGACGAATGCAGCTACGGATGGGTCGAAGGCATTGGCGCAATGTGGGATTGTAAATGGTGATCTGCTATCTGTCATGACAAAGGTGAGATGATACTGGTGGTTTTACTTTGATAGTTTTGTTCCTTATTTTAGCGTGCGCAATCTAATTGAATTTCACTTCATTGAATGCAGAGTGAGTTTGATCAACTTCGTAATAGAGGAAGTCCAGCGAGACAACGACAACGCACTGGACCACCAGCTGCTGCTGCCGCTCCTTCTGGTGGTTTGGATTTCTCGGCACTACTTGGAGCAGCAGCTGCGCAGCCACCTCCCGCTGCATCTAACAACAATGGCAGCGGCACTACAAATGGACTGACATTCAACATTCAGGGCCTCCTAGCAGCATCCAATGCCAACAGCAACTCTGCCACTTCATCTCAAAAAACACCACCAGTCCAATGGGACGGAATGCACCTAGACGACGCCATTTCGCGAAATCCAGACCCACACAACCTCATGACCATCCTCACCAACACCTCCCGTCATCCAAATCTACTCAAAGAACTCAACTACCACAACCCCACCATGTACAAAAAACTCATGAGTGCCAACAATGACATTGCCAAAATGGCCAACATTTGGAGAGAGACCACAATGAAGTCCACCACGGCACGATTTTTACAACAACATTCTCAACAATCGAAGGAGATGGAAATGAGGCAGCGACTACAACGTGATCCGATGGATGCCGAGGCCAATAAGTACTTTGGGGAGAAGATACGAGAGGAGAATGTTCAGAGGCAGTATGAACAAATGATGGAAGATTATCCAGAGAGTATGGGGCGTGTGCTCATGTTGTATATAAATTGTTTGGTGAATGAGAAACCGCTACAGGTATTTGTCGATTCTGGTGCGCAGAGTACGATCATGTCTAGTGAGTGTGCGGATAGGTTGGGTTTGTTGCATCTGGTGGATAAGCGATTTGAGGGAGTGGCAGTGGGAGTGGGGACTGGGAAGATATTGGGTAAGATTCATGTTGTGGAGTTGACTATTGGGGGGTATGCCTTTCCGTGTTCGATTACTGTGATGGATAGTGAGTCTGGACTTGGAGATAAGAATATGGATTGTTTGTTTGGTCTTGATATGCTCAAGAGGCATCGGTGCTGTATTGATTTGGCGAAGAATGCTTTGGTATTCCCTTTGGGGTTGACGGGGGAGATTATGGAAGCTCCATTTTTGCATGAGAAGGATTTACCTACAAGTAAGGGAGGTACTATGGGTTTTGATGCAGAAAGGGAAAATGCCGAGCTTGAAGCCCGTTGGGAAAAGATGGATACGGAGGAGGATGATGCAGACAAACAAGAGAAAGAGGATGGCGAAAGTGGTGGAAAGGAAGAGAGTAATAAATCTACCTAATTCATAATCTAACCTACATTATTGGAATGCATCTATTCTGTTGTCTAACTCATGTCTTGGTCGACTACTTATTAGATGTAAGATCTCTGAGACAGGATGAAGTAGTTGCCTGTACGCACTTCATGCTGTGTGTCACAGTGACCCACAGGTGCAGGTAGCTTTCTTGTGACAAATTGTGACCATCTTGGATCCGTGAAAAGTAAGCAAGACCCAATCAAGACACTGGATCCTGAATGATCCTGATCTTCAAGATCTTCATAAGATCCAAAAGGGAGTTGAAAAGGCAAAATACCTTCCATAATAATTCATCCGACAAGATCTTAAATATTACACCTTCCAGAATGCAGTCAAAAACCCTCTTCTTCGCTCTCCTCGCAGCCGTGCAAAAAGCATCAGTTGTTGCTTTTGTTCCACCGAAGGCAACCAAAATTGTTTTGCCATCGGCTGCTATTACTACCTCTCGTTCGTTCGAACCAAACGCCGTCATCAATCCACGAGGAAGCACAGCGCTTTCGGGGTTACTTACTCCACTTGCCGATGCGCCAATATCAACGGAAGGCTTGACTTTTGGATGGGTTGTTTTATGTGCAGCCATGACGCCCTATGTAATCCAGCTCGTTGCTCCGCAGCCACTAAGTTTTTTTGTCGCCAACTATTATGGCGGACGTAAGTAAAGTTGGCGTGGTGTTAATGATCTCTGCTCGACCATTCTTGGGTAGAGGAACGATGCAGTACAATATGTAATATGTGTCTAACTTTCCTATCGCGCTATCGCTTTACATTGTCTACTCTTTTACGAATTGCAGAGGATATTGCTGAACTTAAAGAAGACGGCTATACAGATGAACAAATCGAATATCTTGTGGAAAGCGGTCGTGTCGCAGAGGTAAAGTGGAAGGTAAGTCACCCACAATTGTTGTATTGTTGCTCTTGTTTCTTGCTCAAGTACTCATAACATCTGTGCTCTTCGATCTAGGTTCGTTTCGCCGCTTTGTGCTTGGCTGTGACAACTATTGCCTTCTTTGAGGTAAATGACGGTGTAGATGCGGTGCGGGTGTTGAGAGACTCGTACATCGCGTGGGGAATATTTGTAAGTTTCAAGATTACATGTATGAATCTGAAGCTATAATTTTGGAGGAATATTCTCACAGTGTGGTTTGTTATTGATTGTTTGTGCATCTTCGCTTATTTGATTTGCGTCAACAGTATGTGGAAGCAACGCGATTGATTCGAGAGCAGGCCCTTGAAGAACCCTCGATTCTAAAGATTGAAAGCAGATTGGGGATCCAGGTGTGGCACGTTCTCGTTACAATTTTGTTGTGGGCTAGTATTTCCGAGACGTACACTGGGAATGCAATTCGAGCATTTGTCACAGACCTCTTTACCTTTAATTAAGATATGGATCATATCAGCTATCACTATCAGCTGTAAATGCAGTAGTTCAGCCTTGTTTTGAGACTTCAACTTAGTTTACAAAACAAGCGCAAAGTGATGATTGAACCAATAACTATAGTTAAACGTAACAACAAGATTAGGTGCAAGTCTGTTTCAATACTATCTGCCAAACTCTATAGGCCACTAGAGCGTCTGTTCACTGCTAAAATCACAGCATTTTATACGATATGATGGGGTTGAATGTGTTGCTCAGCTCAAATTGGCCTCATCAGGTCACCTACGAGGTTATAATGGCTGTAAAACAAACAAAGAGCAAGCAATGGGTGAAAATGGGAACTTTCGCTGTTTTGTCTGCCCGTATCTTGATTGTATGTAGGAATTTAGTACTTAAATTCCTACGAAGGCTGCATATTGGCTTTGCACGTGATATTGCATTGGGAGGGCCGGCCAAATTTTCAACCAAATTTTCATTGAAGCTACAGAGGAATTGGTACTTCCAATTTTTAGACTCAGTCTCCACATAATCTAAATTTTGAGATTCCATCCACTCTCACTCGATCTACATAAGTCTGAGAACTTGTGCGAGAACATCCACTGTAGGAAGGAAACAGATTACAACTACAGATCGGATTCAAGTCTACCGATAGCTCATAATCCGACTGATATTCACCCCAGACCTTAATTGATTCTTAAGAAATGACCTTCAAATCAAAGCTCCTCGGACGTCGTGCTGTCAAAGGAGATTGCTCGATCTCGATCTGCTCTGACGACTCTGCTGAAGAACATAATGCTTTTGAGACTTTCATCAAAGATGCCTCGAGCGTAGTTGCAAATGTTTTTCAGGAAGCCGCGAGTACGGGAGATGATGACGCCAGCGACGAATGCTCGACCGACACCGACTCTTCCGAGCCCGAGGCCGAGGCCTACACCGATGCAAGAGCTGGAGAACCTGAAGCTAAAGTGACCTTCAAAACAAAAATTCTGAGACGTCGTGCTGCCTGCACTGACTCTACAGAAGCCCACAACAGCACAAATGACGGAGAAACTAACGCTATGGGGAAGTTCTTCAACAATGCTTCAAGTGCAGTTGCAATTGCCTTCCAGGAAGCAGCAAGTATGGCTGATGATATGCGCACCATCATCGCCACGGACATTGATGCAAAGAGCAAGGAAGTAGCGCATGATGAAGAGCAGAAAACTGTGCAGCCTGCCAAAAGCAAAATCAAGGTACAAGGAAGTCCTGCAACTGCTACCTTTGCCGAGCCCATGCAGGAGACTATCTCTTGTGAAACTCGGGAGGACGAGTCGAATGAAGGCCAACCAATCAGCTCAAGATCAAGAGTGGAGGTGAAAGGAAGTCCTGCCACTTTAGCCAAGCTCATGACGAAACTTGAGAAGAAGGAAAAGCACATCAAGAGGCTCAAACAACAACTCAGCAAGGCCGAACATGAAGTGGTGGAAACTAAGACGACTATCCGGGCTTTAGCTGCAAAGTTTCGCGGTGTACTCAATGGTGACGTCGACCAAACCGAATACGATGATTTTGAATGGGATGAGGAAGAAAGAGATGACGATGCTATCGATTTAGCGCTCAAATACACCTCTAGTCAGCTCTCGACTTTAGAAGAGGCTGCCAACAAGGTCATTTTCCCTCAAGGAGTCTGAGCTTACAGAGATGACCTTTTAATGGGCTATCTTACATGGCTGGTATATATCTAATCTGATCATTCTTAATACAGCTTCTTGCTCCATAGCCACTCTTAATTTATTTTTATAGCTAACAACAATGGCGGACGAAAGTGAATTCGGCGTGGCTTCGTTGGGTTAGTTTGTCCAATTATCTTATTGCTTATTTGCCCCCTGTATGAATCAACCGTAGATGTTTTTTATCGCCTCTATGATAAACTCAGCATTGGAGGCTATGTCATCATGGACGATTGGTTTGGCTTCCCTTCGAAGACATCATGCGAAGCCTACTTTGCTGTTGATGGGATCAAGCCTGAGATCATCCCCATTGGCGACATTTCCGCATATTGGAAAAAGACTGAAGACGTCCAAGTTCAATACTGGCGTTATGAGCAGTCTAGTTTTACTTCATGAATTACGATGTTTGAAATGCAGGTAATCTCTTTGAGAACATGTAGTGTTCGATTGCCACTTCAAGATTCACCAGTCTTGATGAATATAAAATATAATAAGATTCTATCTGCACTCTTCGCTCAACTCAGTATAGCACTTTCACCTCAATATTAGAATCAAAATGACATTCCAAACCAAGGGAGGCGTTCCACCAACAGCTGCTAATATTGTTCTCGCTCAGTATAATTCTCTTCAAGATAATCCATCAAGATAGATCCATCAACAATTCAGCAGCAATCTTGGCAACATGCTCTGCACGTATTTCCACCCTCCTCATATCATTGTCACTATTCTGAGACTGTCCCATGTACACCTCTGACTCGCACTCTGCCTCAATCGCCGCACGCCGCCGCGCCTCAATGATTAATAATCGCAGTAGTTCCGACGAAGTTGATATGGCGTCGTTGGTGAAGCGTTGATTTGGATGGTGGAGTTGGAGGAGTTGACGGGTTAATGAGGCTGAAATGGTGGGCGGTGATGAAGAAGAAGCAGTGGTCGCGGTGGTGGTGGATGTGGTGCTTGTCTGACGGCTGTAGGGGTTGGTGACGGCCATGGTGCGAAAGTTACTTGGCAGTTGCAGCGCGTTATTTAGACAAAGAGAATAAAGAGCGAGGTTGAAAGAAAAGGAATGAACTTCTGCCCGGAACCGACTCACAAGAATTTGAGTACCATGTGACACATACTAACTTCAATATATTTACACACATTCTCTCACAGATGTGGCGAAAGCTCTCTCACCACTCGACCCTCACACTCGACCTGCACTCAGCTAAATCTATTCAAAATTTTGAACCCATTTTTGTCGAACGTACAGAGGAATTCATACGTTATTTTAAGATGTCACTCAGAATGTCACATACCTAAATTTTGGCACCGTCGAACTCACATCCTCTGTGAGTAGAATGAAAAGAAGAATGAGGAGAAGGGCACTACCACTACCTTATACCGAAAGCTCATTATCACCCACTGATTTTCCCATCCCTCATCTCAATTGGTACTTCACGCAGTCCTTATACCGAAAGTTCATTAGCACCCACTGATTTTCCCATCCCTCATCTAAATTGGTACTTCACGCCGCGATGACCTTCTTCAAATCAAAGTCAAAGCTCCTGGGACGTCGTGCTGCCTGCACTGACTCTACATCTCCAGTGGCCTGCAACGACACCAACACTAGCGCTGAAGAACCTAACGCTATGGAGCAGTTCCTCAACAATGCTTCAAGTGCAGTTTCGAGCGCAGTTGCATCTATTTTCCAGGAAGCAGTGAGTATGGCTGATGATATGCGCACCATCATCATCGCCGACATTGATGAGGAGAGCGTGAAAGAAGCACAGGATGAAGAGCAGAAAACTGTGCAGCCTGTCTCTACCATGCAGATCAGGACAATCGAGGTGAAAGGAAGTCCTGCAACTGCTACCTTAACCGAGCCCATGCCCATGCAAGAGACTATCTCTTGTGAAACTCGGGAGGACGAGACGAATGAAGGCCAACCAACCAGCTCAAGAGTGAAGGTGAAAGGAAATCCTTCCCCTACTACCCTGACCCAGCCCATGACGACACTTGACCTGAACGAAGAGCAGCCAACCATCACTAAAAAGGAGGCGGAAGTGAAAAGAAATCCTGCCACCTTAGCCAAGCTAATGTCGAAACTTCACAAGAAGGAAAAGCAGCCAACCAACACAAACAAGGAGGTGGAAGGAAGTCCTGCTACCTTAGCCAAGCTCATGACGAAACTTGATAAGAAGGAAAAACAGATTGTAAAGCTCGAAGAACAAATGAAGAAGACCGAACATGAAGTGGTGGAAACTAAGAAGAGCATCAGGGCTCTGGCTGCAAAGTTTCGCGGTGTACTTGAAGGTGACGATGACAATAAAGTCCATGTCAACCAAACCCGCGACGATCTAAGCCAAGACGGTAAAACCCGCGGCGACCTAACCCGCGACGACCAAACCCGCGACGACCAAACTGATTTCGACCAAAGCCAAAGCGAATGCGGTTTATCTTACGATGAACTAACAGACGACGAGTCTGATTGGGATGACGAAGAAAGAGATGACGCCATTGATGTAGCGCTCAAGTACACCCGTAGTCAGCTTTTGACGGTCAATAAGGCTGCCAGCAAGGCCATTTTTCCTCTTGGAGTCTGAGTGTGTAATTATTTGTAGATATTCGTGGGTAGATATGCTTTAGTTCTAAAGTGTATTCGTTCACTATTGAATGGAGGAATCAGAGACATAGCTTTTTGCCATGCCAATACTTAGTAAAATAATATCTGTGTTAATATAAATGAGAGCCTACGGCCAAAATTAGGTCGTCTCCTCGTAGTGGAATCTTGTGCATTCTCTTGATAGTGGAAGGTAAGAACCTTTGTGCTTTGTAGCTACGGACGATTACCAAACCCGAGACACAACAAATAGAAGCAAAAGTAACAAGTTACATAAGTAGCAGCATCACTGCAACTATACAGAAGAATAAAAGAGTTCCTGCCGACACCTAATTGGGCCTCTATAGAGGTATTGATGATAGTCACTTCGAGTTGGTGCTTATGTCACAAATCACAAACATCTTTTCGCGTAAAAATTCCGCGAAATAATCAGCGCTCAGCCCACAACATGCCAATAACGCGGAGTGCTGTGTGTGCTGGGTGAGTATTGAGATCACCCACGCTGAAATAGAATAATCTTGTAGCGTACTAGAAGATAGGGTCGAAAGAAAGAAGATGGTAAACACCATGCGCCGTCACTTGTTGACCATCCGCGTACAATATTGCGGTGGATGAGGTAAGAAGTGCCCCCATATTATTTTTGCGTTCGTTTTGGCTACCCTTTCTTATTTCCATCTGTATGTGTATTATTTCATCGCCTCGTCTCTCTCACCGGACATCTACGAATCTTTTATGAAAGGGTATCGGCCTTACTACGTTGCCCTACGCAACTATTTGAAGCAAGAATTTGGTGACCTCATTCTTGTACAGGAGCAGATGGATAGGGGAATTACGGGCAACTTTGAAGTGGTGATTGTGAATACGAACACTCTCATTCATTCAAAACGGCAAGGAAAGGCGGAATCAGCTCGAGGGAAGCAGCTCATCGTAGACCAAATAAGGGAAGCATTGGAGTCCTTGTAATGAGTGCAGGTATGATAAGTATACATTATCAATGGAAAAATGCCAATAGATAGGCAAAGCAACAATACACAAGTTCAAGTGCTTTTGGAAGATGGAATGACGGATGATTGGTAATATAAAGAGTATCTACTCACTTCCTATTATTATTTAATCCCGATATCATCAGACAATGCATAATACATCTGGTGTACTTCAGAATGCAACATAATACATATATTAGCACTGAAGAATACGACAGAGTGACGATAGACAACTAGCAGGAAGGCAGCGTTGGGGGAGGCACTGTATTATGTGTGGTCCTCAGCTCATTTGTCATTATCAGAATATCTCTATATCAGAATATCTCTATATCAGAATATCTCTATATCAGAATATCTCTATAACTTTTATTCTACTGTAACTGATTACTTCGTCCTCCTTTTGTTGGCCTTTTTGTTCTTCTTGGCGGCTCTTGCATCTTCTGCGGCTAAAAGCTGTTTTGCAATAGCGTCAGCAGCGGTGGATTTGGCAGTGTCTTTATCCTTCTGTTGCTGCAATTTTCCCTGTTGGATAGCAAGAGTCATGAAGTGCTTCATATATTTAGCACTCTCTTTTGTTCTATCATGGTCTTCTCCGTAGAGTGCTGAATAAAGGCTGAAAGTGTTCTTTTCGCAGTCAAAAGCTTCCTTGAACCTCTCAAGGCGAACTAATGCCAATGCATAATGCCTAGCAATAACACCGTCAATCACACGGTCTTGGTTTCTTTTTTTGGTTGCCACTTCATAGAAACGTAAAGCATCTTCGTGCCTGCCAGCTTCGACATACTGCCTTCCAATGTTAAAATAAAGAGCAGCATGAGAATAGTTTGGCCCAGCCATGGCCTCTGCCAAGAACAGCACAGCTCGATAGTGTTTCATTCCCTCCATAATCTTTCCTTGCGCGAAAAAAATGTCTGACATGGCTAAATGAGCATTGTATGCCTCCGAGCTGTCAAATCCATTAAGAGCCACTGACACTGTAAGGCACTTTTCCGCAGCCACCAACGCAAGATCTAGATCCTTGCTGTTTGCGTAAGCCGTCGCAGTCAGTTTGAGACATTTCTGTATTTGCGGATGAACAGTGGTTTCTAGTACTCGTTGACACAGTGCAGCAGTCTCGTTCAGATATTCCAATGCAATGGGAACTTCTACACCCTGACTCAATCTGGTATGAGCAGCATCATAAATCACTTTCACATCATTAAGGAGCACATGGAGTGATAGGCTTCCTAAACCTCCACTAAACGAACAAGGCACAAAGGATTCGTTAGCAACAGATGCACCGTGCTTCACAAGGGGGAGAATGTCAACAATATCTGTTGGAGCGATGGGGTAAGATGCTGTGAGACGCCCGCTTCCACCAATCAAACACTTTCCGCCTAGATCGTAACGTTTTCCAACGAGACGGATACCAGATCGCTGGCAAATTCTTCTAAGCAGTGATAGATACAAAGCACGTCCCCTGGATTCGTTTGATTTGGTTTTGCCATATAACGATAAACTGTATCTAAAGCGTCGGCCAACCTCGCGTTCGATGTCAGACCAGATTTCAGAACGTCCCCTTTGGTCGGCAGGATCATCATCACCGTCAATCATCATTACAAGCGCATTAGTGTCATCTTCGCTTAGTGTTCCTTGTGAATGATGAGATTTGCTCATCCGCAGCTCTGTTTCAGATGCGCTTTCCTCGTCAGTTGAAATCACTGCACTCAGGAACGATGCAAGAAGTTTTGCCGACGGAGCACCTTCCTCTATCATGTACGAGTTCAGGACATGCTTTGCAGCACGTGCAACCATTTCGCATTCGAGAAGCTCGAGCCAGCACAATGGCATCCGTTGCCGAGGGAGGTTTACTCCTACTTTCTCATCGGCAATATCTTTCGCCTCTTCCTCCGCGGCCAATTCAGCAAGTCGACCCAGATATCTACAGTTGATACCATACTGATGAATAAACTCAGTTAGTGAACCTCCCTCAAGAGGGATCATCAAGCCATGCTCACTACTAATCCGAATTGTAGTTGTGACCTTGGGCAAGACAGTCTCAAAGAGATAACGAGCTATGTTGCGCACTTCTTCTTCATCTTTCTGCAATTGCTCGTGTGCATCTTTGTCCAAGTCTTCAATCGACCTCATATCTGGGATGAAAACGTTCACATTGTACTTGAGTGTCTTGATATACTCTTTTTCAGCCTTTTCAATCTTCGCCCTCTTCTCTGCCAGTTTCTTTGCCTTCGATTCCGATTCGTTATCGGCGGAGGGATCGTCACCTGTGGCTGCGCTCTCGCCCTTTAAGAGATCTTCGTCTTCCTTGATAATTTTGGACAGATGTTTTCCGACCTTCATCTCAGCGTAGCTGGAAACAAGCTCAGGTCGAAGCACGGATGTAACCCAATCATCATCATCCAATGCAGAAGGTATGCTGTTGTGTTTTTTTGCATCAGCTTCCAGCAATCCAGTTCCACCATTTTCTTTGCTGATCCAATTCGCATCACGAGGCGTCAATCTAGTACAATCTAAAAGATACTTGCGCTTATCGCTTCCGAGAATTGCTTTCATCTCAATCGGCCCACAGAATTCAACTGTCTTCTTCCCGTCTTTTTCTTTTTTGTCGTCATCTTTCTTTCCTTCCTGCGTTGGATACACTGGTGAATTCTTCAGCGCTTCCATTCTTTCGTCTGTCAAAGGAGTCGTCGGCACTGTCCGAGTTGCCACACAGCAAATTTCGCCAAAGATTTCTTCAGCCAACTTATGGACGTCATCGTCTCGTTTAAGAGGGTTTCGTGCATCAATTGTTCCGTACGTGAGAGTGTGTGACTTCTCACCGTGCAAAATACCTGGGATGACACTCTGACAAACAACTCTGACTCCCATATACTCCACTATCACCATTCCCAGCGTGTGTAATCCAGCCTTATCAAGTCGGTGCAGCAAATTGATGTTGGTTGTATCACGAGAAGCAGACTTTCTTGCAGCATTATCCCCCTTGTAGATTTTGAAGGTGTCCATGCCAATATCAATTGCTCTCGAGAAGAAGATATTATTGTGCAAGTAAACGTGGGATCGGGATGGTTCATGCGTATTCATGGGAGTGATGAAACCGTCAAAGATTGCCTTGACACCGAGGAGAGCTGCGTCACCGAACTCACTCATGATCTTATGAATGAACTTGGCTCTTTCCAACCGTTCTGTAAGTGTGTCGGTGGGCATTTCTCTCGCTGCCTGGATCTCTTCATTCCAGTCCCTCATTCCACCCAACTTCATCTCAACTCCGTAAGTGGACATCAAATCTTCCTCTGT
Source organism: Skeletonema marinoi (assembly GCA_030544225.1). Lineage (NCBI taxonomy): Eukaryota > Bacillariophyta > Thalassiosirophyceae > Thalassiosirales > Thalassiosiraceae > Skeletonema > Skeletonema marinoi. Next base: position 5,363,057 of record CM060485.1, on the reverse strand, counting down.
GCGGTTTGCATTCGATCCATGAATCTTGTCATGTTGCCAAGTACCTTCGTTGGTAGAGGGCAAAGGGACCAACCATGAAGGAGTCTGCACAACTGAATCAATTCTTGGTGTGAACGTAGACGGCGCCGGTGTCAAGGGCCCTCCAATCGAAGTACCACTGTTGTTGTTCGGGAACACAGATACTGCCGATCTCAACAAGGATGTAATTGAATCTTCAGTCATGGCAGTTTCGCGAATCAACTCAGCTCGATTCTTTGAAGCTGTTTGTGCAATGAGCCATGCCTCACGGAGAGATTTGGAGTGTTGCAACAGGCAGTCTAACAGTGCCTGTGAGTAGCATGCTTCTTTCGCGGGAGCAGGGTTGAATGATGACGAGGTACTGCGGTTGACGTAGAATCCACGTGAGAAGGCTGTGACATGCACAGTAGATCCACCAGGAAGAATACATTCAATGTAAGCGAGGTCTCCAAGAGTGCGACGATTGGCGGGTGGAGGATGATATCCACTGTGACGGACTGTGCATTGGATGCATGTGGCTTCGTTCAATTCATACAGAGAACGCTCCGCTTCAACAAAGGAAGGATTGCCCTTCATAACATGAGCACCAGCAGCACCATTAGATACGGCTGTTTCTCCATTACTCTTGTTTTTATTGGCCTTGGACTTCTTCTTGTTGGCCTTGGACTTTTTGTTCTCCTTGCCGTTGTTGTAGTCCATCCATGAATCATCGGTGGATTTCGAGCCGGCACCATTCTGTCGCCCAGCAGCGTTGTTCCCCTTTGCATTTATTACCGTTTGCTCGTCACCACATGCAAGGTAGAAGAATGTAGACAGATCACCACTTTTGATTTGCTCACCAAATGAAAGATCGTAGTCAGATGGATAATTGGGCAACTCGATCTGCGTTTCTTTTTCTTTTGCCTCCTCTGCAGTCGCTCCGTTTTCCTTTAGTAATAGAATTGATAGCGTTATCAATCAATTTAGTATATAGCAGTGGCAATATAGCTAAAATATTATAACACAAATTGGAATCAAACTCACCTTATCATCACCACCAACACCATTATCACTTCCATCCTTCTTGACAACAATCTGTTCTTCCTTCTTCTCTACCACCTCCTTCACTTCCACCACCTCCTCATCCCCCATCAACGTGACCAAATGAGGTGCATTCCCCTCCAACAACTGTCGAACACGTACCATATGATCACGAATCGATGCTGCATCATACCGTTCCAATACAACACGGAATGCAAAGTTGGATGCATCGACGATAATCTTATGATCGATGGGTTCTCCTACCTTTCCTTCCTTTTCCAATACTTCCAATAAGGTGGATAGATCACCGTAGTCATCTAGTTCCAACTCTTCGTCTTGGCCGTTGGCCGTAGTAGTGGTAGTAGAGTTATCTTCTTGTCCAACAATAACTTCGGGTGCACGTCCCAACTTCAAACTTTGAACCAACTTATCAGTTGCCATTTCTGCACCATCTAGTGTATATGTTGACACGACATTATCCGCCTCCCACTCTTTATGCTCACCATTAGTACTGCTACCACCATTTAAGTTCTTGTTGGCAGAAGCACCGTTATTCTTGCTGCTCTTCTTGCTAGATCCATTTGCAGCAGCAGTAGTAGATGTAATGGACGAAGTGGTGGAGGTACGCTCCAACACCAAACGATACTTGGTCAAATGAGCAAATCCAATAATTTCCGAGATGGCACTACGAATAGATGCTACAGGTTCTTCTGGACGGAGTGGTGGAAGTGGCACTGATACTGCTGCTACGGCAGTAGTTTGCTTCTTTGCATCCTTCTTTTGACGAGGGGAGAGGATGGTAAGACCCTTGAGAAAGATTTCGGGTGGGATATCCATGGCGGCTTCTTCTTCTTCGGCGTTGTTGTTGGCTGCTTCGTCATTATCATCGTTGGGTGTTGGTGATGGCTCTTGTTGTTTGGTAGAATCTTTTGTATCTACGTCCTTCTTGTCGACTACGACGAATTGCTCATCTGCTGCTGCCTCTTGATTCGTCATGGTGGCACTATACTAATAAGCACGTGTAGACGAGGGATGATGCTTCTATGGTCAATGGGTACTGATCTTTCAGATATTGATTAACTTATGTAGATGATGATGTGTGCACAAGTTATGATCACTGCACTGCGATGCAAATTCATGGTGCTGTGTCATTCAGCCATTTGGCGTCGCCTTCTGTTCTGTTTTGGCTGGTGGTATCTTTGAGCGAGAACCGTCTCGATGCAGGAGTGTTCTTGATGCGTGATGGCCGCCGTCGTGTCGCTCGATAAAAAATGGATGGCTTTGCTTTGTTGCTTTGCTCCCATTTTCACTCGGCATTTTAAACCAAGAGAAGACGATAATACATACATCGAACAATTGCATCATGCTTGGAAGAGTTGCAAGCGTAGGAGCATCATCGTCCGCAAGGATGAATGCAGCTGCACTATCAAGATTAAGGTCTGCAGCAAAGAGCAGCGAAAGGCGGCATCAATTCAGTACACTGCAAGCCATTCCACAGCACTTTCTTCTCCACCAACAACGACACGTTGCTACTGGATTGCCTTCACGAGACGACGACGATGATACTGCACAGAATAAATCACATAGAAGCAATATATTGCGTCACTCGTCTGCAAAGATAAACTGGAACAACCACAATACTCCATCAACAATGATGCAACACAATACCAACAACAACAACTTGACCATCCTCCGTCAATATCACACAACACTCCCAGAACAACGAGGTGTCGCAATAGTATTAACACTCGGTGCCGTAGCTGCCACTGCCAAAGCTGGTCAATATGCAGTACAGGGATATAATGAATATAAGGAAGCGATGGAAGAAGAACGGAAGCGTCAGGAGTTAGAGGAGAAGAATAACCCAACGCCAAAGGAGGAGGCTACGCATACAGCACAAGATGAAAGCACGACTGATAATAGTCAATCATCACAATCATCATCCACTGCCGGAGGAAAGGCAAAAGGAGGAGAAGCCAAACGTGAAAATTTCTTTGCCAAATTCTTCAATCTCTCAGTAGGAGCCAAATACTACGAAGGAGGCTTCGAAGAACAAATGACTCGCAAAGAAGCAGCTCTCATTTTAGGTGTGAGGGAATCGAGCACTGCCAAGCGTATCAAGGAGGCACATCGGAAGTTGTTAATATTGAATCATCCTGATACGGGGGGTAGTACGTATATGGCTGGGAAGATTAATGAGGCGAAGGAGCTGTTGTTGAAGGGAAAGAAGTAACTTGTAACACCTCTATAAATTCTGGCTGGTAGCTAATAAATAACTGGCATTATATAAAATCAAAGTATGTGATGATGATTGGTGTGCTATATATTAGTCGCATTGAAATTAAACATTACACTACAAACGAGGAAAACAATCCTCCGCATTGCTCACACGTGTCATCTCCATTATTTTCAATGACGATCCAATAGTATACTTTGGTGGTGTGGTAATAAATTGTGAAATTATTGATCAAAGACCGGCAGAGACGCCGTAAACAGTAATGACCAACAGGATAGTCCGTATCAGTTGAATATCAGTTGAATATTCTTAGTAATCTTGACTCTTGCTGGACATGGATTTGCTGGCAGTCTTCTTGGGCAAAAGCACAGCATGGATGTTGGGCAACACACCTCCAGAGGCAATGGTGACACCTCCGAGCAATTTGTTCAATTCCTCATCGTTCTTCACGGCGAGGGTGATGTGACGGGGAACGATACGTGCCTTCTTGTTGTCACGGGCGGCATTGCCGGCAAGTTCGAGGATCTCGGCACAGAGGTACTCGAGGACGGCGGCAAGGTAGACGGGTGCCCCGGCTCCCATGCGAGTGGCATACTTGCCCTGACGAAGGTAACGTCCGATACGTCCGACGGGGAATTGTAATCCAGCCTTTGCTGATGAAGTGGTGGACTTCTTTTCGCCACGGCCTCCTTTTCCTTTTCCTGTGGAAATTAATTAGGTGGTATTGAAGTGAGATGGTGAGCAGTCAATTAAATGATGACAATGATAATAAAACGACGGTTCATGACAACAAAAGTGTACATTCACATGAAACGATGGTGAGCAGTAGAAAAATGGTTATCTCGAAACGACGCATCATGAACTAATTAAGAGCATCGCAGAGGACGACGTCCACAGGAACACAGCAACATACCTGACATGGTTATTAAATTGGTATGATAGTAGGGCAAAAGTACAACTAGTGTTTTTGAGCTGTTTGGCCGCAAGATGAAGATGGGATTTTTGAGTTAGAAGCAATTTAAACTTTAGAGGGCATGATTTACCTCTTGCCCTCTTCTTTGTCCTCTTTACGAATTATTCCAATCTTATTCCTTAGATTTTTGCTATAATCCTTTAATTACGCGATGGGGGGCTTCATTTAGCCCCCTTTACGACAATGACCCTTGAAAACGGGCGCGGGATTGTCCTCCTAATCCTCACCACATGTCCTTCGATTTTCCCGCCACATCTTTGAGCAAGGACTGACGGGTCGAGGACTGAAGCCATATTCTCTGTATCTATAGGTTGACCCTTGCCTCTACTTAAAGGAAGGCCTCGCAGTTCTCACCTACGTAGACGATTGCCTTGGTTTCTACTACTCAAAAGTCGATCGATGATCTTATTGAATCTCTTAAGAAAGGCAAAGAGAAATTTCTCTTGACTGACGAGGGAGACATCGACAAATTTCTAGGCATTGAAATCAAGCACTTTGAGAATGGATCATTCGAAATATCTCAACCGCATCTTACTACGAGAATCCTCCAACTCCTTCGACTCAGAACAATGATTGGGAAAGCAGTACAAACTCGCGACGCGTACCATCGGACCAGGTCATCCTTCACAAAAATTCCGAGGGAGAAGGACGATACTCAGAGCACTGGTATTACCGCACGGCAGTAGGAATGCTGACATACCTTCAAGAGGCAATTCTAGACCTGATATTTCAGTTCACGTCCATCAATGTGCAAGGTTCTCTATTGATCCGAAAAGGAGTCACGAGGGAGCAATAATAGGAATAGGGAGATCTCTTCTTACAAGTCGGAACCGAGGAATTATATATCAGCCAGACACAACAAAAGGACTTGAATGCTACTTAGACGCAGATTTCGCAAGAGGTTTTGGCAGAAGGCGGACGCCGAGTCAGCAGATACCGTGATGTCGAGAACTGGATACGTCCTATGTATGCTGGATGTCCAATCCATTGGGTAAATTACAAACTGAAATCGCTTTGAGTACAGCAGAGGCGTAATATATTGCGCTTTCGGAGTCACTCCGAGAAGTGATACAATTAATGAGCACGATGAAAGAGTTGAAAGCTACATTTCCAATTGAGATTCAAATTCCAGACTTCAACTGCACTGTGCATCAGGACAATCAATCCTGCATCAGTATGGCAACCAAGCAGAAGTTCTCTCCGCGAACTAAACACATCGCTTTGAAATCTCATTAATTTCTTATGTCTTACGTGAACTCCAAGCAAATCGAAGTTCATTACACCAACACGCAAGATCAGATCGCAGATGCTCTGACCAAGCCTCTTGGTGCTAATTTGTTCTTCAATTTACGTAAGATGTTACTGGGTTGGTAAACAATCAAGACGGTCTAGAGAGTAGCTACTAAAATAATCTATCTACCTATCAAGAGGGAGTGTTGAATAACAGATAGAGGTACAGTGGAACGGTACTCGATGTCTACTAAAATAATCTATCTATCCAGGTACACCATCTAAGTACTCCTACTTAGATACCTAAATATCTTCCGGTCTATCTCGCGTCTAACTCCAAGGCCCCAACTTCAACAGGCAGGCAAGGATTATAATAGCTCGGCAACTTCTTGACCATCGCTTGCTCAACCCCGCACTCTCTATCTAGAAGAAATAGTTAAAGTAAAAGCCCTTTACTCTGTGGTGTTGTTCTCCAGTCCAAACGTCCTAACGGCAACGGAGACATCAACATCACCCACTACATAACGACTAGAGTGAAAAACATCACATCTTCCATCTCAAGATGAAGAGTCTTGGCATTGGAACATTGGCATCGTCCAAATCCATTACAATGATCGCATTTACACTCGCTTTACTTGCTATTCCATACATTTATGTCTATAAATATGTCGTAAAGTTGGAGACATCAACATCACGTGAATATGCATATGCTCCTTCCTCCCAAGTAATGTGGTACACACAGGCGAATAATCTTTCTTCCACTAAAAGTACTGTGCAATCGGTATATCATCAGTACCAAAGACTCGACTTTCTAAAAGAGAACTTGGTTGGGGGTCCACATCAATGTGGTTACCGCAAATGTGTCTTCCCTCTCAGGACAGATCCTCGGATAGGCTACTTGGTAGAAGGTAGTAGTGATGCAGAAGCTATGATTGATGCCTTTACAGCCAGCAAGAATATCATTGAAGAAAAATATGGAATGGATCATATTTACCTTGCCCCACCCAAAATAATGTCAGTCAGTCTAGACTTCCGGAAATGGATGAAAATGAACATGACAAGCTACCCAGGACAAAAATATTTTCCTGCGTTTACAGAGCAACCAGAAGTTCTTGTTCAAGCTGTAGCGATTGTTCCGGAAGAAGATAGTATTATGCTAGGATTAAAGGGTCCGCGAAGAGAAAATGGCCTAAAGGGGATAGAGGAGATGTTCACTCCCAAGAAGAATGAATCATGGAACATAACAGATGTTGAAATTACAGTAAAACGTGATTTTGCGTTGTTGTATCGGCTGGTAGAAGATGAGGAAGACCACAAGCTCCCATGTTTGTGTGCAGACTTTCAAATATTTCTTCTTAGATCCGGCCATCTTATTCATTTTGATGTTGAGCGATGTTTTGAAATGTCTGGCCTGATGGAGTTTCGTTGTGTGCCCAAGCTACAAGAATTGGAAACATTGGTATTAAAACGACTACAAAGATCGCATTTGGAACAAGTACAGCAGAGGATGGGGGCCATTTCTAATTCTTCTTCTTCCTACCCTCAGCAATGAAAGCGCCATTACATACTTTTGAATGAGGAAAACCATGAAACTGAAGAAGCGATGGTCTCTTGATGATGAAGAGGAACAAAAGAGGAACAAGAAGGAGCAGACGAACAGGAGCAACATGACGCAGCGACGCTCCCTCGAGGGACGCTGGAATAACAATGGAGACAGAGACATGAAATAGGTAGGAGTACATATGTATAGTTGCAATCCTTCATCTGCTGTGTTCTCTCTGTGCTCTACAATACCTACGTTAAATATTAAAAAGTGGCTCCAGTTGTCTATCATGACTTCCACATTTTGGATTTCTTGCAAGTCTTGAGTTAGAGTTAGGATATGAGAAGGAGTACGATATCCTTACGCTCACACTTTGTACTTTGTAGGTGGATTCAGAGTCACACACTGTCTATGTATTATGTATGTATCAAGATCAAGGTATTCCCAGTGGTCTAATCCATCATTTGCTGGCAATCTAACCATCTTGGCTGAACCTGTTCCTGCATGAGTATCTGTATCAATGGAAATGCTTGGTGCGGTTCCTTTTTGAACTCAGGCACTTACTTTGTGAGGGGGAGTACTTTTTCCGCACAATAATTACTATTAATTCCGCTGCGTACGATGTTGACATCTGAAGTCGCACCACCACCACAAATGAAAGTCTCCTTGTTCCGTCCATTCCTTCAAAAAACAAAGACAAAAGCCCCTCGTCCCTCGTCGCTGAACGTTGTTCTTCCGTCCCTCGCGGTGTCAATTCCAATACAAAAGCCAACTCTGGCGCATTGAGCGCAAGCTACGTGCGTGCCATAGATTGTAATAGAAACAAGCAAAATGGTAGATTTGGGCACCTACACCAGTGTCAACTCCTACGAGGACAAAGACGACGACGACAATGTCGGTGAAACAGTCACCGAAGGTCTTCTCAACTACAGTGACTACGTTCCACGCGATACGGATGAAAATTCCGAAACTCTCCCACGGAGCAATCAAACTCAGAAATCTCCACCAGCAGTAGAACTGTCGTCGTTATTTCGTCCAAAGGATGATGATCAACATAGAACTACGTCGCTTTTTTCATTTGAAGATTCAGAGACAGATTCGCGTCCATTGACACCCACTCGAAGGAACAATTCTTATCAAAAGTTGAAGGATTATGATGGACCGACACCACGCATGAGTGGCAGCGGTGTCGAAAACAGTGGCAGCAGTAGTACCTCACCACCAACATCCCTATCAAGTATTATAGAACGACAACAACGCAGGGGAAGCGGCGTATGGGGAATCATGAGACCCAAGAAACCAGAACCATCACGCATGCTCTTTCCCCCTGGTAGTGCCGTTGGAGAATTATCATCACTAGGATCAATACGGGAAGAGGACAACTCGGACGATGAAGATGACGAAGATCCACTAATGGAAGTGATGGACTATTTAGAAGATGAAATTGATGAGTATACCTATGATGAATTGATCCCACTTCAGATACGAATGGCATTAGAAGATCAGATTTTTGGTTGGGATCATTTCTTGTCGAGTATGTTGGGTCATGTGGTGTATACCATGGGGAGTTACTTCGTGACATTTTGGTTCATTACGTTCTTGTGCTTGCATGAGGTGCCATGGGGTAGTGGAAAGGTGGATGAGGTTAATGATACAACCACAAAGTCCAATCCCTGGGGAATGCCACATGGACTATTCTCGTTTATTAGGACGGCAATATCGTTGTTTTCGGCAATATCTACCTTTCGTACTATTCGGAGAAGACGTCGAGTGTGGCTGCGTCCATCAAGAGGAGACGAACGGAGGAAAAATTCCATGGAAGAGGCAGATCAACGTGCTAGACGATTTGTACTGGGGTCGAAAATATGGGGAAAGATGCGGCGTTCCTATCAAAAGCGTCGTGAGAAATACCTGGCACGTGGTGTAAGCAGAAAGTTGCTAAAGGCGCAAAAGATGTTTGAGCGACGACACAAAAATCGTGTTCAGCTAATACGTAGCACAAGCGGTTCTTCGTTGAAGTCACTGGGATCCAAGAAGAAACGTGTAGTTGCATCCTCATTGGCAAGGCAAGGCCATGAAAGTTCTCATCATGAGCGTGTGAGGATGTTAGCATCAGTTGGAAGCGCTAGAAGCCGCACTAAATCGGACTACTCAACTGAGAATGATGATGGTAGTATTGGAGGATCATCCACTGGTGAACTAAGTATGACTGATGTGGGGCCCTATCACAACTCCATGCCCGGATATGTCGGAGACAGTCACACACTGCCCAACTTTGCGATGGAGTCTGTTTCACATGATCAAATGCCATTCGCCAGTGGTGAAATTAAGAATGTTCCGTACGTGCACGGTGGCTTCTTTGGTGCAGCGCCCTTCATGCTAACCAACCCTTTTTGGATCAAGATTCTGCGTATATTGATGCCAGACGTTTACGTTGAAATTGCAAGACGTGCATCCTACGCTCCTGCCCCAAAGCTGATTCACTGGGCTGAAAACAATCCTGTTGTAGCTGCCTACGGTACCGCACATGAGGTTGAGTTTAGTGGCAAGGTGCCCACTCTTGAGTGGGATGTTTTTCTTGACCCATACCTTGTAAGGAGAGTAGAAATAGTGTTGAGTGAAAAAGAGACCTTTATCAAGAAACAAAAGGATCTACGCAAAAAGTCACGTGAGGCAAAAGGAGAAAGTAACGGCCGTGTGGACGGGGAATCATCGCCATTAGGTTCCAAAGCGGAAGATGCAGCAGCTCTGGCGTCAGCGGATGTGCGTCTTGTGCTTTCTTATTACGATAAGGAAATTCGACGAAGAACAGAGATCTTGGTTGATCGAATGCTCATTGCGCATGGTAATGTGGCTCAATTGGTCATGGAGCAGACTGGGTATTTCAAGAAGTACAACTTTTCACGTGTGAAACGTACCAGAAAAACGCTTGGAGGCGGGATATTTGCAAGACAGTGGGTGGCAGTGTATGCAGAAGCAATGAGTATGGGCATGGAGGGACTCTACGATGAAGGAGATGATGATGACGTTAGTGATAGCGGAACGGAAGCCAGTATCGAAACAAGAGAAGACTTGGACTTTGGTTGTGAGAATGATTTGGTTGACACTAACGATGATGACGGTCGAAAGGTTGACATGGCCCGAAGCCCAAATTCAAAATCGGCAAGTTCTGACGACCTAAGGAATTTTGGTACTCCCTCTCGATCCGACTCGCCCCCTGAAAAGATTGTCATGACGAGGAACGAAAGCATCAACGATGATGATGATGATATGTCAGCTGCAACTGATGATTCCTCTCCACGTCATAAAACGCTCAGTTCAAAGAAGCGGCTTAGGAAGAAAAAGCTTACACGCAACCAGCTCAACCCTACATCGTTGCGAGCAGCATTTTGTCCAGACATGTCAATAAAAGACTCGATCTCCATGCTCAAGCCCATCTTGCAGTGTTCAGCTCCTTTGGGTATTCTAATGGACATGAAATCACGACATGTGTCAAAACGAGTGTGGGCACTTGTCATTGACTACTTGCGAGATGCGGGTGCTCGAGTGGAGGGCGTATCGTCGTTCATAGTTGACGAGATCCGTGACATATCTCAATACTGCGGAAGCCCAGTGAATGAAATCGTCTTCATCCACTCTGCAGGTGATTTGCAGCACGGCTGTCACACGGGCCAGATCAAAAGGCGTGATAGAGTGTTCTTTAACGCTGGATCTTTGCTTTGGGATTACCCAAACTTGTATGCAATGGATTCACTGAAAAGCATCTTGTGCCATCGACTTCATCCGTGCTTTGATGAGCATAACATCAAGGAGGGTTACCGTCTCAAGGCATACGCTAGGACATTCAAGAATTCTCCTCAGCAATCCGAATCCGAGGCTGAAACATGTGATGAGAGTACTGTAGGTGACGGTGACTCGCTGGACACTGAACTGTTCACTAGACTAATTGTTGCTGACACCAAGCGAAAGGCTTTGGCAGATCCAGGACAATTCACTTACGAGGAAGTGCCGGATAACATTTGCAGCACTATTCAGGAGTACAAGGAACATTATCAACTCTCTATCGGGCTTTATGTACAGGAATTTGCCATCGATGAGGTTGCCGCGAGCCTGATTGTAAAGTATGTTAATTCAAACCCGCACGTCTACGACTTGGGTTTGAGTTGGGGAGGCATCAATGGTCTGACGGTGAAGGGTATTCAACCTGGTAGATTCACTGCCACCGATGGGTTATGGAATCAACGATATTGTGGAATGCCGTGGATAAAGGGCAGGAATCCATCAGATTTCGTCCCGCCGCCCATGTCACCAAGCAGATAGATGAAGAAAAATAGTACGGTCGTTTCATGGAGTTTCATGCAAATAAAATCTTTAGTATGGTAACCATTCGAGTTGATCTCTACTACCCCTGCTCAATATATCGAGTTTGCTGGGGAGAAAAATAGGACCGCCAAATGCCAAAGTAAACTAATGAATTTTGTGATATAGAAGTTCATTCTCTCTAAAGAAACCGCTAGCTTCCTCAAAGCCCCGCCCCATAACCAGGGATACGCTCAATCTTGGCAAAGTCCCACTCCTTGTTACACAAAGGACACACACTTCTAGTTCGTAGCCATCTCTGAATACAATCCAAATGGAAAACATGCCCACAGTTTCCGAATGCAATACTCAATCCGTTATCATTGGTGGGACTTGGATTTGCCTGATATTCAATTGAGGGCTCATTGAGGGAGTTACGACAAATGGCACATGTATCGGCGCAGATATCCCAACTCCACATGGCCTATTTATATTGTTTTGTTGTTTGTGTGTAAACGGATAAAGTGCAAAGGTGAGAAAATAATTAGAAAGATCGTGATGATATTGTCAAGTAAAAATCTTGCTAATGTGGTGCAGCTGGATTATTACATCGGAGCGCTTTTGTAGATATCTGATGCGGCCATAAGGGTTGAGGTATCCATTATTATGCTGCCTCCCCCGATGCAACTCTCACATGCATAAATTCATTGAAGCAGAAGAAAAATATCTCAAAAATACACATCAAAATACAAAGACAACAAAGATGGATGGGATGGATACTCACGACAGCGTTCCACTTTTTGATCTCAAAACGGGGAGCCTTGCCTGCTGCGGCGGCCTTTTTCTTTGGTGCCTCTTCGGCAGCCGGTGGGGCGGCGTCTGCCATTTCGACGTCTTCGGATTTGTTTTCACTGCTGCCTGCCATTGTAGATTTAGTAATTGTTGAGTGTTAGTAGGGGTTAGATATTGCCAATGATCTTGCTCATGCTTTTTTATGGTGCATCGATGTTTCGATTTTGTTTCGTCTCTCTATGAGTGGCGACTTCTTATTTACTTCAATTTTTGTGGGCCGTGGGTGCAATAGACAGGTTCCAGGTTGGCGATGAGCTCATTTCTGCATTTGAAGAAAATAATCTCAATTTGATGTTGGTGGTACTCTAGTTATTCCCTTGGTTACTCAAAAAAGTAGTTGTAACGCGCGAAAAGGGAACACCCGGGCGGCATACTATTCAAAGCACATTCATTGTCTCTGAATGTGTTGCTTGCAGCTGCTAGCTGGTCACAATCCAATTAATATTGCTGCTAGCTGCTACGACACAAGCCTACAGTGAGTGGCTGGCTTGATCATCCACTTGGTTCCTCTTCAAATTCCTAAATTTACAATATATAATGGCCGACGCAGCCCAATCGGGGAATAACATATTCCGTCCTCGCATCAATCATCGGTGGAGCATCCAAACTTGCCATACGCAAATCATGGATTATACATGGAAAAAAATCAACCGCCGACTTTGATGCACTACTTACCACCTAATAAGTACACACAAGACGATGGAATGATGCTCCCATTGCCATCATAACATTCCAAAATTTTATATGGGTGCCACATTAGCGTGTGAAAAAAGGAGCGGTAGATCTGGTTGAGGAAGTGGTGCTACATATGAACATTAGGAATGGAGATGGAGAAACGATATGAATGAAGAACTTGATTCAATCAATCTCAATCAGATTCTTCCCACTGTATCTGCTGGAGGCGAACAGGTCTTCATTTTTGGGGAAGGCCCTGGCGATAAGAGGGTGGATTCAGTCTTCGCAAGATTATTCACTACCAAGCAGAGCATCAACGCTACTTGAACAGAACGAGGAGATAACAACTACGCTTGAGCATTCTTTGAATCAAGACATTGTGTGATGAATATGTTCTTGAAAGTCATGAATTGCCATCATACACTTTACACTCCAGCTTGCTTTACCTCAAGATATTGTGATGAATAATGTCCTCCCATTCATCGTACGCGTTTAAAGTGGGGTATCAGAAGAGGTGGAAGAAGAGGACGAAGATGATAGTGACGATGAGGAATTGGAAGACGAGTACGATTGACGATGAGGAATTCTTACGCTGGGGTATCATGAAGAGGAAGAGGAGGATTTTAGAACGAGGATGAAGACGATACTTACTCCATTGATGGATTGGGGATCACGAAGAGTAAAAGGAGGCAGAAGACGACGAAGATGGGAAGGAAGAATAGATAAAATACGATAATTTGACAAGGAACTTTACTCTATGTCTATGCAAGTAGCAAGCATCTATCAAGTAGGTTAATGTTAAAAATACCTCGGCAGAAAGATGCATCTTGATAGAAGCACGATTCGGAAACACAGACATCGTCAGAATGGAAGCAGGAGACACATCAAAAAACTACTACTACCTATCCTTTCATTAATGCAGCATGCATTTGGAATGCACTACGTTCTGTCAAAACCCCTGTAGGTTAGCTGTGGCAGTAGCGGTAGGTGGATGTGGATGGTCAACTTATCTTTTGTGGAAAGAGAGAAGGAAGCGAGTAATGTATGTTGTCAAATTGTGAAGGGATAATGTCAAGTTGGACAAGATATAAATAGAGTAAAAGGTAGACATCTCTCTCTAGCTGCCACTTCATATCTTCCCATGCAAGAATCAGTTATACAATCGAAAGTGAGTCTCACATTAATATTTATTCCCCTAGATACTGCATATATTCTTTCCCCTGATTCGTTTACACTTCCACTTACACAGCAGATCTACTTTTCTTTCCCCCCTGCGCCTTGACCTAGACTTGTTCCACTACTTGGACAGACCTACTTGTAGCTGCACTTTGCAACCCAACCCAATTTGTTTTTGCAGCACTGTTCTTTAGTGCTGTAGAGCTCCTCCCAAAAGTTCGCAACACCACCACAAGGCGACGCTCCACTGCAATCTTGGACGCATTTAACGTCTTCGTAATCGACGTACCACTTATTACTCCCTACAGCTGTAGTACCCAAGCACTCGTTGATATCCCAGTAAAAATGCCTCTCGCAGCATTCTTTGAGCGTGGTAGATAGATACCACTTTTGATTACTTATCATGTAGTCTGGGATTTTACCATCAGCTAGACAAGTGCTTGTACCTCCCCCAGACCAATCGGGATAGAATTCACCGTTAGTCAACTCTGGTGTGGTCCCCGTACACGTATATAAATCCCATTCGTAGAACTTTTTGCAGCATTCTTCTCTTGTGTTGGATAAGAAATATTGATGATTGCTCAGCATGTAATAAGGCTCCTTACCTATGTATAGAAGAGGAAAAGATTACATGATGTGAGGATGAGGAGAAATCAACGAATGATGCATGCATAAAGAAGACATATGCATATGAAGCAACATGCTTGCTTACCGTCATTAAGGCAGCCTTTATTAGATCCATTCCAGTCTGGGTAATATAACATCACGTTACAATCATCATGATCCGGAGGATATCTTCCCATGCAAGCATCATACATGTACCCACCGAAGTACTTTTTACAGCAGGCTTGCATTGTGCTGGATAGCCACTCTGTAGGATTCACCGCCATATAATCAGGTTCGTCGCCATCGTTCCTATTTGAGATTAAGGGAGTAGAATTAATTAGTGTGCATTGAATAATATTGAACATCAACATGCACATAATCACCACTGAGGAATAACTTACCTACATCCAATACCACTTGATGTCCATTCAGGATAGAATAAATTGACACCATATTCCGTTGAAGGAGATTCGGTTGGTGATGCAGATGGCGAGCAACTGGGCGTGGATGATGGCTCGGATGACGGCTCAGATGACGGCTCCGACGAAGGCTCAGACGATGGCTGAGATGAAGGTTCCGCAGAAGGATCCGATGACGGTTGCAACGAAGGCTCGGATGAAGGCTCTGACGAAGGCTCAGATGAAGGCTGAGCAGACTCGGAAGGAGTCAAACTAGGCTCAGAAGAAGGCTCAGATGAAGGTTGAGCAGACTCGGAGGGAGTCAAACTAGGCTCAGACGATGGCTCAGACGACCTCAAAGTAACAATCGCCACTGGATCAGACACTGCGATAGAATCAATATCAATTCCTGTAAAGCCAGAGAGTGCAGTAATCACTCCTGTTTGAGCTGCCTGATCTATGGAAGCAGTGATTGATCCAGCATTCGAAGCAATACTAGTAGACACGACTCCAGCCGTATTTAGAAGAGCCTGTTCAGCCGCGGCACACGCATCCTCAGGAGAGCAGAGAACTGTTAAGGTAATTTGATAAACAACCGTAACAGAACCATCACTGGATAGCTTACGACGATTAGGAATAGCCGACAAAAAATCACCAAACGCAACGACAGAAACTGTTGCGCCACTTGGAACAAAACCCTCAAAGTTACTTGCAAGAAATGCAAGCATAGCATCCATCTCGTTGGAAGTGAAGTTGTTAAAATCAACACCAAGAAACTCCATCTTCATAGCAACTTCAACATTAACATGAACATTCCCTCCAAGTAAGGTAGACGGAGAAAGTGACGGCGCAGTTGACTCGGAGGGAGTCGAAGTCAAACTAGGCTCCGACGACGGTTGAGATGATGGCTCCGATGAAGGTTCTGATGTTGGATTGGTAGAGAATGATGGATTCAACGATGGCTCAGACGATGGCTGAACAGATCCCGAGGGAGACAAACTTGGTTGAGATGACGGCTGAGAGGAGGGCTCAGGCAAAGAAAGACTTGTGCACCCTCCACCGAGGCAGGAGGGGACCACTGAGCCGGTT
Source organism: Skeletonema marinoi (assembly GCA_030544225.1). NCBI lineage: Eukaryota > Bacillariophyta > Thalassiosirophyceae > Thalassiosirales > Thalassiosiraceae > Skeletonema > Skeletonema marinoi. The sequence continues at coordinate 5,346,942 of CM060485.1, read as the reverse complement.
TGATCACATCCCCCTCCAGCACAGGCGGGTTGAAAGCTGTTCTTCTGGCTACACCCTCCTCCAGTACCGCAGCGAGGTGTGTGTGTATTATCTTGAAGACACCCTCCTCCCTTGCAGCGAGGCCCTGTCGTCCCCCTGTTACAAGTGTGGGAGGAGAGGTAGTTGCAACATGGTGATGAGTAACTTTTAATAGAAGAAATCATAAAAGTGAAACTGAAACTGGCAGCACACAACAAGCTTACGTCTGATCACAGCCACCACCCTGGCATTTAATAATACCCTTAGGGCAAGTTAATGGCGTCAATGCCGTCTGGTCACAGCCACCATTTCGGCACGAACAGGCGCTGCCCCCGCTCAACATCCCAGCAAATGCAATGGATGATAAAATAATCCTGGTCATCTTCCTTCACAGATGATGAATTCTTTTTGCTGGTTCGAGGAACTTATGTTTATGTTGTTGTGCTGTTCAGGAGAAGGTGTAGGCGGATGGAGACGATGTCGAGGAGCCTTTGGCGAATGAGATGGATTGGACTACTGCTTTGAAAGCTGCGGTGCTTCACAAAGTGTGTGTTGTGTGAGTGTTGTCCACCTCTCATTGTGCGCATACTTACGTAGCTAGGTAGCATGGAGGTGACAGCCAGGAAGGCCCTTAGAGCTTGCAGCTTGCAGGGTTACAGCTGCGCCCTCGATGGTGTCACATCTCGCTCTCTACCGGAAGACAAATATATGTCTCACCTCGCTTGGCCGGTAGGATGTACTTCGGTAGCTACCCGGGGCCCATCCGACGGTGAACGCAAGAAGAGCTCCTCTTCCGCAAGGAGGAGCTTCAGTTGACTGAGAAAAGTATTTGTAATGATCATCCCAGGGCATTGCAATGAACATGTTGCTTAAGCTTGTAGACCTTGGTCATTGTGAACAGTGGTAGATGCAGAAGTGTAGAAGTAGATGGGATGCATTCCGCTATCGTCTTCGAGTGGATCAAGAAGCTAGCAAGGCCAACTTCAAGGAATCTATGGATGGTAGGAAACCTTTCTAGACGTTCACGCGTGAAGATGCAATTGAACACTTCTTCCACTTCGGCGTTAACTTCTTTCTTCTTCTTGTCGTAATCCTCCTCGGGAACTCCCTTTTTCACACTACGATCTTCGCCTTCGTCAAACATCCAATCAAAACTCTTCATGACTTCAATGGGAACAAAGTCGGGATATGATACTGCAAATGCAGCGCTCAGCTCGTCGAGCCCAGCTAGAATCCTACCGCACGGCACCGATGGAATGGCCGCCTCTGATACATGCTGCTGAGTTAGTCGGACCGGCATTAGAACCACAACTCATCTTTGTATGAGCAGCTTTGCGCCACGAATGCACTCCAATATCATAGGATCAAAAGCGTACTGTTTCTGAATAATCTCTCTCTTCTCAGGATCCTTCAAGATGATATTCAGGGTGTTGCTAAACTTCGTAGAGTGGGAATCTGGCCGTTCTTGTTATCAATAAGCTCTGGGTTTGTCGCTATGTACAGAAATATACCGGAGATGAAGTCCGCTGCAGTGGATGAACGGATTGCCGAAGCAGAAACGTGGCAATCTCTTAGTAGGGTCGTCGCCGAGCTGCTCTTCCTTGGAGTGCGAGAAAGGAACACCGGTTGCGTCTCCCTTCCACATAAGATGTTTTAAACAGATCATGAGGGTGCTGTCACCGCGGCAGGCCAAATTGAATGTTGCCAGGGAGTAAGCAAGTGCATATATGCCCTCATATGTTCCCATTTCAAGAAACCACTTATTAAATTGTAGGAAGAGCTCGAAGTTGAGCGGTCTCTTGCCATCTTCAATGTTGCCTTCGCCACATTGACGAGCCTTGTTTGCAAGCCTCTTGATTCCATCCATGTAGGTCTTTAATCTGCTGCTGAACTGCTCCGGCACTTGAAACTCATACCGCCAGAAAAGAAACAATAGGCTTGCACGGTAACTTTTGTAGACAGAAGGTTTCATGAGGCCACCATTGCCCTTTCTGCGTTTGGCAAGATAATCCACATAGATTTTTTCATCAGCAACAAACTGATCAAATATCACTGTCTTCTTATTTGTTGTAGAGCCAGGGGTGCCTAAAAACTCGGCCACTTTGTCACGAAGTTGCTGGAATAGGTAAACATTCTTTCTCTCCTCTACTGATTTCTTGCCTCTATATTTCCTACTTAACATTGTATCATAATCGACTGTTTCGATGACGTCCTGCAAATCACTGCACAATTCGTCGTGGTAACATGCTTGTGGTTGTAGAAAAGCCATACGATGACACGGGTGTTTTCATTTTGGTGGTTATTGAATGTAGACTTGGCTCTTGTGTTCTTTTCAATTCCTTCAACAGTCATTTCATCCCTGATCAATTGGAGAAACCCATTTACTTCTTCATCTTCATTATACGTGTAGTTTCCGTCTGCGTTGTTATTGTTGACATCGCCGGCATCACCCACCGCGTCGTCGGGTTCTTCGGGAGACTCATCATCAGCAGCTGCAGCATCGTTAATAGCCGCCGTCAGATTATTGTTGATAAGGTGGTTGAGATGACTAGCAGCAGCAGCGGTTGAGCGTGACGACGAGGATGTTCTACTACCTGGGCTACTGCCCGTAGTGCCGAGACGGGTGCCCGTAGCTTCATGATGATGTAAGACTGGGTCAATAAAAAAGGCGGTTTTCTAATTTAGCCAGGTTGGCGGAAAAAAATAAAAATTCGAGGGCCAAGAAGTAGTGCGTGAATGTAATACGAAGTCTTTGTGTGATATTGGTGTATGTTATATGGTTGTAAAGCTCTTGGAAAGGTCTTCTTTATATTTGCAAAAGATTAATAATAAAATTTGTGTAAGGCTTGCTCCAACGCTAGCAACCTAAACACTTTTGTGAGAGTGTCCATCAAAAAAAATCTGGCTAAATTAGAAAACCGCCTTTTTTATTGACCCAGTCTTATGTTGTGCTTCGACATGCGTGCGGATGGATATATTACTTCTTGATATGGCCAAACCAACACTTTATATGGCCAAAACAGGCTGTCATATACCCTGTACTGAAAATACCCGGCTCCACCGTCCGAAGAAAAGTTTTAGACTGAAGCCAGCAGCCATAATCCAGCGATTGGACAAATTCTGTACAGAATGTGAAGAATTGCTTGAAGCTTATGTACTGAAAAACAGGATTAACCAGGATGATGATGGTGTGGTGGTGGGTGGTGGACCGTGATGAGGATGATGATGATGCATCATTTGTGGTGCCTCTGAAGTGGGATTATTTTGTTGTTGCAATATATTCTGGTTCAGTCAGAATGAATACCAATGTGACAGGAATAAAATTTGGTAATCAGAATTAACCCTAATGTATCAAAAGTTAATTCTGATGGTCAATTTTTAATTCTGATCAAACGGTATTGGTCAGTCTAAAAGTTTGTCACATCAGACTCACGCTGATGTCAACGCACATGGACGCACACAGCCATAACAACCTTCCCATGGAACACAAACGGTTGTAGGTGTAAACAAATTTTCGAAGACCATCTCTCTCTCTCTCTCCTCCTGTCCGTGTCTCTCCTCTCTCTCCACCAAGTGCAAAAAATAAAAGACCATGACGATTGACAACACAATAACAAGACGACAACTACTAACAACCACAACGACAAAGACAATCATATCCCAGCCACACCACACATCTCCCACGCAACGTCTGCATTATTAATTTTCCACATCCATCGGGACAGCGATAATTGACAGCGATAGAACCATATTGCATTGTTATCTTCATCAACTCAAAGGTAAGTTGTGTATTGATTATTTTTAATACTTTTATTTTTTAGCATCAAATCAGCTCACTTAATCCAACCAAACCACCCGCCTCCCCCCCCTCTCGGTATTAATTCAATTAGACGTGGACATCCGCCGATTATATTCCAGTTGACTGCGATAAATTAGTACGAAGATAATACAGTGAGAAGCATCATTACAAATAGCAGCGACGTTTGAGGGGGAAAATTCTGTTGAACGAGCGAGCAGGAAGTCTACCGCAACGACGTTGTTGTGTCTGGTCAAACGCCGATCATACGTTGGTGACGCCGCCACCAGAGATAGAGAGAGCGTTTTTAACGCACTCTCTGAGAGATTTGCTGCACTCATCACAGAATTTTTTCCGCTCTATTCCAAAGTGACGATCACACAAGGGTGGAGGAGCGTGCGGACCGTACATCTGTCACCTCGCTCTCCCTGTGCGTTCACGTTGGAAGGCAAAACTGCTATTGACTTTGTACCTTCTCTTTGTACGATCTGAAATAATTATATCATGGATTCAGAGAGGAAAACGTTACCATCGGTAGAGGAGGCGCTGACTACGGCGTTGGCCCAATACTTGCGTCCGCTTGACGGTATTGAAAAAGAAGCTTTGCAATCTTACGATCCAACCAAATTTAGTTCGTTGTATCCATACAAAGATATCAGGGCCGACAAGAATGGTCTCCATTACAAACATTACAAAGTTGATGGGTTTGCAAAGCCAACACCCGAAGCTACGGCTACCTTTTTGAACAATACCCATTCCTACTCGTGGTATGCTTATTACGGTCTTGCGTCGGGGAGTTATGTTGATGACACTGTCCTCGACTTTCTACACCGACATTTGATGCATTTTATACCAAAAGAGTTACAAGAAGGTGTCAGATTTTGCAATGTCGTCGCTACAGGAGCTTTGGGAAACAACAAACGACTAGGTAGAAGAGGTAGCGGATTTGCCCCCGCTGACAGTGGTAAAGACAACACTTACACTTGTCTTTTTGGGAAGGAGAAAAAGTTGATGGAATGGAAGCGGATCTTTATGCCATTACATGTCAATGATAATCACTTCGTGGGTGCAATCATCCACCCCAGCGACTCTAGAGTGTCTACTTTTGATCATTACGGGACGGATGAAGCGTCTCACCAGCAAGTATTCCAATGGCTGACGGCAATGCTTAACCACGCCCTTGCACATGACGGTTTGTCGCACACTAAATGGAAGCATGACAAAATTGAAGTACCAGAACAAACGGATTCATGCAGTTGTGGACTCCTTCGAACTGTCAATGGGATTGTTCTTACTCTTCCTGATGACCAGGCTACAGTTAAAGACATACTTGTCAGACAGGACGCGATTGTGAAGTTCATCCGCCCTAAATTGACCGCCAACATTTTACTCCTGAATCGTGTTACCAGGGATCCGGATGATTTAACGAGACATTTCACACGTGCTCGTGAACAGTGCGAGGAGGAGAAGAATTGCGAGTTGGAGAAGAAGAAGGACAGTACAAAGGGTGATCACACGAAGACAACTACGAAGGAGGTAGTACCAAACGCTGCATTACGAAATCTTTTGCAATCACAGAAACCCATCGAAGTGCCTCCCAATGTCGAAAAGAAGTGCAGAGAAATGCTGGTGGAGGCTCAAGGACACCTGTTCCGAACTCTATCACATACACCACCGGATAATTTCATTGAGAGATGCTTTGATGATGAACATGGTAATACCCCCCAACAACAGAGAGATCAAGTTCAGAAGTGCAAAGACGACTTTCACAAGTTTGTTTTGCAATACAACAACCACTGTGTACAAGTGCTATGCCTAGAGTCTATGTCTAAAGAAATCTGGTGTGAATTTGAAGCAACGAACGATGCCTGTATGCATGTGTTTGCAGAGTACTTTGCCGAAACTCTTGCTCACACCGCGAGGGCAACATTGATTCTTGACAACGGAAAGGCGATTGTAAAGAAGGATATTGGCCGAACCTTGCATTGTACTGATTGGCTACGAGATCCAAATCAGAACCAACAGTTCGTGACGAAGTACAGTTTTATCAAGATGGACAGGGTTTTGAAACCTACTGAAGATGATGCTCAGTGGTATGAAACATTGCTCGGCTGGACACACGAAATGTATGACACTATTACCAACATTCGAAATGTGTACGATAATGTGTTGTGTAATATGCCAAGGGGCATGTCTGCCGAACGGAGTAATGATCGTGTTGTCGTGTCATACTCAACTTTCACGGGAGTGCAACAGACTGTGGAGAGATTTATCTCGAATGTGCCACGTTACTCCAATGAATACAAGTCATCCGAGAGTAGCTTTCCTTTGGACCTTGACGTCTTTGCTTACCGATTCTATCAATTGAAGAAATTGTATTTGGAAATCATTCGTGCTAACGTGCCTGTACCCGAGCGGCTGATGAAGGAGCTCGTCAGCATGCATTCTACTGTGGTGACAAAGAAGAGGAGACACATCAAATGTGACGAGGAAGACGAAGAGGACAATGATGTTGTTGACTTAATGGGCGATGATGATGATGATGATGATGACAGTGATGAAAATATGAAGGATGTCTTGAGTCCATTGAGAGCGAGGCGGAAGTTGAGTGTTGTCGACATTGCTGGGAAAGATGCTGCAAAGGCAAACGAGAAGGATCGTGCACCAGAGGGGAAAGAGGTGGAAGATGTTGGAAAAGGGTTGGAATCCAAGACAGCCAAGATCAAATCCGAGAAAGCCAAGCAACAGAAGACTAGTATCCTACGTAACTGGCTGTCGACACAACCGGAAACCAAACGGTTGAAGAGGAGAGAGACTACACGGCAGTCGAATTTAGTTGAAGCCTTGGGTTCAAACCACATTCAATGCAAATTTCTCAATACAGGAGGCAAGCCGAAGCGGAACTCCACTGCGACTACTGTAATTGACAAAGTTGCTTACACACAGAGTGGAAAGAGAGTACTACTTGACATGGCGGATGAGAGCAAAGCTACCCTGGCTAATGATGAGGAAGTGACAGGCACGTTCAAAGACGACATAGTGGTGGACAGCAAACAACCTTTCACTCTCTCTCGAAATACAAGTTCGCGTAAGGAGATACGTATACACCCAAAGATTGCTTCCGCGTGTATTAGCTTGCAACAGAAAGTGGAAAAGATGGCGATTCTCCGGGACGACATGATCATTTTCAGAAATGTATTCCTTTCTCGTGCCAGGCATTTTATTGTCCCTGAAGTTGACAATGTCGACATCGTTGATCACATCCTCAACAACGATTCAACATCAAGGGTCATGGTTCGTGTGACATTCCCAACAAACGAGCAACATGAACTGTTCAGGACGCTAAAGCAGCAGTTAGAGATAGAAGACTACACCGCTTTGCTCGAGGTGGCGAAGAAAAATACAGACAATCGGTTGGTATTGATAGCATTCGTGACCATGTACAGTGATCAATCCAATGCAGGACGTCAAAGGAGTGTTGAGCAATTGCTATTCCACTCCTTCGTCCTCATGACAAAACCAATGAGGACGGAGGAGGACGAAATCATTATCAATTATGCGTGGACTTCTGATACCTATAAGGGTGCCACATATGACAGGCTGGTACAGATTGGCTGCATGTTGTTTTGGAAAGGACCGAGAAAGTTGAAAGTACTCGCCCAACATCTTGACAGCGATTCAACTTCTGCACAACTGAAATGGTTTGGTGACGTTGAGACTTTGTGGGACATTGTGATTAGATTGTATGGGAACAAAACAGGCAGATCGAAAATTTTGGAGAAGAAAGCATGGATCAAAACTGCAATAAAAACAACGGTGGAAATGACTGAAGAAATGATGGGTTACTCTCGAACTATTCTCAAACCAACTGAGAAGGGATGTCAAGCAATATATCAACGCGACCTGCCCGTTGAAGATGCGTTGAAATCATATCTAGCGACTATGGGTAAGATTCCATTGGCTTGTTTTACACACTTTCTCAGTGACAATAAGCAACACATCACCGAGCTCGCAGCTGAATTGCTCCAACCTATTGTTATCATGCCGACGACATCGTTATCTTCGAATTCAAAACATTATCAACCTTGGAAATATTATCTTCACTGCAACTGTTGCAGTAAACCGATGCATACCGCGGTTGATTTTTGCGATATGATAGGTTTGGGAACTAGGATTATTCTCCATCACAATTTCTACTGTGATGGCGATGAGTCGATGCTCAAGACACATGGTATCGATTTAAACTGGTCAGGTTTGTGCCTCTCTGCCGACGAACAGAAAGATGTGCCGGAAGGATTCCAGTTTCATCCTTGTCAACCATCCAATGCAAATGACATCATAACTATGAGTCCATACTACTTCCGTCGGCGGCAAATATTTGATGCATGCAAGGTAGACGCTGCCAGATCGGACACTGATGTTTCTAGACTGAATAGCAACACATCGGCTGTGGTATCATTACTGTTCCCATTAGAAGTGTCTGTTGATACAATAGAAGACCACCCACTTGTGGCTGCACTGTCCAATCTCATGAATGAACTGATGAACGATGCGATAAATATATGGACTGTGCCAGGAGGAGCCGGTCACAACTTGTTTGTACAAGAACGTGGGGGAGATGGGGTCTCTTCTCTTGTCGAAAACCTGCACACCAAGTCAACATCAAAAGAAAGTAGGGACAAGAAAGATACGAAAAAGAAAGCTGCTATGGGCCGTAATCTTGAGAGTGTAACGCGATGTCGCCCTTTGCAAGTTACAGTAACAGAAGTCCAAGTCGATCCCATAGCATCCCTGAAACCAGATGCATCATGGCCAAATGATAAGTCACAAGACAAGGATGTCCAAAATGCAAAAAGCGGTAAACAAGATTTCGCATCTTTTAAAGGCAAGGTACCACTCAAGGTTGGTTCTCTGGAAGTGGATGATGGGAAAGTTTTAGCATTCGAAGTCGTTGATGGGAGAGGTGACGAAGTGTTGCACATGCTGAGTTATTATTATGCAAAGCATATCATTCGCATTGACAAGGAATTCAGCTTTGCTAAGTTGAAGAAGTCGCTCACCGGGTCGAAAGTGAAGCTTCCTCATGAGCTTGAGACATTCATGACGAATTATACCATTACTAGCCCAACTTTGGTTGTTGTTACGGATTGTCCAAGAAGACAGAATACAAAGACAAGCCTAGGCAAACTCACAACTGAGTTGGTATCCAAGACAACCTGGTTTGTTCCATCCGAGTTCTTCTTGAAGCAGTTCCCAATGAAGGTTATAGATGAATTGCGACTTGGTGAGCGTAAATTCTTTGATGTGAGCGAAGACATGCGACAAAAGTTTAGAACTCCCATTGATCTTTCGTTGAAGTATGAAGTTCGAAGGATACAGCTTTATTCTTTGTACCCACACAAGGTGTACAAAGTTACATTATCAACGGGGATCAAAATATTCGTCGATCAGTGTATGAATAACATCCAAGAGCCATGGATGGTAGAGAAGTTATCGTCTCTGTGCCATGTCTCTGGTCCACATGGTGTTACAATTGGAGTAGGCAAGAGAGCGGTTGTGTCAAAATCGAAATCCACAGATCAACGCGTCACCAATGTTTGGTATGACTATCGCAACAAATATAATGCTTGCGTTCCTGGAGGAATTGTGAACTGGCTTCATGCTGTTGGCTGCTCTAAAGAAGCATCACAAATGATGAAGTGGGCGACGTCGAAGAGTGTTGTCAAAAATGATGAGGGTGCAAATGTGAAGGAAGCTTTCCACTTTTTGACATCAGAGTTACATATTGGGAGTGTGAAGATTAACTTCACAAAGAGAAGCCTCTCCCTTGAAGAGACTGTTCGACTGTTTAGCGAATTTACCCTTCCAAGCATTCTGATATTATCATGTGCATCATCCCATCAGACACATTCCCTCGTGGTGTCTAACAAGGTTGTGTATGACTTGCAGGACAGCTCTCCGTACCAGCTTACTCTGTCTGGCCTCAAACGCAAATTGAGCGGAGACAGTGATGTCATTGAACTTGTTGGTGCTTATTACTTCCATGTGATGAAGAAGAAGATGTCAATATCAGGTTGTCCTAACAAGCCATTGGATGTAACATGTGACCACGTGCCTTTTTATCGAACCCTCATTGCCTCTTTTGGGCAGAAGAAGAAGAAGAAAAAGCGAAAGACTGCTTAGTAATTAAAAATGTATGATATATGGTTATGTTAGGGTGTCCTCCACTGTATCTTCTTCCTAAAGCCGCATGGACCTTGAGTTGAGTCTGTGTTTAGCTTGTAGTCTAAATAGAATCCCCAATATCTTGCTGGGATTGATGCAAAGAAAGAGACATCAGTTGTCGATTGTCCATGGTCCTTGAACACATATAATGGATTGACAATTCGATTCACTGGAAAAATGTAAGTGCACTCATCCAAACCGCCAAGTTGTATAGGTAGAATGAATTCCTTCTCTAGCTGCTCCCAATTCAGAAAGTGACGATGTGTTCTCACAACGACATACATTGTGTTGTCCATGCGAGCCATCTCCTTGATCGTGTCAGCGTCCTCTGATTGAAGAAGATGTGGCGTTGGCAGCCCCGGAGTTTGGAAGCAGAAAAACCCATGGATTCTGGCAGGACACACATAGTCTAAAACATTCAACCGCTCGTCTTTCACCTCGCTGCCTAGTTCATGAGTCAAGATCATGCACCAGTCGTTACGATCTGTTTGGGTATCAACCTTGTACATCGATTGAAGTGCAACAGCGTCGTACTCTTCCAGTGTTTCAGGTGCGTTCGCAAGTTTGGCTGTTGTGTACCCGTTGACACGGAATTTTGCGACTTGGCCATATTGCGCCATGTAACGACTCACGGCATATTGAAATGTGTTGTCCACGAGCTTGGTAGTAGATGACTTTTTCTTCCACGCTACGGTTGCACTAAACTGGACGCCGTCGACATTGACTGTATTTGTGAGATTGCTGTGTCGACGTATAAACGTAATATCATGTTCGCCAGAAAAGTTAGCACCGCAGCTTTGTGTCTGGACAAGTTCGTAGTCCTCCTTTAACTGCGCACTAATGCAATGCAAACTGTGGTCAAACAAGCTCTGACGGTAGTGGTTTTGTGCAAGCTGTTGCGCAAATATGACAGGGCGCCGTTGCGTAAAGTGTGCATAATGTTTCATAAAAACCTTGAGGTGACTCTCGCCAAAGCCGCCATAGAAATTGATTCCTGATCCAAATGCTTGAATAAATTTGTCAAATTTAGTCAGACTGTGCACTTTCGGAAACATCCATTGCTGCCCAGTCTCTCTTGGAAAGTACTTTTGTAAGTTCGGAATCAGTACGGTGCGTACAAAGGCATTTATTTTGGTTGTATCGTCGATGTCGGATCTGCGATTACGTCGGTTGAACCACTTTTCCACGGCCAAAATCATCTTAATTGTTGTTATCTTTCCCTTCCGTTCACTTGGTTTTATGCCAGCCGCATCTGCAGCGCTAATTCCCATCTGGGTATGCAATGCACACAGTAACAAGAATAGGTTGCCCTTGTTCTCAGTTGCCTGTGTCTTTGTTGTTTCGAGGAGATGATTCCTCTGGGATGGCCGAGGTAAATCCCGTTCGCTTTGTCGTGCATGGCTGCTGACCAATAAAAGATGTAAGTTATGCATTGCGGCTGCTACCTGCTTTCGTTTGAACCCATCTCCAATTGTCTGAATCATTCTAGGAATAATGCCTGCGTCTATGGCATGCATTGTTTCAGGTGGAGTCGACAAATAAATAGTGTCAACGGGGTCGCCTGTTGGGATGATGTCAAATGCATTCACAATATTGTGTTTCGAGACAGCCTTCAATCCTGCAATATTATTTTGCTGCTTCAACTGATCGATGTCTGCTTTCTTAATGAATGTGCAGGTAGATGTTGGATCTACAAAGTCTTCTTTGGTACAACCACAATCCCGATAAGGACACGTCACGTTGGTATTATTAAAACTGCCAAGCAACGAATTGTTTCCAGATATGTCGCCTACCATGATGTGTATCCAAACCTTAACCTTTTTATCTTGTCCCAAAATTCGCATTGGGATGCCGCCACTGTCGTTCGCCTCTTTCAACTGTCGTAATGCTTCAAACAAACAGTTGTGCTCGTCTTGACATTTTAACGCTGGTGTGGACACCTGTGCTATCGAATTATCCGATGATTTTGTACTACCATAATCGAGGTTAGGTATATATGCTATAATGTCCCAGAACTGGCTCTTCGACCTTGCGGTCTTATTAAACAGAGTTAAAGTGAACATGATAGGCGACACGCTCAGACTGCCGTGACGATGGGAGTGTGACTTGTCGTAAAACACCACCAGCCCACAAGGAAACACAGTTTCGTCATTTGCGCAATAATGTTCCACAGCTTTTTTCCATCGCAACCCCGTGTGTATTTCATCATAATATTCAACACCGCCTGCATGGCCATCCTGTCTCACACATGATGTTCCCGAGAAGATATCGTAATCAGCTGCAAAGTGTTCCTGTCGCATCAATTGAGGATTGCATAGCATCTTTCTAAGTACTGCTTGAATGTCAAACACAGGAACAGTAATTTGTGGCACAGGCAAGGTAGCCACTGTGACGTCAATCAATTTCGGTTGCAGCTGTGTGTAGTTAAAAGCTTGCTCACATGTATTGTGAAGGGAGACGCGCTTGGGTATTTTCTGTTGAAAGTCATATCCCGTGTCAGCAATGTTACTGATGAACTCAACAACATCGTCGTAAAGCGAAAGATCAGTCGTATGTTTTGCCAACAATGCCATCAGTTTGATTCCAGCTGCGGTTGCGGGAGACACTGTCCCCTTGTAGCGAATGTTGTGCTTTGCTTTGTCGTCCGTGATGAGTGGAAAGGTCCGTTCAAGGTCGCGGTGGTGGACGCTAGTATTGTTGGCATTGTCTCCAGCGGAGGTGCATTTAGACTTGTCTCCCAGTGACGCAATGGAAATGTCCTCATGTTCCTCCGCCCAGATGTTGTTGTTGTTGTTGTCGTCATAAGCACCGTCATCGAGTTCGTCGTAACCTTCATTGGCATTGGCTGCATGCATTTCCAACATGCTGCCTATGCTGCCTTGCTCGTCATTCATACTGCTGCCTGGAGTTGACCTTACGCTGCAGTTGGATTTCATGTGACGAAGCTGAGAGACGTACTCATCGGCATGTTCTTTGTGCGATTGGGCTGCTAAGCGTTCGTCCATTTCTGGCCTTTGTTTTGTAATGATGTTGCGTTGTTGCCTTAGTGACAAATCATTTGGCGGTGCGGAATGACCAGCAATGCTCTGACTGCGTGGTGCTGATAGTGTGGCTCCTAATTCATCATGTTGAATTGAACGGCGTTGTTGAGCTGCGAGCGAATGATGCAGCTGACGAGTAGCGTTGCGGTTGTGAATGGCTATACAATGCACCGTGTGATTGCCATACGCCTTAGGTGTTGCAAATATAGAACCACAAATACATTTTCGGCTTTGGTCGCTATTCTTCCGTTTGGTAGGAGGCATTGTCAAGCACCTAGTGTTCATGCAACTGATATAATATTGATATTACTAAGCATTCGTCGAGTTGTGTGCTCTGTTGGAGTCAGATATCCCGCCAACAAGGAGGTGTCGTGTAACTGCGTTTCAATCTTGAGTATTGTATCAATTCCAACGTGGTGTTGAAATTCATTGCGAGAAATATTCAATAAATTCAAATCTGCAATGCGATCCGATCTGATAAATTTATGCAGACCAACGGTTCATAATTTTCAAATTTCACAATCAGAATGAGTTTCATGGCATCACTAAAGGAAAAGCTGTCGCCGTCGAAGACCAAGTCGTCGCTGACAACGGCGAATTACGTCCCGGAGTCTGGGAAAAAGAAGGCCGATGAGGTAGGTTCAAATGGAGCAGCCATCGGCTCGGCGGAGGCGGACGTTTACGCAGAGAGCATAGAGTGGTGGATGAACAGCTCTAAGGCCAATAAAGAAAGGGCCGACGAACTACAACAACAGTTGGATCGCATCCCACTGACTCAAGAGGGCTTGGGTCGGGGCGTGGGTCGGAATAAGCAATCCATGTGGAAAGCGGACCCGTCCAATCATAGTAACATCAACCAACTCAAGGTGAGCACAAAACAAACGATTTGGCCGACCAATAAATTCTTGAAATTTAAAGGAAGCAAGTGGTTGGTCTATGATGCGTCAGACCCACATCCATTCGCTGCTCATGTCATGCGGCAGGTGGTCGTGCCGCCGTTGTTTAGGGGCGCTGAATCTGACTACTACACGAATGTGGCACTACCAACGGTTGCGGCGAAGTTGAGTAGCTTACGAGGGAACTTTAATACCAGTTGTGGCAAGGCGTTCAAAAGTAAGTTTAATGTTATTGTCTGCCTTTTATTTTTGTTCTTGCATCGTAGTAATACTCGTATACCTAATCATTGTGACTGCTGCACCCTGTACTGCAAATGACTTCAAACTTCGAAGAGCTACATCACACTCGTCCAACGTTCGGCCTCGATGTTCGCCAAGCGTTTGCAACGTTGATGTCATATAACGACAATTGGAACTCTCTTCCCGACGATGATCTTGCGCTCGAACAGCTTAACACCCTGATTTATTTCTATGCGTCGGAACTATATGGACGCAATGAAATCAGACAGTGGCAGAAAGCGAATCAAGACAAATCTGTGCTAGACCGATTGAACGCCAATGATCTTGCTTATGCTTTGGTTGTGTATGAGAACTATCATTTGAGATGGATTTATGACCTTCAGTCGGCTAGGGCGAAGGAGCAGCAGGCACAGCAAGATCAAGATGACTCTGCAGAAGAAGTGGCAGAGCCTGCACGGAAGAAGACTAAGGCATCCTCGTCGACGAGTGATGCGCCGGCATCGTCAGCGAGTGATGCGCCAGTGCTACCCTACACGAAGCTGCCAACTGCAAAAAAAGCATATCTTGAAATAGGATGGAACAGAGATGGGATTCGACGTTTCAAAGCGCTCCGTCTATCATTACAACAATTAATCCGTAATGACGACACGTGGCAGGCCTGTAAAGTGGCTTGGGATGAATTCATTAGCAACAAGAAGCAGGTTGGAGAAGGTTGCTGGGTTTTGCAGTATAGCAGACAAAATTATTTGGAAGAATCCGATGATGAAGAGGATGACATCTCTGAGGGTGATGCGTTCGAGTTTGAATTGCCTGTTGGTGGTATGGGGGAACTCAAGGTGCCCGCTGTATGATGTTGCCTTACATAGTATTAAAGAACGTAGTATTTGTTATGCTATGGATATTAACCGATATTAGACAACTTGATGCTTGAAATAACAATACATGTAATGTGTCTTTTATTGCCATGTAGCATGACTTGTAATGTCATTTAGATCAGAATTAAATAGTGACAGATATTGTGTGTTAAATTAAAATTCTGATGACTCACAATATTATTCTAATAAGCAACGTTTTATTCTGATAATCAAATCTTCATTCTGATACCCGAATCTCCATTCTGATACCCGAATCTTTTATTCTGACACTAGAATTTCTCATTCTGGAAAGTAGGTATCCTCTCAGAATTTTAAGTCATCACAAAATCACAATTCTTGTGCACAAAATAATAATACCACAAATGGTATAATCCTACTTCAGAGGTGGTGGATACATTGGATGACTGTTGGAAGGAAAATTCAGGACAACGACAGGACGGTGTCCTGGGCAGACGTCGTAAAGACGGGCAAACAGTAGCCACCAGTTCTTCAGGAAACTGTGGACGTGGAGGATGTGGAAGGAAAGTGACGACGACCATGGTGATCATGGGACTCTCAACAGAAAGGTCAGCTTCTCATCACACTGCAAACTGGTGCCTTTTCAGTATGTGCATACACATGAAGAGCACGACAATTCCATGACCCCACGCACCGTCGGTGCTATTGCTTTCAGGCCTACTGGAGATGGGTCTGCTCATGTTTTCATTAGTCTTCAGACTGGACGAGCTCTTACCAGGAGTGATTGGACTGAACTTCCACTTCCTGACGATGCTATTGACCGCATGCACACTCTGGCTCGCCGTGCCAAGGCTGCCACCACGCTCACCTTCACTAATCGTGATAACATTGATCTTGACACCCTCTACGCCGACCTTGACCGAGACGAGGACAATCTTTCGCTAACCGCTCTGACCGCAGGAGTGGATGATGATGACACCGACGACGAGGATGACGGCGATTTTGAACCCACCTCTGACTCTGACTCTGACTCTGAATCTGGTTCTGAGTCAGACAGCGATGATGATGACGACAGTGGATCAGAAGATGATGATGACGATGACAATGAAGATGGGGAAAGCGCAGGAGTGCAATTTGAACATGAAGATGGGGAAAGCGCAGGAGTGCAACTTGAACATGAAAATGAACAGAGCGAAGGAGTGCAAAGCGCAGGAGTGCACCTGAATGAAGAAAATAATGATGAAAGAATGAATCCGGACACACTCTCAGGAGTGAGTGCCGATGATAACAACGATGAAGAGAGATCCGATGCAGACGAGTGTTTGGGTGATAATGAAGATGATCAACCAGACAATGATGTCGCTGCCGAAGGAGGAGAGACACCCGCAGTAGATGAGTCATAAACAACACTTGCAGATATTGCATAGAGAGTATTTGAATAGACAACAAAAGTAACGCACTAACCTCGATCGTTTCCCGAACTCGAACCCAGACACTGTTACAAACTCTCCAAATATTCCACTTATGTTGGTGGGCGTCAATCCTCAATGGACTGATGATGCTTATACAACCCTACTCGACTAACGAAGTATCACAGAAGTACTCGATATAACGAAGTACTAACAATATAGCCGTAGGGCAGATATTTACATGGTGAAAAAGAAATTAAAGTAAGATGTTGGTGTGTGATGACACGAGGTCAACAGACAGACCTTAAAAATGACTTGCGTCATAATATCCCAATAAGTATCATTCCCAATAATGATGTACAGATGCTCAAAGAATTGCATACATGTAACACTCCCCTATCAATGAATTTGATCATCCATTTCAATATTATCCTTCGGTATATGCTCCCCATACTTGCTCCCCATTTAGCTCCCCATTTATCCAAGTAGTATTGGAAATTAATCCACGTTGTGACCAGGATCTTGTGGGTTCATGTCGTCAAACGTAAAGAAATCAACGTTTGATAAGTCAACCAAATCATCGTCTGGATTGGAAAGTGAATCAATGCTCGGTAGGACTTGAATTGTCTCATCATCAATGTAACGATAAGTTCGAATAAAAACGACATCATCGAGGTAGAGATGAGATTGCCTATCAGCAAAGGGATTTCCATAAAGGGTATCAGTGAGAGCTGGTACGACCCGACGTCTTGAAGATAGAAAGCGACTTCGCTCAGAATGATTGACAGCAACATTGTCCGTATGGATGTAGAGCTCAAGATCTTGAGGCAAGAGTCGTCTGGTAAAGACATCGGCAACATTGTAGTTTGGTGATCGAAGGATCTCAGATAGATGATTCCGCTGGTTACCATTCTCCCCAGAATTGACAGTAACTGACTGCACAATATCATTGGTATGTCCCATAACACTATAATCCGGTACAGAGTTGTCATACATGGAAGGATTCCAAGGAGAGTCACTAGTCATAGTGATGCGTGGAAGATTCTGTAGATCGTCATCTGATGGATATATCATGCGAATGTATGGAAGTCCTTGATGAATGTCGAAGGGAATAATGCTTCCATCCTTGTGAACAAGACATTGTCTTCCACCAAGTAGAACAGAGTCGTCAAAGACTTCACAACCTCCATCTTGAAGTTGAATCTTGGAATGAATACTATTTCCGCTCTCTATCTCCCCATATTCAGGAAAGATTCCAAGCACAAATCGACCGTCATCTAGACGAATCTTTGCAGCAAAAGTTCCAATTTGAACCTCGGGAATGTCAATACCACCGATTCCATTGACACAGACGTGACGCGAAGGTGAGGCATAACTCAATAGTCTCATTTCATTTGAGTTACCAAATCCATTGTTAGCACCACCGTCGACAAGCGTCCTGTAATAGTCATGCAACGTGATGTGAGGAACATCGTGTCCGGCAGAACCTTCGCTGGAGGTATCTTGATGCAGTTGTGCCATAGAAGCAAACCTACGAACTGGAGCGACGGGTGGTTCACCGAGTAAGTCAGGAAATGATGCGGCAGCCATTGTATCTCGAATATTGACATTAGAAGAGAGTCTTGATAGATTCGTAGATTCCATAGGACGTGAAAGAGCAACTGAAGCATTTCTGACAGGTATGATGTCCGTGGGATCTGCACCAATACGATGAATAGGTTCCAACTGGTTTGGAGATTTGTTCTGTGTGGACATAAGACGACCAGGTAGTAAAGCATCATACTTCTGAAGAGCGGGTTTATGCGGCTTGGTGTTTCTAGCTCGAGCTTGCATGGCTTGAATGTAGGTCATAGAAGTCATAGAAGCTTCTCGAGTGGGAATATCCTCAGAGACTGATTCGTTCTCGGCTGTAGAAAGTTCCGTCTCAGCAGCATTTGTAGAAAGTTCCGTCTCAGCAGCATTAGTTGCTCTTGCCTTGCGTGACGCAATACCAGTACCTGGAAGTTGAGGATCGGACGTATTAGGAGGTGGTGGATTTCCTGAATGAAGACAAGTTAAGAGTTTCTCCCGAATTTCCGGCTTGATACCCATCCATAAGTCTTGCTGTTTCTTATCCATCAACCCATAAATATCCGAAGGTGCATATCCCGTCTTTCGCTGATAAGCTCGATAGACATCACGTAAGCTCGATAGATAAACTCGATAGACTTCACCTTCGATATCAGAAGAGTTGACGTCAGGCGCTTGTTCTTGAAGATGTACCTCAAAATTCTGAGAGTATTTATCATAATCATCATACAAATCCATCTCCGACACCATCTCCGACACATTGGCAAGGGTACGACGCTGACTCTGAAGATTCTGAATGGTTGAGACTTTCTTATCCTCATCGATACTCTGAGCGCTTCGATAGTCGGCCCGAGGGGCCCCCAGCGCGAATGCTGGGGCGACTTGTGGCCTTCTTTATATACACCCTGGATGGGAGCAGTTTGGGAGCAACTTGGGCACAGATGATTAACCCTATATGGCACAGATAAACCCCCATTTTGCCAAAGTAAAAGAGAGGAAGAGATCACTTAGTCACGGCAACAAATTTGTTGTTTGGTGTAGAGGCTGTGTAGGACCATATGATTGGGCCTATTTTGCAAACCCATTGGGATGGTTATCAGTGCCAGAAGTGCTCTTGAGCTAGGTAGGAATTGGTACTCAAAATTGGCTGCATAGGAATTCAGTATTGTCTGTGTCTGATGTGACAGCAACGATGTGGCAGGTATGGTCAGGTGAAGTTGTGGCAGGGCTGTTGTGACGGGTTTTCCGTGTATCCCGGAATATCCGGTTGGCTTGTTTTAAGTAGAATTGGCTAGCTGTGTCTGCCGTGCGCATCTGCGACATGCGACAATGACGTCATTTGTTGTTGTTGTCGCCAACATCACTCCTGAATAGATGCAGACAGAAAGCAAGGACGGGATGTGTGTATTATTCCGTTAGCAATCTGCTCAGGAGTGATGGTGTTGTGGACAGGAGCTCAGTAGCCATATTGTTGTGTTGGTGACATTTTTCAACTTAGTTGGAGGAAGAATACATAGCACGGTGGATATTCTGATTAGACATGATTTCAGTTTGGATAGAAGTAGGGAAATAGGATAGGGGAGACATGCTTACCTTTACATTCTGATATGGTCCACCTGAATAAAGTACATTTGCTCGAGAGACTGTTAGTGTTGTTAGTGTTAGTGTGCTTGTTGCTTGGAGCGCACGGTGCGGCTGTTATTTAACTTACGTACATTTGGTCTATGTACATTCTACGTAGGAATTCATACATAGGCGAACTTTTATACTGTGCAAAATACGCTAGTGAGACGCAAACCCCGAACATATTCCTCTTCTTCATGCTTCAGAGGACTGTATTTTGCTGGGGGTTTGCGTCTCATTATCATATCCACGGAAAATACAGCGTGCAAAGTATTTGGCGATAGATATTCTGGCTCCTTTTTTCTAAAAAAAAATATAGCGATAGATTTGTGTCACTCCGGTACCCAGTGTACACGTAGGAACTGTCAAGCCTCAAACGCAAAAAAGGACCAATTTGTATGGGGCGCCGCACCGTGAGCGTGGAAAGACTTGCATACCTACCTATGTATGACCCTTGCTACCAAAAAAGCTGATAACATCAGAAAATTCGTCAGAACTGGAACTTTCATAGAAACTTACTCACAGATTCAGATCTCCATCATTCCATGCTTTGTGCTCTGAGCGTGGAGAGACTTGTGTACCTACCTATGATTGACCCTTGCTAACAGGAAATCTGGACAGAACAGATTTTCAGTTTCACCTGACAAACTCCATCACTCCATCACGTGACTTCTTCATATCACGTGACAATTCGATGTTGAAGTTGGTGGTAGTGGTGAGTAAATTGCTGGAAAGATCACCTTTAAACTCACCTCACTTTTATTTGCTCAACTCTAATCTGGCATATCGGAATTCCAACACAGCAAAAATGGATGTCGCTACTCGCTATGGCCGGCGCTACCGCTCATCGATCGCTCTCCCGGTCGATACTCCTC
Source organism: Skeletonema marinoi (assembly GCA_030544225.1). Classification (NCBI taxonomy): domain Eukaryota; phylum Bacillariophyta; class Thalassiosirophyceae; order Thalassiosirales; family Thalassiosiraceae; genus Skeletonema; species Skeletonema marinoi. Next base: position 5,326,417 of record CM060485.1, on the reverse strand, counting down.
GAGACGCATGGCGAATTGTTGCATAAAGCGATGCTCATCAACATCTTGATGGCACCACCTACTCGTGTCTTAGCTGTTATTCGGCGGGTGGTATGAGAGCTCGGGTGCATCAAATAAATAAGTTCCTGCGGCACGAAATTAATTAAGTATCGATGCATCTCACGAGTTTCAAATGATTCTTCCACTCAATTAATCATATAGACGGACGTGGCGAATGATTCGTTATCGTTGGAACCGATCTTATTCGTCGGAGGTGCTCTGCACACGGCATGGATTAACTCTCCGGCGATTGCCGCTGTGATGCACCGGGGATTTTTATGCCATAAATAATAATATCCATGTGCAACTCACCAAGAGCTTCAAACGATTCTTCGACACAATTAATTATTATAGACGGGTGTGGCGAATCATTCGTTATCGTTGGAACCATTCGTTATCGTCGGAGGAGCTCTGGACAGCTCGTCAACTCTCCGGCGATTGCCGCTGTGATGTGCCGCGGATTTTTTTATGTAGTTGACATAAAGAGCCGTAGTCTACGGAAACGATACGTTCAGATGATTGCAGCGTATTCTTGCTGCATACGCCGTTGGACTATGGTTGAATAGACATGTTCGTCTCTACCGAAATCCATTGGTAGGGGGCTGGTACTTAGGGGTGAATCTGCCGCCATGGTTGTGGTGTGTTTGCGTGGCATGGTGACACTTTGCGATTTTTTTGGTTGAAGTTTGATCGTGCGCGTGAATGGAAGTGATTGGGGAGCGCGCTAAAAAGAGGGAGAACCAGGAGACCAGCGGCTAGAGAGAGAGAGAGAAGCAGGCGCAGTACATGACGCACACAGTCAAGATAGTCTTACCATGTAACACTAGTCAAAATTGTGTAGAGTAAATTCTCTAAGACTCTCTCCTCCAGCAAAAACACAAGAGAGGATAACTACTTACTACTTATTGCAGAGCAACTTTATGGACACATTACTTTGTAAAATAAACACAACCCAACAACAACGAACAACAATGCACAAATATACTAAAAGCTAATGTTGGGGCCCCTCGGGCCCAGTTTCGCAAGCTCGCTCACTCAGCTGTCAGTCGCATGTCTCACCTACTGCCGACCGAAACTAGCTCACTTGTACAAGTCCATTTTATCAGTAGGTGCCATGATCCGGCGGGATTGGGCTTCATTTTCTAGAATACGAATCTTGCAATCCTTAAGTGCAACAATGTTGCCAAGGTAGCACTCCAAGAAATTGAGTTGCATGTGCGCATTAATCTCCGAAGAAGGATCACATAACTCATTGTGTTCACGAACCCAACCCTTCCATTCGTCCATAGCAGGAGCTACACCCTTGGGGGAATCTTGACGTAGTCGAGTCTGAGCAATGAGACGCAGAAGTTGGGTTACTCGATTCTTGGCGGACATGTCCTTCGTGTGGAAATCTTCGAGATCCTTCCAAGCAGAAATCCCATCCATACTGATCTGGTACTTCTTGACAATAATACTCCCATCACTTGACTTGACTGTCCGGAAAAGAATGGTGAAGACTGCGGTGTTCCTTCTCTCAAATAGAGTAACTGCGGCTTGTTCGTCTCCCTGAGCTAGAATGGGTGGTTGATAAGACGGGGTAAAGAGGTGTTCAATACCTTTGATTCTGAAAAGAGCTCTCATCTCGACCGAATAATTCTTCCATCCCGAGTTTCTGAGAAGGTGGCTCACTTCCTTATCCGATGGTGGATTCTTATCAAAAGCAGCGAGTTCTCTCTCAGCATCAGTAAGCGACGATCCATAGTTAATTCCTCCCCCATTATTAACAACCCCTGTAGTATTATTTCCTCCAGCAGCGGTGACTTGAACAGGTGGTGCAGGTGGTGGAGCGTAGATGCCAAGTAAGTTATGCTTCGCAGACTCTCTTGCTTGACCAACATCATATTTAACCGTACCATCAACTTCTCCACCCCTCTCGTCAGGATCTAGCATAACGAAGGCAATGAACGAACTGCGTGAAGTTTGTGCAGTAACGTCGATGGGATGATCAGGCAACGGACCATAATTATTCTGCAACCAATTGAGATAACTTGGTAGGGCAATTAATTCCTCCTTGAGTTCTTCTGGCAAATCCTCCTCAGATTGAGTTTGACCATTCCGCCACTTGACAGATCTAATCTTGTTATGATCCTTGAGTAGTTTAATCAACGGACGCCAAGTCTTTATACCCAAAATGGATAATACTGACATTATACGAGGGTCGCCGTTAAATACATCACTCACAACGTGATTAAAGCGTGGGTCGGAAGATCTGGTGCTCTTTGTCCCTGCCATGTTTTGATAGGCGTCACGGTAATCAAATGTAAACTGATGGATAGACCAGTAATTCCTCGAAGCTTAAGACAAGCTAAGATGTTGTGCAATACAACTGTCAGATACACGCTGATATAAATTCTCTGCAATGAATAGGCACGATAGCTTTAATTAATATCCGGAGCGCATCGACGGATATTATTCCTCGGCTTTAGTAGCTACGGGGCAGTTCCTTACGAGACAGATGTTAATCTAAACAACACTTGCAGATATTGCATAGAGAGTATTTGAATAGACAACAAAAGTAACGCACTAACCTCGATCGTTTCCCGAACTCGAACCCAGACACTGTTACAAACTCTCCAAATATTCCACTTATGTTGGTGGGCGTCAATCCTCAATGGACTGATGATGCTTATACAACCCTACTCGACTAACGAAGTATCACAGAAGTACTCGATATAACGAAGTACTAACAATATAGCCGTAGGGCAGATATTTACATGGTGAAAAAGAAATTAAAGTAAGATGTTGGTGTGTGATGACACGAGGTCAACAGACAGACCTTAAAAATGACTTGCGTCATAATATCCCAATAAGTATCATTCCCAATAATGATGTACAGATGCTCAAAGAATTGCATACATGTAACAAGTCAAATCTACGCCGCAGCGCTCGACCAAGAAGAGGATTGACCAGCAAGTTTGACGATTATGTCATGGTGGGGTCAGGAACAGTCAATGTTGTGAGCCCGGCGGAATTCAGCAAGGGGGGTCAAAAGATGTCTGAATCAACCAACCTGTTAAGCCCAAGCATGTTCAGCAGGGGTGCGGTTGATGTGGCTACAGCGACGGGTATGCTCAGGAGGGGCACCGGTCCTAAGCCAACTCAAGTGGCATGCAACGTATTTGCTACATGCGGTGATGAACTTAGAGACGATGATCAGATCCTTCTACTCAACATTAACGCAGGAAGCAGCAACGGATATGATGAGTCTGTCATGGCACAAACCGACGCAGAATGGATGTTCCTGACTCAGAACCTCGGATGGGGAGAAGGATTAAAAGGTGATAAGCATGGCATTGAGCAGGAGGAAGAGTACCTGTTCACCACCGACCAAATGAACTGGAAGAAAGGGCTGAAGGTATTTGGTGAGAAAGGTGAGGAGGCCATCCAGAAGGAACTTCAACAAATACATGATATGGAGGGATTTCAGCCGAAGCACTGGTATGAGTTGACCAAAGAGGAAAGAGCGGATGCACTCAAGTATCTCATGTATCTCAAAGAGAAACGTGACGGCAGAATCAAGGGAAGAGGATGTGCAGATGGGAGGAAGCAACGTGCATACATCCCCAAGGCAGAGGCATCCTCTCCCACCGCTACTTTGATGGGCATTATGCTGACATGTATGATTGACGCCTATGAGAAGAGGGATGTCGCAACAGTGGACATTCCAGGGGCGTTTCTACAGACGAAGGTGCAAGAGGATGATAGAGACATTCACGTGGTGCTGGATGGTAGAATGGCTGAGCTACTGGCAAAGATATCGCCTGGGGACTACCAGAAGTTTGTCCATCAGCATCGTGGACAGTCCCACATCTACTGCAAACTGAACGTCAGCTTATATGGGACTCTCAAAGCCGCGTTACTTTTCTGGAAGAAGCTCTCTGGGTATCTGAAGGAGCAGGGTTTCACCGTCAACCCATATGACGGGTGTGTGGCCAACAAGATCGTCAATGGGAAGACATGCACCATCGTTGGCATGTAGATGATCTAAAGATATCACATGCTGACTCATCTGTGGTGGACGATGTGATTGAAAGCCTCAGGAGTGAGTTTGGAAAGGTGGGTGAGTTGACCGTCAACCGTGGAAAGGTGCATGACTATCTTGGTATGGAGTTAGATTTCTCTGATGAGAACAGCTTCATAGTCAATATGGAGGAATACTTTGATGAGGTGTTGAAGGATCTTCCTGAGGACATGGATGGAACCGCTGTATCTCCCGCTGCAGAACATCTGTTCAAGACTCGTGACGATGTACCAAAGTTGGATGAGGAGCGAGCAGTGCTGTTCCATCGTGTCACGGCGCAACTGCTTTTCGCGTCACAGCGGGCCAGACCAGATTTGCGAACTGCCGTATCGTTTCTGACGAAATGTGTCCAGAGTCCAGACGAAGATGACTACAAGAAACTTGCAAGAGCGATCAAGTATGTCAGGCGGACAAAGTTCTTGAGTCTCAAGGTTGAGGCTCATAGACTCGACATGAACCACTGGTTCATTGACGGAGCATTTGCGGTTCATCCAGACATGAAGAGCCATACAGGAGCGTACATGACTTTTGGAAAAGGCATGGTCAACGGTGCATCCAGTGCACAAAAGATCAACACAACAAGTTCTACTGAAGCAGAGGTTGTTGCTGTGCATGACAACATGCCAGCAATCTTGTGGACTAGGTATTTCATGGAGGCACAGGGTTATCCTATGAAGCCATCAGTTGTACATCAAGACAATCAAAGCGCCATATTGTTGGGAACAAACGGAAAAGGATCTAGCGGAAAGAGAACCAGGCACATGAATATCCGTTACTTCTTCGTGGCTGACGTACAAGAGAGAAAACAAATTACAATGAAATATTGTCCCACGGATGAGATGATTGGAGACTTCTTTACAAAACCGCTGCAGGGTGCAAAGTTCAGAAGGTTTAGGAATATTATCATGAACATGAACATCAACGAAGATGAGAATGGACCCGTGGACATCGACGAGTTAATGGGGATTCATTACAAGAAAATGGAAGCCAGACTGGAACATTCAGATATCGAGCCCAAGGACAAACAATGCGATGCATCATTGACCGAGGTCTCGCAGGAGTGTGTTGGAAGGAAAATTCAGGACAACGACAGGACGGTGTCCTCGGCAGACGTCATAAAGACGGGCAAACAGTAGCCACCAGTTCTTCAGGAAACTGTGGACGTGGAGGATGTGGAAGGAAAGTGACTGACAGATTATCCTGTATGTACGGACTCTCTACCAATATGTAAGTATATGGGTACTTTCTAGTAGGTAGTGAAAGTGCGCTGACGTGACTTCAATATTCCGCGCTTACGGTACACTGTACGTAAGATATTGCGTAGTCGAGCAAAAAAAGGGATTGCTTATCACACAATTCGAATAATAATAAACATAAAACATCAACTTGTTGATACTCTTCTATCATTGATAGACAACCGCCTTTACTACGCAACATCTTTCGTTCAGCGTCCATCCACGCTATTCGTTAGATTAACAAGTTCTCGTTAGTTCTGTCTCACAAACAATTGGTGTTTGTATACAAGAGCTGACATAGAAGTTCCATTGAATGAGTTTTTGACAATCGGTGTTATTAACTTCTCCGTGGCTTGTTATTGTACACTGCCAATGTTGGTCAACGTAGCAATCGGTGCTACTTGTCAATAAGTTTGGCCATAGATCTCCCTACAACGGCCGCTTCGCTGTGGGCAGATAAACGACGACGAGTGACTAGTAAAATAGCAACGAGTCGCCGGGCACGTGAATGCAACGAAACAATCGGTGTTTCAACCTGTAGCTTTCCTAAAATGAGGGTCTTAATACTAATGGTAGTCTTACTTCATCTCATTATGGCAGATCAAAACTTAGCCACAGTCAAATCAACTCCCATCTTCACCATGGTAAACACTAGAGACTCAATCGGTGAGCCTGTGTCACCAAATGATGAGTTGTTCCAAAACAGACTTAACCACATCAAGGCCGTATGGATGCAAAACGATCCATATTTCCTTCGTGTCCTTGTAAAAGAGGGGATCACTACATGGTCGGGTTTTGCCTCGCTTGCGAAGAATCCTGATGAGGTCAATTCAGTTAAGAATCGGAAGCATAAACATTCTACCGCCGAATACTTAAATGGGGAGTCTAAACTTCACGAGGGAACACACCATCTCTTTCCGATCCTACTTCGTATTCTGGTTGGTTTCAACAACAACAACACCGACGCCAATTTCATCGCCTTCAAGTTACCATCCTCGTTGGCACAACGATATCAGCTGACTGACACGGTCCTTCTTCTCACAACGATGATTTCCATGTTCTATGTGGTTGAATTTGCCGTCGTTATAGAGACACTTTATGGGAAGAGACGGGATAGCCATGACGCACCCATTTCTGGGGAGCATCTTTTCCACCACGACCCTGCATATGTTGGGGAGGTCGATGGACACTTTGTTTCTATCACTGATATTATCATTCCGGGTACTGACGATGCTACTTCTTTCGATGCCGCTATTAACTACTCCGTCTCCTCCTTCGCCGACTCAGACATTTTACCATGCTTCATGCATTATTGTCAACCTCTAATCGATGCTTCCAACTATGATGGGGGAGGATTGCGGAAAATGTCTTCTACGCCTAATTCTGCTCTGATATCACCGCCGCTGGATGCCATGTGCTGGATCGACTCCAATAACTTCCTAGGGATGGCACGCTTTTCTTCTTCGTTCAGTTGTCTGTGCGCAATTATGTCCACTCCTGACATGATCAAGTCTACACCTGTTTCCATCCACCCTTTTCTACATGCAACTCTGTTATGTTCTCAAAAGAACAACGAAGGCACTCCTTATGTGATGGTTACTTCCTGGAGGATTCATCTTTTGTCCGCAAGCAACAATCCAACACAGAAGTTGTTCTACTCCAACGTGCAGTATGGTTCTGAGGAAAGCTCTTTTATCACACATCAACCATCGATGTGGACGTTCTTGGACGGTCATGCTCATCTATCCTATGTTATAGGACAAGGAAGGTTCAAGTTATTCGATTTTGATGCTGGTGAACATGTCAGCTACATCTTGCTCGCTCACCATGTGATGTACCACAACTTCCTTGGGCATCATTACTTCCACCGCAGGACCTTGGCAACCGTCATCGATCGTTCTGTTCTCAAGTTATTTGCAGCATATAGTTGTCGCTGGCGTTATCAGATGTTATGCATCATCATGCGGTTGATTATGGGGAGCACTATTTATTCCTCGCACGATTCTTCTTGTGTGGTATTGAAGTTATTACACGACGATATGTTCGTATCATGGGTATGGAAGGGTGATACTATTCATCATTATTGGAGTAATCTACGCGCTACGTTGTCTCATTCCATCTTTGGCGCAACGATTCGATCAGCAACTTCGTGTTCACCTTCTCGTTACGTGGGGAGATGTCTTTCATTCGACCATTACTTCGCTTACAAGAATATACAAGAAATCATTTCTTTTGAGTTCTGGAAGACGCTAACATCAACCCATCGACTTAATCAAGTCTTCTTACTTCGGAGAGGTACTTCTTGCGCGTCTTGCACTTCGTGTGTATCAAATGATGCTGTCTTATTGGTGGAGGATATCAATCTGGCATTACTCTCGGGAGAGTTTTCCATGTACCAAAGAACTTCGACATCCATGTCTCCATTTGAGTTCAACGTTGGCTTGTGCTTGGCAAATAATGTCACATTGTTGATCATCGACAATGATGTCCGTACGATCAATATCTCCTCTTGTGTTGCATCGCTGGTTATTGGGGAGCTTTTGTCCGAGAACACTCATCATCTCCGCTGCCTTCGCTTTGATGTCTTGACAACTGGAACTATTATCCGACATCACAACACTCCGTCGTATTCATCAAGCCTAACGATCATCTACCTTCGTGATCTCGCTGTCATCACCAATGTCTTCCTTGGAGATAGTCACCTTCTCCGCCGTATCTTCTTGTCGTGGGGAGCTACTCTACCCAATCTTCTCGCTGTGCTAATCATCTGCGTCCTTCAGCATGATCTTTTGAGCTGCGAAACTATCATTACGGACGATGGCAAGTTCTATGCTATTAGCATCGTCGACTGGGAAGACGGAGACACATCATCTCTTGACGTCTGTGATCATGACACAGCATGGGGAGCCGTAGACAAGTCACCTTCAATTGTGTTCAATACAGTATGGGGAGCCGTAGACAAGTCACCTTCAATTGTGTTCAACATATCTGCCGCATCTACTGCGATGTTTTGTACGTCTTCAACATGCACAACCATTTTGCTACGGCGATTGTTTCGACTTTCGACACAGCTGCTCTTGTTTGAGGTATTCTTGTTTGGAAGAGACGATGATTCCTTCGACATCGAAATACCAAGCCAACTATCAAGTTTGCGCCGCTCGTATATGAGGACCACGCTGGAAACTGGGGGGCATGTTTCAACTGTTAGTATCAAGAGACCATCTTGTACTTCGCCGGAAAATGGGGAGCGATTTATTTGCGGATTAGACAATGCAATCTATGTCAACTTTATTCAGGGCGCCGTTGCTACGACTGACAATCATTCATTATTTGGAGTCTACGAGAATTACACGCAACAACTGATGAAGCAACGACATATCTGCGCTGATGACACAGTTTCTACATCCATGCAACAATTGATGAACTCGGCTTATTGTTCTTCGCAGGAACAACACTTCAGATCCGTCGCCAAGTCATTATCTTATGCGAATCTTCACGCTTCAATTGCATCTATCAACGTTTCTTTGAGTCTATTCAATGTCACCGATAATGCAGTAACGGCGGAACTACAAGCCTTCGCGATAAGAAGAGGTGTGCTACCTGATGGTCATGAGGACACTTCTTTTGGTATAGAATCACGTACCTTTTGTGCTATGGATTATATCATCGCGTCATATCGCCTCAATCTACCAACCTTGGTCGAACGCAGCAAGTTCAATGCATCTGGCAATACTTCGCATGGACACACTTCGACAAGTGGGGCTGAGTTTAGTAGAGTTGATGTTCTACACGAACGCTGGCGCTATCATTTTAATGCAGGTCTGGGAATCTTCTTTGGATCAATATTGCTTTTGCGACGTATTATGGGGAGCAACACACTCCACAGTGTTAACTTGGGTATATCGATTTCGAGTCGTAGGGGAGTGACAGATTATCCTGTATGTACGGACTCTCTACCAATATGTAAGTATATGGGTACTTTCTAGTAGGTAGTGAAAGTGCGCTGACGTGACTTCAATATTCCGCGCTTACGGTACACTGTACGTAAGATATTGCGTAGTCGAGCAAAAAAAGGGATTGCTTATCACACAATTCGAATAATAATAAACATAAAACATCAACTTGTTGATACTCTTCTATCATTGATAGACAACCGCCTTTACTACGCAACATCTTTCGTTCAGCGTCCATCCACGCTATTCGTTAGTGACGACGACCATGGTGATCATGGGGTAGTCTCACTTTACTTACTGAACAAGAAGTAGTAGTATGATTATATAGGAATCTATTAGTGACAGTCAGTATTTGCATTTCTGTGGGTTTGGGTCGAGGTAATCTTCGCAGAACAGCCTCAGATATCTTACGTGCAACAATGACCGTAATGCAATGGTGGATCACCATAATTCATTTGAGGAGGCATGGGATGGATGAGATGACGTTGGATAACCTGTTGATGATGATGTTGTTGTTGGGGAGGTGGTTGCTCCTGCATTGGTTGCCCACCCGGATTCATGAGCTGAGAGATTGGATCAGGATATTCCTGTTGTTGCTGCTGCTTCTTCGTCTCAGAAGCCACCGGTTCCTGCTCTGCTTCGACAGTAGTAGCAACAGGTTGAGGTGATGGAGATTTATCACCACTACTGCCCGAATGATTTACATCAAGAGAATGTTGGACTAAGGGACAATTGGTTCCGTCATCGATAGTGCCGCTGCTGGGAAACAAGAAGACCATGGTAGAGCATCACCCATAATGTGACAATAGGTGATCACTCTCCAGTTCCACACCGCCATAAATCAAAGACTGATCATCAACAGAGATTGATAAGATGGATACTCACGTCAGCGTTCCACTTTTTGATCTCAAAACGGGGAGCCTTGCCTGATGCGGCGGCCTTTTTCTTTGGTGCCTCTTCGGCAGCCGGTGGGGCGGCGTCTGCCATTTCGACGTCTTCGGATTTGTTTTCACTGCTGCCTGCCATTGTAGATTTAGTAATTGTTGAGTATTAGTGGTTAGATATTGCCAATGATCTTGCTCATGCTACAATGATAGACATCAGCTCGAGCTTAGAGCCTGCTTAGAGCTCCTCGGCGGCTTCGATTTTCTATTTTCCATTAGGGCCTCTCTCTATGAGTGGCGACTTCTTACTCCAAACTATTGTGTTTGTGGGCCGTGGGTGCAAAGACAAAGGTTCAGGTTCAGGTTGGCGATGAGCTCATTTCTGTATTTGAAGAAAATAATCTCAATTTGGTGTTGGTGGTACTCATCATATTTTAACGCTCGAAAATGGAACCCACGGCATTATTTCATTGTCTTGAATCTTGAATGGTGTTGCATTGCAGCTGCTGGTCACAATCATCCAATTAAGTATTGCTGCTAGCTACGACACTAGCCTACAGTGAGTGGCTGGCTTGATCATCCACTTGGTTCCTCTTAAAAATCGCAAATTTACAATATAGAATGGCCGACGCAGCCGTGACTGCCACCGATTGGATATGGGGAATAACATATTCCGTCCTCGCATCAATCATCGGTGGAGCATCCAAACTTGCCATACGCAAATCATGGATTATACATGGGAAACTTCAACCTTCTGGATGTTCCTCCGTCGTCCTTCCTCCAGATTTGGATATTGCAGAGAGCGAGAGCAGGGAGTTGTCAACAATAGAGATTATGGAATCAGCTTTTAGCACAGAAGATGATGGTAGTCCAAAGCTATGCAGAATATCAAAAGCCAAGGCTGTCTCGTGGTTCCTTTATTTCTGTGGGATGATTGGAATGTCGTTTCTAAACCCGCTGTGCTGTGTGCTAGCGATGCAATATGCCAACCCATCCATCTTGGCACCCTTTTCTGGGCTGACTCTAGTGTGGGTCATTTTGTTTTCAGGAGTAGTTGTCGGGGAACACCCACAACAAAGTCAAAAGGTGGCATGTGCCTTGATTGTTTTCGGAGAAGTGCTTGTGGCACTGTTTGGAGATCATACGAATGCCAGCAATATGGATGTTGACGATGTGATTGCATCTTATGTGGATCCAGCGTTCATCACATTCATGATTGCGATGTTCTCTTTCATTACGGTGCTCCATCTGATCATCAAACGCTTCCCAAAAACATCGCTCCTAAAAAAGATGGCATGGGGATCTGTTGGCGGCGCTATCACAGGCTTTCAAAACTATTTGAAAGATTCGCTGACGATATTCAAAGCAACTAGAAGGGATGGAGGTCCATTACCTGCATTGTTTTATCTATTTTTCATCCTGGCTATGACCACTGGATTTGCAGGGTTGCTGTGTCTTAGTGCGTGTATGAAACGTTATGATGCTACATATGCTTCTGCAATGTTTGTAGTTTCATTCGTCATCACAGCCAGTTCAATGAGCGCTGTGCATTATCATACATTCGCAGACATTGGTGGGGAGCGAGCAATCGTTATGTATTTGTTAGGATTATGTATACTCATTTATGGAGCCACTATCCTCGTGAAGCCGAAGGCTGCCGCGTGTTTACCTGATAAAGGAAATTCTGATCACTCTCAGATAAGCGATGGCAGTAAAGAAGAAACGCTACTCGAGACGAGCTCTGAAAGAAGATGTTAAATATGCGCTAAAAGTAAATTAGATCGATGTTTATGTGTATATCCGTATGTTCAGTCCTCCCCTATCATTTCTCCTCCTCGTCTCTCAGCCAGATGACAATACATTCTCAGCCATTTCGATATTTCCGAGCGTACATGCAACCATGTAATGGTCATCAGCTAGTCCAGCTTCTCTATATTTGCTCAGGGATGTTCGCCATGACTGAAGTGCGTCTCGATAGCTGCATGTCAATGCATGCACGCAACCGATTTGATGGAGGGCCTGAGCCTCGAGCTTTGGGTTGCTGCCATCAAACGCACTAATCTCAAGAGCACGGTTATAGCATTCCATGGCCTTCGGTGTCTCATTGATTGCAGCACAGCAGATGCCCAAACCAAATAATGTGGTTGCGACTTCCATATCTTCGTTGCCAAGTGTGAGCTTTCTCACTCGCAGAGCCTCTTTCAGACAGCTAATAGCCTTCACGTTGTCTCCTAGCTTTTGATATATGCCTGCAATATCATCTAAGCTAGAAGCAACCTTGACATGATCTTTGCCAAATATTGCTTTGCGTACATTCCATGCTTCTTTATGGTATGTCAGAGCTTTGTCGCTGTCATTCTTTGAATCGTGAATATAGCCGAGACAATGCAGAGTATCAGCAACACTTTCGTGATCATTTCCAACATTCATCCTGTAGACGTCTAATGCTGATTGAAATTGTTCTATGGCTTGATCATATGAACCTCGTAAACGATGAATTTCGCCCACGCGCTTCATTGTATCAGCAGTCACTTCGTCTTCCCCGGCAATCGACTTGCGCAGCTTAAGGCTCTCTTCGTAACATGCGAGGCTCTTTAGGTATTGTTTCCTACATTCGAAAATGCTGCCTTTGTGAAGCATCACCTCAGACACCCAAAGCTCATTTTCATCTTGACCATTTTGCATCTGGAGTGCTTCATCAAATAGTTCCATCGCCTCATCAATGCTTCTAGTCTTCCGGTAAATCTGCCCGAGCTTCACAAGAGCATTTGAGAGTCTCTCTGAGCCGGCTTTTTCTGATGTTCTTGCAATCCGCACAAACTTCTCCAGTAACAAGACGCCATCATTTGCATCCGTTTCCAATTTAGCGATACCAACATCATAGGCAACCTCTGCCCACTCGTCTGAGTTTGAGCCATACAGATTTTCCCTTGAATGGAGACTTTTTTCAAGAGATGATAGCCCATTCCTTTTATCACCCTTTGCAAGCTGTGATGTTCCCAATAAGTAGTAGACATCTGCGAGCTCAGGGCAATTTTGTTTCTTGGAATAAATGGCCACAGCCTCCTCAAAGCACTCCATCGAGCTGATATGATCGTCACTGATTTGATGCATCTTTCCTACGCTAACAAGTGCATCGGCAATCTCTGGACTGTTGATGTATAGCTGTGATCGCCGTATTCTCAAAGCTTCAGTATAACATCGAAAAGCCATGTCACTATTTCCAAGTTGATTCTGAATGGCAGCAACTTCAATCAACAATTCTGCGTTCTTCAAATGATCTTTCCCATATACTTGCTTTTGGATTCGTTTCACTGGAGTGAAGGATGCGGGAGAATCTGTTAGATGCAGCCTAGTTGAGGAGAAATACAAAATAGTTGAACGACGTACCTTCCTTGAACGCAACTAGAGCTCCATTGACATTCTCCGTTTTTGCTTTCAACTTGCCAAGGATCATGAGGACATTGGCACAAGCCAAATCATCGGGGCCAAGTATTTCTGTTTTGATCTTTAGTGATTGTTCAAGAGAGAGTATGGCGAACTGGTTGTCTCCTTTACCTTTATTCATGTATGCGGTCGCAAGTAAATCCAGGACATCGCTCTTCAATACTTCGCAATCTTTCTTGCCTTTATACGTGATAAGAGCTGATTTGAGCAAAGGAACTGCAGATGAACAGTCACCCTTTTTGATCAACAACGAGCCAAGAAGGTGCTGAGTTTCTGCAAGACTAATGTGTCTCTCATGAAGAGCGTTATCCTTTATCTTCAATGCCTGTTCGACACAATCAATCGCTTCTTCATATTTTTCTTGGTAGAAATATATTCTCCCAATGCTATCAAAAGCAAAAAGAAGGGGATTATTAGTGCATGGAGCAACAATATTAATTCGAAATAACACAGCTGCACTTACCTATGAAGTGAAAACGACACGTCCAAATGATCATTACCAAGAAGCGAGCGCCTTGCTTTTATTGAAGAGAGGAAGTAGCCAAGGGCCTTCTCTAAATTTCCAGCTTGCATCTGTGCTAGACCAATACAATGCTCAGTCTTTGCAATTGATGCATGTTCCGTTGGTAGAATACTCGTTTTTATCCGCAGCGATTCTGAATATGTATCAAGGCACTTCTCGTATTCACCTTCCTTGGCCTCGCAGTTACCTATATTATGAAGTGTATCTGCCATTTCAAGTGATTCACCCTTGAGTGACTTCTTTTCAAGAACCAATGCATCTCGAAAGCATTTCAAAGCTTTTTGGTTATCAGCGTTCTTCACATGAATACTGGCCATATGAGAAAGAACTTGCCCTATCTTCGTTAGATCTTTCAATTGCTTGAAGACCTGAAGAGCTCTCTGAAAGTAAGTGAGTGCTTTCCTCGGTTTGTTCAGTCTGTGGTCATACAACATTGCCATTTCAACCAAGAGTGAACCAACCTTTTCAGTAATTTCCCTCTTGTCGGTCGACTCTTTCAATTCTACTTTCATAAGTGCAATCACATCTTCGTATGTGCTGAGTAATATCGGCACTTGTTCGTCATCTGACAACGTCGTGGACACGATCCTTGCTCTTTTATTAAGGCTTTGTTCAAAGAATTTCAGTGCACGTTTTCGATCCATCTTTGCTCGGTAAACGTTTGCAATGCAATTTAATGTATCGCAAATGTCACTCATCTCATTTACATCGTAGGCACTTGAGACGTTTGCCTTTCTAATCACTAACGCTTCCCTAAAAGATGATAGACTCTCTGAATACAAACCAAGATCGTCACAGACGACACCAATATTGTGAAGTATTTCCGCACATTCCGAGTGATCGTTACCTAATGCCAATGATTTTATTCGATGTGCAGCTACAAAGGATTCACGAGCAGCTTCAAACTCATCGTTTTCTCTGTGTATGTTTCCTATCCAGCAAAGACTCTCTGCTACAGAGATGTCGTTATCGCCAAGCGCAGTTTTTCTAATGGACAAACTCTTCGTAAAGCACTTCATTGCAACGCTACTCTGGTTTTTGGAATGATACATTACTCCAATATTATGCAAAACACGTGACACTCGCGGATCGTCGTAGCCAAGCCGAGCTTTATAAATTGCAAGTGCTTGTTCATAACACCTCTGCGCAAAAGCAGAATGTTGGAAACGTTGGTGGTGGCAGCCCATTGCGAACAGTGTCTCTGCTACCTCCTCGTGCTTATCACCAAGGGCCTCACATTTAAGCTGGAGAGCCTCGTCGTAATGTTCTAATTCTTCAACACAATAGATACCAATGTCTCCAATCGCTTCGCCAACTGCTTGAAGTGAATTACCTACTTCCACCTTGGCGTCTTTATTGGATCCTGAAATCTGACCTGCTTTCTCTCGAAGGATATTGGAGACAGCACATAATGCTCTCACACGGCTTTCTGTCCACTCGGGTAATTTCGGGGCTTGTTGAGAGCAAGCATGGTAATCATAGTCATCCGGTGACATTGCAAACTCCTCCTGTTTCGTATCGGCAGAGTGCAGCTGTTTTCGCTTCCAATCATTTTCTGATCTTGACAAGCAATTCGCTAAGTCAGCACAGTCTTTACAATGTTGTTTCGTACCCTCTAGATACCCCATGGAATGTACCCTAGCTCGGATAAAGTTGCTATTCAACAGCATTACTTTTGCATCACTTTTTCGTGGTACCGTTATGAGGTGTCGGGGAGCGTGGTGAAGTGCATACCACAAAAGCGTTTGGTCACAATTAATGTTCGCCGCGGTATCATCGTTGTCAAGTTGATCAAGCACTGTTGGGTAGACAACCTGAGCCAAAATATCATGGCATTCTCTGATAATAGGCTCAGACAAACGGCCAGAAGCCCGGTGGTTGTTTGTGTATTCCTCGCAAACACTTCTTTCGACACCAATGAAAAATGTTGTATCTGAGGGTGAACTATCAATGACTTTGCCTCCATAAACGCCAATAACTTCGATTCCTCGCAATGTATTCAAGACGTAGTTGCAGACTGAAATGTTAGTCTCAGAAAGGTTTGTGTGAATATTCATTGATAACTTTCTAATGGGAAGATCTCCCACTGAAGATAACTCTTTGTTGTTAGATACAATCCATGAATACATAGATCCAGACTGAGCTCGGCGATCATCGTTTGTTGAGTGAGGTAATGTTTTCGACTGATTCAATCCAAGAATGTAAGTCCAAACTGAGTAGACGAGATGAAGAGGAATAAGAATTGCAGGATCGTGATCATTGGTGCTGCTGGGGCCGTCGTTTCTCCATCGTTGCAGATTTGAGACGCCAGATACACTTGCTAGCTCATTTGACGGCCATATCGAGAACAAGGAGCGGTGGCAAAGCTCGAATCCCAATCTGAATATCTCAGCATCTTCGTCATTGGATGAAGCATATTCTCCTTCCGGGATGGATATTTTACGAAATATATTGGTGTAATCAGATTGCACATCGCGACTTTGAGATATGTGACCATCAGCGTGTGGTCTGTCGACTTTGGTTGTTGATTCATCCTTTTTTACAGCAGTAGCAACTTCATTGCTACCATCTTGAGGTTGTACAGATGTGTTTCTAATTTGCAATGTCTTCACAGAGTTCATTGAAGTGCGTAATGTTGACGTCCGGTCGTTCAAGTGTTCTGATAATCGAGAGCCTTTGTTAGAAGTGTCGCCCCGGGTACTTTCTTTGTTGGATTCTGAATCGCTCTGGACACTTGCTGCATGTTGTTTTTCTTTGACTTCGCCGCTTTCTGTGCATGAATCATCTATATTGTCATGTGCGTTTGGATCGTCGGTGGTGACGGGATGGGATTCTACTTCCTTGTCGTGAGTACCATTTTCTTGCTTTACTAACAAAGAGGCGCCGTTGAGAAGAGGTTTGTCTTTGTCGGATGGCTGTGCTACTGTTCTCTCCAATGTAGGTGTAGGTGGCTCTGGATCATTTTGTTGAGACGATGCAGTGACGTCTTCCTCATGTTTTGGTAAACTCTTATTGTTGCTTCTGTCTCCATCATCTTCAATGCGCATTCCTTCATTTTCATCTTTGTCACTGTCTGGTGCTGATAAACTCATAGCTATTGCCATAGCCAAGTCATCACTTTCTTCTTCTTCAATTTTCGAGATACTCTCACTGCTTCTCACTAGTGTTGGTTCTTCTTTTGGTGATTCATTTATGGAATTCTCAGATGAAATTTTTGTGTCACTGCTCATTGGTGCTACTGCCTCTTGGTGAGTTGTAGACTTTTCAACAGTTGTAGAGAAAAAGTCATCATTGAGTTCTGCCTCAATTTCATCCAACAGATTTGTCATCATTTCGTCTGCGGATATTACACCATTCTCGGCTGCTTTTGTTTCTTCATTTTGAGTACGTGATGGCTTCTCCACTTCTTTGGCTGTTTGAATATCTGTCAATGAACTTTCTGCTGCTGGTGCTGGAAGCGAAGTATGAGCTGCTACCTGTGTCTCTATTCTTGGTGATTCGGTTGCTTGCTCATTTTGATGCGATGCCACTGCTACATCATCAGTCATATCAGAAACGACATTTGACATTGAATGCTCTCCTATTGTTTCATTTTGTACACTCGTTGATACTTTTTGTGTTGCTGCATTCTCGACAACGGCAGGGGCTGAACCAACTGCTTTGGAATGCATTCCATTAGATTTGACTGTAGCATCTACTAATTTTGCATCATCATCGGTATGACTTTCCTTCATTTCATTATTTACTATTTGCATAGGACACTTTGGTAAAGACTTTTCATCCACACCAAGCGTCAACACTGCAAATTGTACCAACATTTCTCTTCCGTAGAGGAGCATGTCACGATCATCCTCATCCAATCTTAAATGTCGCGAAGAAGAAGATGAGGAATTGCTTGTCTGGTTTATTCCTTTCATGCTGAACCCACATTGAAGTAAGTAGTCAATCGACCCATCCCATTGCCCGCATCGTTTATGAAATGCAGGATTGCTTACTTTGATTTTGCGTAGTTTGGGATTTGATTGGTCTGGATCGTCGAGGATATTGTCAATGATACGGAGGAGTGTGACTATGCAGATCTTTCGACGCTGAGAAAGTTGTGGAGGGATTGTATCGGATGATGGTGCTGATGAAGCACCCAGAGAAAGCGCTAGCTTTCCCAGTGGAGAGATGAAGGGATTCTCGGAGCTCATTGTTGTTTTGGACGGAGTGCTGTATTAATGGCATGGTGGGTCATAGTACTGGGTTTTCAGCTAGAGCATGGTAGAACGACGAAGGAATGACCTCGAATGATCACGCCACGGGCGGAGAAGAAAAAATGATCAGCCCTCAATTTAAACGGGTTGAACGCATCAATCACCCATCCATCTCACATCATCACGCACTCGCTACTTTTCTGACGCATCAACAAAGTCACGATGATGGCCATAATGCCACTGCTCCTACTATCTCTCAGGCAGCTACTACCAGTCTCCTCTTTTGCAGCTCATCAACAAGCAGCAGCATTCACTTATCTACCAAGATTCACCAACAGACAGACATCTAGTACGAATTCTTGTGCATCAAGAAAGATGACGTCAAACAGCAACGAGGAACAGCAGGGTCTTGCAGACATTGGAGATAACAACAACAACAGCAGCAGCAGAAATCCCGACATGAAGACATGGAAAGAACGAATCGACATATCCATCGCCAAATCACGTAAAGTCCGTGGCTCAAACTATGTGCAAATTTCCACCATCGACTATGAAACGATGGAACCACGTTGTCGTACTGTCGTCTTTCGTGGATTCATGAAGGATGTTCCGTTTGGTGCTGTGGAGGAAGTGTTGCTTGGTGACAGCACACAAGAAGAAGACGACTCGTCGTCATTGCCATCATCTGGGAAATATACAGATTGTGTCATGAAAATGATTACTGATTTGAGATCCAACAAAGTGTCGGAAGTGGAATCATTCCAAACTACTGGAAAGAAGAATGGCAACACTGTTGAGATGGTATGGTGGTTTCCAAAATCTAGTGAGCAGTATAGGGTTCGAGGTTATCTTCAATTCATTGGAAATGGTGGTCCACTGACCAATACTAATGATGCCACAAGTAATCACAACGATTACTTTGTAGGGGAACGGAAGCAACAATGGGGTAACTTATCCGATATGGCAAGAGAACAATTTTATTGGGATAACCCTGGTATACCCTACTGCTCAGTCAAGGGACATGAGCAAGGTGTGCCTCCTGGGGGTAGAGATGACGAGGGCAAAGTGCTTCCTGTACCTGATTCATTCTTATTGATGTTGTTGTACCCTACCAAGATTGATTATCTGAAGCTTGGTGAGAATTATAGACAGATAGATGAGTGGAAATGGGAAGGAGGTGAAAGTCAGTGGGATCAACTGCGTATGAATCCATGAGTTCGAAAGGTTAGGACGTAACAAGTGCCATAGCTAGTTTATGCAGTATATCTAATAAGGCATCCTAACGAACGTTACTTTCATCACGATGCTTCATCGTCATCGTGGCACATACGCACCTTTCTTGGGCGCACATGCTGAGGCGGTACTGTTCTTAGACGCTCATACTTTTTATATCCAACTATCACAGTCTCGCTCTTTTCATCTCCGTCGATGGCCTGTTCCTCTTCTCCGTCAGCATAGTCCTTTGCGGCGGCTCTTTGTTTCAATTCAAGTTCACATCTTCCGTCTAAATCCAATCTACCCTCGCCGTCATGCCCCAAGATAATCATCTCGCAGTTTTGTGGATTCGCAAGTAGATTGAATTGATCAATTGAGTACCGAAAGTAACGGGCAAGAAAGACACGAATCGAAATTCCGTGGGTAACGAGCACGTAGTTTTGAGCACGCTTACTCTCAAAGCTCCGCCACAGGGAATCGAGGAATGTTGACACTCTATCAAACACATCTGATGCTGATTCTCCGTGAGGAAATCGATAGTAAAATGTTCCGAATTTGTACCTCTCCCTTTTCGCCTTCTTTATTATGTTCGGATCTTGATAGTTGCCGAAATCCTGCTCCCTTATTCGAGGATCTTCATGCCATGTCAACCCACTCTCCATGAGACGAGAATACCATGCTTTTAACCGTTTATTCCTGTTTGTTATGTGGTTAAACTCTTGCGGGTCACACCATGCCGAGGCGATACCATGGAAAGTCTCCACGGTTCTAGTATAAGGTGACACAACAAAGTGAATTGTTTCGCCTTCTGGCAATTGTTCTCTTAATGCTTTCCCTGCCACTTTTGCCATTTCCCAACCTAGTTTTGTCAGTCGCATTGCATTGTCTGGAATTTTTGAGTAAAGTTCTTCGTCCACATTTCCTTCTGACTGTCCGTGACGAATCATGATAAGTTTGGATGGCATTATCTTTGAGTTGAAGTCACGTATGACATCAATAGATGACTGCTTCATTTGATTCTGTAGAGCTTTGTCTGTATATTCATGTATTTGCTTGTCACGCGCCGCTATTGGTGGTTCACTCCACAAGAAATCTTCATCATCTTCCTCTTCCGATACTGTTGTAAGTTGATGCAAATTATCAAGTGAGTGTTTCGACGAATCCAGAGATAATGCAGGCGTGCATCCTTCAAAGTGACTCCAATTACTATTTTTTGGGTGAAAGTCTAGAGAATTCTCTCGTGTTAATACTGAATCAGATATGGACATGCGCTCAACAAGCAATCTCTGACTCTCTTCCATACTTGTCAGCTGATTTTTTGCATCGCTTTGATGTTTGATACTCTTTTTAGTAATGTCTCGAACAAATGTGGCATGCATCAAATTATCTGGTGGTGGCCGGTTTGGTAGCATTTGTTTTCGAGAACAATCATTGTTGTAGTTGTTTCTCTTATTCAAGAGGCCACGGCGGCTACTGATGGATTTTTGCCCCAAAGTTGGTCTTCGTGGATAAGAATCATTCTTCCGATTGTGATTATGCCTTTTCCTGTTCGATTGGACAGACAACCATAATTTGGCAGAGCATGCAAACAGCAGCAGCGTTTTCACTATGTCGCCATCACACGCCTGCCCCGCATTACCATCATCTTCGGCTGCCATGGTGATGTGTTCTACATTCTCTATTCTCCTTTCTCCTGCGCTCCCGTCTCGCCGGCCTTTGATATGTATGGTACAACCTACTGTTATCTACTGCCCACCATTTTGCATTGTAGCTCCAGCTCCAAGGTCCAGCTGTCTGGGTGGATTCTACATCTTTCCCTCCTCCATAAAGCATCATGAAAAGTGATAGTGCGAGAGTGACTTTCAGCAACTCCGCAACGCCTCCACCATCCACCATGGACAAGACTCAACAAGCGCTTACGTCTTTTGGTTTTGGCATATACATCTATATCCAAGCCTCATCCGACTTGATTCGGAATCACACAAGGTAGAGTAAATCCATCTTGGTCTTGGTCCAGAATACCAGAGCTGTCATGTATACCCGCACCTTGAAATGGCATGGATACGTAGTAAGATAACTGTCAGTCGAAATACGTACATGTCGGAACTATGTGCATCACTACTATGATGATGGTCGTTCAACCTCGCCCAGGATTATCTGGGAAATTCACGATGAAGGTGATGTGAGCCCAAAATCAGCGACGAGTTCATTGTCTGGATTTGGTGAGTATGTCTGGACTTCCACCGAAGAGGTAGCACAGCTATTCAACACGACTGCGGCCGACTTGAACTTTACTCCCGAAACGTTCAAGGAAGTTTATGCTGAAGTGTGGATCAAGGGACTCGAAAACAAAGCTTCCAAGTATAACCACAATCCCGACGCGGTACTGGAGATTGTTGAGCAAGTGAAGAGTGAGACACAGGCTACAGAGGATTCTGCTCAAGCAGAAGAACGCGACAACGATCCCTCCGCTGGCACAGGAAGAAAGCTTGCTACATCTGCCATGAGGTTTGCTTCTGCTGCTCTCCGAATGTTTGGTATCTAAAAGGATCCTCCTCCTTCTCTACCTTAACCTTCACGTGCATGTTCTAGTTCGATCTTACACTCTTAACTCTTACATGAAAGTGTGGCTGTAGGGGAATGTGATGAATTTGGAGTACTGTTAATAATTACAAGACTCCAACTTCTATCTGTGAGTCAAACGTAACTTCTTACTATCATTTTAGTTATGTTTTTATTCTAAATAAGTTTTAGCCATCTACTCCCTGTGCATTCGGCCGGTCTTTCCACTATCATACTCTCTTGCTCTCCTGGATATAGCACCAACCTATTCTCATTCTCACCGAAGCCGAAGTTCATTAAAGTTAGTATGTAGATATTACTGATACAGGCACAATGCAAAGATTTTTGCAGAGCTTACCATTCACCTACCACCATTCCATCCTAACTAGAAACTGAGACTGAGATGCATGCTTGCAGGTCTACCTTTGTATCGTATTTACGTTATCGTATCTAAGGTATTTCATCTTGATCGATCGCTCCACGAGTGAATTCACTCTCTTGCTCTCCCCTTAAGCAAAAAGATTGCCCATAAAATAGACTTCATAAAGAAAGGAAACATTCACCAACAATGACTACAACTGCTTCTTCTCGCATGGTCGAGAACACTTCTGATGCAACTCGCGTAAGTGTAAGAGAGAACATGAGCATGGGATCGAAGTCGAAGACTTCAGCTTCAGCACGGGCATCTTCTCATTCCCGCTCCACTACGAACAAGCAAATGCGCAACTTTGATAAGATCAACGGAATGGATGGAGAGGAACAAACGATAATGATCGACGGTGACGCATACGCGGGCACGTTCACATTGAAGAATGGCAAGCCAGAGGGAGATGGTACAATCACTTATGCAACAAACGACGTTTACACTGGACGCTTCGAGTTTGGCAAGCCGCATGGTTTGGGCAAAATGATGTATGAGAGAGGCGACTCGTACGAAGGGATATGGCAAAATGGGAGGGTGTGCGGTATCGGAAAGTACACTTCTGTGCGTGGTAGTATTCATCACACCCGCTCAATCGCAGCTGCAACAGCGTGAGAATAGAAGGGTAATAGTAATATTATAATTCTTAGTATTTTAGAGCACAGCAAACGAATTGCCGAGATCTCCAACACGTCCCTCTCTCTATCTGGAATCTCCCTCTCCCTCTCTCTCAAAGAGGTGTGTAATTATCTATGGATGTACTTACCATACGTACTGGTATCTTGCCTCCAGGTCGAAGGTCGTGGTTGTCGCTCACACTTTCCTTGCTGAAGTGAAAGCCGTTGTGTTCATAAAAGTGATAAGCCTGAAACAATCACCTACCATACAAACATGACAACAAAGGAGATTCAGATGGCAAACACTTCTGCGGTAACTCGCGTTAGCGACAACTTGGGATCGAAATCGAAGACTTCGGCGCAGGCGCAGGCCTCTTCCCGTTCCCGTTCGACAGCGAGCAAGCTGGTGCACGGCAACGACATCGATATCGAGGGCGGGGCTTCTATCTCTCGGGCTTCTAACTCATCCCAAGGTGTCAACTATGTGGGGGTGTTTGTGATGAGGAATGGCAAACCGGAAGGAGAGGGCACCATCACTTACGGAAAAGGAAGATGCGGCGTGTACACCGGACACTTCAAAGCTGGCAAGCCGCACGGTTTCGGCAAAATGGATTGGGAAAGGGGTGATTCTTATGAAGGGTTGTGGCAGAATGGAAAGAAGCACGGTACTGGAAAATATACTTATGTGCATGGCCATGTTTATCAAGGGGAGTGGATGGAGGGGAAGGAGCACGGTCAGGGCAAAATGGATTGGGAAGGGGGTCATTCTTACGAAGGGGAATGGGTGCGTGGAGAGCAGCACGGCGTTGGCAAAGAGACAGCCAAATATCATGTTTACGAAGGGGAATGGGTGCATGGAAAGAAGCAAGGCGTTGGAGAGATGAAGTATTGGAGTAGAGCTGGCGACGTCGTCAAAGGAAGTTGGAAGAATGGAAATTTACGTGCTGGCAAAGTTATCTACGCAAATGGCGATGAGTATGTTGGAGACCTGAGCAGTGGCCTCCCTGATGGACACGGCAAAATGACGAAAGCAAACGGTTCTGAGTTCGAAGGAGATTGGCGTAGGGGCCGTCGTGTGGGGGAGAACGTGTATGGACGTCTCTAAGCTTGCATTTTAATGCACTTTATTCATTTGTTTGTTCTGTGTTGGTAGTCATCATGATTAAGTAGTCTAAAAGTTCAAAGATCCACTGCCGCACGCTGGTGCATTCTTCTTCTTGTCGTTGCCTACATTACCGCCACCACTTCTAACGCCGCTAGTGGAACTGCCACCCTTACTGAACTCTTCCGGTGGTAAATGCAGCAGCTGCACCGTAAGCTTCCTTCCATCTCTCTTTACTCCAAATCGTTCCGCCAGTGGTCGCTTCCACGTGATAGTGTCAGTATAGTGCGTCACAGTAAATGCAGCACACTTTCGTATTGTCAGTATGCCTTGAAGGAGAGAAAATTCCGCAGGAGGAGGTGCACGCAACGATGCAAAAGAGTCAAGTGATAGTGTGACATCTGTGGCATTTCGAAGCGAGGCGAGCATGTCAGTTTGGTTGCACGTGTTGTATGGTGAAGCGATCCACTTCCATGGTCGAATAGTTGCGAGCACTACCACTGGCAAGTTCAGCTTTCGTATCTTTGCCATCAAAAGAGGCATGGCAACTGAACCCACTCCAATCGGTAGTCTTTGAAGAAATAACCTGATTACCGTGTTGGGATTATCGCCAAGTAATGACTGAATGTGCTTCCATAGACAGCGAAAGAATGCAAGTCCTCGCTTTTGGCATTCATTTGCATCGCTCCAGTGCTGTGCTGTATTCCAAATGAGTGGATGCGAGCAATCTACGATGTTGGTATTTGAAAGTAATGGATTTTGATCATTGCTGCAGTCACTAAATTGATCCATCATTCTCTTTGATAAATCATATGAATGGCAATACACACCGCTCCCACTGATTGTATTGTTTGTGCTTCTACTACCAACTCCACTACGTTTGTCTTGAATCGTTTTTCGATACTGCCATGCATTCACAAGTCCTTCTTCATTATTTGTGCTCTGTAATTCATCAACTTTGTCTTCACTTTCATCCTCTTCATCTTCTTCCTCTATAATGGCTGAGATTGATTCACGATTGCTCTCTGAATTGGTTGCAGTCTTTTTGGATTGGGTCGATTTCCGATGTTTATCCAAGTGCAAATTTCGTGGCAGTGACAAGATAAAGTCATGCAGTTGCTCTGGTGTCGATCCATCAGTAGCGTTGGTTTTAACATTATGAAGAGGATCAGCAAAGGACTGCAGTGATGCTTCTATCGAGGGCTGAAAAGCTGCCAAGGCTACCTTCTGCCCTTGCGCTACTCCTTCCGCACACCAATATCTACACAAAGCTCTGGCCAAATCATCAGTCAGCCGATCTTCTTCCAGCATCACCAATGTTTGCAGTGGCTGACCGCCGCCTTCTCCCCCGGATGAGAAAAGAAACGAATCAATTTCTCGGAGACCAAAGGAGGTTAGAGTTAGATTGTTCGTCCATGGTTTTGTTCCTGTGAGTGATGTAATTATTTTTTGAGGTGATACTTTTGATTTTGATATCGGCGTCACCAGTTTTGACTGTTCTGAAAGTATTGAAGTAAAAGAAGATGTTCCGTCCGCAGTTGATGATTCCGATGCAGGAGATGGTGCAGGAGAGGGCGCAGCGGCCTTCTTACCACGTCTCTTGAATGACGAGCTCATACTTATTGATGGGCGTAAGTGTCAATACATAGTTGCGATAAGTACCATGAATTGCTTGTGTGCTTTTTCCGCCACACTACACGGACAGACGTAATAGTCTTCTTACATAGACCTATCTACGTAACCATGCAATGCAATGACAAGCAATGCGATGCAAAGCAAGCAACTACTGGCACTGTGTCTAATGCTTTCGTTATGGCGGAAGAAACTCAACTCGTTATGTGCCTAGTAGTTACGGCGGAAGATACTCAATTCCACACCTATCATTTGCCCAATGATCTCCATTCAATTTCACATCAGTTGTCAACTTCGTAACCTTACTACCACCCTCATCCTCCTTATCCATCCGTTCAATCTTCAAAATATCATAACTCAAATCAGCCAACCCATTCACCCTCCAAGTCGTCGCATGCTCCTCCAAAGCCTCCCATTTCACCATACACTTCCATTCCTTGTTTTCTTTCAAAAATCCAAGTTTTGTCTTTAGATCCATCATTTCCAAATCTTGAATCGTACCAGACGTCGGACCCACCCATTGTATCCCACACGTTTCTAATCGCTTTTGCATCTCATCATCTTCCCCTCCCCACCCCCAAAACGTGTTGGGGTAGCCATTAATTCGTTTCATATCACTTTCACTAAACGACACAATCCCACCAAAGTATTTGGTATTATTCGAGTATCTATCCCACACTCTGGCTATATGAATCGGTTTTGTTGGAACAGTTGCATACCACTCACTCACATCCGGCTGCGGTAACAAATCCACATCATGAAATATGAATATATTATGTTTCGGAGGATGTTTCACCGATCGTTTGAGTGCATAGTCGAATCCAATGTTGAGTAATTTTCCTCGATTGAATTTGCGTTGATCGTTGGATTGTTCGATGATGTAGATGTGATAGTCTTGTATTTTGTGGGTGGTTATTAGGTTGGTGAGGTATTGTTTCATGTAGGGTATAAATTTGGAGAGATGTTTGGCTCTGTTTTGACTGGTGTGTAGATCTCTGTAGGGTACGATGATGGCTACTGATGGTAATGTTGATGATGATGACTGTGATGTCTTCTTTGATCTCTTCGTTTGTTGTCGTTCCTCCATCATCTTGGCCTTGGTTGCTATAGGATCAGCAGCCTCAGCAGGTGTCGGATAATGCCATTGTGTATGTTTGGAATCTGGATGGTAATAGTACGGCCGGTTGAGTGTCTGAGATATGCCACGCTTCCAGCCGCTGGGGAGGGTGGTGCTTTCTTCGGCCGCCGACATCGTGATTATGTTGTTGTTGGTTGCGGTGTTGGTGATGTTCTTTCACTAGGAGCGGCGTACGGTTTACTCCTCTATCTACTGTTAGCGACCGAGTTGCTACATTGTGCACGTAGAGTTGTGCCTTTTTGTACTATTCCTCCGTAGGTAGACTTGCGCGCGGCGATGGCGGATTTATCTCAAGAACTCAAAACTCTGATGGTTGACCATAAATCCATGGCAGGCAGCCGGTGGGCCGACCATTGCATGCTCGGACAGCTATAAATTCATAATCTACAATGGCGAGTGAACCTGAGATGAATTCATTGGAGACATCCAATAATAATTTCAATGGTATTGCATTCGATACACTGCAAGCACCCCGACTCATTACGAACGGTACAGCTGATAATAATGTAGACAACAACAACACTCCACAACAACTTGCAGTGCAGTCTATGCAAACTACTGAGCATCCCTTGCCAATAATGGAGGCATCGAATAATAACAATGGACTCAACAAACCAGAAGCAACCGCAGAGATTGACATGGAGTTATGGGCCAATAGTCTTGTAGGAAGATGGTGGGAAATTTTCTGGGAGCCAAATGAGGAGAATGACGGTGAGAATGATATTATTGCATCGGGAGATGTAGGTGGTAATATCAATGGTGGTGGAGGTTATCAAGTAGATAATACTACGCAGGATGTGGCAATGAGCATTCGGGGCGGTGGAATCGAAGATGATGATACTAGCAAGAAGAATGGTGTGGTAAAAATGGAAGACACGACTGCTCAATCTTCTGCAAACAATACTCCTGTTACTACTGCTATTGGACAAACTTCGACTGCACAAACTTCGACTGCAGTTGGACAGCAGCAACAACAACAACGGCAAAAGCAAGCTGCAATACCAATACAACAGCGTCAACGACCACGTTCTTCTATAAAGCACAATAAATCATCCACGCAACAAAAACGAAGGACATCACAACAGTCATTGACACAACCGTATCAACATCGTCCACGCTTTTTAGATTATGATGCGACAAAGAAGCAAACTCAGCAGCAGCAACAACAACAACAACCACCTACAGCACAGCCAGTCATCATGACGCGTCCACAACCAGTCATGCTCCCATTGCCACAATCATCAACACCTATTACGCGTCCACAAACAGTAGTCTTCAATGCAGTCTATCACGAACCAAAATTAGGATTATCACTCCGTCAACAACAGGAGTGGGGCCAAGGCACCACCACCACACAAGTCGGCATCACTGAAATATCTCCCAATGCACCAAATGCACACTTGATTCAAGTTGGTGATGTTATTGTTGGGATTAAAGGCAAGCGATTTCCAAGTGTGGGGGTTATTGGTGGGAGTAGTACTGACGATCAACAACGAAAGGCTCATTTCAATCTGGTCGTTACTGCATTGAGGGATACTCCACGACCGATGACGGTTAATTTTGAGAGGAGGTTGATTTCATCATCATCATCATTCAATAATAATACTGGAATTTCGAATTATATGCCAGTGGCGGTGGCGCCTCCTCAGAAGGTAGCAGCTCTGCAATCCGTGGGGGGAAGTGTACAATCAAATCAAATGGCAGTAGTTCAACCTCAACAACAATTGGGTTTAAATAGAGGGGTGGGTCAAACCAATATTGCAATGCCAACTCCAAATCCCCTATTGATACACGCCCACACTACTGCTAGTACTACAGCAAATTCTAGTCACAATAACTACAATCCCAAAGCACCACCAGCAAAATTAACCGAGAGAGAATTACAATACCCACTCGAACCAGCAGCAACGACCGACTTTCCACCAGGATGGAACAAACGAGTCATCCCACGAGAAAACGTATCTGCAGGGAAGAAATCGAATGATACGTATTATTACTCTCCTGTCCAGGGATACAAATTTCGATCGAGACCGGAAGTTCGACAGTTTTTGGAAATGTTGGTTAGGAGGATGGGTGATGAGGTGGGTGCATTTGAAGAATTTCGTCGTGAGAAGAGTAAGAGGCGGAGTGATAGGAAACCTTCGTCGTCATTGCTGCAGTCGTCTACTACAGCGATGGAGGTAGATGGAACTATGGGGGAGAGGAAACGACGTTCAAATTCATTTGATGACGATGATACTCAGAGTGAATCAGACGTAACATCTACAGCTGATGATGATGATGACACAGGGGCGGACGCCATTGATTGGTATGATGGTAAAATTCTCTCCTATGCAGATGGAAACTTTGTTGTTTATTTCTTGGGCGATACAGAAGATGTGACGTATACGATGCCATTGACTCCCAAGATTGTTCGGCCGTCGGTGCGAGCTTGGACGAAGAGGACGCTGGCGTTGCTTTCGTGTGATGTTGATTTGACGAATGAAGGGAGTATTCCTCGTGAGATTGTTGATTCTCTACCTCCTAGTACGGATATTCCGAAGGATGAAAACAAATTAGCATGTGTCGGCGAAAACGGCGACGAAAACAACCATTACATGAGACTGATACAATATGACAAGTTATTGGAAACACAAATACAACTCGCTAAACAACTTTCTCCACATGCTGATGACGACCAAAGTGGTGGTACTGTCGATGGCGAGGATGAGGGCCCGGGTCCTTTTGCAAACAAATCGTATGTGAAGCATTTACGTAACTGCTTGGTAGAGTCAAAGAAGGTATGCGATTGGCTCTCAAAAGAAGTCGATGCATTGAATGTGTTCAAAAGAGTGAATGGTGGGACTCAAGATCCGCTTGCATCTGCACACGTTTCAAAGGATTCTATGCAGTCATTTCTTGTTCATGGTGCTACATTTTTGCAGAGAATTCTCGCTCTCATACCTAACAAAATTGAGGCAGTATCAAATGAGCATCACTCTACGAATGGTAGAAAAAGGAGACGTGCCAACACAAATGAACCGAGTGAACAACAGCAGAACAGTGACAATATCTTACCAATGGTCTCGTCCGATTCTCTAGACGAGGCAATGACTAGCATACTAAACGGATCTGGAGAAGGCAAGCAGCAAATGCTGATGACGTCCACATTGAATCAAATCGTATCAGTGCTGTACCTTGATTTATGGCAGCCTAATCAAGATTGGATCAAAGAGGCTGAAGACATGATATATGGAAAATCTACAAAGTTTTATTCAATTGAGGACATAGAATCGCATGTGCAGGCATCTCAAAAGCTTACTCTGTTTGACATCTCCTCTTGGAGGATTGACTTGGAGGCGAAACTCAACCGTGCTAGATTCTATGAGATGGAGGCATGGAGCGCAATCAAGGCATGCACCGCTCTTGACGAAAGTGGGAATACCGCCGCATCGAGTGACTCGTGTCTGCTGGCATTGAATCGTCTCCAAAATGAGTTATGCTCGACCACACTCGCTGCAGGGGAACAATCGATCATGAGAAACATTAATCCATTGGGGAAGCAATCGGTATCTGCCAATGGCACTCATTCTCTAACTCGAGATGATATTGAAAATGCTGTCAAAACAAGGCAGTGGATTTTAGACTTGATGCAAGCCAAGACATCACGCGAGAGGGCTTCCTTTGTTCAGGTAAGTGATTTGTCGTCAAGCAGGAACTTTTAGTTACCATTTCTTGTCTAACTTTTTCATTGGCATCAGAGTGTCATTGAGCGCTATGTAATGTTGCCTCAGCTACCCTCTCCTCCTTTCAGTGGCTTTGGTGAAAATGCATCTGATCCAACTACCCTTTTGAAGGAAAACACAAAAGATTCAATCTCTGTGCTCTCGGCTAATTGTTATTCTCACACTCACATTGTAGGCAACATGGCAGCTAAGCTCTCCAGCAGTATGCAAAGTACGTCACAAGACACTTCTCTCCGAACGAAAGAAGGTGTTGCGTCGGCACTCGCTGAGCTGAGACAATTACCAGTTTTGTCTGTGGTTGAGGAAAAGTTACATGCTCGACATCAGCTCATTGATTGGAATGTAAA
The DNA here is from genome assembly GCA_030544225.1 of Skeletonema marinoi. NCBI lineage: Eukaryota > Bacillariophyta > Thalassiosirophyceae > Thalassiosirales > Thalassiosiraceae > Skeletonema > Skeletonema marinoi. The sequence continues at coordinate 5,295,318 of CM060485.1, read as the reverse complement.
GGCCCTCCAAATGAAAGAGAGCATAACGACGACGGGAAAGCAGCAGTTTCAGATATTGGAAAAATTGCACAATGAGTTGTCAAGCATCTTGAACATGAAAAACTGCCAGGACGTGAGACCCAATGAATACATTGAAAGAGAAGTAAAGTGGTTTGTGGCTGAAGATGTAAAACTTATTTGTCCCGAATCTGGAACTTGGGTACGAAATCAGTACAAGAGAGGGTGCGACTGGAGACAGAATTACCTTTCAATCAAATCAGTGCTTCAACCGTATGGGTATAATTTTGGAGAAATCTTGTCAAGCGCTTCTGCTGGCAGCGTATCAGATGTTGATGTGTCAAGAATAAAGAATCTCTTGGTTGACCACGATACTTTGGATTCGTGTTTCGTTGAAGAATGCAACCATCTTCAGGAAATCCAAAAAGTTGTGAATGGTTGGGCTGCTGCGGTAAATCAGGTGTTAGTAAATGACTCGTGTCATTTGGAAACACGATATAATGAACTTGTGAAGGTTGAAGCTTCTCGTCCGAAAGGCATCATAGCAAATCCTCCTCGACATGTTGTTGATTTGTGGGTAAGGGTATTGAAATGGGGCCTGGACCTCAAGACTGGAGTTGAATCCATTACTGAAAAGCTATTGGAATGGAAAGCCGTTCCATTTCAACCGCATGAATTATCCCAGGATGCAGAGTTCCATGAGTCTGTTAGGCTGACCAAATTGCTTCTTACATCAATTATTGTTGAGGGTCAAGATTTCATGTTGTCAAAGGACATAATATTGCCACCACTCCTGTCGCAACTACGGAGCAAAACAATAGCATCTTTTTCAAATGGGAATTGCGCAAGGTTGATAAGCAGGAAAGAGGTTGTTGAATCCAGTACTCATGGAGAACTTCTATTGAGCCGTGTCATTGGTGCGGAGGCTGACCTTCAATCAGGATTTCCACTGCAATTTGTTCGTGATATATTTTGGAGGATCATGGCTTGTTCATTAATACAACATTCCAACACCAATGGAGGCAGAGTAGACTTGAATGATGTTAAGACATTGTCCACACTCTGTGTTCGTGATTCGAAAGTGTCATCATCAGTAAACAAGCTCATTGGCAATGCTGAACAGCTGCAAAGAAATGCTACAAATGTCGTGGCCACATGTTTAAAGTTGTTACAGATGAACTGCTTTCTACATCAAAAAGAGTTGCGTAAATGTTTGGTCGATTTGCAGAGTATACAATCTGATTTCAAAAGCCAAGAGTTCGAGTCTGCGGCTAGATTACTGCGGAGTACTGGTGTCGAAACGATGATAACAGCAAAACTAACAAGTGTGACTTGGCTCGTCGACACTTTTTCACATCCCATTATATTTGATTCTGTGAATGGGTCGGAGCAAAGTCATTCCATTGATCGAATCTCAGTAGATGATCTTCGGTTACTGAATGAGAGGAATCCTGTTAGTGTGATCTCGCGAGGTGGTAATGACCTGGACAAGGAGGTTCTTCGTGTTTACAATCTTGTAAAAGATCTTCATCATCGTGCGCAAGAGTGGCAAAACACTGCGAGATCACTCATCAACTTCAATAAGGGTTCAACTGTTTCCGAAATTATCAAGGTTGAAACGATCGAAGCACTTACCCAAAGTCTCATTCTATCCAAGGTCACGTGTCCGGAGCTAAGCATTCTCAAAAACGCTGCATCGGTTGCTCTTGAAGTCAAAGATAGGCTTGTAAGTGAGCTTTTTCGCGACGAATATCATGGAATTGATGTGAACAAGGGTCGCCTTCCTGAGAGAAGTTCGCTTCTTGCTGCCAGTGGAGACTTTCTTCTGTATCGTTTTACAGGCGGTGAAATGTATTCTGCAATTGAGAAAGCCTTGAAGTCTCTCAAAGAGATATCCTCTCAGCTATTGGTAACGACAGAAGACAAGGCGACCGTTGATTGGATGGTGAAAGTTTTTGATTGGGTAACTTTATTGCGAGATGCTGTCACTGATCAAACGGCAGTTGAAGGTCCCAACAATATGCGGCTTGTGCTGAAAGTTGATCATGCATTATCCATTTTGGAGCATGGACATGCAGTATTCTACAGCATTCCAGATGAAGTTCAGCAGCAACTCTTCTTGAATAAAATTACTACCAAAATCTTGCCCAGAAAAGTTTCCGTTGAGATGATGAAGCAGAGCACGTTTACCCTCGGTCTGAGCCTACTAAGATGGAGTGCTATGCTATTTGAATGTCTCAAAGTCGACCTTGATAGTCAGGATAGCTGGAAAGAGGCTGTCTTGCATGTAATTGAAACGTATCAGATGTTTGAGGCGAACGGATTGGTTTCGACTTTTGGTAGAGTCACCGAATATAACGACCAAGTCAAGGAGTTGGTTTCGGTGGCGGCAAACTTGGTGATTCAAGACGACGATTTGATCCGATCCTTGTTTCGTCTATCCAATAAGATCAGTAATTCGGACGTCTTCAAGAAGCAATTGGAGTTTGAAAGAGTTGCGTTTGAAGAACGGCGTTTCGCATTGGAGAAAAATCGGTTCGAAGCTCCATCAAATATTGTGAACGCAAGGAATGATCACCTTGATAGTCTTCTAGCAAGATTATCTTCTTCTCATGAAGTTATTGCCGTTCAAGATGATGAAGATACTTTATTTCTTGCTAATGATGCAAGTGTACGTGATAAAAGTCGTCTATTTCTGGAGAAGAGTCTGTTCAAAGGTGTAGAAACACTTGGTATGGAATTAAGTCAACAAACTCGTGATTTTGTTAGCAATCTTGCCTGGGAGCTTGAGTTAGCTATTTTCATGAAGTATTGCTCTAACGAAACGCTATCGAGTGAGTATCGAGAGAAAGTGCGAAGCCTGCGGTTCAACTTACAAGACCCCAAGAATCCAATGCTCTGCACAAGAGTTGTATCCGGACAGTTAGAGATCCCTGACCTGATTGTAATGTCTACGGACGCATTGGCAAGTAAACAACTGAAGCAGATTCGGCAACAAGTTGTACAAGATGCAATTAAGAACGTTGTCATATCACCAGGTTCCAACGAAGCTTCCTCGGGGATCACAAGTGAACTGGCAAAAAAGATTCGCATTGAATCTATGAAGAAATCCAGCAATATCACGGAGAAAACAAGTAGTACTCCGCATAATTCACCAGCGCCAAACAGTGCCAATTCACCGGGGTCCGCTTCCTTTTCTCCGATGCAAGCTGATCCACCGATGCTAAGCACATTCAATAATAGTACTGTCAGTGAATTGTTAGCTGCAATCCCTCCTCCGCCCATGCTTGGCAACGAACGCCCAGCACAGTCATTGAAACCTCCAACGTTGGATAATGATGCTCCTCCGTCGATGATGATGTATCCTCCTCCTCCTCATGAATCCTCTTCTTTCGAAACCTCCCACTCTCACCACGGGCACCATATTCCATCACAGGATGGCTCTGAAGAATTTTCCTTCACAATATCACGATTGAAGGTTTCATTCACCTCCAAAATATTCATTGATCAAAGTTGCGAGTTTCAGCTTGATGGCTTCCTACCTACTTCGCTGGTCGAAAAGGGACGACTCCCTGTTGATGAATTCAACAAGTTCGTCAATGAAAAATCAAGAAGCGGCAAATGGAAAGTAGTCATCATGAAGTTGTCATCAATGAGTGGCGGTGAAAACACGAGTAGCTACAAGAGATTTTACAAGGAATACGAGTCACTCCGGCGCATTTGTATGTTTCAAGTGTCGGATACAACCAAAGTCTTTTTGATTACACCCAAGTTTCTTCGAATTTGCAAGTGTGTCAACAGTTTGAAGGATCTTAGCCGTACAAGCACTTACGTCGTTGTGACCACGAAAGAACCTTTATCGTACTGCCAAAGCAATTAGATAATGTCCATAAGTATACATAACATGAACTTTCGTAACTGGCGGTGGTATTCCAATAAATGCGATAGGTAAGACTGAGAAAGCTAATGAAGACTTATAAAAGTACATGTTATACATAAAATGGAGCTTGCCATACTGCCTCGATCCAGGGCGACATGCAGTAGATTGTAAGCACAAAGAATACAACAGCAAGAAAGATTGATATTGGTAACGCTGGCAGTGCTTTATGATACACGGCCAATAGAACCAGCGTCCCACCTAGCCCCATCAGTATCGATATGAAGCAAGCCACGAATGCAGCAAAGCTATTTTCAGCTGCTTTGGATACCAAAACACTGTAAAAGATAAAATCTCCCAGTCCCAGCTTGATGTTGTTATCACCTACCGACTTGGCAGCGCTTTTCACCACTTCCAATACTTTGCCAGATTCATTGACCACCAATGTCCTGCGCAGTTCTCCATCTTTATTGTACACTACATATCGAATTTCATCCTCATCGTCATTGGATGTAGATTCGATTCTTCCACCTCCCCGTGGAAACTTTACTTCGACGTTCTGTTGTAGTTCCTGGGGACTGAATTGCTGTTGTAGATATGAGGTTGGTGATGATGTATCTAATGAGGTGATAGTGTGCAATGCTGAATTGCGAATGACAAGAGGTAGCTTGTATACTCTTGCGATGGCCAGCGGTATTATTGCAGTACGTGAATGGGATGAGGTCGACATTGATGTCCTGACAGCCTCTTCACTCGTCATGTGTGAGTTGGCTACTGATGATGTGGATGTGGATTCTCTTTGTGCAATTGTCACTTGAACTTGTTGACTACTCGACTTGGATATGACAGCTTCACTTTGGTGCGGTGCTCTTTCTATTGCCACTACGGAATCAGTATTTCTTTCTCTAATACCATCTGCAACACTGGTTGGACTAGCATTGGCGTCATTTCGGCCCCTACTACTTCGTTCTTCGCTACGATTGTTGGTTGTAGTAGCTGCAGCATCAAAGGCGACATTGTTATTACGACGAGAAGCCTGCCCAGGCCGAGTGGCATTATCCGGCAATCTTGCTTCATACAATAATCCAGGCATGGCCGGAGCATCATCCTTCGACATTAACTTCACCAACGCCTTCAATGGTCCACACGGAGTCAAGACAGCAAACAAATCATAGAGTGCCAACATCACAAGTAGCGCCCAAGCCATCCAATCATTAAAATAGGACAATTGCCACGCCACAATCACCGACGTAAACACCAAATAGGCCTGATTAATCACCTGCGGTATCCCCTTCTGGTAAAAAATCGCCACCGTTCCCACAACCGCAAAATTGTACATGGTCACATAATACGACAACTGATCCACCATCCATTGATACTTGTAAATCGCCACATTCCACATTTGCCCCCCTAAAAATCCCAATAGGACAGTCGACGCAATGACCATGTACCCACCCAACACCTTCATACATCGATACTTGTACAGAATCACCAATAAAAACGTCATCCCACCAATCACACAAACGATAATCAAACTGTTGGCGAGGCCCAATCCCAAACTTGCCATGGCAGACGTATCTTCTGAAATGGTGAATACTTGATAGGTTTGCGCCAATTGTTGTTCGCCTGCTGCTTTGGTGGCGGGTGTGTTGATGTAGTGGACTGAGAGGGCGGTGAGTATCATTGTGATGCTGACTGGTTGGACTATTGCGTGGAAGGAGGATGTTGCGTAGATTAGTTCTTCGAGGGATATTCCTTCGTTGTTAGTGGTGGTGGTGGTGTCGTCATGGTTGTTGCTGGGAAGGTTGTTGTGGAAATTTGGTTGATTTTCTTCGTCGGATGAAGTCACTGCCGCGGCAGCAGCAGATGTTGCCGCTGCAGAAGAATCACCGGCAATTGTCGATCGATAGTTATTGTGGCGAAAGTTTACCTTGGTGGTTTGTTCTGCATTTGTGATTGGATGATGCTGTGCATGATGTAATGATGGTAGTCTCGGATCGAGGTGTGAAATGGAGGCTTCCATCATTGGATCGATTATATTTGCGAGCTGCTGCTGCTGCTGTGTCATGGTTTGATATTCTTTGGTGGTGCTCTTTGATTTGATGCTACTTTAATCGTTAGTGCGGATAATAAGATGAGTAGATAAGAGCCACGCCCTCGTGCACGACCTTTTGCCATGGTCGTTGGTCGTGTCAAGAGTCAAAAAAGCAATAAAATGATTCGACACGAATTGGGACCAAAGCTACCTATTGGGATGGGATGCTACAGCCTCGTAGGTGACCTGATGAGGTCCAATAATTTGGGCTTGCAGCTTGCAGCCACCATTCAGCCACCATTCAGCCACCATACTTATCCTCCCCTTGCCGCATCCGCATCTTACCTGCGAATAAGTTAGCCTGTTCATCCATTGAACATAGACAGGTGCAGGTGTACCTCCTAGCAATGAATGAGACCAAGCGAGTTGGAATCAGCTGGCAGTTCAAATCTTCTATCCAACTTTATTATCATCGCTTCGTAACGAGTCTTATACTCGATCAAATCTTAAAGGAGGTAGTTCTGATCCATGCTATGCAATAGACCCAACATCTTGGTCCGATTGGATTTGAAACACAACTCGTTCGTGTGCAATTTCTCTATCAGTGTACACCTTATGATAACCATAGAGAGTCGCTCGATTAAAAGTCTTGCTGTAATGCTCTCTCTTCGAGTCTTTATGACCATCATCAGTGCCAGGCATGTCAGTGGCTGCCACAATCAGATTGTTGTCCATCCATGTAAAGCGATGAGCACCCATATCTCCTTTGTTTTGATTCAATATTACCGTCCTTCCAGGAACTTTGACACTTGTTACATTCAAATCACCATGCACAAACGATTGCTGAAGGGGACGGCCAGTAACTTCATTGACTGCCATACCAAGAATGCATGGCCCGCCGGGGAAGAGGTCGGAATGTGAATGAAGGATAGATAGCTCTGGATCATTGCACATAATTTGATCATAGTCAACCACAGTAAATCGATTGCGGATGTTGTGAACGACACGGTCAATTACTCGAGCAAGGTATGGATGAGCAGGTGCTGCTGCCATCATACCGTTCCATAAACATATTCGACGATCAGGTGTTTGCCCCGGTTCATCCACAGGAACCATGAATCCAACATCGGGTGGGACGGCAGCATCTAGATTAGACTCCAGCATGATGTCCACGTCAGCGTAGATACCACCTTTGATCAACAAGACACAGTATCTAAAAAGGTCAGCTTTAAAGGCTCCAGGATTGATAGAGTCATATGCATCCTTGACCTCAGGCGGAAAGTGCAACGATAAAAACTCTCCAGCAGCATCATCATCGTAAAAATTGTATTCCCAACCCGACTGTTTCCAACTTTCAATCAAGCGAGACATATTCGGATACTTCTCCGCTGTCACTGGTTCAAACCAAGTCTGATGAATTATTCGCGGAATCATTCGCTCCTCCGCCTTCCTGAAATGCGGCCCACTGATAGTCAACACTCTCTTCACTGGCTTCTCCTTCAACTCAACTGTACATAAACTCTGACAAAAAGTAGGACATGCATGTGCACACGTCTTACAGTTCGCTCCTCTATCGTTACCAAGGCAACCAAGACATGATCTATTGGGTAATGCCTCCCGTGCATGTAACAGATCGTACGCGTTTGGCGTAGTTTCATTAGATCCCGATTGGAAGGGCACAGTGAGTAATGGAGAAGATTTGTCATCACGAATGGTTGCAATATATTTTAGCTCAGATATTGTGTTGGGATCAATTTCAATGTCAGTTGCGATTGTCTTCGCATATGGTTGCTTAAGAGGAATGTGTGTTTCGTTCTCGCGTTGGCCATTATGAGAAGGAGGGAGGTTTGTATTGTTGGCAAAATCTTGGAGGTGGCTATCAAACTTGTAGTTGTAGTGAACTTTGGCCATGTAAATAAAATTTGTGGCCAACAATGATGCGACTAGGCATAGACTATTGTACTTGAATCGGGGAACAAGTCTCCAAGATAGAGTTCGAGTTGTGGACGAGGATGATGTTGATAGAGCCATGATTCTGTTGTTGCAAAGATTAATTGCATGCAGCAGCACTTTGGCTTGGCGTTTTAGATTAATAAAGCGCCGGCTATTTCCTCAAGTAAATAGTAGATCAATCTGCTCAGTATGAAGATTACTCTGCTCGCTTGCCGTAGATTTGCTCAAAATAGGTTGTGTTCATCGCGTCTCTCAAATTGTTGATTTCTTCAGTCGACAAGTGATGACGTCATGACATGTAACGTTACATTGCTGTTACTGTGACATTCATCCAAGAATCTGCTGCTGCTAACTTCGATCTGGAGCGGATAATCCAAACCGATTCTCGAGCTTGGCTCTGTCGCCATCTCTCACGCAAGCATCAATTCAAGAATGGTCCACCTAAGTATCACTCGACACGTCGTCCAGCTTGTCCTTCTTCCCATACAATACCAGCTAAACCTAAACAAAGTGGTACGACTCGGGCTTGTACATTTCTTGTTGGTACATAGGTACAAGGTACATATGATGTTGGGTGTCAATGTCGAGGACTCCCATTTCGCTCAACGCATATATGGCGCGTTGAGCCACTCTCTATGCAACAACCATGTCGGCAACGCTGCCAATCTCTGTCGGCAGATGGCGTGCCAGAGAGGTGAAAACACACACTTTTGAACTACTTGTGAACCACCGCGCACGGACAAAAGCGAGGAGACCAAGCGGCACCGTAGTGTGGCGACTACATCATAACACCAGCTCAAGATGACGGTCGGGATTGCAAAAAAACAACTGAATAATCCACTGATGGGGAGTGCCTCCTCGATGTACTGCAGCCGCAAGCGCAACATCCTCGTGCTTCGTAGCTTGACTCTGCTGCTCCTCGCCTTGCGAATGTGGTTACCAATGACATCTTTCGGAGGGGGGTCAATGGTATCCCACCCTAACAACAACCAGAATCAGCAATACTCTCACCAGAACCAGAAGGCTGCACGCCTCGAAGCATCGAAGAGCAACAGTACCATCAGCAGCGCCGTGGCGGAGCTTCCGTCGGCATTTACGATCCGTCCAAACCTCACATTTGCATGTTACCGCGGTGGATCAACACTGGAAACCTTCCACTCGTTCGTTCCACTTCCGAACAACGCGGGATACCATGTAATATACAAGGTGAACAAAAAAGACAAAACATTGCCCTCCGGACGGGCACAAAGTATCGAAACGATGCAGCTATCTCCCACATTTGAACGTAATGAAACAACTAGAAAGATCTTGGGTGAAAGTAGCTTCGTGAATAGTGGTGGGAAGGTACAAAGACAGAGTGGTCTGAGTGATCCACGTGCATTCTTTTGGAATAATAGTGCGTATGCATTGGCGTGGAGGATTAATAGAAAAGATCATGACAATTTTCTTTATAATCTCGGCACTGGTGAAGAGTTTCCGCTGAACCATTGTATTCGTGGCTAGTGAGTGAGACATCTTGTGTTTGTTGTTTTTACACTGTTTTATGCATGATAATTTGTACCAACTGCATCTTTTTACCAACATATCAAACATGACACACATCTCATGTTCATTAATCTTTCGATTTTCGATACCTTTTTGTTCAACAGCCGCGGCAAAAATTGGGTTCCGCTAGTTTATCATGAGCAGCTATACATCGTCCACCGCTTATCTCCACATCTAATGTATTTCAAGTACGATGCACACAATGGATGTCAGGAACCCAGCAAGAATGAGGAAAACAAAACGAGTATTGATGAATGGCGAGGTGGGTCCAACTTCGTACCCTTTGGCCCAACCTCAATGATAGCGCTCGGCCATCGAACCATAAACGGCAATACGCACGTACCCTATTTGATACACGTAGACATGACAGAAACAAACGAAATTCAATCAACAAGGGCACGTAAGCGACAATTGTTACTAACCCAGGACAAGAAGAAGAATTGGTCGGGAATACTAGATCCAACTTCGTTGTGGTGGGACGAAGATGGAAAGTTGTGGATGGGTACCACTCGTACTTCAGGCAGTTGGAAAAAGTGTTATTTCAAAGATAGAGATGAGTGTGTGTTTAATATGACGATATATGAGGTGGAGTTGAAGTACAATACTGATACTGATACTAGAATAAGCACCACTTGAAGCTTGAAGCACATGCAAATTACAAAACAACTCCTCAAGATGATGATCAAGCCAATCACCTCACTTGTTGAATCTAAAAACTTTACACACAACATTAGTAGAAGTAGTAAGCTTATTAGTAGCTATCGTCTCTATTGTGCGGCTTGTCAATTTCCTGGTGTTGCTGAAGTCCCAACTTCAGCTTCTCAGCAGTCAAAGACTGTCTACGTTGGAAGCTGAGATATCACTTCTTTCGTGCGTTGATTTTCATCGTGGATACAGCCAAGCATCACGGCGAGTACTACATTGTCTTGGTTCCTACCTGCCATGACAATAATTGATGTTTCAGCTCACGAGGATAACAGCTCAGCTCTCATTCTACAGCCTCGTAGGTGACCTGGTGAGGTCTAACTTGGGCTTGCAGCTTTCAACACATTTGACACCATTCCGTAGCTAACGCTGTCAATGTAGCAGTAACAGCTTCTAGAGTGGAAGAAGCACCTCGCGGCACACACTCCATGTATTCAATTCAACACTTCTTTTACTTTCATTCGTTCTACCCTATACTATGTCTTCTAATCTACAACCTGAAGCCTGACTGGTCACCCCTCGCTATCACAAACAATGACAATTTAGCGGCTTCGAAGAATCTCAAACACCAACTCAACATTACTCCGTGCCATATCCTCAAACGCATCCGTCTTGGACACAGCCTCAAAATGCGACAGCACATACCCCAACGCTTTACCTCGCAATGATACAGCTGAGTGAACATCAGCCGTATGGAAAATCGTCGCTGCATTCTCCACCGTCATTGATTCCAACAATCTACGCTCACACATGGATTGCAATCTCGGAATTGCAAACAAGTCTGCTGCCACGAATAACTCCATTGCTATATCCAGGGGGATATCCACATCATCCGTGTACAGATACTCGAGCACAACCAAGAAGATGCGATGACGAACAATCTCAAGGTGAACTACAGCTTGTTTCGACTCGGACATGTTACCAAGCAGCATTGCTTTGAAGTAGGGGCATCTCATCAACATGAGTTTGTGTGCTCGGACGGGGATTCCTTCTACCATGAGTGTAATATCAGACAAGGACATGGCATCTTCATCATCTAGGAAGGATCGCAAGTCGGCAAGGAGTGATGGTGGAGGAATGTCCGTCTCGAGGAGATCATCTGCTGCCAAATCATACTTGACAAAGTCGTTTAGGCGATGACTGCCATCGTAACCTCCAAAGACGTAAAAGGACCCATTGTGAACAGCCCCGACGTGACAAAACCGATGGACGGCAATCCCCTCTCCACTCATTTGAGGAATCTGCCTCCACTTCGCCGTTCGTGGCATCAATGAAGATGGACCACCACCATCCTCTGGTCCATCTCCTGCTGGCGGTTCTGCCACCATCATCATCTGACTACTACTACCACCATTCGATTCATCCAATAACACAGACGAAGCTTTCGATGGAGGTAGCATTAGTTCATGCAGATCATTCATCGCACTCCCCGTCGAACCACCAAACACAAACACCGAATCCTTATACACCACACTCACATGACTATCCCTTGGTAATGGCGCAACACCATCAATCACCAATAACCCCCAAGTATTATTCACAAAGTCAAACGTATGCACATCCGCCAAGTGTCGCGTACCATCATGTCCACCAAATAAAATCATGGTATCTTCATGAACACATGCGGTACTACGATATCGTGCACGTGGTGATCGACCAGATCCGAACACTGGACGCCAGGCGGATTCGAGAAAGTTGAATTCGTGAAAGTCGCTGCGGTAGGATCCATCGTACCCTCCGAATACGTACATGCAGTCGTTGTAGACTACTGCGGCGTGTGAGTGGCGGGGGGAGGGTGGATCGTGATATTGTCGTATTACTGCTGCTCCTGCTGCTCTTTGTTGTTGTTGCTGGTTGTTTTGGTTTTGGTGCTGCCCATCTGCATCTAAGTTGTTGTTAAGTACCTGCTGCTGCTGTTGTTGCTGTGGAACATTCCCACCTCCACCACCACCAGCATCAACATTGATAATATTCAAACCAGCACCAACAGTAGCATCATCATCGCCAATCCCACCACCACCACCAGGACTCATTCGTGGTAAAATCTTCCTCCAAACCAACCGATGAACATCAAACCCATACAAATCACAAACACGTGAGGTGCCATCAAACCCCCCAAAGATATAAAATGTCGAATCGTGTACTACTGCCGCATGACGATCACGTGGTGTGGGTACAGTCCCAGTTGCAGTGGCAGTGTTGTGATGTTGACGATTTATTTGTTGTTGTCCTGGTGGATCTTGCCTTGCTCCATTATTATTATTATTATTATTATTGTTGTTGTTAGTGTTACCATTCTGAACAGTCCCACCCACCAAATGACTATTCAGCGTAACAATCTCCCTCCAACACTTGGTAGTAAAATTATATTGATAAAAGTCATTGACACGATGATGTCCATCATATCCGCCAAAGACGTAGAGAGAGTCGTGTACGACGGCTGCGGCGTGGAGGGAGCGTTGACAGGGTGGTTGAGAGGAGGTTGTGAGGAGGTCGGATCGGACTTTGGTCCAGCCTTCTTTTTTGGGTGCGGAGGTGGAGGAGGTTGTGGTGGTGGATTGATGGTTTTGGTAGGCCCATTGAGATGCGGCGTTGTGATTGGATTGTTGGTATTGATGTACTCGTTGTTGTTGTTGTTGCTGCTGCTGTGCCGATGATGATGCTGCTGGTGGTTGCTGTTGTTGACGAGGTGGAGGTCGATTCAAGTCAAAGTTGTTCAATGAATTGTTGTTGTTGTTATTGCTTCCAATAGAGGTAGATTCCAAACGCTCCGCCAATCCTCCCAGTGCACTCGCTGCAGCATTAGCAGGAACGGGTGCCGATCGAAGAAATGATGCCGTCAACGGTGAAGTCGATGATGATGCAGCTGCAGCAATTGTCGCAGCAGTTCGATTGGATGCCAATTGACGTAATGCACTCTGTCCAGCAGATGCAGGTGGTGGTGGATATTGATGATGATTATGATGAGTTCTTCGGGATGGTGATGTGATTGGAGAGCCCTGTCTGCTTCTGGATCGTGTGCGAGAGAGCATCTGTTGATGTTGATCGCCACCACTTCCGTTATCGCTGATGGGGCTGATGTTGCTGTTAAACCCTGACATTGTTCTATAGTGATGATTATTTGGGTTTCAAGTTGTTCCTACTGCGTTTTATGACATGGTTGTTAGTTTTGTTTCCTCGCGTGCGCTTTGAGATTATTTGGTTCAAGTGTCAGATGTGTCGTTTCGTTGCCGTTGCGACATCTGCTCTCATATCACTTCGATTAGCCACGCTCCGTCTGTCCCTATGTCGGAATCAATACACGTTTACGTCACCGCACCGGTTCGCACCAACCATTTTTCCGCCTCCCCATGGAAAATTCAGAATTGTCATTGTTGTGCACTACGCTACACGACACTAGGTCTACTATTGTACTAACTAAAACACAACACAAAGTCAAAGAACAACATTAAATGGAACAATCGAAACCAAACAATAATAACAATGGGGGCGTAACTGAATCTTCTTCTTCTGGCCGCTCCTCCAGCGGTGGTCGCGGTGGGAGGGGCGGACGAGGAAGAGGGCGTGGAAGAGGTGGACGTGGCGGTCGTGGACGGGGACGTAATAAGGCGGCTAATGCTGGCCATACTGATGATGTAGGTGGTGAGGAGGCTACTACCAGTGGTGGTAAATCGCAAAGAGGAGGTGGACGTGGCCGTGGAAAGGGCAGAGGAGGTGGAAGAACTTTTACTACGGATGGTGTAGGAGAGGAGGAAACAAGAGGTAGAGGAGGACGTGGTGGTGGAGGTCGTGGAAAATCTCGTGGACGTGGACGCAAGAATAATAATAATCATCGTGGTGGTGGCGGAAGAGGTGAGGATGATCGTAACAACAACCACTCGTCAGCGCTAACTGAGAACAACGATGGTGTTGTTTCAGCTGCAGCAACGGCAGCAACATCGAATTTCACTGCACAATCATCATCATCGTCTGCAATCGGAAGAATGTCAAACAGCAACAACAATGCAAACAATGATGTAGGAGGCACATCCTTATTTGATATTGGCAATATTGCACTCTCTCCTTTCATTTCTGCACCACCAACGACATCCACCACTGCACAATCATCATCACAACCGCCAGCAGCACCAACAGGAGGTGCAGCTGCAGCAGTCAGGTCATCCTCCGTCCTAAGTGGAGGAGGGGGAGTCGTATCATCTCACCCACCCATCTTCATGACTCGGATGAACACTCATCTATCCTTGGATGGGTTCAATGATGACAATGATGATGGCATGCACAATGGAGACGAGGATCATATTGCCGAACAGTTGGCTGCGGGTCTATTAATTGATGATGGAGATGATGACGATGATGATGGTGTGAATATTGGTATCACATCCCCTATTGTGGAAATAGTCGAACTTGAAAGAAGATATGGAGAAGAAAAGAAGGTTTCTGACAATGATGAGGAGGAGGATCAAGATTTGGTTGGTGGAATTTTGCCACCGCCATTATTGTCATCCAAAGGAAAGACGCAATTTGTTAAGTTACCCACTGGATTCTCAGTTGGTATGGGTGGAAATGTTGTTACGGAAGATGAGGTGACGCGTCAACAGATTGTTGAGAAGGAGCAGGAGGAGGAGGTTGGCAATGAAGATGAGTCGGTGTTACCACCTCCTGCTGCTATTACTGCAGATGAAAAAGTACCGAAAAAGAAGAAGCGGAATCAAAAGAAGAAGGGAAAGAATAATAAAGATCGTGATGGAAACATTGATGAGGAGGAGGTTACTAATGTGGATGGAGGAGAAATTGAAGCGAAGCAACCAGCTACAGCATCCGATGCAATCAAGAAACTTAAAGCGCAAGAGGTGTCAATCGGGTCTGCCACAAAGGTTCAGATGAAACGATCAGAGTCGGCGTTGTCTCTATCCACTAAAAATAGTGCCGATGATGGAAGTGCTCCTGTCATCAATCTTTTAGGGGGAGCAAATAAGAAAATCACTGGAAAAGAAAAGGACAAGGGATCGAAGAAGGGAAAGAAATCCAAGGGTAAAAACAAGGCATTGGGGAATGACGAGGCGGCCAATCTAAAAGCGGCACGTCATTTCAATCGCTCGGTCCGTTCGTGTGTGGAACGTTCTGACCCTGATGGGATGGCGGAAATATTGAGAGATAAACGCAATCATCATTTTGCATTGGACAGTCATGTCTTGGAAACGGTCATGAAAGCGTACGTTATGGCAGCCATGTTTGAAGATGCCTTGTACTGTCTTCGTAATTGTGCCCTTCCTGGAACATTGAGCACGATTCAAACAGAACGGATCTTGCAATGTCTTCCTCAAAACTTGCGCAACTCAAGTGCCTACACTGCTGCAGATATGATCAATGCATTGTGTATTGCCACTGAGTTTGATCAACCAACAACTCGTACATACTTCATGCGTATTGTGCGTGGTATTGCCTTGGAGTTTTTGGAGGAAGCCACTTCGGCGCGTGATCGTATTTGTTCCGCGCCTTGTGAACGTCTCGTGCGTTCTGCTTCTTGTGTTGTGGATGCCCGTCTTCGCCGTGGGAAGAAGCCTACTGATCTTGTCGTCAATCCAGGTCATCAACTTGGGGTGTTTATTCCTGATACTCTCGAAAATCGTGGCATGCAATCAGGTGATGCAGTGTCTATCTTGCCTTATGCCGGTCCTTACCCTATGAGTGCCGAGAGTCTTGATCGTAACATGATTGAGGCTACGGTTACAAATGCTCAGCCTCTCGTGCTGCGCCTTCAGGACAAAGGCAATGCTGACTTGCATCAGATGCTTCTTGAACCTGTCGATGGCAACGTGTATCGAATTGATAAACTTGCCAATCGCATGGGGTTCAATCGACAACTTTCTGCGGCAGTTTCAGTTTGCAGTCCGCTACCAAAGGACGAGGATGATGTGTACGTGGTAGATAGACGCCGTCCAAGTCCTGAGTTGATGCGTGCCATTAGTGCAATGGATGAGAATATTGATCGAGTTATGATGGCTGGAGGGAACTTGAATTCTCAGCATGGAGGTCTAGGTAACATGACGAGCACTGCTGCTATTTGTTCAGAAGCTGTTCCATGGAGTCTATGTGATTCAAGGAATGCGAGTAATCAAGATTCCATTCGTGAGGAGTCACGTCTGGCTTTGGAAAAATACGGTGCTCTTGAGGGACTCAATGCATCTCAAAGACTTGCTGTGCAAGGAGCAGCGTCTAACCGACTTACTCTTGTTCAAGGTCCCCCAGGTACGGGTAAGACCGCTGTGGCTATTCGAATTTTGCAGCACTGGGCAAGACTTGCACTGGCTGACGCAAAGCCAGGAGAAAATCCATCACCCATCCTTGCAACATCTGACTCCAATATTGCAGTTGATAACTTGGTCGAAGGTTGTGCTAACGTTGGCCTTCGAGTTGTTCGTTTGGGGCGCCCTGAGGCCATTCGGCCCGAGCTTCTTCGCCATTGTATTGACCGTCCTTCGGACAATAAAGGAAATGGGGGTGGTTGGTCAAATTACAGTGGCGTGTCTCCTTCTGCATTTAAAGAAAGGATGAAGACACTCAAGAATGCGCAGGTTGTCTGCTGCACATGCATTGGGTCTGGAGGAGATATTTTGGATAGTCTGACGTTTGAGCGAGTCATGGTTGATGAGGCTACTCAAGCCACTGAGCCAGCTGTTCTCGTACCACTGACAAGAGGCTGTCGCCAACTTGTATTGGTCGGTGATCACTGTCAGCTTCCACCTACTGTCCTCAGTACTAGGGCAGAGGAGGAAGGTCTTGGAGTTCCTTTGTTTTCACGCATGGTTGCGTGTGGCGTTCCTCCCTTCATGCTTGACACTCAGTATCGTATGCACCCAGCTATCTCAATGTTTCCCTCAGACCTGTTTTATGGTGGAAAGCTTAACGATGGCGTAACGCCTCCCGAGAGGAGGCCCCTACAGGGTTTCCCATGGCCAAGGGAAGAATTTCCAGTCGCTTTCATTCCTGTGACAGAAAGTTTTGAGACTGATGACGGCGTTAGCAAAGCCAACGAGGCGGAGGCTGTGGAAGTGTGCAACGCTGTTGTATCTCTACTTGAGGGAGGACAATGCACCGTCTCTGACATTGCAGTGGTTACCCCCTACGCAGCACAAGTGCGTCTCATACGTAGACAATTGCGTGAAGTCCTACCGCGGGGGCCTCCTTTTGTGGAAGTCTCTTCTACAGATGGTTTCCAAGGTCGTGAGAAGGAGGCTGTTGTCTTTTCTGCTGTGAGGAGCAATACTTACGGCGCTGTAGGTTTCGTCTCGGATTGGCGTCGTATCAACGTCTCGTTTACTCGTGCGAGACGAGCGCTAATTGTTGTCGGTAATCCTGATACGCTTAGGCGTGGAGACCCTGATACGTTCGGTGCGTGGATTTCTTGGGCGGATGCACACGGGGTAAACATGACAAATCCTGGAAAGCCGCGGGGTAGATACGAGCCAGAAGTTCTGCGCAAAGTTCGTGGAGGAACAACAGCAGCAGAAATGTTGAAGCATGTATTGGAGCGTCAGCAAGCTCAACTAAAAACCGCGGAACGCGCTCAAGCGCAAGCTGAAAAGAATGCTGCTGGTCATATTATGGGTAAGGAAGACGACGATGGTAAGGATGCGGACGTTGACCCGCAGGCACTCAAGGACGACTTGGCCATGCTTGAAAATACTGATGGATGTTGGGACGATAGTGATGAAGATGACGTTGGTATTGTACGCAATTACTCTCGAGCCACCTTGGCTACCACATCTTCAAATAAAACAGAAGAAGACGAAGGGGCGTCTAGCGGACCTCTTGACGCATGGGATCTCTAATAGGAAGAATTCTTGCTTCTTTCAAACAAACTCTGATCAAAAACAAGTTGTAGTATGACTTTCAATACTTTGCTACTACAGCATAATACATAAACAAGCTTATTCTTGATAGTAGAGTTGACATTTGAGTAAATTTAGCTTGATAAAGTATGCCGGTTTTGCGTGTGGCTTTTCCGTGCCCTTGTGAAGAGGTTGGCAGGAGAGTCGCCCAATATTAGAAAATGTACAAGTAGGTTCCATCGTTGGGGTGACAAACGCCTCCAGCACTCTACAATCTCTCTCAAGTAGTAGAGCATCGCTCGCCGTGAAAAACTTTCTAGGAAGGCGGATTTTTTGGCGCGTCAGATTGTGAATGTGAAGAGCAACCATGGGAACCTGGGATCGATCTCACGATCAGCTGATCCGAAATGAGCGTTCCCGCGTGAATCGAGAGATTCGACTTTTCGTGAGACCTCCTGTGGCATTTTAAATTTTTCGACCTGATTTTCTGCACCGCTACGGCGATCATGAAGCATTCTTATCTAATTTATGCGTCTCTAAATGAATTCATACTGCTAAACGAACATGTGTTACGCTTGTCTACCGCTCGAACGATTGGAGCTTGTCCTCCAAAGGATGTATGCGATTGTTTTTCTCATATCTTTTGCGTTGAGGATGCTTGTGAGTACGCATCCTCAGTGATGGCTTCTCCCTCATCTAGCAAACAAAGGTTGAGAAGATGGAAGACACCGCAATCATAGTCGTTATCTTGTTGTGTGGCATTCGAACGACAAATCTGCAGTGGTCCAAGTCTTCATCCATTCCACCATGACAAATTCGTCACCTTCATTCTCGTCGTCAGCTCTCATGTATCTCCAAGGTATTGAAGAGCTGCATCAATGTACTGCGTATTTGTATAGTTCATGCCTGCCGAGTCCCAAAGAGAGATTTCTCTCGCCTTAAAGTTGACACGTATGGTTAACCAATGAACATTTTGGTGGTTGATAGGAATGTAGAGGTTGTCAAGTTTGAATAGGCCGCATTCTATGCGTCTCGACCAGTTTTGCACATTCGAATACGTATAAGTCGGACGCTCCCTCCCATCTGCTTGCTTCGTTGCCGTCGACAGATCGAATGTCCTCCATACTCTCTGATTTAGAGCAAGCAACTTTCCCATTTGTTTTATCGACATGAATATAGTAATCGGCGTAATCTTCTTCCTCAAAAAATATTGTGCTGTAGAGTTCGTACGACTTGGACTTCTTGGGTTTCTCAAATGCAGAAAGGAGGAGTTTTGTGGTGATATTAAACATTTTATTGCCATTGAAAGTGCTGCTGGTTTTGAAGAAGTCGGACAGAGGACCTTCCAATTGGTCGTATCGAAAGAATACATTGGCATGTTTTAGCCTCCCTCAAATGGGCAAAGGTCTTATTGCTCCACACTTTCTCCGCCATAATGTATCTCTTCTGTTCTCTCGCGAAGTCAATGGAATGGGGGGGAGGCGCTCGACGCTCGATGGGAGACAAAGAAGCCACAGTCTCCGCACACACAACGTCGACACAAATATGTGTAGACACAGATGCCGATCCGGGGAGATTTGAGAATTTGCAGCAGCGATTAGAGGCACCCAAGCGATGTCCCAGCACAACCATGGGGTCTAAGTTGTTCGTATGGGGTAGTAGCAGAGTGGACAGTACGTGGTTGTGCTGGGACATCGGTGGTTACGACACACACAGAGGGTTGAATTTCGCTAGAAGTGACTTACTTAGAGGTTTTAAAAATATAGGTCTCAGGTAAAATCGAAAATCCTAATTCACGCGCGCCGGGTCAGCTGATCGTGAGATCGCTCCTGGGGTTGACACTCCTTGTTGAATCTTTCTCCGACTTGTTGCATGAAAAACTTCGAAAACCTCAAAGTTTCTCCGAAGAAGTTTTCGAATTTCATTCGATTTCATCGACGTGACGTATGCCAAGCAGGATGTCACGTCGATGAAACGAATGAAACACGAAAGTCGAAAACTTCTTCGGAGAAACTCGGAGAAACTTTGAGGTTTTCGAAAGTTTTTCATGCAACAAGTCGGAGAATCGCTCGCTAGCAAAATTCGACGAGTGTCAACCCCAGTCCCATGGAGCAACCAAAAAAAATAAACTATTGTATCCTTGTGAGGTGGCTTGCATTCGATTATTAACAGACACATCAACACGATGCAAAAGCAAATTCTCAAATTCATCATCCCGGATTTGGGTGCCACGTTAGACATCCCACTGTCAAGAGCCGAGATGGAAGGAATGAAGGATGGACCTACGATCGCGAAAGTCATGACAGAGAAGATCGAACCAACGATCTTTGATTACATGGCGAGGACACCTCATACTTGCGCCATCTGTAAAAGTAACCGAGCGATTCGAATGACTTGTAATTTGGCTCCCAACACAACGTCACCAGAAGGGCCAGTGGTGTATGCTTTTAATGCTTATCCAATTTGCTTGTCCAGCCTGTGTAACGCTGAATCAACCCGCAGGGCACACGAAGATAGACGTGAAATGTCAAGTCTAGCACCAGACCAGTTGGGAGTAGCAGAAAGTGAAATGTGTGATTATTGCAAAAAAGTACAAAATGTAAATGAGAGTGGGAGATTGAAGCGTTGCTCTCGGTGCAAAGCAAAGCTTTATTGTTCCAGAGAGTGTCAAACAGCACACTGGAGAGCGGGGCACAAGCTACATTGCTTTAAAAGCTGATTTGGTAACGCTTGTGGGAACAGCGACTAGAAATTGGTGATTCGGATATATATCTACTGTTGCTATTTGGCACGAGAGAAAGCGAAGATAGATTTGTATGGAGACGTTCTAAACTTGGCTAACTGGGTGCTTTTTTCATTAGAAAACAACAGCACAAGCACAAATCACAAATCAGTCTTATGTTTCTTAGTCAACTGAATAGTCATAAGAACCTCAAACATTACTAACACCTTCATGAAAGGAAGGGTTGTGTATTTTTCTCTCACAAGCACGTCTAGGATCTATGTAGGGCATTGGAAAGTGTAGTGAGTGTCAATCCCATGCCATGGCATGGTCGGCTAAATATTTTTATGGCGGGGCAGGGCGGGGCGGGTTCTCATCGCTCGGAAAAAGTGTATCTGAAGAGAGATAAGTACCCATATATCTCCTTATGTGACAAGTACGCGTACGCGTACTTATTTCGCTCAATTTTCAAATTTATAGTTCTCCGTAAAGAGACCACTTTCACTACTTTTA
The DNA here is from genome assembly GCA_030544225.1 of Skeletonema marinoi. Classification (NCBI taxonomy): domain Eukaryota; phylum Bacillariophyta; class Thalassiosirophyceae; order Thalassiosirales; family Thalassiosiraceae; genus Skeletonema; species Skeletonema marinoi. The sequence goes on along the minus strand of CM060485.1, from coordinate 5,274,139 downwards.
AGCATAACCATCGTATTCAGCACACCCGATTTAGTCTTATAGCATACTTTAATGACTTTATTCCATAACTAACTTTAGAGTAACGACCGTTGGCAAATGGACCATTCATTTTCACAAAAATGACTGCGTACTTATCGCAACCATACTTTGTACCATCATAACTTCATAACCAGACCACCCCAGAAGGCCCCCAGTGACTCCCCTTGACGGCAACATCATGGAATCGCACGAGGTTGTGGTGCGGGTGTCAGAATCGGCCGGTGTGGTGGGCATCGTCTCCATACATAAAGTCGTTGTGATGATGTGCTTTCATCAACACGTGATAATCGATATATTCAATAACTACTCGACAAATCAACCGATTTAATTGGAACCAAATGGAAGACTGCATCATATGATGTTAGTGATGGGATTGTTGTGAGTGGATTGGTCCAAATTGATAACTGGGTGGCCACAGCGGATGCCATGGTTGGGGTGTCGGGGTGATTTTTTTTGAATTTTTGCAATCCGAAATCCAACAATTCACCACTATGATGATGATTTGACTGATAAGGCATACGATTCCGAAGACGATCTCACGCACAATGACTACAACAACCTCGATGTACACGTCAATGTCCTCGGAATCGCTTATCTCCCCATCGGGCCTTCTCCTACACTGCATTTTAGTGGTAGTTTTTCCCGTCATCGTTGGACGTTGTTGATGGTGACGATGTATTTGATGAAGTAACTTATTGATCAACCAACATACGAGGACATGGAGAGTCATATAACATTCAATGGAAGGCGTTGGTCCGAGATCTTAGGGTGTGGTGATCTCTACCGGATGAAAGTAATGAATATGTGTTGGATGCGAGTTTGAATGAAAATAATATGTCTCCATCTGCAGCGGTGGATTGATATGTCATGTATCCTTCTACTGCACACCACCCACCAAATATGTTAGGGCATACTATTGGCAATAGCTTCTACTCGTTTGGATGGTGCTATCAATGTTATCTATCCACTTTTATCTAATTCATTGCCATCGGAGCACCAAAATAAAGACAAATTTCGCGGGTAGGTTACTTAGATGAACGTAGTGAGGCGAATACTAGTGCTAAGAACACAATTAGTGAATAAAATGAAAGCTCTCGGCATGCCTGACAATGTTGTCTAGAAGGATTATGTCATTAATGCTATAGGCGAGGCATTAGCTGCCTAGCAAGTAGGTGATTTTTTAAGTACGCCATGGCGTACTTAGGATCTGTCCTACAAGGAGATACCATTGAAGGGAATCGACGAAGAAGAGAGGAAGGGAGCTGAGAGTACCTTTCTTGCTTTTGTGTACATTGGTAGGAATTAGTACTTGCTCGCCAATGTAAAAAATATTTCTCCTAAAGAATGTTTTCTCGTGATGGATGTCTACACATCAAAAATCGGCGATTTGGATGCATTCTTTCACCTCTCTCACAGGTCTCATAACTTGCAACATCAAAGCACACCATCACACTCCAACAATCACAATGAAGACTATCATCGCCGCCACTACTCTTGCCACCGCTGTCGCTGCCAGCCAACAGGGCCTTGAAGCCATCCAGAAGGATGGACTCTCCTCAGACTCCACTATGGGCCGTCACCTCCTCGCCAACGCTCGTAAGCTCGAAGACGGAAACGCCTACAACAACAACTACGATGATATGTCCTGGGTTGCTGGTTTCTCCATCAAGTTCTTGGGCTGCAATACTGTAACTCAGTGGATCAACGAAAACGCTGACAACGAGGACGGCAACAACAACAACAACCAAAACGGCGACAACGTTGAGATGACCGCCGCTATGGACCCTACCAATGGCAAGATCGAGTCCGTCGGACTTGTCCGCTTCCGTCTCTGCCCTCGCGATCACTGCTTTGATCACTTCGGTGTTGGCTGCTCCCAGCACTACGGAGAGTATGTTGTTGCTATGTCTACCTTCCTAGAAACATACCTCGCATATGAAAAGGAGATGTCCGAGCAAGGATGTGAGGCCTACCGTGAAACTTGCTACACCAAGTGCGACCAGAGCAACAAGGCCTTGTGTTACTACAACTGCTACAAGGGATACGGCATCAACGCTGCCTTCTGCGCCAGCAATGATGGAAATGGAAACTACTACGATGGTATGTTCGATATGGACTCTGCCATCCAGTGCACCCAGTACGAATATGGCGGCGAGGACGGCTACCAACACTGGCTTGGACCTCAGTGCAGCGGACAAGGAGGTGTTATCACCCTTGGTCTCTTCGATGATGAAGATTGCCAAGTCGCCTCTGATAGACAGCCTGTCTACTACCAGAAGAACTACGGAGCTCCTGTCACCCCTCACACTTCTGACTCCATCGTTTCCACCAACTGCATGTCCTGTTTGGCAACTGATGAGGATGCTGCCAACCAAGATGCCGAGTACTACAACTACGATGCTGATGGCAACAAGAACTACTACGAGGCCGAGAACGTCAACAGCCTTTGCGCCACCGCCTACATGGCCGCTGGAAAGTGCGAGAACCAAATCGATAGCTCCTCCGTTTTGTACCCTGAGGAGGGTGCCTGCACTTACTTGGAGGGTGTCAAGAGGTTGAAGGATGATGGTATCATCAGAGGTAACGAGACTGTCACCTCCAAGCCTGCAAGCATCGCTATTGGCTTCTTCACTGGAGCTGCCTGTCTCCTTGCTGGATACGTTGGATACCTTAAGCACAAGATCCAGAAGTCTAGAGTGAACCTTGCTGGTGTCACCACATCTCTTGCATAAGCAAGCAAGCCGGTAAACATTTGTACAGTTGTAGGTTGAATGGAGGTATGATCTCCGTTGGTTGGATTCTCTTTGTAGAAGCAAAGAACGAATTATTATATGTCATGTAGTTAAACATAGAACGATTTTCAGACGCAAACGATGCTTTCTAACAACCTAACATACTACTCTCTACAAGCAAAACAGCAACAGTGAATATATTGGTACTCCTAATAGCATTTACTCATGATATCTCTTACACAGCTCCAATTGTTCACAACTCTCCTTGCTTCATCCATCTAGATACTATCTACTATCTCTTTCAGCGGGTGAAGAGAGAAAGAGGGATGCTCCTTTCAGCGAGGTGAAGAGAGAAAGCGAGAAAGAGGAGCAGGAACAGAGACTTTCTGATAATCTTTGAGATCCTGCCAGATGCAGAAAGATTTTTCTTTCCCCCCAGAACCTGGCATTTATTTTGACGTTTCATTCATGCTGTTTGCTGCTGTTGCCGCCCGTAACTAATTACTTCTGAACCAGCCCAACATGAGTGCAAACGATGCAGAAGAAGCGGCATCCTCAGCCGCCGCCGATGATGATGTCACTACCGCAGTCGAGAATCTGGAAGTATCATCCAACGGTAGCAAAGATTTCCCCAATCAGCCAATTCTCGCCGTGATGCACCAAAAACGAAGTGCCACCCACTCCAAGTTACGTGCCTATGAAGCCAAGCGCCGAGCGGCTTATGAATCCAAACTTCAATCTTCTTCGTTGTATTGGCGAGCTTTCCGGACGCTGATGCATGATAGTTTATTGGAGACTCAGAAGGCGGATGCATTGTTGAGAGGGTGGACACATGCGTCTGAGACATATGAGATGAGTATGAGAAGTGTTGGGGAGTGGTGCATTGATGAAAAGGGTGTGCCGGTGACGGATGCCAAGAAAAAGAAAAAAATACTTGATGCACAGGAAGCTAGTGCTGCTGTGGGGGGGACCGGAGGGGATGGTGCAAAGACATTATTAGCAGCTGCTGGGTATACCACTGAGGAAAAATGCGGAACAATGATTAAAAGCTTGGCTAATTCTGCTTCGAGCGTGGCAAATCAATACAGTGATATGATCAAAACTATGAACAGTGAAGTTCTACCTGAGTTGTCCTCGTGAGTATGCAAAATCTTGCCACATTGACATGCAAATATTTCTCCTTCTGATCCTCTCTGACATTTATTCCGCTCGTATATTATTATAGCCTCCTCGAACAATTGAAAAGTGATGTGCTAGTGATGGAAAAGTTAGGTGACTCCATAATGCATGAATTGGAAATGGCCGAAGAAGAAGTCTGTTCCGCATGGTTGGCATACTACAACAAAGCTATGGAATTCTGTGGATCTTCAGCATCAGATATTAAAACCAAACAGGCCGGGGCCAGAGTTGGTGCACCTGTCGATCCCAATGCAGTTGTACATGGTTGCACTGATGTTTGGGTGGATGAAATGCGTTATCGAATGGCAGTGGCATTCTTATCATCAGTCTGGGAGAAGTGTTCGTCGGAGCTTTCTAAACTGTTTCTATCAATGAAAGATGCTGAGTGCAATCGCCGGAATCGGATCAAAGAGCTCTTGATCAAAGCAACTCAGAGACAAGAGCGGTTGTGGCTAGGACTTCCAGGAGTTGTTACTCCTATTCTGAAAGACCTTATTGAGTGGCCTATGGAGCGAAAGATAGTTGAGGATGATGTCCAATCATCGATCCGCGCGAGGGCACAATCTATCCAACGAGACGAGGCCGAACATAAGAAAGCCGATGATTCAACAGTGAAAGCTGCTGGGTTGACTGGTGTGAATATGAAAGACGGTAACTTCGAATTGTCTTCTCCGCTTGTGAGTGACTTAATGTCGAGAGCAAAAGTGATTGAAAAGCGTGGCACTGGTTTGATGAGTACGTGGAAAGTCACACTGGCAATTGTCACAGAAGACTCTTTTCTCCAATTGTTTGATTTGCCATCATCTTGCAAATTGCATCCTGGATCTGCACCAGAAGTAGCATTTCAGAACCTCATTCCACCCGTTATTGTACCTAGTTTGGAAGGAATAAAGGGGGGTATTAAGATTCCCTCAGCGAAGACTTGGTTCGACAACTTGGCACCAACCGAATCATTTGTTTTGTCCAACTGCACAGTATCAATCAAAGATGTTACAGCAAAAGATCCAAATACATTTGAGCTAATTGAGGCACTGTCAGGCAAAATGATGGCGAGGACCAGAAAGATGCAATTTAGAGCAGTCACACGAGAAGAGGCAGTCGACTTTGTGGAAGCTCTTAAGAAATCAAAATGAATATTCTGAGTCACTCAAACTAATTACTGTAAAAATGATTTGATCCACCAAACACAAACAGTAAAACTACTTACCAATTAAAACAAATCAAATACAGTACGAGTTGCTAGAGAAGCTGTTGATTGCTGTATATCAAATATGAGTAGATAATACAAGCAATAACAAATTGGACTTGAAACTCAGGTCATCTACAATGCTGTTTTTTCATATAGTGCTTGAATGTGTGCTAGCAGCCCAGTGGATGGTCGTATTCACAGCGTTAGATACGATATGGCTGTCAACAGAGATTCAGTCGGCCGTCCAAGATGCCTCATCAGGTCACCTACGATGTTGTAGCGACGCCCATACGAGCAATCAATGCTTGAGCCGTGAAATAGATGCTTCTATACTATCATGGCCAACGATAATGGGTCACTGGAAGCAGTGGAACGTCATATTCACAGCGTTAGATACGATATGGCTGTCAACAGAGATTCAGTCGGCCGTCTCAGATGCCTCATCAGGTCACCTACGACGTTGTAGCGACGCCCATACGAGCAATCAATGCTTGAGCCGTGAAAAAGATGCTTCTATACTATCATGGCCAACTATAATGGGTCACTGGAAGCAGTGGAACGTCATATTCACAGCGTTAGATACGATATGGTTCGAGGGGGTAGAGCTTGCGGCCGTCCCAGATGCCTCATCAGGTCACCTACGACGTTGTAGCGACGCCCATACGAGCAATCAATGCTTGAGCCGTGAAAAAGATGCTTCTATACTATCATGGCCAACTATAATAGGTCACTGGAAGCAGTGGAACGTCATATTCACAGCGTTAGATACGATATGGTGCGAGGGGGTAGAGCTTGCGGCCGTCTCAGATGACTCATCAGGTCACCTACGACGTTGTAGCGACGCCCATACGAGCAATCAATGCTTGAGCCGTGAAAAAGATGCTTCTATACTATCATGGCCAACTATAATGGGTCACTGGAAGCAGTGGAACGTCATATTCACAGCGTTAGATACGATATGGTGCGAGGGAGTAGAGCTTGCGGCCGTCTCAGATGCCTCATCAGGTCACCTACGACGTTGTAGCGACGCCCATACGAGCAATCAATGCTTGAGCCGTGAAAAAGATGCTTCTATACTATCATGGCAAACGATAATGGGTCACTGGAAGCAGTGGAACGTCATATTCACAGCGTTAGATACGATATGGTGCGAGGGGGTAGAGCTTGCGGCCGTCTCAGATGACTCATCAGGTCACCTACGACGTTGTAGCGACGCCCATACGAGCAATCAATGCTTGAGCCGTGAAAAAGATGCTTCTATACTATCATGGCCAACTATAATGGGTCACTGGAAGCAGTGGAACGTCATATTCACAGCGTTAGATACGATATGGTTCGAGGGGGTAGAGCTTGCGGCCGTCCCAGATGCCTCATCAGGTCACCTACGACGTTGTAGCGACGCCCATACGAGCAATCAATGCTTGAGCCGTGAAAAAGATGCTTCTATACTATCATGGCCAACTATAATAGGTCACTGGAAGCAGTGGAACGTCATATTCACAGCGTTAGATACGATATGGTGCGAGGGGGTAGAGCTTGCGGCCGTCTCAGATGACTCATCAGGTCACCTACGACGTTGTAGCGACGCCCATACGAGCAATCAATGCTTGAGCCGTGAAAAAGATGCTTCTATACTATCATGGCCAACTATAATAGGTCACTGGAAGCAGTGGAACGTCATATTCACAGCGTTGGATACGATATGGTGCGAGGGGGTAGAGCTTGCGGCCGTCTCAGATGACTCATCAGGTCACCTACGACGTTGTAGCGACGCCCATACGAGCAATCAATGCTTGAGCCGTGAAAAAGATGCTTCTATACTATCATGGCCAACTATGATGGGTCACTGGAAGCAGTGGATCGTCATATTCACAGCGTTAGATACGATATGGTGCGAGGGGGTAGAGCTTGCGGCCGTCCCAGATGCCTCATCAACGACGTTGTAGCGACGCCCATACGAGCAATCAATGCTTGAGCCGTGAAAAAGATGCTTCTATACTATCATGGCCAACTATAATGGGTCACTGGAAGCTATATTTACAGCGTTAGATACGATATGGTGCGAGGGAGTAGAGCTTGCGGCCGTCTCAGATGCCTCATCAGGTCACCTACGACGTTGTAGCGACGCCCATACGAAAACTCAATGCTTGAGCCGTGAAAAAGATGCTTCTATACTATCATGGCCAACTATAATGGGTCACTGGAAGCAGTGGAACGTCATATTCACAGCGTTAGATACGATATGGTGCGAGGGGGTAGAGCTTGCGGCCGTCTCAGATGACTCATCAGGTCACCTACGACGTTGTAGCGACGCCCATACGAGCAATCAATGCTTGAGCCGTGAAAAAGATGCTTCTATACTATCATGGCCAACTATAATGGGTCACTGGAAGCAGTGGAACGTCATATTCACAGCGTTAGATACGATATGGTTCGAGGGAGTAGAGCTTGCGGCCGTCTCAGATGCCTCATCAGGTCACCTACGACGTTGTAGCGACGCCCATACGAGCAATCAATGCTTGAGCCGTGAAAAAGATGCTTCTATACTATCATGGCCAACTATAATAGGTCACTGGAAGCAGTTGATCGTCATATTCACAGCGTTAGATACGATATGGTGCGAGGGGGTAGAGCTTGCGGCCGTCTCAGATGACTCATCAGGTCACCTACGACGTTGTAGCGACGCCCATACGAAAACTCAATGCTTGAGCCGTGAAAAAGATGCTTCTATACTATCATGGCCAACTATAATGGGTCACTGGAAGCAGTGGATTGCGACATTCACAGCGTGAGATACGATATGGTGCGAGGGGGTAGAGCTTGCGGCCGTCCCAGATGCCTCATCAGGTCACCTACGATGTTGTAGCGACGCCCATACGAGCAATCAATGCTTGAGCCGTGAAAAAGATGCTTCTATACTATCATGGCCAACTATGATGGGTCACTGGAAGCAGTGGAACGTCATATTCACAGCGTTAGATACGATATGGTGCGAGGGGGTAGAGCTTGCGGCCGTCCCAGATGCCTCATCAGGTCACCTACGACGTTGTAGCGACGCCCATACGAGCAATCAATGCTTGAGCCGTGAAAAAGATGCTTCTATACTATCATGGCCAACTATAATGGGTCACTGGAAGCAGTGGAACGTCATATTCACAGCGTTAGATACGTTATGGTGCGAGGGGGTAGAGCTTGCGGCCGTCTCAGATGCCTCATCAGGTCACCTACGACGTTGTAGCGACGCCCATACGAAAACTCAATGCTTGAGCCGTGAAAAAGATGCTTCTATACTATCATGGCCAACGATAATGGGTCACTGGAAGCAGTGGAACGTCATATTCACAGCGTGAGATACGATATGGTTCGAGGGGGTAGAGCTTGCGGCCGTCCCAGATGCCTCATCAGGTCACCTACGACGTTGTAGCGACGCCCATACGAGCAATCAATGCTTGAGCCGTGAAAAAGATGCTTCTATACTATCATGGCCAACTATAATGGGTCACTGGAAGCAGTGGAACGTCATATTCACAGCGTTAGATACGATATGGTTCGAGGGAGTAGAGCTTGCGGCCGTCTCAGATGCCTCATCAGGTCACCTACGACGTTGTAGCGACGCCCATACGAAAACTCAATGCTTGAGCCGTGAAAAAGATGCTTCTATACTATCATGGCCAACGATAATGGGTCACTGGAAGCAGTGGATTGCGACATTCACAGCGTGAGATACGATATGGTGCGAGGGGGTAGAGCTTGCGGCCGTCCCAGATGCCTCATCAGGTCACCTACGATGTTGTAGCGACGCCCATACGAGCAATCAATGCTTGAGCCGTGAAAAAGATGCTTCTATACTATCATGGCCAACTATAATGGGTCACTGGAAGCAGTGGAACGTCATATTCACAGCGTTAGATACGATATGGTGCGAGGGAGTAGAGCTTGCGGCCGTCTCAGATGCCTCATCAGGTCACCTACGACGTTGTAGCGACGCCCATACGAGCAATCAATGCTTGAGCCGTGAAAAAGATGCTTCTATACTATCATGGCAAACGATAATGGGTCACTGGAAGCAGTGGAACGTCATATTCACAGCGTTAGATACGATATGGTGCGAGGGGGTAGAGCTTGCGGCCATCTCAGATGACTCATCAGGTCACCTACGACGTTGTAGCGACGCCCATACGAGCAATCAATGCTTGAGCCGTGAAAAAGATGCTTCTATACTATCATGGCCAACTATAATGGGTCACTGGAAGCAGTGGAACGTCATATTCACAGCGTTAGATACGATATGGTTCGAGGGGGTAGAGCTTGCGGCCGTCCCAGATGCCTCATCAGGTCACCTACGATGTTGTAGCGACGCCCATACGAGCAATCAATGCTTGAGCCGTGAAAAAGATGCTTCTATACTATCATGGCCAACTATAATAGGTCACTGGAAGCAGTGGAACGTCATATTCACAGCGTTGGATACGATATGGTGCGAGGGGGTAGAGCTTGCGGCCGTCTCAGATGACTCATCAGGTCACCTACGACGTTGTAGCGACGCCCATACGAGCAATCAATGCTTGAGCCGTGAAAAAGATGCTTCTATACTATCATGGCCAACTATAATAGGTCACTGGAAGCAGTGGAACGTCATATTCACAGCGTTGGATACGATATGGTGCGAGGGGGTAGAGCTTGCGGCCGTCTCAGATGACTCATCAGGTCACCTACGACGTTGTAGCGACGCCCATACGAGCAATCAATGCTTGAGCCGTGAAAAAGATGCTTCTATACTATCATGGCCAACTATGATGGGTCACTGGAAGCAGTGGATCGACATATTCACAGCGTTAGATACGATATGGTGCGAGGGGGTAGAGCTTGCGGCCGTCCCAGATGCCTCATCAACGACGTTGTAGCGACGCCCATACGAGCAATCAATGCTTGAGCCGTGAAAAAGATGCTTCTATACTATCATGGCCAACTATAATGGGTCACTGGAAGCTATATTCACAGCGTTAGATACGATATGGTGCGAGGGAGTAGAGCTTGCGGCCGTCTCAGATGCCTCATCAGGTCACCTACGACGTTGTAGCGACGCCCATACGAAAACTCAATGCTTGAGCCGTGAAAAAGATGCTTCTATACTATCATGGCCAACTATAATGGGTCACTGGAAGCAGTGGAACGTCATATTCACAGCGTTAGATACGATATGGTGCGAGGGGGTAGATTGCGGCCGTCTCAGATGACTCATCAGGTCACCTACGACGTTGTAGCGACGCCCATACGAGCAATCAATGCTTGAGCCGTGAAAAAGATGCTTCTATACTATCATGGCCAACTATAATGGGTCACTGGAAGCAGTGGAACGTCATATTCACAGCGTTAGATACGATATGGTTCGAGGGAGTAGAGCTTGCGGCCGTCTCAGATGCCTCATCAGGTCACCTACGACGTTGTAGCGACGCCCATACGAGCAATCAATGCTTGAGCCGTGAAAAAGATGCTTCTATACTATCATGGCCAACTATAATAGGTCACTGGAAGCAGTTGATCGTCATATTCACAGCGTTAGATACGATATGGTGCGAGGGGGTAGAGCTTGCGGCCGTCTCAGATGACTCATCAGGTCACCTACGACGTTGTAGCGACGCCCATACGAAAACTCAATGCTTGAGCCGTGAAAAAGATGCTTCTATACTATCATGGCCAACTATAATGGGTCACTGGAAGCAGTGGATTGCGACATTCACAGCGTGAGATACGATATGGTGCGAGGGGGTAGAGCTTGCGGCCGTCCCAGATGCCTCATCAGGTCACCTACGATGTTGTAGCGACGCCCATACGAGCAATCAATGCTTGAGCCGTGAAAAAGATGCTTCTATACTATCATGGCCAACTATGATGGGTCACTGGAAGCAGTGGAACGTCATATTCACAGCGTTAGATACGATATGGTGCGAGGGGGTAGAGCTTGCGGCCGTCCCAGATGCCTCATCAGGTCACCTACGACGTTGTAGCGACGCCCATACGAGCAATCAATGCTTGAGCCGTGAAAAAGATGCTTCTATACTATCATGGCCAACTATAATGGGTCACTGGAAGCAGTGGAACGTCATATTCACAGCGTTAGATACGTTATGGTGCGAGGGGGTAGAGCTTGCGGCCGTCTCAGATGCCTCATCAGGTCACCTACGACGTTGTAGCGACGCCCATACGAAAACTCAATGCTTGAGCCGTGAAAAAGATGCTTCTATACTATCATGGCCAACGATAATGGGTCACTGGAAGCAGTGGATTGCGACATTCACAGCGTGAGATACGATATGGTGCGAGGGGGTAGAGCTTGCGGCCGTCTCAGATGCCTCATCAACGACGTTGTAGCGACGCCCATACGAGCAATCAATGCTTGAGCCGTGAAAAAGATGCTTCTATACTATCATGGCCAACTATAATGGGTCACTGGAAGCTATATTTACAGCGTTAGATACGATATGGTGCGAGGGAGTAGAGCTTGCGGCCGTCTCAGATGCCTCATCAGGTCACCTACGACGTTGTAGCGACGCCCATACGAAAACTCAATGCTTGAGCCGTGAAAAAGATGCTTCTATACTATCATGGCCAACTATAATGGGTCACTGGAAGCAGTGGAACGTCATATTCACAGCGTTAGATACGATATGGTGCGAGGGGGTAGATTGCGGCCGTCTCAGATGACTCATCAGGTCACCTACGACGTTGTAGCGACGCCCATACGAGCAATCAATGCTTGAGCCGTGAAAAAGATGCTTCTATACTATCATGGCCAACTATAATGGGTCACTGGAAGCAGTGGAACGTCATATTCACAGCGTTAGATACGATATGGTTCGAGGGAGTAGAGCTTGCGGCCGTCTCAGATGCCTCATCAGGTCACCTACGACGTTGTAGCGACGCCCATACGAGCAATCAATGCTTGAGCCGTGAAAAAGATGCTTCTATACTATCATGGCCAACTATAATAGGTCACTGGAAGCAGTTGATCGTCATATTCACAGCGTTAGATACGATATGGTGCGAGGGGGTAGAGCTTGCGGCCGTCTCAGATGACTCATCAGGTCACCTACGACGTTGTAGCGACGCCCATACGAAAACTCAATGCTTGAGCCGTGAAAAAGATGCTTCTATACTATCATGGCCAACTATAATGGGTCACTGGAAGCAGTGGATTGCGACATTCACAGCGTGAGATACGTTATGGTGCGAGGGGGTAGAGCTTGCGGCCGTCTCAGATGCCTCATCAGGTCACCTACGACGTTGTAGCGACGCCCATACGAAAACTCAATGCTTGAGCCGTGAAAAAGATGCTTCTATACTATCATGGCCAACGATAATGGGTCACTGGAAGCAGTGGATTGCGACATTCACAGCGTGAGATACGATATGGTGCGAGGGGGTAGAGCTTGCGGCCGTCCCAGATGCCTCATCAGGTCACCTACGATGTTGTAGCGACGCCCATACGAGCAATCAATGCTTGAGCCGTGAAAAAGATGCTTCTATACTATCATGGCCAACTATGATGGGTCACTGGAAGCAGTGGAACGTCATATTCACAGCGTTGGATACGTTATGGTGCGAGGGGGTAGAGCTTGCGGCCGTCCCAGATGCCTCATCAGGTCACCTACGACGTTGTAGCGACGCCCATACGTCGAACAAATGCTTGAGCCGTGAAAAAGATGCTTCTATACTATCATGGCCAACTATAATGGGTCACTGGAAGCAGTGGAACGTCATATTCACAGCGTTAGATACGATATGGTGCGAGGGAGTAGAGCTTGCGGCCGTCCCAGATGCCTCATCAGGTCACCTACGACGTTGTAGCGACGCCCATACGAAAACTCAATGCTTGAGCCGTGAAAAAGATGCTTCTATACTATCATGGCCAACGATATTGGGTCACTACTAGCTGTGGATGCCGTAGTCACAGCGTGCGATACGATAGCTCTTAAAATTGAAGTCCTTTGTCCCGTCGGCCATCTCAGATGCCTCATCAGGTCATCTACGACGTTGTTGGAATATGTTACCGTCCTCATCAGGTCATCCTCGACTGTGAAGCTTTGTATCTACATTATTGTGCATCTGCAGATATCTTTATTACTGATCGACTCAACTATGTTTGGGCTCATCGCTCATTGAGCTCATCAGGTCACTTTTAGGATTTTCCCGCAATAATAAATTATTATCACTGCAATTGTCCACGTCTAATACAATAGTTGAGAGAATGCCCCTTGCTATTCCTTGCCATTTTGCCATGGAAGTTGTCATTTTTAAATTTTGTCGCAGTTCTGATGTGGTTCTTAAAAAGCATTGACGATAAAATGGGCACAACTCCTTCCAACTTCCAACACAACAAACAACAAACGCACCATACTACAAACGCACCTACTACAAAGCGGCAGGAGCGAGGAGCGCCTACAGTAACAGTGGGCGGCAAAATACAATGGCAAAGACAACAACAATAACCAAGCTAGTGCTCATTGCATGCAGCGCTGCTGCTCTTTGCAGCAGTTGGCAAGTGGAGGCATTCTCCATCATCACATCTTCGTCAAAATGTCAACGACGTGGATTACCGAGCCATGCATCTTTGACCAGCCGCACCAAACGCAGCACCCACAATAGCCTTGATTGTAGATACTCTATCAGCATCATCCATCAATATCGTGGCATGATTCTTTGCTCCCAAATTCGCCTGAACTCTCTTCCCATTCTTACTACCAACATCATGAATATGTTCCCCTGCACTATTGGAACCAACAAAGGATATAGCCTTGATGTCAGGATGAGTTAACAAACCGTCTACTGTATCACGGGAACCATTGACCACATTCAAAACACCAGGAGGCAATCCTAAATCATTGAGGTAACTTGCCAACAGCATTGAAGCCGATGGAGTCTTCTCTGAAGGTTTTAGGACGTAAGTATTCCCCGTCGCCAATGAGAGCGGTGCCATCCACAGGGGTATCATGGCTGAAGCGATGCAAGTTAGTAAGCAAATGATATTATGATGCAAGTTAGTACATGATATTATGATGCAAGTTTTGTTTTACAATTCAATGCTTTCTCTCTGTGAGCTCACCAGGAAAGTTGAATGGTGCTATTCCAGCACATACTCCAAGGGGAACTCTGTAGGAAATGGTGTCAAGCCCAGAAGACAGATTTTGCAATGAATCGCCCTGAATAATGATACGATACGAGCAATATAAGTTTAGCATAATAATATTGTTTCGCAATGAAATAGTCTCCTTGACTCACCATCATATCATTACCGACCCTAGTAGCAGCCTCCACCACCTCTAACCCTCTCCAAACATCCCCCATAGCATCCGCCATTGTCTTCCCATTTTCCAAAGTAATCCAATACGCAATCTCTTCACGAACTTCCTTCTTATGTAAAAAATGAGCATATTCCAATAAAAGGCGTTGACGAGTTTGCACTGGTGTAGATGACCATGAGGGGTATGCGCCTTTGGCAGCAGAGATTGCCTGCTCTAATGATGACGGGGTTGTGGATGCATCATCTTGTTTGCTAGAAGATTCTGGGATGTAGGAGAGCACTTTGTTGGTGCTTGGATCCGAGCATTCGATATTGTCAGAAAATTTCATATTGGCATCATTAGGGTGTTGGAACGATCCGTTGATAAAGTTCATGACGTCAGGGTGTTTGTGATTGGTGTAGTAGTGAAGCCATGGTGCATCGTATTTGAAGCGTTGCTCAAATGGCTGGGTGGAGAAGGCAGCGGCGGTGACGAGATTGGATCGGATTGAGCGTAGTCGTGTCGCTAGCATCATTTGATTGGATACTATTACTGGTTTCGGTCGCGTCAAGTCTTCTAATGGAGCCGAAGTGAAAGTGGTGTGACGCCACTGTGTTGATCACAAGCGCCAGCGTGCGGTTACAAAATGCTTTATTTGTGACCACTCACGATTTGGTCACATCACGCAAACAAATCGTCACAACCTTGCAGTGTTGGTCACACAACGGTTAATTTGTGACCACACTGGAGTGTTTTGTTCGCCATGAATGCAGAGTGTAACGAAGCATGAATGGCAGAAAACGTCTACAACCAAAGTGTTCGTGGTCCATGTAAAGCAATTTTAGACCGCACGCCGTTGCTTGAGATCAACACTCGTACGCTTCACAAACATAACCACCGTCGTGCTCTTGGTGTAATCAAACTCTCAGATGTTGAAGAGTGGCGTGACCAAAACTTGTGGCGCGCCACTCGTTTGTGTCCACACCCTCTTCACATCTGATGGTTGACACACACCACTCGCACTAGTGTGATTATATAGTACTCTTTTAAAAATACTTATCGTCAGGAAGAGAAGAACTTTTGGAATTCTGACAGCTGTTCTCAGAAGAAAGTGATACACGTTGCGACACTTTGGGTGACGGACGGACCTCAAGCGGACTTTATAGGTATTTTAGATGAATCTTGTTTTTGACTTTAATTCCTTCTTAGAGTAAAATGTGGAGTTGCCAAAGACAGTGACACGTGACCTACGTAGCGTAAGTACAATCAAACACCCGAAATCGCCAAAATTCCGACAGTACATTAGATGACGTCGATAGTTACATTTTATTATTTTATCTTATCCTGTGCGGGCAGTGCCTGTGCGGGGCATTTGCGGGCAAACCAAAATGGGACTCCACTGAATTAGAGACAAGATAATGGCAGCCTTCACGCCCGGCACCCAACGCCTGTCGCATCTCGGCCCATATATGTGACGTATATGCCACGTCGATCTACCACAAACAGTTTTAGTTCCTCTGTAGCATTCTGGTACAAAATCTGCTTAGGAAATCTTAGCCAAAAAGAACCGTTTTTGACTTAACATACGATACTTACCTCAACATACAACTTCGCCAAACGGGTTATCTAAAACGTCGCTCGACAAGACTAAACACAGGGCTGCGAACTGTGAACTTGGAGGAATTCTGTTGACTTCTGTGATGCCTCAATGATGTGTTGAGACAGGTTGTCGACCACGTGCGTACGCAGAGCACGTGACAATTGAGCCTGCCGACTTCGCCAAACCAACGTAAACCTCAACATACTACTTCACCACGTCTTACTTTCCAAATACCACAAGAAGGAACAATCATGTCAGAAAAAGTCGCTCGAAAGCGCGGCATCGTCGACAATTCTGAGGCATCAAAGAAGTCGAAAGTATTCCTCCAAGTTCCACAACAATTTGTATCATCAGAGTGGCATCCCGCTTCTATGTATCGAGACTGCGACCTGTTAAACTTGGAGGGATTCTGTTGACTTCTTTGATTCCTCAATGATGTGTTGTCCCAAGCAAAGTTTGGTGGGCTAGCTTACAACAGCCTCACGCGAGGCTGTCAGTGTGCAGCCTGAAACAGCAGCGGCAGCGCATACATACGTCTCACGCACTTCCCAACACAACTTGCCCAAAAGGTGAGAGAGTAAGTAGAAGATCCACCACATGTGGTAGAAGTAGTAGTGGAAGATTTGCATGAAACTCGTAATAGCATCACTTGAATCTTCTCATCACATGCTCTCTTCCCTTCCTTAATACAGCAAGTACCATATATTGCGATTTTATTGAGATTGAGCCTGCTGCTTCTGCTTGTCTACTGATTCAGAGATCAGTTCGAAGGCGACCAAGCAACCAAAAAATGACAGCCATTGCAACATCGACATCAGCCAATTTGGCTGACGTGTGGAAAGGCATTCTGGTTGATACTCCTCCAAGGCTGGAGGTTGATTTTGGATCTTCCTTTGTAGGAAAAGGTCCACCCGACGTTAACTGTGCTATCATCGACAGCGCCATCGCGTCAAACATTCAAGCATTCTGTGACAAAAACAAGGTATCTACGGATGTGTTTGTATTGAGGGTGCTTCATCACACTCTGCGAGCCTACAGCCATGAAGCTTTCGCCATTGGAGTGTACCAGGAAAGGGGTAAAATTCTTCTCGTCCCATTTGAAGGGAAGAAAAGTGGTGGAAAAGAATCTATTCAAGAGCTCCATGAGCGGTGGACGAAAGAAATTCTTCCCTACTCTAAGATTTCTTATGAAGAAGTGGAAAGAATGGGGTATGGATGCAGCGTGTCTCTATCAATCAACAAATCAACTGTTGAGCAGAACAATACATGTCCGGACTCCGATTTGCAACTATTTGTCAATTGGATGGAATGCAGCAGCGGAGATGGAAGCATCGAAATATCCTTTGAGAGTGGCATTGGCCCCTGGCCTGGCATCGAGGACCGATTCCAACAAATCATCAGTCAAATCTTGACTATGCAAACATCTTCATCTGTTCCAACTCCAATCGATAACCTCCTCCCACAAGAGAAAGAACAGGCGTTGAGATTGGCCCGTGGACCCGAAGACCCAATCATTCGTTCCTGCCTCCATGAGCTCGTTGAGAAGCAGGCTCGTACAAGGCCCGACGCCATTGCCTTGTTGAACAAGTCTGGTACCGAGAAGATGACGTACGCAGAGCTTGATGCACAGGCACATAGGCTAGCTGTGGTGCTGCAGCGACGTGGAGCCAAACCCAACACTTACGTAGGCATTTTGATGGGAGAGAAGACGTTTGAGATGCACGTGGCCGTGCTGGCAGTGTTGAAGTCTGGTGCAGCGTATGTCCCGATGGATGCTGTGCTTTTCCCGCCAGAGAGGATCAAGTTCATTGCGGAGGATACAGATATGAAGCTGTTGGTGACTGTGGGCGAGTACGTCGATTTGGTCGAGGGAGGATTTGAGAAGGTTTTTGTGGAGGAAGCAGTAAGGAATACTTCTCACGATGATACACAACTCCTGCGTCTTGTCAAGCCTACTGACTGTGCGTATATGATCTACACGAGTGGAACGACAGGTACCCCTAAGGGTGTGGCATGCCACCATATCGGGCCAGTGAATATGATGTTTTATGAGTCTGGGGTAGAAGTATTCAGTAAGGGTACACCGGAAGAGGATGTAGTTGGATGTGCTGCACCTCTCATATTCGACATGTTTGTGTATGGATACTTCGGTACACTGGGCAGTGGTCTCGCTTTGAGTTTGGATATGAAGTGTTGTACAATGTTGATATGCACGCCTTCTGTGGCTGATATGTTCCTCCAAGACAAGACAAATGAAGTTGCTATCATGCTTGTTGGCGGTGAGGCTTGTATTCAGGGTCTTGAATCGACGGTCTCTACTTTCATCAATGGTTATGGACCCACTGAAGCTTCAATGATGTGCACAGGAGATAACATGACAGATACAATCGGCCGTCCCCTCCCAAACACGCTGTGTTATGTGGTGCATCCTGACGATGGTACATTCTGTCCACCAGGCGTGTCTGGAGAGCTTTGGGTTGGAGGAATAGGTGTCAGTATCGGGTACCACAACCGACCGGAGCTTACAGCTGAGAAATTCATCTCGAATCCATTCGGCCCAGGCAGAGTGTACAAGACTGGCGACCGAGTGAAGTGGGACGAAGACGGAGAACTTGTCTACCTAGGTCGGTTCGATCATCAAGTGAAGGTGCGCGGTTACCGCATTGAGCTTGGCGAGATCCAAGCAGAGCTGGAGAAGCAAAAAGGAGTGAATGGTGCGTTGGTAGTGGTGAACGAGGAGAAGCTGGTTGCATTTGTGGCGTCGGGTGTGGTAGATTCCTCTGAGAATGATGCATTTGCTGATAAGTTGATGGAAGCGTTGAAGGGAGAGAAATGTTCGTTGACATCTTACATGATCCCGTCGCATGTGTTGGTAATGGAGGAATTTCCCTTGACGTTGAATGGCAAGATCGACAGGAAGTATCTGATGGCTGGATTAGATGATCTTAGCAAAGCTGGTTTTGACACAGAGTATGTCTCCCCAGTAACGAAAGAAGAGATGGACATGGTGAAGCAATGGCAAGCAGTGCTTGATACGGACAAAGACATTGGAATGAATGACAACTTCTATGATCTAGGCGGCCACTCAATTCTTGCAATGGCACTTGCTGCTGCGTTGGACTGTGACGTGCGGTTGATTACATCTCATCCAACACCGGCCTCTCTGCTTGCACATTTGGAAAGAACACGCAGTACTTCTTCCAACAATAACTTTGAGTCCCTGGAGGAAGTCCCACAACTGACAAGGACGGAGCAACGCATGGTATTCATCCAACTCCAAAACCCAGACGAAATCACGTACAACGCGCCTTTCTGCATTCAGTTCAACGATGATATTGACGTGCTTACAAACGCACAGGCAGTGGTTGATATGCTTCCCATTCTGCATACTCGTTTTGTGAATGGTAAAGCAGTCGAAGATGTCAATGTTACAGTTCATGATTTGGCAACAGCTGTACCCGGCGTTGTTCAACATATTTTGTACTACCCCGTTGACATGGCAGCAGGGCCTCTGTGTCGATTTGGTGTGGACACAAAGAGGAATATACTTTATGGAAACATTCACCATTCCATTGCTGATGGCAGGTCCTTGCAGATCCTGTTTGAAGCTATCAACGCCGGTGCAGTAAAATCATCGACGGAGAAATGGAGCATTAGGAAATACTCAGCGTTCGAGGCACTCCCTGAGGTAGTGGATGAGCATCGAGCTTCTGTCCAGAAGTTTGTAGAGTTGTTGGGAGATACACCACCAAGGCTTGAGGTTGATTTTACATCTCCTAATTCATATCACACGAGCAGTATCACTTTGGACGGTGCAACCAGGGCAGCACTTGAGTGTTATTGTCGAAAGGAGAGAATTTCTCTGTTCTCCTTGGCATTGGGTGTCATGCACAAGTCGTTGCGTGCTTACAGTCATGAAGCTTTCGCTGTTGGAACAGCATTTGATGCGCGGCCATCGTCTTTTCGTGATACTGTGGGCATGTTTGTGAATACAGTACTCATTCCGTTCGGCAAGGGCGAAGAAGGCAGCAAGGAGACTTTCAAGCAGCTCAATGACCGATGGACTAATAGTATCTTACCTTTGGCAACTGCGCCATTTGACTTGGTATCGGCTATTGGGTACGGCTGTAACTTATACCTAGCATTCAATGTCGGCATAATTGATACATCTGATGGTGCTCCCAGGATGCTCCCGCTGCCAAAGTTACAAGAGGAAAGCGCATACAAAGCACCCACAGCAAAGTTTGATTTGCTTGTCGGTTGGATGGAATGCAGTAGCGGAGATGGAAGCATCGAAATATCCTTTGAGAGTGGCATTGGCCCCTGGCCTGGCATCGAGGACCGATTCCAACAAATCATCAGTCAAATCTTGACTATGCAAACATCTTCATCTGTTCCAACTCCAATCGATAACCTCCTCCCACAAGAGAAAGAACAGGCGTTGAGATTGGCGCGTGGACCCGAAGACCCAATCATTCGTTCCTGCCTCCATGAGCTCGTTGAGAAGCAGGCTCGTACAAGGCCCGACGCAATTGCCTTGCTGAACAAGTCTGGTACCGAGAAGATGACATACGCAGAGCTTGATGCACAGGCACATAGGCTAGCTGCCGAGCTGCAGCGACGTGGTGCCAAACCCAACACCTACGTAGGCATTTTGATGGGAGAGAAGACGTTTGAGATGCACGTGGCCGTGCTGGCAGTGTTGAAGTCTGGTGCAGCGTATGTCCCGATGGATGCTGTGCTTTTCCCGCCAGAGAGGATCAAGTTCATTGCGGAGGATACAGATATGAAGCTGTTGGTGACTGTGGGCGAGTACGTCGATTTGGTCGAGGGAGGATTTGAGAAGGTTCTTGTGGAGGAAGCAGTAAGGAATACTTCTCACGATGATACACAACTCCTGCGTCTTGTCAAGCCTACTGACTGTGCGTATATGATCTACACGAGTGGAACGACAGGTACCCCTAAGGGTGTGGCATGCCACCATATCGGGCCAGTGAATATGATGTTTTATGAGTCTGGGGTAGAAGTATTCAGTCAGGGTACACCGGAAGAGGATGTGGTTGGTTGCGCTGCACCTCTCATATTCGACGTGTTTGTGTATGGATACTTCGGTACACTGGGCAGTGGTCTCGCTTTGAGTTTGGATATGAAGTGTTGTACAATGTTGATATGCACGCCTTCTGTGGCTGATATATTCCTTCAAGACAAGACGAACAATATCAAAGTGATGGGTGTTGCTGGAGAGGCTTGTATTCAGGGTCTTGAATCAAAGGTCTCCACTTTCATCAATGGTTATGGACCTACTGAAACGTATTATTGCACCGGTGGTGACAGATCAGATACAATCGGCCGTCCCCTCCCAAACACGCTGTGTTATGTGGTGCATCCTGACGATGGTACACTCTGTCCACCAGGCGTGTCCGGAGAGCTTTGGGTTGGAGGAATAGGTGTCAGTATCGGGTACCACAACCGACCGGAGCTTACAGCTGAGAAATTCATCTCAAATCCATTCGGCCCAGGCAGAGTGTACAAGACTGGCGATCGAGTGAAGTGGGACGAAGACGGAGAACTTGTGTACCTAGGTCGGTTCGATCATCAAGTGAAGGTGCGCGGTTACCGCATTGAGCTTGGCGAGATCCAAGCAGAGCTGGAGAAGCAAAAAGGAGTGAATGGTGCGTTGGTAGTGGTGCACGAGGAGAAGCTGGTTGCATTTGTGGCGTCGGGTGTGGTAGATTCCTCTGAGAATGATGCCTTTTCTGAGACGTTGATGGAAGCGTTGAAGGGAGAGAAATGTTCGTTGACATCTTACATGATCCCGTCGCATGTGTTGGTAATGGAGGAATTTCCCTTGACGTTGAATGGCAAGATCGACAGGAAGTATCTGATGGCTGGATTAGATGATCTTAGCAAAGCTGGTTTTGACACAGAGAATGTCTCCCCAGTAACGAAAGAAGAGATGGACATGGTGAAGCAATGGCAAGCAGTGCTTGATACGGACAAAGACATTGGAATGAATGACAACTTCTATGATCTAGGCGGCCACTCAATTCTTGCAATGGCACTTGCTGCTGCGTTGGACTGTGACGTGCGGTTGATTACATCTCATCCAACACCGGCCTCTCTGCTTGCACATTTGGAAAGAACACGCAGTACTTCTTCCAACAATAACTTTGAGTCCCTGGAGGAAGTCCCACAACTGACAAGGACGGAGCAACGCATGGTATTCATCCAACTCCAAAACCCAGACGAAATCACGTACAACGCGCCTTTCTGCATTCAGTTCAACGATGATATTGACGTGCTTACAAACGCACAGGCAGTGGTTGATATGCTTCCCATTCTGCATACTCGTTTTGTGAATGGTAAAGCAGTCGAAGATGTCAATGTTACAGTTCATGATTTGGCAACAGCTGTACCCGGCGTTGTTCAACATATTTTGTACTACCCCGTTGACATGGCAGCAGGGCCTCTGTGTCGATTTGGTGTGGACACAAAGAGGAATATACTTTATGGAAACATTCACCATTCCATTGCTGATGGCAGGTCCTTGCAGATCCTGTTTGAAGCTATCAACGCCGGTGCAGTAAAATCATCGACGGAGAAATGGAGCATTAGGAAATACTCAGCGTTCGAGGCACTCCCTGAGGTAGTGGATGAGCATCGAGCTTCTGTCCAGAAGTTTGTAGAGTTGTTGGGAGATACACCACCAAGGCTTGAGGTTGATTTTACATCTCCTAATTCATATCACACGAGCAGTATCACTTTGGACGGTGCAACCAGGGCAGCACTTGAGTGTTATTGTCGAAAGGAGAGAATTTCTCTGTTCTCCTTGGCATTGGGTGTCATGCACAAGTCGTTGCGTGCTTACAGTCATGAAGCTTTCGCTGTTGGAACAGCATTTGATGCGCGGCCATCGTCTTTTCGTGATACTGTGGGCATGTTTGTGAATACAGTACTCATTCCGTTCGGCAAGGGCGAAGAAGGCAGCAAGGAGACTTTCAAGCAGCTCAATGACCGATGGACTAATAGTATCTTACCTTTGGCAACTGCGCCATTTGACTTGGTATCGGCTATTGGGTACGGCTGTAACTTATACCTAGCATTCAATGTCGGCATAATTGATACATCTGATGGTGCTCCCAGGATGCTCCCGCTGCCAAAGTTACAAGAGGAAAGCGCATACAAAGCACCCACAGCAAAGTTTGATTTGCTTGTCGGTTGGATGGAATGCAGTAGCGGAGATGGAAGCATCGAAATATCCTTTGAGAGTGGCATTGGCCCCTGGCCTGGCATCGAGGACCGATTCCAACAAATCATCAGTCAAATCTTGACTATGCAAACATCTTCATCTGTTCCAACTCCAATCGATAACCTCCTCCCACAAGAGAAAGAACAGGCGTTGAGATTGGCGCGTGGACCCGAAGACCCAATCATTCGTTCCTGCCTCCATGAGCTCGTTGAGAAGCAGGCTCGTACAAGGCCCGACGCAATTGCCTTGCTGAACAAGTCTGGTACCGAGAAGATGACATACGCAGAGCTTGATGCACAGGCACATAGGCTAGCTGCCGAGCTGCAGCGACGTGGTGCCAAACCCAACACCTACGTAGGCATTTTGATGGGAGAGAAGACGTTTGAGATGCACGTGGCCGTGCTGGCAGTGTTGAAGTCTGGTGCAGCGTATGTCCCGATGGATGCTGTGCTTTTCCCGCCAGAGAGGATCAAGTTCATTGCGGAGGATACAGATATGAAGCTGTTGGTGACTGTGGGCGAGTACGTCGATTTGGTCGAGGGAGGATTTGAGAAGGTTCTTGTGGAGGAAGCAGTAAGGAATACTTCTCACGATGATACACAACTCCTGCGTCTTGTCAAGCCTACTGACTGTGCGTATATGATCTACACGAGTGGAACGACAGGTACCCCTAAGGGTGTGGCATGCCACCATATCGGGCCAGTGAATATGATGTTTTATGAGTCTGGGGTAGAAGTATTCAGTCAGGGTACACCGGAAGAGGATGTGGTTGGTTGCGCTGCACCTCTCATATTCGACGTGTTTGTGTATGGATACTTCGGTACACTTGGCAGTGGACTTGCGTTGAGTTTGGATATGAAGTGTTGTACAATGTTGTTATGCACGCCTTCTGTGGCTGATATATTCCTTCAAGACAAGACGAACAATATCAAAGTGATTTTTGTTGGCGGTGAGGCTTGTATTCAGGGTCTCGAATCAAAGGTCTCCACTTTTGTCAATGGTTATGGACCTACAGAGATCTCTATCATGTGCTCCGCTGGTAACAGATCAGATACAATCGGCCGTCCCCTCCCAAACACGCTGTGTTATGTGGTGCATCCTGACGATGGTACATTCTGTCCACCAGGCGTGTCTGGAGAGCTTTGGGTTGGAGGAATAGGTGTCAGTATCGGGTACCACAACCGACCGGAGCTTACAGCTGAGAAATTCATCTCGAATCCATTCGGCCCAGGCAGAGTGTACAAGACTGGCGACCGAGTGAAGTGGGACGAAGACGGAGAACTTGTCTACCTAGGTCGGTTCGATCATCAAGTGAAGGTGCGCGGTTACCGCATTGAGCTTGGCGAGATCCAAGCAGAGCTGGAGAAGCAAAAAGGAGTGAATGGTGCGTTGGGTTTAAGTCAGCACATGATTGACGCAAGTAGGGGTCACCAAAACTCTGAACTTGTAGAAACGATCAAAGCTAAAATTGAGCGAAATGGCATTGCATTACTTACTAATGCTGACCTTTATTCACCTGAAGATTTACGCCCATGGGCAGACTCACTTTTTGATGAGCAAGCTGACTATGTTGGTGGTACAAACAAAAGAAAGAACCTTGGCAAAGGGATTTTGAACGTAGGTACTGAGCCACCCCATGCGGATATCTGGGATCACAACGAAAAAAGCTACTGGTCAAGCTATATGGATCGGATTATGTTCGGTTGCGTGCAAGCACCCAAGACTCCGGCTCCAACCAGTGTTGCTGACAATGCAGCTGTGACCCTTGAGCTTGAAGGCACGACGACTGCCACAAAGATCAAAGAACATCAGATCCGTTATATCCGCAACTTTCATGACATCGATGCCCCTTGGCTAAGGTCCGCTGATGGAAAAGTGCTTACCTCTGATAATGGGACCCCGATCCCTGAATGCCGCGGAGAGGCTGACCTCCGGTCTGTGAAATCTTGGCAGGAAGCTTTTAATGTTGAGAATCGGGAGCAGATGCTCGAGTATGCCAAAAAGCATGGCCTTAGCCTTGAATGGCTTGAGTTTAAACGCCTAAGGGTCTACTATATCCTTCCGGGCTATGAACTTGATTCACAAGGCAACGATCATTTCTTCTTGTCTCTTGGGAATCATGGCCTGTCAATGGACAAGTGGGCGGAGATGGCTCACCCGAACATGGTTGACCGTCCCTTTCATTTTCAGTACGGCAATGGTGAAGAGTTTTCCGATGAGGACATTGAGATCATTCACGCTGCCTTTGCCAAGTACCGCGTCGCGATTCAGTGGGAAAATGGTCTTATTGCAATTCTTGACAATGTTAGGTGGACCCATGCACGCCTTGCTTATACCCTCTTTCCTGGAGACAAGCGAATCCTTGGAGTTGCATTAGGCAACCCTGTTAAGGACAGGCGCCTAAGACTTGATGAGCACTGATCTCATGGGGGTTTTCCTTTAAATCTCAAGCTTTTTCCCCGGTTTTAATAACTATGATTCTCTGTCAAACCAAATAAATCTTCGTCCGTTTTGCACCGGTACCGAAAATACTTGGCAGACTAACACTTTCCATTTATAAACAAGTTTAGATGGCTCCAAAGATACGACTGCAACTTCAAGCAAGGTATCTTTGTCTGTAAGTCACCACCAGACCTGAGATAGATTCAGGATTCCAGAGAATACCTAGGCAATGACCGTACCTGTCATACTGGGCATTACACTCTTCCCCACCATGATCATTGATAGTAGATCAAGGAGAATGTGAAATAGACTAAATGCAGACTGCACTTCCTCCGAAGAGGTTTGGCCAAAGTGCAGAGCGCGCGCGCATTTCGGAATGGAGACGAAGGGAAAAAGGTAAAACCCTTCTGAGGGAGAAGCTCGAAAAACCCTCGATTCAACGCTGGGGTCGCGTTGCTACGCATGGGGGCTTGCGGTTAAGGTTGATAGGGACTCACCCTACGGATGTTGATTTGTTCAGTTACTCCTGGCTTGAGTAGTATAGTGATTGTCCTGTTCGCAGGGACTTGTGTGATATTGCAAGGGCCTGACACGCGTTTGCCAAGCTTGGTAGGTTTGTGTAAGTTCTTCAGGACACGCAGTCCCGGTGTGTAGTAGCGCTGTCTCCTCGTGTTCGAGCGCCATAGTTGTTCATTGACGAAATGTTCTCGGTTCGTAGTGATAAGATTAAGATGCCAATCTGTGATCAGCGGAATGTTGACGAACATGTCTCTATTTTGAAAGATAGGGCTCCTGTCGAGCCACGTTGAAGTGGACGGATAACGGCATAGCCACGCCTGAGTAAACTTGTCTCTAAGTTGTGTCATTTCTTTGTTGTCAGGTCTAGTCAGCTCAACTAGATTAGTCGTTGTATCGACGCAAGTGGGAGCATTCAGCTCAACTTGTTCAGTATGTAATAGTTTGCACTCTGGTCGTAATTCATAACCAGGGCCTAGCAACTTCTCCTGTTGGCAGATGTCGCCGAGATAGTACTTGCAGTAATCAACTGCAGATGAAAGTGTCTTGCTCTTCGAGCCTGACTGTCCGATGATGGAATGATAGGAGGTAAATGTCGGAGGAATCACGTTCCTTGGTAGTGCAATTCTCAATTGCATGTTGTTGTGATCGCCGTTCTTCATGTAGTAGGCGATGTTGTGACCTTGTCTTTGTCTGACATGGTACTGATCAGGGGCAGCGGCTTGCATTTCAGCCACATGTTCTTGCAGAGGCGACTCGAGCCCATCTGCGTCTTGTGGTAGATTGAGGAAAAAATCAAAAGCACTGGATCATCAAATGTGGAAGTGTAGTAAACTTTTCTTCGATCGTACTCTTCCCCACCATGACTTCATCTTCAGATGGAGGAATGTTAATTAAATGATAGCAGAATCTGTGGAGAAAAGGTAGCGACAAAACACAAATGCTCGTTAGTAATCCTAATCATGATAAAACAACAACATGACAACTACACTTCCGCTACGGCAAAGCTCTCTTCTTCAAGCTCTTGCTTGGACATCATAGGACCGGCGCATGGTAACTGACGTCATAGGTTGGGTCTCTTCGCACTCGTCAAAGGACTGTTCAGGTAAAATGTTAGTAGTAATGCATCTATCAATGTTAGTAAAAGCTAAGGTTGTCGTCAGAGCTATTAGTTTCAGTGTGGGCTACTGATTGATCTAAATTTAAATGTGTATCAGCATCGCTGACATGAACATGAGAATTATTGAGGTCTCGAGGCTTCTTAATGCCTATCTCGAGATAGCGTAGGAGTAGGATATTGTCACACATCTTAGATGTGATACCCATCTTGTTGAAGAAGACCTTCACGACAAGTAGGAAGTTCCCATCAGCTGGGAAGGACGTGTCGACCTGCAACATGTCGATTGTCTGCTGGAATACTTCTCCGGCTCGAGGCTCAAGTCTATTGGCCATGTACTTAAATTTATCAACTTCGGCAGTGGTTGGATTGGTAGCGGCACGGAACGCTCCGAGCACTTCATCGTACACGTTCTCAACGTCGACGCGAGGACTGTGAATGGCGCTTCCGCGACAACGTCCCGATGACAGAAGTTTCACACTCCCATACTCTTGTCTATTGCTCCAAGCTCATCTGAGAGGACAACTTTGATGGCAGATTCATCGCATGACGACGATGATGCAAAATCAGGCACGGATTTTGGTTGACAGAGATTCGCGCAGATTCGTATTTTTTTGTTGATGCGACGCAGAGAGAGGTCGGCTTTAAATTGCATAGATTTATTGCTGTTTAAACAGTGCTCTACCCATGCAGAGGATGACCCGAATGAAAGGGTAGAATGAATATTCACGGTGTTGATGGAGGTTAACGTAGACTCTAAGATTATTATTATGGCTACAGCTACAGCTACAGTTCTGCAGGGGCTGGAGGTGTTGACAGATGCTCACGAGAACAGATGGCTCCAAAGATACGACTGCAACTTCAAGCAAGGTATCTTTGTCTGTAAGTCACCACCAGACCTGAGATAGATTCAGGATTCCAGAGAATACCTAGGCAATGACCGTACCTGTCATACTGGGCATTACACCCTCCTCTTTTTCGTCCAAAATCCGCGCGATGGCTCTGCAACTTGCCCTCAAAACCTCTCCTACGGCCGATTTGCACCATGTCGATGTCATCGCCCACACTACGCCAATAACAGCGACCAATAGCTTAAATTGTACACAATACCCAACTGAATCATAGTGCAACGGCTTTCTGCTGCAGCATTTGGACTCTACACCAAAAATAACTATTCATTATTTTGTTAGGGCATTAACATGGGCATTTAATAAAATTCATTTCATCCCCCCACCATACATCCCTTCAATAAATATAGTCTCACACTGTTATATGTGATAGTATCAAGTTATTGTATTGTTTTCAGGGCGCCACTCCACTGTTTATTGGTTGGTTGTTGCATTTTACTGTGTATTTTATGTGCACATCTTGTGTAAATGGTGTTTTGGGAGCATGGGGGGGCTTTATTATCCCACCCAAGTAGTAGAATTATTAATTCATATCATGGTTGGTTGAGGAGAGGCGCTGGGGGGTAGCCATTATTGTTTGTCTCTCCACATGAACACATCTAAGGTTTAGGAGGCCAAAAATGCCCAAAATCCATGTTGTGCTAATTAATTGATGAGTGAAGATTGCAATGGACAAACCTTGCTCTGGAGTTGTTCATTGGGTTGTTGGTAGTGATATTGTAGCGCGGCTTCTTTGGAGATGGAGGGTTGATCGACGTATTCATCGTCATCGGTTGTGGCGGTGAATTTGACGCGCAAAATCGTCGATTTTTGGCACTCATAATGACATTATTAGGCGTAGTCTTCATCATTCCCCCGCCATTACTGGGCGCAAACGGTGACAAATACCCTTAGGAACAATACCGAAAAATGTTCAAACATAATTCGCCGACATGGTGCCGCTATGTGGAAAGATGCCGTAGGATGGGTTACACCGTAGTGAGGTGACTAACAAAATGGATGAAAAAATATGCAGAGCCTCCACACCGCACCTCCGGTAGCTCCCCATTTAACTAGTAAATTGTTAGTGAGCTCCTAAATTGAATTTCCAAAACAATGCAGGGCCTCAGCACTTGTGCTGAGTCCTTCTAGTGACTCAGACAGGTGTCTGAAGGTCCTGTACAGGGTGTAGCCAACCAACCACAGCCATGAAGCACGAAGCTGCCGCTGCCGCGTCACAATTTGGGCCTCATCGCATCGCTCATCGCTCATCTAGCTCATCTGGTCACTTTTAGGATTTTCCCGCAATAATTTAGTACCGTTTTTTTGTTACCAAAATGAAATCGAGGCACAATAAGTAGTGGCGATAACATCTTCCTACTCTGCTGTCGTGTCTGTAGAGTTCTAGTTGTAAAGCAAAGGTGGCGCTGTATTATTTATTAGGTAAGTGTGCTTCTATTGCGTTGGTATAGCAGAAATGATAAACTCAATTTTGTTGCGGCAGTGTGGCACAGTGTTCGGTGTTGCGAGATAACTTATAATTTTGCGATTGCGAGGAAATGACATTGATATCTGTTATTGAGGCTTCATTTGAGTTTGAAATGACATACTATCTAGTCCAGGAGGGTTCTGCAAATTTACCGCATTCTTCTCCGGTCCGAGCTTTGCCGCTGTGCCGCTCGCTCTGAATAATCATTATTTATTTGGTCCCCACTAATTAAAATCGTTTGTTTCTCAGGCCCCTCTTTCACCAGCAAAATAAAATATAACATCTCACAATAATATGAACAATCAGCAAAACGACGAAGACCCTGACGAAGCTGCCGCCCGTCGATTACAGGAAGAAATTTGGATGGAAGAAGATCAAGAAGAAGAGGGCGATGATGGACATGACAACCGTTTAGATTTGGTTCGTCGATTACTTCGTGGTGCTCGGGGTGCTGCGAATAATGCACCAGCGGCTGATAATAATAATGACGACAATGATGATGACGAAGAGGATGAGGATGATAATGATAATGATGAAGAGGATGAAGATGAGGATGAGGAAGAAGATGAGGATCCTGCTGAGGACGATGAAGAGAATGAGGACGATAGGGAGGCCATTGATGGGGGAGTGGCTGGGGAAGTTTTCGATGAGCAAAGACAGAAAATTACACGAGCGTTGAAGTGTCCTCTGGTAAGAATTTCACTGAATTGGATATTTTATTATTTTGTGTCCCTCTACTAGCATACTCATTCTCAGAACTGTTCATCTCGATTTTGTCTGCAGGTACTTTATTTTGAATGTGATGAGGATCTGAGTGACATCGCTCCAAATAATCCACTTTTACTCCGCGGGGCCACCGTATACGTTGGACTTGATAAAGGCAGCAAACTTAGTGTCGTTTTTCAGCATTATTGCGACTTTGTCAATTCCAAATCGCCCTCAACAAAGCCAGGTTCAAGAGTCTACATCAAACCAACCGATTTAGAATTCATGCACTGCACTACACTTGATGCGCAACATACAGTTGAGGCTTCTGCCATGATGAAAAATGATCGCATTCGTGTCGTTAGGGAACGCAGTAAAGACCGAAGCGCTAAAGCTGAAATGATTAGGCTGCAACGGGAGTCGGATCGTAAATATTTCAAAGAGCTACGATCCTTATTACCAAATCCTTCCCCGGAGGGCATGGGAAGTGATGTAATTTTGGAGTGTCAGGGAAAAGTGAAGGATGAGAGGGGATTCAGTCAAAATGTTTTGGCCACAACTGTACGTGCCAACTCGGTGTTAATTGCAAAAAGGTGTAAATGGCTTGGGCAAAAAATCTCCACAGCACGAGAGGACATGCGCAGACGCGCTGAAATGACAATTCCATCCGACGAAGTAAAGAGCGAGTCAAAGGAAGCAGAGCGTAGCTCATCCCAATCAGATGACGAAGAATATGATATTGTGCCATCAAATCCATTGCCTGCCGTTGACAACAATAACAACAATGCCATTGCCGCTGATCGTGTTCTAGCAGCCGAAATTGAAGATGACGAAGAAGACGACGAAGTCGATGCTGGAAAGTCACCAACTAACGAACAGGCAACTACTTCTCATTTGCGTGATGTAGCATCATCGAATTCAGTTTGGATTTCCCTACAACACTCTCCGCAAGCAGTCAAGTTGCTGTTGGAGTACTGCTACACCAATCGTGTACAGGCGCTCGGCCAAGATGCTTTTCTCAAGGCGAGCAAATTCCCAAACCCCAAAGATGTAGGTGCTCTCGCTGCCAAAGAATCTGGCCCTGTCCCTCCTTTCCGAAAGCATGAGTGGCCTGATGGTGGAGCACCGACAGTTTCGCTTCATTTAGCCTTGGCGGGGATTGCCTTGGCGGAAGAGGCTCACATGCCCCGCTTCAGTTTGATGTGCGAAGTTGCCGCATCAAAGCTTGTCGATTACTCAAATGTCATCGACGTACTCGCCGCCTGTCAAACGCAACAACAGCAGACTGGGAATAGACTACCACTGCTGAGGAAGGCGGCAATGCTAGACTGTGTTTTTGGAAAGCGCTACTTTGAAAACCCTATATTTAAAAACAACATGATAGCAAGGAAGGACCTAGTCATTCCGAGTGTGTTGGATGGCTCTATCGAAGTCTTTCCGACAAACTTGGATTCCAAAGAGGTACTGAAAAAGAAGGAGAAGATGCAAAAGGAGAAGAAGCAAATATTTGATATGTTGGACGAATCTGATAGAAATAAGCGTCTGTTTGAGCGCATCAAGCAGAGGAAACAAGGGACAGTAGCACGGAGAATGGAAGTTGCCTTTGGACAAGACATGCCTAAGATTGCGTCACCTAATGAGACCTCTCGTGCCCGTGTCCCTCCTCCTCTAAACGATCGTCGTGGTACGAAGCGCAAGGGCCGGACGTCTTCAGGTTCGAATACCTCCAAACGCAAAAGAAGTCAAAGCAGAAAGTCATAGCTCCATTTGATTTTGAAAGGTCTTGTCTGAAATTTAGATGTTGTGTATGTTATTACTACTTAGTAGCACAGCACTGTACTAATACTAAAAGCGAGAGTCTGTTGACGATCTACTGAATTTTATGTTGTTCGAGTTCGAAAACTAAATAAAAAGGAAGGTTTGTTCTGTCCATGGTCCGTAATGAGAAAGCGTTGAAGTTGAGCGTGTGACATCATTCAAACATCAGGCTGATTCATCCATCTTTTTGGACAGCAAACAGAGCCAGCAAATCAACCACATCAACACACGACACAACAATACTGAAGAGTTTCGAAGAGAGAGAGAGAGAGAGAGAGAGTCATCGTACTGCTATAAATTTGCCAGCAATAGCCGCACATTCAATCAACAATTCACGTCTCATAGTTGGTCCAAATCACAATTATCTCAAAATGAAAAACGTCGTCGCATTCCTCCTCCTACTCAGCATTCCATGCGAGATCCTTTCGTTTTCTGTTCGGCCAACATCAGTTACCTCTCGGCGGATTAATGCGCAACAGAATAACTGGGTATTGAACGCTGTGGAACAAAAAGAAGCGACCTCATCAGAGGTTGCACAAACAAATGGAGCAGCAGCAGAGGCTGAAGTTGAAGAAGAAGAAGAGCTCTCAGAAACGAAGAAGATGCTACAGAAGGTGAAGCAAGCTGGTACGGCTGGCGCTATCTCCTATGCGCTTTGGGAATTGGGCTTTTGGGGTGTAAGTATATGTCGTATATATCGTCATAATTTAATGTATCAAACTCGTATGTCGTCATAATTTAATGTATCAAACTCACATTTCGTTTCGGTCTGTACAGGTGTCGGTCCCAGTCTGTGTAGTTGGATACAAAGAGCTCACTGGTCACTGGCCTGATTTTTCAAATGCAGAAGACATGCAAAAAGTGGGAGCCGAAGCATTTGCGTTTGTGAATTTTGCTCGATTGGCCGTGCCTTTGCGTATAGGCTTGGCACTCAGTACAACACCTTGGATTGAGGAGAATGTTGTTAAGAAATTCAAGAAGGATGAAAACAAAGAAGAGTAAACTTGTAATCTATGTAATAAGGGGAGAGCTCAACACATTAATGTCAGCGAGGTATCAGGTAGGGAGTGACAGTATCAACAGAAAACGCTTCTCACACAATTGAGAAAAGAACAATATGTATCAACTCTGCGACAGTTTCTAGTTTCAAAATGATAATATTTAACAAACACACCTATTACTTTTAATAACGGAGTGAGCTGCAATGAGCAACTCAACTATTTAAGCACAATTTCTCCGAGCATACCATCATCTAATCCAATTTCAATCTCATGACACTATCGCAGAACTTCTGAATCTCAATCTTACCGTCAGTCTTCTTGTTAGCAACGAGGTCAGCTTTCAACTGTGCTGCAACTTGAACAACACCAGTTAAAGCTGATGAGAGCTGTTCCGTCTTATTAGTCAAAACAGCAACACGATCTTCAAGCTCACGGAAACGAGCATTATCTACACTTCCATTGTTAGTACCGCCCAAACGCTGTTGTTCTTGCTTGAATCGCGTAAGAACCTCTTTGATGGGATCCATGTTGATTCCTTGCTTGGGTTGACACGCCTCGTCATGTGGTGTCAATCCGAATGCAGTTCTTGCATGAATGCTCTCTGGATGAGCATCAAGAAGAATCAAAACTGCTGCAGGGGAACAAGCGCCAGATTGGCATGCATGGTGCACAGGCAGCTTCTCTTGATCATCCTTCGCCGCAGCTCCACGAGGGTAGAATTGGAGGAGATGATTCAATCCATGTGTAGTAATACCCTTCTTACATGCCAAGTGCAGTGGGATGCGCCCGTTGTTGTCTTTACTTTGCAAAGCCTTTGGACCAAGACGAACCAACGTCTCAATCACCTTATCATCAACAGCTTTGGCACAGGCATGATGCAATGGCATACGCCCATCGTTGTCCTTTGCCAAGGCTCCCTTGACATGAGCACCCAAGAGCTTACTTACAACTGAATCAGGGGCACCCTTCATGCACGCGTAATGCAATGGCAAACGAGAATCATCATCTTTCACTTGGGCTGCCTTTGGATTTGCTTGAGTCAATTCGTCAATACTTGCCGGTGGAGCACCATAGAAACAAGCGCAGTGGAGAGGAAGCCATCCATCCTGGTCAGATCGCTGGACCG
This sequence comes from Skeletonema marinoi, assembly GCA_030544225.1. Classification (NCBI taxonomy): domain Eukaryota; phylum Bacillariophyta; class Thalassiosirophyceae; order Thalassiosirales; family Thalassiosiraceae; genus Skeletonema; species Skeletonema marinoi. The sequence goes on along the minus strand of CM060485.1, from coordinate 5,239,769 downwards.
CATCTGGGAACGCCTTTATCAAAGACGCAATGATGGCGGGCGGAGGTGTAAGAACACAGGCTTTGTGAAGTGGCAAGAATCGCAAGTTACCATTGTATCCCTTGGTAACAATCCATGTCATGGCTTCATCTGGAAACATAGTCAAACGATTAGATACACCCTCCCAGTCCTTCTTCAAGATGAGACGGAATAGAATTGTGCGGTTCTCGTAGTCAACTTCACGCTCTCCTACAGATCCACTGAAAACTGTCTCGTTCACTGCAACCGGTGTGATGGCACGAATGCCAGTTCCAGCTTGGGGCAACTTTCCACTGTCATGGCTGATTCGGAATGCATGCATAGCATCAATTACTTGATCCTTGTTCTGACTATTCGAGCTCTCAACAAGGTTGAGTGGTGTACGTCCCTTCTTATCCTTTGCATTGATACTATCAGGGTTTGTGCCGAGCAAAGTCATAACAACAGCGCGAGATGCACCATTTCGGCATGCCAAGTGGAGAGGAAGCATGCCCTGATCATCAATCGTTTTGGCAGCATCGGGGTATGCAGTGATTAGTGCCTCGATCAAGCTTAGAGGTGCACGGAAAACACAACAAGCGTGGAGAGGCAGCAAACGCCAGCGAATTTTGTTGGGATCGGAGGGTTCTCTACGAGAGATCCATGTTTTGGCCTCGGAAGGCGTAGTACGTGCTCGCTCGATGGCCGAATCCCAGAGCTTTTGTTCGATGAAGGAGTATAGAGTAGATGGGCCAAGATCGTAATCTGTTTCTGGTTGATCTTGGTAGGATGGTGCAACTCCTTTTGGCCCAATATTGAGTTCACCAACCATAGAAGTAGCGACGGAGGCGTCATCTCGACCATCTCTTCCCCTTGATACACTCACTGCTGATCCAGATGGTGGTATTTTCATGTGGCCTGCAGAGACTGAGGACATATTGTCCCTGCTGACCCGCTTCTTCAGAGATGTCAACATGGTTCTCTATTGTTGGCGTGATAGGAGAACTACTTGTTGCCGACTTCTTGGAAGAGGTGTTTTGTTCTGTGGCAGTGCTGAGTTGCTTTGCATCGTCGCTCAAATTGGTGTAAAATGAAATGAAACGAAGCACATGACAGCGAATCGCCGACTGCGAGAAAACACTCAAAACACAGATAGTATCTTTTCATTTAGTAGGTACTCCCATTTACAGAAACGCGCGCGATATCCCACACAAGATCAAAAAGATGGGAACCCTCTCAACAAATTTGTTGAGTGATACACAGGATGCCAAGTCGATAAGAAGCGCTCAAAAGATGTCAACCCGGGTCTAGTTCCAACGTTGCAGAGGAGAGGCATTATCGGATAATTATTGAGACAGCGTTTCGGGTCAGAGCCGACGAACTGTTCGTGTTCTTTGAGAGTTTACAAAAGGGGCTGAATACCTGCTTAGACATGCAGCATCGTTTTGATGTGTTGGCACGACATCATCCCTCTGTCAGGATGCAAGTATTTGATTGGTATTCCCTCGCGCGCCTAATAATTTGCCGTGAAATTTGATATGATGTAGCGTCATCTAGCCTCTCTCTCTGAGAGAGAACTCCATTCGCCTCCTATCGTTCTCAGCTGGCATCGTAACCCAACCATTGTTCTACTTATCATCATCTAAACAAACAAACAACTAGTCAATTAAGCTTCTCTACGATCATGGCAAACTCCAAGTTCCTCAAACTCGCAGTCTCAGGTGCTGCAGTTGCAGCCATCGCCATCGGAATCGGTGTTGGTGTTGGAGTACACAACAAAAAAACTAAGGACGCTGCAGCCGCCGCGATAGGCCTGTGGGTATAGGGGGCGGTGGGCGCTGCCCACTAACGCAGTGTTTTGATGAAAATGAAAATGAGCCTGAAATAGGTGATTTCAGGCTGATTATGGTCATTTTTACACGATTTTGACAGATTTTGACACAGAAATGGCCTAATAATTGGCTATTTCATCAGAGGTGGGCGCCCACGTGGGCTTCGCCCACTATCGCGTTTATATCCGCCCCCTATACCCACAGGCCTACGCCGCGAGCGCAGCAAATTACGAAGATTGTAGACGCCTTCTTGTTGTTCCTGGCATCGATATCGAAGACAACGTTGCCGATGCTCCTGCAATTCGGCGCAAGTTGTTAGCCCGTAGGTTAGGTGAAACTACCGACACCGTGATAGAATCATACGAGAAAACCGACGATTGGGCAGGGGACACGTGGCAGGAGCATGCTCAGCCTGCTTACCCTACGGCTTCAATCACCAAAAGCAGCAGCAGCAAGGGTCTCAAAGGCACGAAGGGTCCCACTACCGCGTTTGGTTTCACAAACACTAAGGGCACCAGTGGAAAAGGTCCGAAAGGCAGCAAGGGATCTACGGCTCTGAATGGTATCACTGGGAAGGGTCCGAAGGGGCCCAAGGGGCCCAAGGGTTCAAACGCCACGCTTGGTATTACTAGTGGGAAGGGTCCGAAGGGCCCAAAAGGTTCTAAAAGCACGAATGGTATCATGGTTTCTGGCCCCAAAGGCCCCAAGGGATCCAAGTCCAAGGGATTGCCGGTAAGAGTTTATTGGATATCTGTTCTGTGTTCAATTATATTATTGCGTCGTTCTTGCTTTTCTGATTCTTCTTTTGAATACAAATCACTCTTCACGTCGCAAATAGGCTTATTGTTATGCACCAAAGCAAGACAAATGTAAGTCTGGTGAGTATCCCATTAATGGTAGCAACAAGAGTCAGAAGGGACCGAAAGGTCCAAAAAGCGGGAGCGGTCTCGTCGGCTCCAATTCCAAGAGCAAGGGCAAGGGTCCCAAAGGTTCACTTACAGGTAATCTCACTGGTTCTTCAAAGGGCCCAAAGGGTCCCAAAGGTTCCAAGTACGCGAGTAATCTCACTGGTTCTTCATATGGCCCAAAGGGACCCAAAGGTTCCAAGTACGCGAGTGATCTCACTGGTTCTACATATGGCCCAAAGGGACCCAAAGCTTATGGGTTAAGTAGCACCAGTGTAAAGGGACCGAAAGGCAGCAAGGGCCCCACAGCTCTGTATGCTGGTTACACAAGTGGCAAGGGTCCGAAGGGCCCCAAGGGACCGACATCTCCGTATGCTGGTTACACAAGCGGCAAGGGCCCAAAAGGCAGCAAGGGACCCAAATCCACGTTTAATTACGCGGGCGGCAAGAGTCCGAAGGGCCCCAAGGGTTCAAAAAGCTCAAGTGGTATTGTTGGCTCCAAGAGCAAGGGCCCCAAAGGTACCAAGTCGAAGAGCTCTGGGTTTGCCCCCACCACATGCATTCCGCTGGTACCTCCGACACATAAACCAACTCGCAGACCCACTCCACCTCCGACTTCGGCTTTACTGCCTCCTCCAACTCCAAGGCCGACTTTGGCGTTGACACCTCGTCCGACACCTCGCCCGACAGCGGATTTGATTGTTTCTGGCACACCTTTTTCGTCTCCACCCACTCCCAATCCAACTCTTGAGCCTTGTACCAACGACCCACTCTCCGATTGTGAGTCTATCGCACAAGATCCTTCTACCAATTGTAAAGATGTTGAAGGTGCAGTCGAGAACTGCCCTGCGGTCTGCGCGAAAGAGTGTCTTGATGACTGTGACAACGACCCACTCTACGATTGCGAGTCCATTGCACAAGATCCTTCTACCAATTGTGAAGAGGTTGAAGGTGCAGTTGAGAACTGCCCTGCAGTCTGTGAGAAAGAGTGTCTTGATGATTGTGACAACGACCCACTCTACGATTGCGAGTCCATTGCACAAGATCCTTCTACCAATTGTAAAGATGTTGGCGATGCTGTTGAGAACTGCCCTGCGGTCTGCGAGAAAGAGTGTCTTGATGATTGTGACAACAACCCACTCTACGATTGTGAGTCTGTCGAAGAGGATCCTTCCGCCAATTGCTTTGGGGATGCAGTCGAGAACTGCCCTGCGGTCTGTGAGAAAGAGTGTCTTGATGACTGTGACAATGATCCAACATATGACTGCGATGGTGTTGCAGGAGATCCCACTAGCTTATGCCGTGATATGGCGAACTTCTCTGCTTGCCCCGAAGTCTGTAAAGCTGAATGCTTCCCTCCTACACCGCCACCAACTCCCAAGCCCACTAATGCATTGGTACCTCCTGCGACTCTAAACCCTACATATACCAGTACCTTTGGAAGTACTTTTGGCAGCACAACCACAGTCTCCACCGAGACTACGGGACCTCCTACAATTGCGGATAGGCCAGTGCCAGTTCGTTAAGGCTAATTCATTGAGGTGGCAGATGAATGCATAATTTGTGTGAAAATATTATAGGGCTGGGATGACGAATAATGTTGTGCGTAGTAGGCGCCTACGTTTAAGTCCCGCAATGAAATTCAGACTTTAGGTTAGATTGTAGTTTAAATGTGTATCTAGCTTGCGCTTACTTTCACTTGGAATTAAATATACACTCAATTGTGCGGTGCTAATTTTCCCACCCATGTTGTTTTTGAATCGTTTTTGGGTGTCAATACTCTTCCGGCCAACTCGAGGTAGATAATAAAGCATATAATAATATCTTGTGCATAATCCAATCATTTTTTCTTCCCTTTCGCAAGCCCCGCCGACAATAAATCATCCAAACCAGGTGGTTCCTTCTTCTTCTTAGCTTTTGACTTTACAACCACAGGTTTGTTTGCCGCATTGCGTTGCTCTTCTTCCTCTTGCTTCTTTTTCATTTCTGCTTTCTTGGCAACTTTGGCAGCCAGGGCTGCAGAATCGGCAAGATTTCTTGACTCTGGGTTTCCTTCCTTTGTGTTTTTGCGATTATAATAGCGTAGTATTGGGTATGAATGTATCGACCAAGGAAGTGTGATGTTAGAACGTTCACTAACAAAAATATTGGGTGAAGAGAGTTCAACGCATAAGATAGGAAAGGGGAATAAATAAATTTGAATGTTGTATCACTGTCTCGTATAGATATCCATTCACACAGTAAAGAGAGAATGAAACCAACAGCTCAATGTAAAAGAGAGGAGACAAGCTCCCCTCCCCCAAAGAGCATGAGACAGGACGATGAGTACCAAAATAATACATTGGGCCACATTTCTGCGGCACAATATATAATAAAATGATATCCTCAATATTCCAGGCTGTCTGGACCTCCCACACTATTGAAAAATGAGGACGCAATTGGACCTGGGCAAGCAACATAATTCTGTACAAATTTTCATTGCCCTTTCGACTTACCTTGGGACCACCCTTTTGCTCCTTTTGCAAGCGAGCCAGCTTCTTGGCCCTATCTCGCTCCCTCTGATCACCCCTCGCCATCTTTTATCCGTATACTTTTTGTCTGCACGATCTGTTGAGCTCTTTTTAAATGCTAACACCCACTCTCTTTATTGCTTGTGAGTGGTGCTATTATGAACAATGATAGGTGCAGGCAGCGGCGATCAATAATAACACAAGTGTTGCGTGAGCGTTGAGAAAAGCAAGGGCAAGTGGCAAGTGGATTGAAAATTGAAAGTCAACTTGTAGATATGTGTGGATGGACGGAGATGAGAGATTTTGCAGCCGTCCTTCGTGCGTCAGAAAAAGTACCCCTGCCATTTCATTCAAATCAATACCATCACCTCACCTCCATCATCGATATATTATTGATTGCCTAGAGAGACAATAAGGAGGAGAGATCGTGACGTAGGGAACCTTACCGTTGCTTGTATCAGTCTACCTGGAGAGCAGAAGAGCATCATTTACCTGTTACATCAACGCCTCACATCATCATATTCATCGGCATAATGCGTACTTTCACATTGATTGCATCGTTGGCATCGCTGCCCATCACTTCCGCTTTCCAAGCATCAACACCATCGATTAGAAGACTGATGCCTTGCCAGTCACAAAGATCAATCAACACTCAATACACTCTAAAATCTAAAACTACTCTATACCAATCAGAAATTCAAGAACAAGAGGATGACGAGCTCGTTGAATTTTTCATTTCACAAGAACAAATAGGAGTCCTCCGAAAGGAAGCAAACAAACGCGACAGAGTCAAAAAGCTGCGAAAGCATTTCCTCCCCCAAGAAGAAAGTATGGAACTTTCACAACAATCCATGGATGAGATATCTGCTTTGTTTGAAAAGAGTGAGCTTATTGAAGTGCGTGGTGTCAGCAAGGGACAGAAAAAGGGATTGTTTGATACTGCAAATGCCATGGCGGAGAGCTTGGAAGAAGAAATTGGCAAGCCAGTGGTAATTGTGGATATAAAAGGATTTGCAGTTAAGATGTATTGTCCTTGGTTAGATGGTGAAGATTTTGATACATCTAAGCGTATCAAGCTCTTTACGAGTTATAAACCTGGTCAATGGACTAGAAAGCCGAAAGCAATTCGGAATGAGTATGGGCAGATTGTTTTGGATGAAAATGGCAAGAGTATTAAAGTGATCCCTGACGAATGAGTGGGAGTAACATTGCTGTGAAGTATGTCGGGCAACGATGTTGTAAACCTCTATCAAAAGGCAACATAAGATAATCAAACAACTGTCTAGATGAGCATTGATTTGACCAACACATATTATTTTTTTCACAGCATCCGACTGCACACTGAGCTGATACTACTACTGTGCCCTAAAAAACGTCTCAGCTGCATTCAAACACTCCCTCTGCTCTCTTTTCAAACTCTTTATTTGACATATTCCCAGTTCTGAACCATCATCTTCGACACACATTGCAATGCATGACGTTGCAACTCTGGATTATCATGTTCTATCAAAGTCATTGCCAAATCTTTTCCACCCAACCTCTTGGCGATGGCCCTACCATTGGGGTAGTGACGACAAAACTCTCCAAGATCAAAGCATGCGATAGCTGAAATATCTTCATCGCTGCTAGAAAGGAGGGAGATAAGTATCTTAACCAACTTGAAGTCTCCATCCTTCCCTTCCATCATCTTGGCATTTTCCTTGAAGAAGGCCTCAGTATGTGTTGATCCCCAAGACAATTGGCCAGTCTCAACCTCATTTTGGTACACTTCCCAACGAGTCATCTCCTTAAAGTTGTCAGCCAACAACTTGTGAAGCTTGTCCACATCCTCCACAATATCAGGATCAGTAAACTGACGATCACGCAAAAGTTTAATTGCCTTCATCAACCCACATGCAATCATTTCCCCCAAGAAGACCTTGGAATCAATCCTGGGCATATCCGGCTCAGGATGGATATCAGCAGAACAAGTTGCCAAGTTCCTCAACGCTGCCAAAGCCACACGTACCACCTTCTCACGAGGAGCAGATGACACAAGCTCCACCAATGCCATAACCGGAAGTCCATCTTTGGCAAAATCAGCACGTACATCAGCAAAGTTATTAAGTTCATAAGTCAAACACCAAAGACAAAAGGCAAGTTCATACAATTGCTGCACAGAAGAATTGGCCTTGCGTTCTGATGATCCAGAACTGCTGCTAGAAGATTTTGATTTTTCCCGTTGACGGAGCTGACGTGAGAGGTACTTGATCCCCCCCGAGGCGGCAAAGATTTGACGGCCTTCGGTGGCACTGGTCAAAGTCATGATTGCCGGGACGGTGGTCCCAACTGTCACAGCATTGGGACTCTTAAGCTGTGTGATAACCCATGCAGTCAATGCCTCCAATGGTTCAATGGCCGATGAATACGAGGGGGCACGTCCAGCCCCATCCTTGGCATTGGTATCCGAAGCTCCCCGTTGAGAAGGGCACGCCGCCACAAGAATTTGTGCTAGACACAATGCCGCACTCCGTTGAGCGTAGGCATCCCCCTTCCCCTTGCTAATTACACGCAATAGGGCCTTCCACTGTTCAATAAGGACACCCTCCGATCCGGCATAAAAGACGTTACCAATTGACACACCATTCTCCGCCGCCCAAGGACTAGAAAGTGTAGCAATGATCGTTGACAATTTGGCAATAGCGTAATGTGTCACCACTCCCAGCGGATCAGCATCCAATGCATCCAAAGCTCTGTTCTCATTGCACTCTTCGGTAATACGCGCCACATGCCCCGAAACATTCACCGACGCCTCCGCCAAGAGCTTGAGAAGAACGCGCACATACATGGTGGCATCTCGAGCATCACCAAGGGTGTATTCGATGGGGTTACTTTCGGCCATTCGAAGGAGGGCCGTTTCCTGGGGGGTTAGGCGGAGGGAGGAGAGGGGATCCCATTGGAGGCTGCGGAAGGCTGCTGCCACCGGGGAGGGCTGGAGGCTCGATTTGGATGCCATGGTCAACACAGCTATTTTATTCCACAATGATCAAGCTAGCTAGCCGTTGAAATATCTTGATCGATCATTTTTCTTTTGATTTTTTCCCCTTTTTGAGATACGTGTCTTAATCCTTGACAGCTTGAAATCACGTCACTGTGACGAGATCGGTAATCGATAAGCGAACATCAATTCACGACAAAAAGCGGTACCGATTCATGTGTCTCCTTCAAGGACAGAGGTAGTTTGTCCGTACTTGCTTGTCTCCTTCAAGGACAGTTTGTGATTTACTCCCATTCCACGCACGCACACTCTTCAAGAAAGGGCCTTTTCTGCGGGCTGTAGGGGGGCCCAACTTATATCAGTAATGTGCGTCCAATTATATTCTCTAGATACTTTTTACTAAAACGAGGGCAAATCTCTTCGAGAGATTAGTTTGCCTCTGTAGAATTTCGCTGCAGTTGAAGTTGGAAGTCCCGGAGGTTCTGTGCAGTGTTCCGATCCTGAAGTTCAGTTATAACTCGCACATAAACGCACACAACACGCACGCACCATGCCCATGAGTTAGCGCTTGCAGTTCCCCATTCTTCTGTTGCGTTGTGTTGACATCATAATATTATCAGTGCAAAATTAACAACAGGGGAACTATCGATTGCAACCTCTGACTTTGCTGTCATCAATTCAATAGTAGTATGTCCTTTACCTTTAACAGAGGAACATTTTCTCTCTCCAATTCAACCAACGAGTCTCCCCAACAGAGTCCAGATTTATCTTCCAAATTTGTGAACAACAACGTCAACTCCCTAGGGTTTTTACTTCAAGCAGCCACCGACAACAGTGCCAACAACGCGATGGGGCCCGGCGATCATCAATCGGGTGCATCTGCGCCTGGCTCTAACGCCGCTGGCATGGATCAGCAGGCGATGGAACTCCAGCAGGCACTCCAGATGAGCATGGCTTCTCAAAATCAGCAGGCCGCACATCCCAGTGCTCTGTTCGCTACCAACCGACCGGCCAATGCGTCTGCGCCAACGGCTGCCCAGACGACTGCTCAGATCGTGACACAGCTTCAAGCCCAGCAATTGCTGGCAGGTGCTGGGGGGCAAGTCAATCAACAGGTCTTCGCCCCGCAGGCTCAAATTGCGGCGGCTCCCGCCATGGGGGCTACTGCTCAAGCACCCTCCGCCCAAGGAAATAACAACGCGAACGTAATTAATCAACTCGTCGCCTCCCTCCAAGCCCAGCAACAAGCGCAGCAACAGGTTCAAGTCCAAGCTGCAATTGCACGTGCATTCGGTCCAGGGGGAGGGGGGGGACTCTCCGCCGCAGGGTTTAACAATACTCCCATGGGGAATTTGGCTGGCATGGCAACCTCCATTTCTCAACCTTCGGCACGTGATATTTTGTCTCGTATGCAATTGGTCCAGGCTGTTCAGCAGGATAACAGTAATAATGCTGCAGCGGCTGCGAGTAATGGGAATACGAATGATGATTTGGTCAAATTGCAACAAGCGCAACAGTCTGGTGAGTTATCCATTGCTTGTTATTAATTCTTGAAGGGGTACTTTGAAGCCTAACTTCCCTTTGCATTATACTGTACCTGCTTCTCACATCATTCTTAAAAAAATTCATTCCCCCTCCCTCTCCATTTAATTACAGCATCACTTAATGATCAACTCAATGGATTCAAGACTGTGGGTCTCCTCAATCAACAAGTTGCTGCCTTTTCGAACAATGTCATCCCAGGCCTTAACAACTCTGTAGGGGTATCATCTCAAGGTGCCGTCATCGTACCATGTCGTGCTCGTGGAATGCCCGTTGATCACAATTTCAAGACTGCCTACTTTGTCATACCTGATGGGATTGAGCATGGTGATGAACTCGTATGCTCCTACCCCTCGTGTCGTCAAGCTGGGGTGAAGTTCAGGTATTGTCTCCACTGCAAAGTTCCCGTTGCGAAACGCAATTTCCGCAATCGTCATCGTCATGGTGTCCCTGGCGGGGATGGGGGGAGTGTCACTGGAGAAGACGATGAGAGTGTTAGTAGTGCAGGTACCACCGAGGAGAATGGCAAGGCCAACCCAGCCGAATCATTGAAGGATGATGACGATTACAAGGGTGTCAAGAAGGAACATCTCGTCATCATTCCTGGTGTGGAGAGGACTTCTGACGAAAAGAAGAAAAAGAAGAAGAAGAACAAACGTGTTCCCTGCCGTGCTCGTGGGATGCCCATGGCGCACAACTTCAAGACTTCCTACTTCATCATACCTGATAGTATTCAGCACGGAGATGAGTTGGAGTGTTCTTTCCCTTCTTGTCGCAGTGCTGGTGCTAAGTTCCGATACTGCTTACATTGTAAGGTTCCCGTGGCAAAGAGGAATTTCCGCAATAGGCATAAGCATGGAAACATGGGAGACAAGAAGAGAAGTCCACCTAGTGCTTCGAAGGAGTCTGGAAGTGCACCACCAGCATTACCAACTGGAGAAATCTGCCTCCCTGTTAGTGACAGTCAGCATGATGGCGAGGAGAAGGCAAGCACTCTCAAAACGGAGGAAGAAGGTGATCTTAAACCTAGTTCCTTACCTCAACAGGATCCAGTTGCCGCCGCTCCCAAGAACGAGGAAGAACCAGCGAACTCTGTCTCAGTAAGTACCGGGGAAGATGCCAATAAAGTTCAAAGTTGGGTAAGTCTTTTGGAGAATAAACCTGATCCCAATAACAAGGAAGCCATGACGGAATGGATGATGAAGGTGATGAATGCTTCTAGCGGGGGAGTCGCAGCAGCTGCAGCACCCGTTGCTTCTGTCCCGGAGTCCGAATCAAATGAACCACCCAAGAAGAAGTTCAAGGAAGAATCTGATTTGATCTGATTTATGTTAAAAGTCGCCGTTTGCAAGACTTGTATAGTAGTAGTTTATTGGAAATTATAACCATTGAGAGTTACATACTTTAATTTTCTTCGTCTGTAGGTAATTGATGTTCATCATCATCATCATCCTCATCTATTTTCACGTCATATTCTAGCGCTATATCCCACCGAGATGACGGAGCCCCGCTTCCAACATATTTGACAAACTTCATCGTGCCCGGATCACGGTAGACCAAGCTAAGAGTGTTGAAGCTTGCTGACACGCTAAGCAATTGTGTGTCGTCTTCCTCATCATACTCTGCTTCCGCGCCTTCATCATCATCGTCAGCTTCAATGTAACATTCAAATCCACCAACATCTCCAGATTCCCAAATTGCGTCATCATCAGAGCCAATCAATTCGTTAGTTTCCTCGTCAAAAGAGCATTGGTTGCCTTCACCTCCACAAAAACACAGCGTGGTATCCAAGACAGCGTTGGTAGTAAGAATTCCATAATGCGCAACAGTATAATCCAATCCTGGGCGGAATCTCCTTATCCGGCCTCTATATCCCAAAGGAAATCCTAGACTTGAAAGCCATCCGATCCATCTTCCAAACTCGGCTGATTGGAATAGATTCTGCTTTAAGTGATCAAGGTATTCGCCTGCATCTACAACGTCCTCAGAAGATGCTTTCTTCGCCGTCAGAGCACTACCACCGCTACCTTCTTGGTATTGTAAAAATCTCTGTTTGTGGGCTGGTCCCACTGCCTTCCATTTCTCATTCATACCGACGTGATAATCCAACGATGGATTATTTTCACCAACCTTGTCTCCTTTATCTTGTCTTGTAAAGGCAGCTTTTATTTTTGAACTCCATTCATCGTTGAGGAAATGACGGAGCTTCACACTGGACTCTTCTTCAAACCTCGTGCGTATTTCGTTCAAGGATTCTTCTGTAAGGTAGGCTTTGTTGATGTATTCGCCAAGGAACTTGCCATCTTGAGTACTGAATGTTGGTTCTGATTCTGTCCCATTTCCTTCAGCCTCAGCAGCAGCAGCAGTTGTTGCTTCGTCGGCCATGGGCTGGAATGCGCCTTCCGTATTTTCTCCCTCACCAGTAGACTTCAACCTCTGCAAAGTTGCATTCTCAATCTGCGACGGTGCCTCCTTCGTATGATACCAACCCTGTATCGAAAGTCGAGGCCGATCACAAAATACTTCCTGCACCGAATGAAACGAAACCCCTGGTTCAACTACAAAGTATGCCATTGAATTGAATGCTGGTAGCACCGTTTTGACAGGCAACGCTCCAGGAACAAACCTGTCCTCTTCTGCAATAGCGTCGTACAACTCCAGTCTTCCACCGTCACTATCTGTCCATTCCGGCGTTGCATCTGTCAGGTAAATAATATAGGACACCTTCCTCGTACCGATAACATCATCATGGCAAAGAAGATGACAGCCTCGCGTATGACAATTCGCTGCACAGTCTACTTCATCTGTTAAAGAACCTGCTTCTAATCCTGCAATGTTTTCAATGAAGGCACGATATTGTGGAGAGTAGATGGCATTCTTGAGTTTCATTAGGTTTGGCATGTTGGCTGCCAACTCTGATCCATCCTTCAAGTTTCCCTGTGGTGGTTTCAGTTTGGTGAGTGATAATGATGATGATGTGTTAGTATCATGATGTCAAATATATTATCACATCATCATGTATGATGTGCATGAATGCAAGAGAGAAGACACTTACCAAATCAATACTCTGATACACACGAAAAAGATCCGTCTCCTTGAACTTGACTTTACTATTGTGCTTCAATTCCGTAAGAATTCCCTCCAAAAAGCCATCGACACAAAAGTTATCAATTACAGCGTGTGGGTATGGTGATGCCTTTTGGTAGAGAGTGGCGAGTTGTTCTCCCTTTTGTAGGATGCTTGGAGTGATTGGATCCAAGAGTGATGATGATGATGATGCCGATAGTTCTTTTTCTGCTGACCCGATGCGGGGCCTTTTGCTTGCTGGCGAGGTCATGGTGGCGTTGTTCTAGCGGTATGAGGCAGGCCAACTACCATCAAAGCCAATGGGGTGAAGATTTTTCTCACCTGTCACTTATGTAGGAATTAGTACGAAAATTGCCGCCTTCGTCCCCCAAAAGCCAAAACGTAAAGATCTTCATCGCTGCTTCCACTTGCCTGCATGCCATCATAGGACGAGAGTTGTAGACGTATCAAGCAACTACTAACCACGAAAGATTTGCCACTTTGTTGCAACTGCTGTCTCTCTAGACGACAGTTACGCCGTATCAAACAACTGTTGGAAAAACATAAACATCCTTGACCACAGTCTGTAAAGGAGAGACCTTTTGGCTCAGACGGTTTATCTGACAGCAACAACTACTAACCATGCCTGCCCGACGGCTACGAAACGCTCAGCAGTCATCGCCGCTGATTCGCTACCTGACACTGCTGCTACAAGTAATCGCATGTCTCCTACTGACGACGACAATCTATTTATTTCACCTGCACCATGAGCTACACCACGACGCTAACAACAGCCCCGGAGGATCGGCATTGCGTCATAAATTAGATCTAGCCCATTATATTCTGCAAAAGAGTAATAGCCAAAATGAAAAGGCAAAGGAGGAGGAAGCAAAGGAGCATGGTTGGAAGGGTAACGCTGCAGAAAACTTTGTCAGGCCCGCAGCAGCAGCAGCCGACGACATTGAAGTTGTTGGCAAATCCTACCACGAAAATATGAAAAGTTGGTCCAAACTACAACAAACATTACTCCAAAACAACATGTTACCCACCCCCATCCCACGAACACACACCTCACGTGGCTTCTCAGGGTTGTCATTAGATCAAACTACCGCACTCGAGGGGGCACTTCGTGGGACAATCCACTGTCCCAACACTGATCCTCAAATCAATGAGTTACTCTCGTCCATGTTGGCATCTTGGAATGAACCACGGGGGACACGTGATGATTTGGCACAATATTATTATACCGATAAGGATGGAATGCGGCAACAACATCCGTTTGTTCCTCGTCCACTTGATCACTTTGATCCTCAACATCCCGAAGAAGTACGAACGAAGCGACGGCGATATTTGACATTTGAACCTGACACAGGTGGTTGGAACAATTTGCGAATCTCATTTGAGAATATACTTACTCTTGCGGCCTTGTCGGGTCGGACGCTTGTTCTTCCACCGGAGCAATCAATGTACTTGTTGTATGCAAAAAAGGGAGATAAGCGCAATGGGTATCGACAGTATACGGATTACTTCAACATGACGGATAATTCGGATTTTCTACGAAGAGTACCAATCATTTCGGCTGAGGAATTCTTACGACTGGAAGGAGGGGATGATGGGTTTGTCCCATTGAATGGATACGATGAAACAAAGAAGCAGCATTTGCTAGACGTGGCGAAAGGTTGTGAAGAACGAAAAAAGGCTGAGTTATTTTGCGAGGACTTGTATGATCATTATCTCGCTTATGGCCAATTGCAACCATTGATCTCAGAACCTGTATCCGAACAAAATTGCTTTGTGTTTGACAAGGATGTGTTTTTGTATGGGAATGAATATATATCCAAACTTTCGGAGGATGTACAAGCTCGCATCCAGACATATTGCAACCAACGACCTCCTGTTTACTACAATAAAACGATGCATGATGCTCCTGTGTGGCATTTTGAGACGATGGATTTGAAATGGAGATTGTTGACGCATTCGTATGCTCTTTTGTTCTTTACGGATCCGGTGATTGGTAACTACTACTTACGCTTCGCTAGAGACTACTTTCGATACCACGATGAAGTGTATTGTGCAGCAGGCAAGATGATACTTGCAATGCAATACGAGAAGGATGTCCTTTTTGGCGACGCAAACAATCCTGGAGCTGATCTTGATAGAGAGTTGGTGGGTGGATTTTCATCATTGCATGTGAGACGAGGAGATTTACAGTTTCCAGAAGTTAGATTTGATTCGGCTACATGGTATGAGAACACCAAAGAGTTGTGGAAACCCAATGAAATACTGTATATTGCTACTGATGAAAGGAATGCCACATTCTTTGATGATTTTCGAAGAAAACATTCAGGGCCTCTGCGGTTCTTTGACGATTTTAAGGAGTTGGCAGATCTTGATAGCATCGACTCAACCCTGTATGGGATGATTGAAACTGTTGTTAGCAGTCGAGGGTCTGTCTTTGCCGGCACTTGGTTCTCTACATTCTCAGGATACATTGTCAGGCTCAGAGGGTATTACGGTATGTCGAAGTATTTCACATACTACAGTTGGCTTGACAGGAAGTTTTTTATGCATGAATGGATGAATGTTGGATCAGGCTCACTGTTTGCTCGTGAATATCCTGTTGCGTGGACGGGTATCGATGGTGATAAGTTTGTAGACAATGATAGCGAAAAGGCACGAAAAAAGGCACGAGAAGTTGTATCTTTACCGGACGGTAAATTTCTAGAAAGAGATACACTATACCCAAGAGATGAAATGGAAGAGGCAAAGGCAGTTGCTGAGGCAGAATTAAACAAGCTTGGTAGAGGACTTGCGGGAAGACCGATGAGTGAGACGCCAGCTCTTTTGGGTGCATTCAGAGGTCATGTGTCCTGTGATGTGAATGTTGACAATTCGGTAGTGTATTGGAACGAACCTCAGGGTCACCGCGATTACGCCTTCAAGACACCTTTCGGCGTGGGCACTGACAAACCCAAGTACCTTGCTTTCACTCCTGACGCAGGAGGATTCAACAACATACGGATGTCTTTTGAGATAATATTGATCATTGCAGCCGCACTCGATCGAATCCTAGTTTTGCCCCCTGAACAGCCAATGTATTTGTTACGAAATGATGCTGCAAAGAGGCACAGAGGCTTGGATGCGTTCTTCGACATAGAAAGTCCTTCATTTCAAAAGAGGGTGAAAGTCATAACAATGGAACAATTTGTAATGAAAGAAGGTTTAGTAGATATCGAAGGTCAACCTCAGGGTCAATTTCCAGCCGATGTAGAAGAGTTTGATCACTTGGTCACGGCAGCAAAAGAATGCAATAAAGGTCTGCCAAAAAAGAAGTGGAAAGAGGGTGATTTGACATCCTGTGACATTGTTCATGCATACCTAAGCAAGCATGGAACTACGCCAGAAATCACTGCGTCCCACCATCAGTGTTTGGTTTTTGACAAGGGAATGTTTGACACAGGTAAACCAGATGACGAGAAGGGTGCGTCGGAGTTCTGCAGTAGCGGAAAGCGTAAAATGGTGTTCCTGACAAAAGAGTTTGACGAGCCCCAACTTCTCTACATTCAAGCTGGCAAACCGCCTACTAGAATGCTCAGTCACTATTATGGATACATGTATTTCAGTGATGTAGCCGTGGGCAACTACTACAAGCGGTTAGTTCGAGACTTGTTACATTACCGTCCAGAAATAAATTGTGCTGCCGGCAAGATTATCAATGCTCTTCAGGACGAAGGTAAAGCCCGAGGTCTTTTAACAGATATCAATGGCGCAGGTGGCTACTCGGCGATGCATATTCGCCGTGGGGATTTTCAATACAAGAATATGAAGATCAGTGGCGAAGAGTGGGTGAAAAATACCAATGATGTGTTTGAAAAGAATGAAATACTGTACATCGCCACAGATGAAAAGGACAAGACTTTCTTTGAACCATTTCGTCGGGCTGGATACACGTTGAGATTTCTTGACGACTTCAAACAGCTTGCAGGACTTCAAGATTTGGACCCTAACCACATGGGTATGGTTGAGACCGTGGTAGCTAGTCGTGGTAGAAAATTCAGTGGAACGTTCCGATCCACGTTCAGTGGATACATTAATCGCCTGCGTGGCTACCACGGAATGTCAGTAACAACAAGTTTTTATGGCAGTATGGGTGATAGATTCAAACACCACATTTGGCCTGCTGCGAACGTCCATTCCACCAACCTGGACACTTACGCCAAAGAGTGGCCTGACGCTTGGAATGGCATCGACGCTGATGTTGCACCATCAAAGATTGAAGGTACCTTTTGAGGGTTCTTGTTGACGGTACTATGGTGACTAGCAACTACGCGACATCTCGACAGATCCTGGATTTACCATGCAACGTAATTTCAACTGAGAGATATAATTGTGATTACTAAGATTACATCTTCTACTTAATCATGCCACTACTATGATATACGTTCGCTACTTCCCACTTCAAAGTATGATTGTAAAGCAGTCTTCAAGGTTGTAAGCAAAGTCACCTGTTCGTGTGAAATGCTGTCGAGTTCGTGAAAATAACGTTCAATTGCAGCCAAGTCTGTCGTTTCGGGTTTATTTACCAGCGCCACCTCACGCTTCAATATTTTGAGCATCGATGCTTGTACAGATTTGTGAGTTTCGATCAGAGTTGCAGCCTCAACGCGTCTATTCGGTCTTTCTGGCTCAGTCGGAGATGCAATCGTTGGCGAACGTTGAGCTGTTGGTGATTGCGTGAGCGTGATAGAATCGCTGTCTTCGATCATGTCGAATGATGCACTCTCGTCAGATTCAAAATTGGGCGAAGGTGGAGGAGGCACTTCCTCCTCATCTGACGAATCATCTTTATCAATTCTGAAACTTTTTGCTGGGGCTGTAAGAGGTCGAGGCGGTAGCTTGGGAGGCTTCACAAGGGACTTATCCATCTTAATTGTAGAGTTTGCAGCCACAGCTGCAGAGAGTTTTCCAGTTTCGGCATCACGCTCCTTCACCCTGTCGGCGTACCTCAGTGTGTTCAACGTATGATCACAATTGTTCATGTTCGGTGCAACACAGGTCACCATCACTGTGCGGGAGCTCTTCCCAACGAATCCTTCCTTCAATACTTGAGTCAGCTTGCTGCCACGGAAGGGGATGCGTTTCATTGAGTCTCCGGTCGCGAGAGCCCGAATCACTTCCTTCAACGCAAGAAGAGATTTGTTAATCTCGGCTCCTTCCATCCGAGTCGTACGACATGTGTTGGCAGTATCTGCTCCACGCTCAGAACCTGCCAGGTCTATGAATGTTAGTCGACCTAAAAGGGGATAGCCAAACAAAAAGTATTGAGTTGAAGAGAATATGAAGAAATGTACGAGGTTATGCAATGCGTACTGTCTTACCACACTCTATGTTCCTCCTCGATCTCCCAACATCTTTTCGAAGACTTAGCTGCAAGACAGCATGCGATCTGCTACTATCAGCATTAGCTTGAGTCTGCCCAGTTGACCTATTCAATGAACCAGCTTCAATGATATCCATCAGCTCCATTGGATCGCTGACGGGATGTTCACTTAATCCCGGAAAGCACACTTTGCCTTTGCTATCTTCAAGGCATCGGATTGGGTTACGATTATTCAACAAATCAAGCAATTTGCCGCCGTATATTTCAAACAAGGAACAATTGATCGAAATGTCCGCATACTGGGGATCCTCGGCAAGCTGGAAGACGTCTTGGGCCGCAAGAAAGTACAGACCAAGATTAGCATCCGACAAATTTTCAGCTTGATTGCCTGCTTTCATCCCGGTCATTCCTGATCCCATCATCGTGAATGTCTTTCCGCTTCCAGTCTGGCCTGAGTATTGCATAGAATTGAACAATGATGAGATTATATTATATAGACGCAAGAAATTGAAGTGTATCATACTTTTCAGAAACACTTACCATAAGCAAAGACACTCGCCCACTTGCCATGGAATACTCCTGGAATTAGATTTTTCACCGAAGTATTGTAAATATCCAGATTGTTTGAAGTTTCATCATAGACATTATCAAAGGCAAATTTGGCTACTTCAACCTCTTTGGTCAAGTCAAGCTTCGTCTTTGGCTGGTAAACCAACACTCGACCATGATCATCATAATCAAGAGGGTGGATGACATCAACATCACCACTCTGTGCGGCTTCCCTCTTTGACATGGGCCGTTTCCTCACTACGACCCGGATCCTCATTTCGTAGTCTGCATCAGATGACTGTGACTTTTGATCAGACATAAAGTCATTGTGCTCCTCATTAGCTGCCTCTCTGAAATGTGAAATTTGGGTTGCCCACGAGGTATCTTCCGGCACTCCATGAATGAATACTGCACCAGAATTTGGCGATTTTACCTTGCCAACACGGGACCGGTTCAGGGGTGAAGTTGCTCGAGGAGGAGTGGTAGCTCTAGCTCTGGATGTAGTCTTCATAGGCGATAGCGGTCGCTTCTCCCGGGGAGTGGTAGCTCTAGATCTGGATGCAGTCCTCATGGGAGATAGGGGGCGGTTTCTGGTAGACATTCCAGGTGACACAGATCGAGGAGTACCACGTTGGGTACGTGGAGTTGTCATTTTCTTGGTCTTGCGCTTTGATGCACTGGATGTGATCGATTTGGCAGTCGATGCACTGTCAGCTGTTGTTGGCCTAGATGATGACACCTTTCCACCGAGGCTCTTCCGTCTGTTCAATGCAACATTCTTTTTCAATTGTGGAAGACCAGAATGCGATGTAATAGACTCATCGAGTTGAGTTGACGTCAGGCTGGTAAGAGGTGAGGTTGGTGCAATCCTTGAAGATGGAATGGTAGACAAACGTTTTTTCCCCGTACGGGAAATTGCAGTAGATGATGCCTTATCTGTTGCTCTAGCTCCTTTCACAACATTTCGATGTTGATTCTCGTCCAATCGGCCCAGAGACGAAGACAGGCTTGAACGAGAAGAATATGTCCCAGTAGATGCACGAGAGTTCTTCTTTGACCGAACACGGTTATTGCTCGATACAGATGAACTCAACGAGCTGTAACTATGGAGTGAAGTGGACAAATCGCTTGTTTCACTCATGATGCTTTCATCATCATCCTTACTATCCATTGATGGTGGAGCAGGGATACCCGAAAGACGACGAGGTCTAGACTGATTTGTCTTCTTTATGGTTGGTCGAGAGTGAATGCTGGTCCGTCTCGCTCGGACGTCGACGGATGGTGCTACTGATTTGGTCGTTGATATTGCTGCATCATCATTATCGTAGTCAAGTTCCTCCCGAAGAGGTGACTTCAAACATTCATCAAGTTCATCAATCAAGTCTTTTTCAGAGGTAATTGTGGATGATACTGATAACCTTGGATGAGGTCTACTTTTCATCATTGGGATGCCCGATTTGCGTCTGTTCTTGCGTTGTTTGGAGCTCACAGTAGCATGCGCATCGTATGAACTTGTATCGGAACCTCCTGATCCTAGGTAAGAACGACTATCGGAAGCAGATGACAGTTTGCCATCATCTACGTCGCGATGATATCTATTCATGAGTGATTGTCGTGATGATGGAAAGTTGGTAGCAGTTGCTGCTGCTGCAACTTGTGAGCTGGAGACTTTGGCATCGTTGTCTTTTTGTTGTCGCTGCGTGGCACGTTGTTTGAGCATTTGTTCCATGTAGTTTCTTGTATTGTTATTATCTGATGATGACGATGCCCCACCAACATCAAATGCATTATCTTCCATAACAAGAGGTGATGATAACGTCACTGGAGAAATGGGTTCCTTCATTGAGGACGTCTCTACCGACATTCCAAATTCAGTGCGAGGTTGAGATTTTGTCTCTACAGAAAAGTCTTCGCTGTAATGATCTTCACGTTCTTGCACAACAGCTGTTGCTGTTGATGCAGTTGGTGCCGCTGTTACTGCCGCTGTCTCCTCCGTCAATGCCTTCTTGACACGTTGCATCAAAAAGAATAACTTCTTACGGTCCTCGGGCTGCGTAACGCCCAACATTTCAAAATGGGAAAGCTCCAACTGAACGAGAGATCGAGGCGAATCGATGCCAGCCATACGAAAGTTATCGACAGCATGGTGGAGGCCTGCATCGGCGAGCCAGGTTTGGACTAGGTCGGTTGACTCTGATGATGACATTGTGGCTTAGTATTGTATTAACGCTGATGGTTCAAATTATATTATGATAGCGCGGGTAGGCAAGGCAGGGATTAGAGCGAGATGACCGTTAAATGATTGCGTCTGGCACGCTCTGGCAGTCCAAAGGAAGGCTTGGTCACAAGGTTGGTGTTGGCCTATTGTAGGTTGAAAGCCTCTCAAATGCTTTGGCACTGCACTCACCGGCCGCTCTAGCTCCTTGCTTTCACCGCATCGTCCAGCTTCAAAAAAACGGCTCTTTTTTTATTTTAGTTTAGTTCCAGCCTCTACGTACGTAGGAATTCGTTATAGCTTGCCCCCTTGCTAAAAGGGCTTTCTCACGAGCAATCAAAATCGATGACTTCCAAAACAAAGACGCCACAATAAGTAGCAAGCAGCACACACCGAAAACACCATGTCAATACCAGCCCCCATAGCCACCGGAACATTCCTCTACCTAATCCTCGGCGCCGCCCTCCTCGGCCTCGTCTTCGCCTCCCGACTAACCGGACGTCTTTCCAAGGACAATGCCGAAATTGCCAATGTTGTCGTTATCATTTCGACCATTGCCACTTGGTTGTTTTGGTTGTGTGCTTGGATGCATCAGTGGCATCCTTTGATTAAGCCCATTTATGAGGAATAGATAATTAGGATTGAGATAATTAAGGAGTTATGATGTGGTGGGAGGGCTTTTGTTGGGGGTGGTGTGGCTGAGATGGGAGACGATTATATATCTTATTTATGCGGTTGCTCTCCCAATGAAAGAGGGGAAATGGATTAATTGAGAATGTCATGCAGGAGATAGACGTTGGCTGAAAGAGGCAATACTGTCTTCTGTAGAAAATTTAGAATGTGAGGGGAATGTGTGTATGTTATTAAAGAGGAGTTACAGCAATGCTTGGGGGGGGGAGCTTTGCCGTTCCAAATCTCTCCGTCATTGGTATATTATATTATTGATTGGGAGAGTGTGGGGGGATGAAAGGCACAATGAATAATTATAAGTGTCATTGATTAGGTAAATCTTGTTGAATTCTTGTGTGTCATTGGTCCACAGTCATGATAATTGTTTGCCCTCTATTCTGATATCAGTTATATACAGCGATTCTGGTATCTAATAATATGATCTATTAAATATCTTCATCTTCAGAGCCTAGCCTACGACAACATGAACAAGAAGTACGATGACATTTTCACTTTTTGAAGGCCTTCAGTGTGCCGGTTAGTTGGGCACCTCACTATTGAGAGTTTGAATGAAGAAGAAGGGATTTTGAATCTCGATGAAGCCAAGGAAAGGAGAGATCTCCTGCTGAAGTTTGGAACAGTACGATCATCAATAATCCGAAACAAGAGCTAAAATCTATTCCAACTCATGCTAGATCTCGATGAAGAATCATCATCTCAATGTGACGATGACGATGCTGAGAATCTTGACCAAGATGCTATAGACATGACTGAAAGCTATGGGGTCAAGCAGATTGATATCGATTCAATCCGTCAACAATATGCTAATGATGACACAATAGAAAATATTAGGGTGGTTTCGAAGAGCTTGCAAAACGTCAAGGCAGATGTGAAAAAACTACAGCAGGAACATGACTTGAGCATCTCCAACTCAATCAGTATTGATGAAAGACTCGAGGCAGTCAAGGTTGACATGCTTGACCTGCATCAAAAGATTTCATCTTCGGCAAGCGTTGAACTACTCGAAAGTGTAAAGCATACGATAGAGAAGAAGTGCTCGAGAGCCGAGCAGAATCTAGAAGAATTTAAGTCAAGTTTCATTGTACAGATCAATGGGCAGATAGATAATGATATGACGAATCTCAAGACGTGGTTTGGTGATCTGGAAGTCTTGGTGAAGCAGCGTCAGACGAAATTGGAGAAGTTGGTGGGATCGTGTGCTAAAGAGTACAATGTTGCTGCCTTGCAGGAGAGGATTGAGTCGGATGTTGCAGTATTGACCAGAAACGCTTCCTTTCTCAAAGATGTAGTCAAAGCTCAAGGACGTGCATTTGTTGCATGGCAAAAGAAAATGTCCATCTCAATGCTTCATAAGAAGTATTCAGAGCTGAGGATGAAGAGCTTGAAAAAGGGCTTGCAGACGTGGAGGCTTGTGACTGCTACATTGAACAAATCCAAGAGAACCAAGCGGTCACAAACGTCTCTTTTGAAGATTACAATTGCAAGAATCATTTCACGTAGGAAACGATGTGCTCTTGACAGATGGATTCGGTCAAATGAACAGCATCGCAAAGTTGAGCGACGAAAGCTCAAAGCTTCGGCGTTGATACGAGATCTATTAGCAGCACGCGTTGCAAAATCCAAGTCGACGGCATTCAATCAATGGCGTCGTATGGTCATAATGGACAAGATTACAACTAGTCCTACACCAAACTCGTATTGCATGGGTAAAATCATTGTCTCCTTCAATGATGACTTGCATGGTGCTGCCCAAGTCATTGCACACGAAATCCATCAGATCAAGACACATGAGCTACCTTCGCTACGACAGGAATGGACTGAACGAAGTGATAAGATGTCTACTTCCATTCACGCAAACATGAATGAAGCTGTCCGCAGAGTAAACGATGCATCAAAGTCGTCCACCGAGGCCATCGATAAGAGAGTAGATGGCTGCGTGGATGATCTTGCAGGGGTCAACGTGAAGCTGCAAGAATACTCGGACCGATTCAAGAGGAATGAAGATTACGTTGAACGTTTGAGAGAAACTCATAAGAATGAGCTAGAAGAATCTTACGCAAGGCAAACAAAGATTGAAGAAAGGCTGATGCTGCTGGAAAAACACGCACGGACATCTGATGAACAACTTTCAAGCTTACGTAATGAGCATGAACAATCCAAGGCGTCCGTAACACAACTTCATGAGATTATTAGCAAGAATGAGGAGCGTCATGAATACGAAAGAAAGACTCTCCAAGCTGTGATGAATCACTTTGGAGATGAGCTGCTCAAGGCCAAAGTAACGCTGGGCCATACGCAAGTTCGCTGTGAAGCACTTGAAAAGGAATGTTCCAAGACTAAGTCTGAGCTTGACATCTTTCGTCGAGCTGCTCAGTCTGAGAACGAACAGATTCATGATCACATCTATCACCCTGGTATAAAACGACCATGCTTGAGACGAATTATCATGGTTGGAAATTCATACGAAACGCTTGCCAAGGAAAAGAATTATGTCACAGGAATCAATGTTACTGCAACCATGATTACATCTCCGACATCAGCATTGCACACTGATGGAGGAGGCCAACAAACACGTAGAGAGGAAGTGGACTTGCCTGCTGAGATTGCTGCCTTTGCCCATGATTATGCGTGGTGGATATCTTACCAGAGTGACCATGAGTCGCTTTCTCGCATGATACTCGGAAGCGGAAGTACCCAAGAAGATCAAGTCTACGCCGAAGATGATATGGTGTCACGACAGAAGAGCCTAATCGAAGAAGTAAAAATTGAACTTGAGACCGAGTTGGAGCACGTGACGTATCCAGGAGAGGTCACTTCCGAATCATCGACACGTGGTCTTGGTCTCAGGTGGGAGGCAAGAGCCATCTTTCTCTCCCGTGTCGTCGACGCAATTCATGCTGCTCTTTCTAAACATGATCAAATTCTCTTACCAGCACCAACGCGTCTGGGGCGGGTGCGGCCATTATCGGCGAATGTTCAAGTTTGCTTGGCATGTGATCGACCAATGCGCAGAAAGGGTCGCCCAATGTCTAATTCTAATGATGATAGTGGATAATCTGACTTTCTGACTCATGACTCGCTCTCTGTAGCTGATGCGTCGAATTCTCAGATACTGCAATACTGCTCCTGTTTTTCTTTGCTTTGCTACACACCAGTTGCCTGGTTTCCATAAATGGTCTCCCAATAAATCTGTCCATATTTCCATGCCACAGGCTCAACATAACACTCTTGAGAGTTAGAATTGTCCATGATGCACTTTATCTTGCATTCAAGAGAACATTTTCGCCTTCTTAGCCAGAAACTTTCTCGTATACAAGAGCATCACACTCACCCAATCCAGCCAATCCCTTCCCGCCCTACGCATCTTCCTACTTATGTATTCTTTCATGCTTGTGTCTTAGCCAACAACCGGAACCTCCTGCATCCCGTAACGTAGCTCACCATGCCACCAAGCATGCAGCTGCGGCTCTTCTGCCTATGGCTCATTTTGATCGTATTGGCGGCACGTGGTCGAGCGGATAACATCATAGATCTGAATGACAAAACATTTGACAGCGTCAATGATGCATTCGGACATAAACCAATGCTAATACTTGCTCAAGGAGGAGATCATCGCATAAACAATGTCGCAATAGAAAGCTTTCGGCAGCTATCAGATGATCGAATTCTACGTGAGAATGGAGTCATGCTGGTCACTATCGATGCAAATAACAATCAAATGCTGAGAGCACGCATGGGCATCAATGCCGCTGACTTGCCGTCACTCCTTTATTTATACAATGATCATCTATATCGATATCAAGGCGATCTTTCAACTGCAAGTCATATGAGATCATATGCCCTAAAGGGCTATGAAAACAACAGTGCAGAACAAATCATGAGTGCGAGCCTTTGGTTATATCTTTATACAATCTGCTTAGAATTTCTATACAACAACAATGAAGGCGGATTGAATTTGTGTGCACTTTTGCTTTCCAGCGTGGTAGTTGGAATGCTTGTCGTGTTTGCTTTCGCCATGATAATCGTATCCATTTCGAGTGAGGAACCTGAGAAAAAGAAGAAAGCGGCCTAATCCACTGCATAATCAAGATCTACACGAGTAGATGCCCACTGCTTTACTGCATCCCTCTGTAAGTGCGGCCATAGCTCTGGGCGACTTATACTTTGGCGTCGAATGGTCGTAGTCCTCTCCTGTGCAGCATTATGATTTCGCTCCACACGATTGTAAAATAAACAGTAAGCTGATGACCCAAACCCTAGCTTTTCCTTCTCTTTGTCGACTTTCCGACATTGAGAATCATTGAAATCATACCATTCTCTATCAAATCTATTCTTTGCATGTGCGGTGTAGTGTCCACCTGATGCTGTTCCTCGATGATGCGAGATGGCGTACAAGTCGTACAGTGGGAAAACGCCTCCTTCACTTTTCTTCCTAGTTGACAAGTTCCAATCACTTAATGGATAACATATCGGCCGCTCAATCTTTGATCGATGGCCAGCAACGCCAAATTTGAAGCGTTTCAAATGTATTATTAGTATCGGCGGAAGCATCCAAAGATCTATCTTCTTCGTTGCGTCAACATGCGATTTACACTTTGAGCAATACCACTGATTATCACCCTTCAGTGTCTCTTCTTCGCAAAATAGCGACAAACAATCATCTAACGTATTGGATGTATCTGATATTGGAAGTGATAGGTACATGAAGGGGTCGAACTTTACATTCTTGTGCCCGCAACCATGAGTGCCATCAGCCTGAATAACTTTGTTATTACGACATGTCATCGTATTCCTCAATTGACCTTGGAACAGATCAACAATAATTGATTTGTTCCTTGCGAGATAATTCGACCAGGCGATTATTGCATCTCCCTCATCGTTTGACCCATCACAGTCTTTGTCTTCAATGTAGGGTTTGGTAATTACTCTATTCAGATCTTCATGAATGCCATCTAACAGATATGCAAGCAATTCCTGAGCATCCTGCTGCTCATATCCCTCGAACTGAGGAGCAAATCGCCCGATGCTGGATTTAAATTCTTCGGGACAGTATGATTTACTTTTTCCCAACCACAAATGTTTTGTCAACTCTGCATAACAACGAACGAGAGCGCCTTTCGTCCCCAAAATATTGTCAGCATTGATCTCAGATCTGTAATCGTAGCCAAGAAAATAGTCAGTCATTGGCTCTGTGTTAGAGAGGCACTGCAAGCTGCTGTTCATGAAGCATGTATTTCCTAAATTCACCAGTCCCACTTTACCAGAGCCATTGTCATTAACATTAATCCCATCATTGACAACTTCATGGACATGATCGTACGTGGACGCTTTATGCTCTTTCAAGGTTGTATTAGTATTGCTTTTGGTTGGACTAGCCCTTGATTCTGGCATGAACACACGAGAGCCTACACGAGCCATACTCTCAAGGTGTCTGTTTCGCTTTTTGTTTCTAACCATTGGTGCTTGAAGAGAATTTTCACTCATTGGTTCCCGACGAGATACATCGACCGACTGACATTTACCCATGATAATGATGTATTAATTAAGTACAATAGTCCCAAGCAGTGGTTGATCAAATTTTTGATTGGTGTTAATTATCTGTGATGTTGGCGGTGTAACTACAACAAAGCCACGATAGTTTGCCGCAGAGATTGCGCTGGGAGGAGGTAGAGGAAGGGGTCGATGTTAGTTTTATAGCTAGTGGCGGACGTTAGCGCTCGCTGTTCACAACATTTGGAGGTGTGATACAATATACTTACATTAGATTTTTGTCGAAAATGGATTTTTTGCAGATTTTTACTCACGTACCTTTCACCTTCGCGTCATCCACTTTCTTACATACGGTTCATGGTGATACTATCGCGATGGTCTTCGTGTGTCTCCCGCTAAGTGTTCAGCAGAAAGTCATTAGAGTCAATGTAGTATGTAATATCACGCTGTAGTCCTCGGTTTATGAATCCGATCGAGGGCGCAAAAAATAAAAATCACGTAGAAAAAGTTTTATTTTGGTTTTGGCGGGCTTAATTTCGGATCTCTATAACCTCTGAGAGCTGGAGCACGGACAGGATGGGTGTCGCAACTCGCCTCCCGCCAAAATATGATACCGGCGGGTTGAAAACCTCTTTTGCGTCTGCGAGGTGTCACACAGCGTGTCAGTCGAATGAACAGCGTGTCATGTCGAATGAAGTGTCAGTCGAATGAACAGCGTGTCATGTCGAATGAAAAGCGACTCCATAGAGTGTTTGAGTGGTGCATTCCCATTGCAGCAATTGGTAGCTATCGATGATAATTCCGCTATGTTGTGTGCATAGCGTTGCAGTTGCACTGGAGGTAAGGAGAATCGACTTTGCGATCCGTGGGGACAAAATGGTTGCTCCAGCTCTCAGAGGTTCTATGCTTGAGCTTCCTTCCCTCCAAAAAATGTAAAAATTGCGTTGCGCAAAAATAAAAGGTTTGATGGCGCCATGCCGAAAGCTTAGAAACCGAGGACTACAGCGTGGGTAATATAATAAGATCTATAGTCGCATGAAGTACATGTCTCTCATAATATACATTACTAAGTTCTTTGAGTTCGATACGTATACCTAAAAGGACCGGTTGGGTTCTGTATGTAGTGCGGTCTTTTGGATTGCCAGAAGGATTGGTTACGATACAGCAAGATGGACAGACGCCCATAGGAGGATCTCCTTTCAGACATAAGAAAGCCTGTTACCAGATAAACTATACCTGTAACAGTGGCGTAGACTCATGCTATCGACGCTTCTTGTGCATGCATGACATAGAGTCATTTCTTTGAGAGAGGATTCTATTGCCACTGAATCTGCGTTGCGTTTACGATTGAGCATTGATTAAAGTTGTTCAGATGAATGCAGAGGTCATTGCTGGCTGCCTTGAGTTCTAGCTACAATCACGCGAGACAGTTGTCATCAACAAACACGAACACACGAGCACCGACGCTGCACACATCTCTATTCTTCAGAGGAAAATGTCCCGTTCGTGCAACAATCCTCTGCCCATTGATGGTAACAATATCATCATCATTGCAAGCAGCAAGCCTAAAGTTACTTTCATTGGACGGCATGTAAATAATTTCAGCTGCCTTCGGACTACATGAACGTTTGGGACCATTCACATCACAATCTACATCGCCAACAGTCATCCCCATTGTGCTTTCCATATTTGGATTCAATCTGTTCAAGGCAAGTATTGATGAATATTTCTCTTGCGACTCATCTGAAGCCCGTCCTAATATACACGAAGAAGATAATATCATGGTTCGGAAATATATATTCATTCCGGGGATCCCATATTCACCATAAAGCTCTGCAGAGCTAACAGATAGGTAATTTCTGATAGCATTGTTTTGACAAGAAGCTATGAAGTCCATCACTTGCCAGGAAAAATCATTTGCTTGAAGCCCGATAAGCAAAGCGCAGCGACGTGGTGCTGGCGAAGGTGCATGGGTATTCAATGGAATGCAGACTGGTAAAGACTGAGAATACTTATCACATGAATGCACTGACTGAAGAAATGCGTTCGAACCAAACCCAATTCGGCCAGGAATGTTGTCATGAAGTGACGAGTCATTTCTGTCGGCAATATCCTTTTTTGTACCAAGTATGGTTGCCTTGAACAACGAAGCAAATGTTTATCAGTCAATGCAAATACAATAAAGAAATATATTCAGTCCTTTTCAAGTATCTTTGGCTCACCTTAGATGTTCCCTTCGTCCCACTCGACAACATTTGAGCACATTCAAGCTTGAGCTTGTTCCAGTCTTTTAGCGACACGGGTGCTATTTTTTTGTTATGAACAGATGAGTTCTCTGAAATATCAGCGTTCGTTGTCTCTGCTTTTGCTTTCTCTGTCTTATCCTCCGATTTTTCATTGTTTGTCTTCTGCTTCTTTGTCGATACAGTCTTCTTCTTTCGCGCAGGTTTTTGATCAGGCGAGATCTTGCCCTCCGCTATGTCCTTCTTCCGCTGCTCGAATTTGGCAGCGGCCTCTTCCCCTTCTCGTTGAGCTTGCTTTGTCGCTTCTTCTCCATACAAAATGAGATGAGCCCATGCTGTAAAGGAAGGAACTGTAAGCTTTTGCTACGACTGAAGAAAAAGAAATAAATCTGGAGATCAGTCACTCACCATACACAGCTGCAGCATCATACTCAGAATCAAAGGTGCCAAGGTAATGATTGCAACCATTAAAAGATATCTGACTTTGCCAACGGTCATGACCTTTCCTTTGCTGACGACAAACTCCACGATAAGCATATACATATCGTTTTGAATTCCCGCCTGTGCGAGAAGTTTGATTTGGATCACGAAGAAGGGGCTTGACGTGTTTTGGCAGATCCTTGATATTGATCACGGCAAGTGCTGGAACAACAGCAGCAGTATCCGTACTCTTCTCTGGTACCTCCTTAACCTTGTCATCATACTGCACGCAAACAAATATTATGAGATGGTGTGTGTGTCAACAAAAAAGATAAACCTGTTTGATTGCGTCTTACCATAATCCTAGATCCATCTTCCTTGTAATTCATTTCTACCTCTCTTGCTCTACCTCTAGTTGTGATGACATCATCGTATCTCTTCGCGGCTTCCTCCAGTGTGTCGAGATAAAGTGTTACTTCTTTGTTCTCAACATGTTTTGTAAGTGCAACACCGCCAATCTTGATGAAATATTTCCCATTTTTCAGCCAAACACCTCTATATCCCAAAACACGAGTTGACCCGTCGTCATCTTTGTCAGGAATCACTGCAGCAGCAAGATTCTTGGCTATCTTTTTCTTCGGGCCTCTAGATTTCGGTGCTTTACCAACTGAGGGGACGGCACCGCCAAACTCTTTCACCTTTTCTTCCACCCCGCAGCCTCGTTCATGATGAGATCTAGCTTGGCTCGTTCCGCAGTCTTCGCCACAGCTCCTACAATTCCATGTATCTGGAGGTGCGTGGCACGCTACAATATGTGCCCTCAATCCTTGTTCACTATTGAACGACCGACCGCATCGAACCGCTGCGCGATATGCACCAAGCCCAACAACGCCACCGTTTTGGCCCGACCTGAAACAAGCAACAAATGGGTTAAGGCATGAGCGCGATTCATTGCTATTACGAACGATTGAATGATGATGAACTTACATTGTCAGACTTGAAGCAGTGACTACCTCCTCGCACACAAACCCCAGTGCATTGGTCTTCTTCACAGTGGTAATGATTGAATCTAATGCGAGTTCACCAAACGATTTCCGCATAGGAGATAAAGGGCGAAACCATGCTGCAGCAAACTTGCGTGATTGTACTATCTTTTGCCGTTTTACCCACTCATCCAGCTCATTATCCTCGTGTGCAGCACTGCTTGGCTGTTCAGGTAACTCACCATTCATTGACGCAAACGACAACTTGAGCAAACCACTTAATGTACCCACAGATCGGCCACCAGAATGCACAACAACAGACCTTGCAACCAATGATCGGATGTGCTCCATGCTTTTCTTGCAGTTGTACACCTTGCATCTCTCCCAATCGTCTCTGATGACATCTGTGAATTGAGGAGTTAAAAATGACAAGAGTCCTGGCACAGGTGCTTTGTAGACTTGTCCTCGATACTTCGCATGCATTGTGGATGCAACGAGGATACGATGTCTTGCTGTAAGGCCTATCTGCAGCCTGCTTTCTTCCCTCGATTCGCTATCCTTCTTACTTGCGCCCGTTTTGCCCTTCTTTTCCATATCGCCACCGCTTTCATTCTTGCGAGAAGTCAATTGACTCGGATTCGATCCAGTTTTGGACCATATGGCTGAATTCCATACCTTGCCTAGATCACCTTGCGGATCATAGTGAGCACATCCCAACCAACTCATCCCATCGTCCATGATCACAGCCTGAAAAGAAACCTGGCAAAAGTGGGTGTAATCTTTCACAAAATCAGCATACGAGGTCACCACGACATGATAGGTAGAGCTTGGAAGACCACCAAAGCAATTTGTAAAGTGCTTCCGCAAACGGCCACGACAAGAACTATCGCCATGATATGGCAAAGCTCTCAATTGAACTTCTTCAGGGTTTGTTTTGAATACATCCCTACGATTCTTCTCACCCTGTCCCTCAGACGTACGAATCCCGCCAGTGCCCAACTGATTAAATACCGACACAAATGTGTCAAAATCCTCACCAGCCGATGTTATAATAAGGTGTGGCCCATAGTTTGGAAACCCTCGTACCAACGAAGGTGACGATTTGCCAGACAATCGTACATCATTCCAATGAACAAACTCCTTGTCACTCTGCGCCGAAGGAATAGCGTCAGGCTGAGGTACAGCCAAATTCTGAAGCAAATTAGCCACACGGAATGCACGACATGTCCATTCTCTATCATGCAGTATGGCATTACCAGCACCTTTGTTCAAAATAGCCATCAAATGAGGCTTGGAAGTTGAAGTCCACTCCTTGTCATTTGACATGTCATACTGAGGAAGCTTTGCAATACTGACAGATTGGGTATCATCTTCGGAATATCCCACCTCACCATCTGTCATATCAGCGTCATCATCATCGTGTGCAAATGGATTGGAAACTACCAATGGCATGGGTAATTTCCCAAGAGTACCATTCGTAACAGCGTGATATCGACCAGAGAGGGCATCATACCCCATCCCAACTCTAGCAAGAGAGGAGTCCATAAGGAATTCTCTCTTCCGATCACTTGAGTGAGCTGCACCATTGGCTTGTTCCACTGCACGTTTTGCATAGGAGTTTGCCTGATTGAGGATTGTGTCCATGTTGAAATCACTTTTCTTTGTGGCCTTGGGTGCGGATGGGTTGGTACCAGCTGTCGCCGTCCCAACAGTTGTATTTTGAGGTATGTTCCTGGGGTCAATACTACTCGCCTCCATACTACCACTAGACGACGGGTTGGTGTCAGTCTGCCCATTATAGTTGGGAGTAGTCTCCTCAAATACCAAAGAAGCGGTAGCACACAAGATGGCACGTGTCGTATTGATACTAAATTGCTTTGTACTATTGGCAGATGATGACGATGACGACGACGTGTTTGTTCCTCCTCCACCTTTGGATGGCGACCCTGCCTTACTCTTCTTGGATGCAGAGGAAGGTGAACGTTTGGGAGTTGCAGTCGTCTTGCATGGAGTGGACGATTTTGTCCCAGACTCCTTTTTAGTATCTAATGACGGTGATTTCGCAGACTTTGACTTGGAATCACCCGCAACCGTAGCCGTCGAGGACGAAGGTTGTTGTTGTTGCTGCGAAGTACTACTCGCTTTGGCACGCTTCTTTACTGGAGTCTTGACATCAGTCGGCGATGCCGTACCAGTCTTATCACTACTGCTGCTGGTAGTACTGGTAACATTCTCAGGTTGTTGGTCACGTGCCCGTTTTTTCTGAATCGCAAGTGCAGCAGCAGTAGCAGCGGCATCTGCAGTACTAACAGACGACGAAGAAGAAGACTGAACCTTGACCTTCTTTTTACCAGCAGTAGTAGCAGCAGTGGTGGATGAATCTTTTGACGATGATGACTTTGCCTCCATTGGCACCGGAGATGATGATGATGATTTTTTAGTATCACTGGTAGTATCCACAACAACAACAGGGGTATGAAACCAAGGAATTGTATTATTCTTCTTCAAAAATGAAGGGACGGACTTTCCACTCGCCTCAGAGAGACTTTTCATACGTGATGATCGTATAGATTCCAAAGCTTGTAGTAGCGGTGGTTCGTACTGTTGTGTTTTGGCTGTGGTAGTAGTACTTTGACTGTCATTATTGTTGTTGTTCTTGTTGTCGTCGGCAGCCCCAATCTTCACATCATCCACCTCCATCTCCATAGCCGCACGTTGATTCCCCCTAACAATTGAATATGCCGCAGCATTAAACGCAGCATGAACATGATGGATATTAATCTTTCCTCGTTGTTGACAGTTTCGCTTATATTCTATCTCATACTCAGTAGTAGTGGTAGAAGTAGTAGCAGCAGCGTGATGACTTGCCTTGTTTTGTTTGTGGGCAATAAATTCAATCAAGTCCGCTGGACTGGGCAACATTGGTTTTAATATCTCTTCCCCAATATCCTTTAATGATGGTTGTTGTTGTTGTTGCTGCTTGTTGGTAACTTCACTACCCTCGCCATCAGCAGCACTGCTCCCGCCACCACTATTATTCTCCTGACTCCACCTCAAAGACAAACCAGTCACCCCACTCTCACTCCTCACATTCCCATCCCTCCCCACAATCGAATGAATCGGATCCCTCACCCTCCATGCCCCATGCGACACCTCATCCATGGCCACCTCATCTCGAAAGTATTGGTCATTGTTGTTGGGTGTCTCGGCTAATAAGGCGGCGCGTGATTTGGCGGCGGGTTTGGATGTGGGCCAGTCGATTTCATCGGAGATTAGGCCGGTGCGGTGGAGGAGGTAGGTGGATAGGGCTTTGTCGTGATGGCTGTTGTTGTTGTTGTTGCCGACAGCTGTGCTGGTGGTGGTATTGTTGTTGCTTTCTGTCATGGTGTAAGTATATTGGTGCTCATTAGACGTGGTGAGTCTATCGGAGGCAAAGATTTCATGGTGGGCATCTGTAAAATGAATTGAACAGAGGAGTAAAGTGGGTGTGTGTTCAAAATCCACTGGAATTAGTGTCGTACCCACTATAGCTCTCTGTAAAATCCATCATCCCCAAAGAAAAATTTAGACATGATGATCAACACTTCAGATTTCTTTTTCTTCATAGACACGCCATCTATCACACCTACTTCCCAAACAGGGTGTCAACATCTATACAATCAAATCCACCATGGCCTCCACCACCAACAGCAGCGGTCAAAACGCCGAAGAAGCCGCAGAACTAATGGCCACAATGCGCGCAGAACACATCCCCATGAAAGCCTGGTACAACCATCCACAACACGCATCCAATCTATCTCCATTGCATTTAAAATATGGAAGTCAATTTCCATCATTTTGGCAGGATTTGGTACGGTGGGGTGGTTGGAAGGAGGTGAGGAGGGAATATTTGAGATTTACGGAGAATGGTAACAAGTTTGCTACTAGTACTGCTGCATCTGCATCATCGGGTAAGAGATCGAGATGGGCAGAGGAACAACCTCCCGCAGCGTCTAGTTTAACAACATTAGGAGGACAGCAGCCAAGAGAACGAAAGCGTAAATCTCGATGGGGACGAGATCCAACTCCCAAACCTGTCAATGGCGCACCTCCTCTTGCTAATACAGCATCATCAGTCCCAGCAGTAATCAATGATCCTGTCATGGCAGCACTTGGTCTTACAGCACCACCAAACACATCCTCCTCCACACAATCATCCTTCACAACAGCCTATGGAGGAGCACTACTATCCAACAATAACAACAATAGTCCCGAACTACAAGCCCTCCAACTCCGCCTCCGCAAAGCAAACGCCCGCCTCACCAACCTCGAATCCGAAGCCTCCCGCATCGACGCCCTCCCGCACACCCATCCCGACCGCTCTCCCTCCCCCCCACCCATCTACGGACCAGACGGCACACGTAAAAACACACGTGCCAACCGCTGGAAGGAAAAATACACTGAAGAACGTGCCGAGTGTTTAGAACGCATTATGGAATTGAAGGGGATGCGCGCTCCTGGATTTTTAACCAAGCGGAAACGATCACGAAAGATACGGATACCGGTGGAAGATCATCCGACGTATAATTTCATTGGGTTGATTATTGGTCCTAGAGGAAAGACTCAGAAGGATATGGAGGGGAAGACTGGGTGTAAGATTGCGATTCGTGGAAAAGGAAGTGTCAAGGAGGGTGCCAAGGGACGGAGGAATGGGGTACCATTGGAAGGGGAGGATGAACCCCTCCATGTGGTGATTACAGGAGATGATCCTGCCGCGATTGATGCAGCAGCGGAAATGATTGAGAGTATGTTGGTGGTTATTGATGATGAGAAGAATGTGCACAAGCAGAATCAGTTGAGGGAGTTGGCATTGTTGAATGGGACGTTGAAGGATGAGGAGTGGTGTAATTTGTGTGGGGAGAAGGGACATCGTAATTTTGAATGTCCGAAGCGATTTTCGGCGGCGAGTAGTGGTGGTGCGGGGAGTGGGTTGCAGATTAAATGTGCGATTTGTGGGGATACTAGTCACCCGACGAGAGATTGTAAGATGGTAAAGAGTGATGGTGGTGGTGGGGAAGATATGGTGAATAAGGAACGTCAGTTGGATTCAGATTATAGTGCGTTCATGGCGGAATTGGATGGAAAGAGTGCACCAGCTGCGGCTACTGCTGCGTCAGGAGAGAATGGTACCACCACAATATGTCAACCTGTTGCAGCTGCAGCGTCTACTGCTGGGGAATCGGTGTTGACAATTCTTCAACCTGCTCGAGTTGTGAAACCGGGCGAAACAAACAATGAGAGTGCGGCACCAGTACCCACTGCACCAGCGGGAGGGAATTCATTTGTTACGACCATTTCGGCTGCTGCTCCTGTAGTAACAACCATTTCGGCTGCTGCGCCCGTGCCGGCTGCTCTAGCTGCAGTTGCACCTTCTGCAACGACTGGCGTTACAACCATTTCGTCGGCTACGACTGGAGTTACAACAATATCGTCAACTGCGCCTGTACCAGCTACCGGCAACACCCCAGCAACGGGAGATCTCCCACCCATGCCTACGAGTTTACCTCCACCGCCATCAGGGCTTCCTCCTCCTCCCCCAACAGGAGCGAATCCGCCAATGTCTTTTCCTCCACCACCCGTAGGCTTGCCACCACCACCACCACCACCGCAACATGCTTACGGAGGAGCGGGTTTTCCACCACCTCCTCCTCAATACCCTCCGCAACAATATCAACAGTATCAAGCAGGTGGATCTTACCCTTATCAATACCAGCAACCTCCTGGTGGTTATCCACAACAAAATGGTCAGCAGCAACAATCTCAACAACAGCAATGGGGTGGTGGCTCTGGTTGGGATCAAAATGGTTACTATGGAAATCATGCATCGGAAGGAGGAGGAGGAGCTGGTGGGTTTAATTGGTGGGAAAACACTGGAGATTAAGTATGGAGGTGATTTTAAGTTGTTTTGCATACATGACTCGCATGTTTTGTCTCTATCATCTAACATCTAACAACGCGTTAAGTTGCTTCTCTGGCACCAACAACTTCAAGTTTGCTATCCGTTCTTTTTTGTTTCAAGACGGTGGATTGTTTCACCATTTCACTGCTGCAGCGTCACCCTACCTCTACCTACATGTAGATCTAACAATCATTTCTCTTCTATACACAAGAACTATTTAACTTCAAAACTCACATCTATTTTAATTAACTAACCTAATCACCTCCTACTTAGTCCATCTATATCCATTGCAATAATTGTTAGTTTGTTTATTTCTGAGCCTCCATGTGCGAGATCAAGTCAAGAACACGGTTAGAGTATCCAGCCTCATTGTCATACCATGATACAAGCTTAACAAAGTTATCAGTAAGAGCAATTCCAGCCTTCTTATCAAAGATGGATGAGTGAGTATCACCAATGAAGTCAGAGGAGACAATGTCATCGTCATGGTATCCCAAGATGCCCTTCATTTCATTCTCTGAGGCATCCTTGATCTTGGCGCAGATGGTTTCGTAGTCAGCTCCCTTTCCGAGGACACAAGTCAAGTCAACAACGGATACATTGGCGGTAGGGACGCGGAATGCCATACCGGTGAGCTTTCCATTCAACTCAGGAATGACCTTTCCAACAGCCTTGGCGGCTCCGGTGGAAGAAGGAATGATGTTGTAGCAAGCAGCACGTCCTCCGCGCCAGTCCTTTTGGGAGGGTCCGTCAACAGTTTGTTGAGTGGCAGTGACAGCATGGACAGTGGTCATAAGAGCCTCTTCCATACCGAACTCGTCATTGACAACCTTGGCAATAGGAGCAAGACAGTTGGTAGTACAGGAAGCATTCGAGACAACATCCATGGAGTTCTCATACTTTTCGTTGTTTACACCCATAACAAACATGGGAGCATCAGCAGAAGGAGCAGAGATGACAACCTTCTTGGCACCACCAGCCATGTGCATGGATGCCTTCTCAGTAGTGGTAAAAACTCCAGTAGACTCAACAACATAGTCGGCACCGGCATCACCCCAAGAAATCTTGGAAGGATCCATCTCTCCAAATACCTTCACCGTCTTTCCATCAATGCTGAGAGTTTTGGCGTCCTTATCGTGAGAGACCTCTGATCCACAACGTCCGTGGACAGTATCATATTTGTACATGTATTCCATGTAATCAACAGAGATGAAGGGATCGTTCACAGCGACAACATTGATGTTGGGGTTGCGAGCGGCGGCACGCATTACGAGACGGCCGATGCGGCCGAAGCCGTTGATACCAACGTTGATGGACATGATTAGAGGATGAGGTTAGTTAATGTAAGTAGACGTTGGAATTGTGGCGATCCGAATCTCATTGGAAGTTGCATGCGGTGGATGATGGAGAGTGAGAAAAAGACAATGCGTGGCGGAGATTTGTCGGCTAAAAAAGAGCGAGGCTGAGTCAGTGTGGGGTAAATAATTTGAGATGACATTATTGATGAAGGGTTGTTATTTCGTCATGTATTAACAACATATCTAACCAAAGTTGATAGATGGGTCACTATTTGAGATAGGTCGTATTATTTTGGAGAGGGTACATATCTTGTGCACAAATTCAAAACTGCCGATCAATCGCCGATCATTCTCACTTTGGTTCAGAGCACTTCTTCTCACTCCGCTCCGACCACACAATCTCCACTCTCAAACTAACGAACAATGCTCTCCAACACCGCCACCAAACTTGCCTCCAACGCGGCCAAGCAAGCCACCCGCGCCTTCACATCCACCTCCAAGGTTGAGGCACGTAAATTCTTCGTCGGCGGTAACTGGAAGTGCAATGGATCCGTCAGCCAGGTCAATGACCTTGTGTCCATGCTCAACCAGTCCACTCTCACCACTGATACGGAAGTTGTCGTATGTCCTTCCCAAGTGTATGTTCAGGGAGTGAAGGAGAAGCTTCGTGGAGATGTATCCGTTGGATCTCAGGATGTATGGACTAAGGGAAATGGTGCCTTTACTGGAGAGACATCTGCTGATATGTTGAAGGACATGGGTGTTGAGTGGGCTGTTGTGGGACATTCGGAACGTCGTGGAAAGGGAGAGGCCGATGCTGAAGTTGCCGCCAAGGCCAAGTATGCTCTTGACAAGGGATTGAAGGTTATTGCATGCTGCGGTGAGCCATTGGAGGCACGTGAGGCTGGAACTACCAATGACTATGTCTTTCCTCAAATTAAGGCATATGCCGATGTCTTCAGCAAGGAGGACTGGGCCAATGTTGTCATTGCCTATGAACCCATCTGGGCCATTGGAACTGGATTGACTGCTACTCCTGAGCAGGCACAGGACACTCATGCTGACTTGAGAAAGTACTTGGGTGAGATTGCCGGAGCTGATGTTGCTGAGAACACTCGTATCTTGTACGGAGGATCTGCCACTGGAGCTACTGCCGGGGGATTGTCTGCCAAGCCTGATATTGATGGATTTTTGGTTGGTGGAGCTTCATTGAAGCCTGAGTTTGCCGATATTGTCAACTGCAATGGATCTGAGAAATCTTTGAAACCTGTCAACATTGGTATCAACGGTTTTGGACGTATCGGCCGTCTCGTTATGCGTGCTGCTCACAATGATCCCATGGTTAACATTGTCGCTGTGAACGATCCTTTCATTCCTGTCAACTACATGGAGTACATGCTTCAATATGATACTGTCCACGGAAAGTTCCCTGGTGAAGTCGCTGTCAGCGGTGAGAAGGAGATCATGGTTGGAGGCAAACCCATGAAGGTATTCGGAGAGATGGATCCTTCCAAGATTTCTTGGGGTGATGCTGGTGTCGACTATGTTATTGAGTCTACTGGAGTTTTCACCACTACCGAGAAGGCATCCATGCACATGGCTGGTGGTGCCAAGAAGGTTGTCATCTCAGCTCCTTCTGCTGATGCTCCCATGTTTGTTATGGGTGTAAACGCAGAGAAATATGATAGCTCCATGGATGTTGTCTCGAATGCTTCCTGTACCACCAACTGTCTTGCTCCTCTTGCCAAGGTAATCAACGACGAATTTGGAATTAAGGAGGGACTCATGACCACTGTTCATGCTGTCACTGCCACTCAACAAACTGTTGACGGACCCTCCCAAAAGGACTGGCGCGGAGGACGTGCTGCTTGCTACAACATCATTCCTTCCTCCACTGGAGCCGCCAAGGCTGTTGGAAAGGTCATTCCTGAGTTGAATGGAAAGCTCACCGGTATGTCTTTCCGTGTCCCTACCGCTAACGTGTCAGTTGTCGACTTGACTGCCCGTCTTGAGAATGGAGCTGACTACGCAACCATCTGCGCCAAGATCAAGGATGCCTCAGAGAATGAGATGAAGGGCATCTTGGGATACCAAAACAAGGATATTGTTTCTTCCGACTTCATCAGTGATACTCATTCATCCATCTTCGACGAGAAGGCTGGAATTGCTCTTACCGACGACTTCGTCAAGCTTGTATCATGGTATGACAATGAGGCTGGATACTCTCAAAGAGTTATTGACCTTATCAAGCACATGGATGTTTCAAAATAAGCGCCATCTTATGTGATGTACTGTTCTTTGAGGTAAAACTGTAATATTTGATATGGCAGCTCATTTTAAAAGGTGTATAGAGAGATTTTACTACTACTTTTCGAAATGTTTGTGTACGCTACTACACGTCTAATCTATTGTGTTTGAATGCGTCACGAATCTAGGGTATGTGACTTACTCCATCAACCTCGTGAATCACAACTGATCCCTGACGTAGCTGCTCGATTCCATTCTCTTTCTTGAATACGAAGGGATATGCGTTGTACTTGTGGCTACACTTCCGTTCCCTCATATCAACTTGGAGCCATTTTTGCCCCTTTTCCCACCATCTGCGGTCTGGACCACAAGTCTTATTCCAGAAGTTTGGCCCACGATCGTCAAAGTGAAATGACTCTATTGGGATGTTGGTAGCTGGTATTGGCACTCGCTCAGTACCGAACAGTTCTGTTCGGAATGGGAACCAGTCATCATATCGATAGATTGGAGGTGGCTTGTCATGGAAATCACGGTACCATCTTTTGCAGCTCTTATCGGGTAGCTGATGACCAACACATCTCGTTTGAGATGCAACATTCTTGAACATCCAAACATCAATATATGTTTGCAATTCTTTTGTCGCGGGTATCTGAAATCCAAAATATGCTTCAGAAAAGGTGAGATTCAGATGAGGTTGCGTACTGAGGGTTGCGCGAATAGCTCTTTTTATCTTTGATGTATTAGTTGAGAATACGGCGAGATCCACATCTTTCTCTTCGAAGGGTATTACGCCATGGTGGCGTAATGCACCCAGATGAGATCCGAACGTTAGTGTAACATGTATTTGCTGTTTTTGGAGCTCGTGTATGAGCTTATATGTCAGTGCATACGTATGTGCGAGGGAGTGTATCTGTACTCTGGCCACGTCCTCAATATTATCACCATATATTCGCCGGTGTTCTCTTTGAAGCGTAGACTCTATCTCAGCAACAGTAGGTACATCCTGTAGCATTTGGATTGGATATTCCTTTCTCTTTATGTCTTTGTTTGTATGCTTCATGGGTACCCAAGTTGTGATATCGACATCAGAGGTGAAAAAAACGACGACGGTGGCGAAGAATACAACCATGCCAAGAAGTCTGATGCGGTTCGATTCAGAAGCAGCAACTCGTCCATGATTTCGACCAGATGAGGCAGCACTTATGTCTGTGATGAAGTAGTCATTCTTGTCCCCATTGTTTACAGAAACATGTAATCTCCTTGTAATCTTCTGGTCAGACATTGTTGCTCCTCCTGATCTTGATAAAATGAAGAGACACTCTCAAATAAAACAAGTGCTGGGAAGGGAGGGTAGGATTGTGGAGTTGAATGGGAAAGACATGTCCTAAGCAAGGGGTAAGGCATGCATCGGCACTCTCCGCACTTTGCCTTACAAAACGAGTCATCGGCGCAATAAAGCCAAGTGCAAAGTGCCAAATTGCATTTATCTCTTCTCCCCTTGCCTGCGTCGCCTTGGCAATTTTCAAAAATCAAAAAATAAACAACGCGATATTGCGTGTTGAATCCAACCAACACCGACACCATGACATCCACTCGCAAACGCAAATCGGACAGCACGGACGAGACATCTAAAAAGGTGAAGACTGAAGAAGAATTGTCAGCAACAGCGGAGGAAAATGAGCAGCAGCAGGTGGAGGAGCAGCAAGAGCAAAAGACGGAGGAAGATTCCCCCACTAAAAAAATTGCGGCGGCCAATGTTTTAGTGGCCTTTTCTGATGCAGCTGGGGAGACAAATGAGGCGGAAGTTGATGGCAAAGAAATTAAAGGTATGTAGTCATTGAATGAGTCGATTTGTTTTTGATTAATTTGATTTTCGTTGATGGGTTCATGTTATGTGCAAAAAACAATATGTGTGTGTGTGGTGTTTGATAGATGTGGGCAGCTGTATTGCTGTAGTTATTTGATATCAGATGCAACTAGCATCACTGTTAAAAGCTGCTGTGTGATGATAGATGATGATTGTGATGTTCTGGCTGCATGCAATTATCTCGAATCCCGGGGAGTCCTGCATGCTTTCATGCACCATGGTGGGCACTCTGAAGATGGGGATACATACCAATTCCCACGTGCAATCGACTTTCCGGGGCGGGTTGAGATGGTGCAAGACTCTGCTTCTCATCGAACCATGGTATCGATTTTGGAGTTCTTCTCGACCATTTTTGGCTTGGTATCACTTGCTTTTGCTTCCTAGTTTGCCTGTGATGCATCAGAACTGCGCCCTTCACGATTGCTTTTGCAACGATCATCCCACGCACACCATTGTTGTTCCTAGACAACTAACATACAACAAACCACTCGACACCGCAACACTGTCACCATCAAACAACTTACTAACGGAACTCTATTGCTCGTTTCCTATCCCTTGCACACACGATGACAACAATGTTTGTTTCACCATTCATGATGAAATCTTACTCATACACCAAAGCCAACTCTTCCACTAATGAGATTCCAGCGTCGCCGGCAACACATGAGAACGACGATGATGCAGAATCGTCGGCCAAGATTGCTTCCGAGGCTGCCGCTGCTACTATTAAGAGTGACGAAAACGAAGCATTAAATACTGATAATGTTCAAAATGGAGAGAAGACCGATGCGACTGCTTCTTCTGCCACCACCGCTGCTGCCGCTACATCTGCTTCCACAGCTGATACCAACCCTGGTCATGGTACAGAACTAAAGGAGAACCCGACATCAACTATATTGCCTCCGGCTACAGCTATTTCTCATGTTGCAGCTGCAGCTCCTGCTAATCCAGGAACATCTGCTCCAACAGGCGTTCCTACTCAACACACTGCTGCTGTTCCAGTGGCAGCTCCTGCTTCCGTGGTAGAGTCATCAATCGTAGAGAAGGGTGAGGTATCTACTCTGTATGTTGGTCGTGTGATTGGAAAAGGAGGAGAAATGATTCGTGATCTGCAGGCTCGCTCTGGCTGCCAAATCGATGTAGATCAAAACGTGCCTCATGGTGCTCCCCGTATCATTACATACAAGGGAACTCCAACAGATGTTGCCTTCGCCAAGCAGCTTGTGGCCTTGTTATGTAGAGACGGAGCCAAAGATACAGATTTACCTCTGGGGAAGGCTGTGAAAAAGATAGTTCAAGTCCCTTCGAATGTGATTGGAAAGATCATCGGCAGAGGTGGGGAAATGATTCGGGAGCTACAGAACCGAAGCCGAGGTAAAATTCAAGTAGACCATTCTGGTGCTGGAATGGATGAAAATTACCGACAGGTAATAGTGACTGGGATTCCAGAATCAGTTGTCAAAGCGGAAGAGATGATTAACTTCTTGTGTGCCAACCCTGCCATGGATGCGATGCAAGCACTTCAGATGCTGGTTAGAGAAAAATTGAATAGTGGTTCGGAATGGGGAAGTGGACCACCATACATTACCTTGCCTAATCAAGGGCAGGGCATGACTGCTGAATCTGCAGGTATGGGTAACGTGTACGGTGGAGGCGGATATGGGCAAGCAGCCTCCGGCTACGGTGGTTACGACGATCAGCAAGGATATGGCGTTCATGGCGCCCAACAATACGGATCAGCAAGTGGTGGCATCGGAGGCATCGAAACTGAAGTCGTTCCATGTGCAAAAATGCACATGGGGCGAGTGATAGGTCAGAAGGGCGTCACTATCAATGATCTTCAGAAGCGTTCTGGATGCGACATTCAAATTAACCAACAAGTTCCTCTAGGAATGGATTGTCAAATCAGCGTTAAAGGATCACGGCAGGGAATCGACACGGCTAAACAAATGATACAAGAGATTATTGAGTTGGGATCGCAGCATCCATATGCTGGTGGGCGTAAGTGACTTTTTACAATCCAATGCGATTATTTCTACTTGCACTATTCTCATTCTTCTCTCTCTCACACACACTCTCTCTCTCTCAATTTGTTTCAGATGGTTCCAAGAACCAATACGGAGGCCAACAAGGTTACCAGCAACAATCTTATAACCAAGGGGCTTATGCCAGCCAAGCATACAGCCAAGGTGCTTATCCTGCCCAGGCTCAACAGCAGCCCTATACTCAACAATACGGAATGCCTCAACAGCAATATTACGGAGCACAACCCGTGTACCAGCAGCAGCAACCCTATCAGGCACAGCCTGCGTATGGTGGTGTTGCCGTGCCCCCAGCTGTGTCTCCTTGGAGAACAGCCACCAGCGCAGACGGGCAAATTTACTATTACAACTCAATGACCAATGAAACTAGCTGGGACAAACCGCCTGGTATGCCTTGATTTTCCACGGGATGTGGTGAGGTGAATGATAATTGTTTGAATGGACTGCAATATTTGTACTGTGCCATATGTCGTTGGCTGTCATGTGTCATGGTGGTTGCTTGTTCTTTTCTTGGATGAGGCATAGCTGAACCAACACCGCTATATCCCGTCTATTTGTCTTCACTTCAAGCCGGCTCATGAGAGTTTAATAATGCATTTTGTTGTTCTACTGCCTTGTACTTGTAGCTTGATT
This sequence comes from Skeletonema marinoi, assembly GCA_030544225.1. Taxonomy (NCBI): domain Eukaryota; phylum Bacillariophyta; class Thalassiosirophyceae; order Thalassiosirales; family Thalassiosiraceae; genus Skeletonema; species Skeletonema marinoi. The sequence goes on along the minus strand of CM060485.1, from coordinate 5,194,945 downwards.
TATTTGCCTATTGACTGAGAAGTCACCTCTCTACCTTCTCTCAAATGATATGTTGATTGTACCCAACGAGATTCTACCCTAATTGCAACCAAAGTAGGTACACTATACTTATACTTTCTTAGGCAACAAAAATATCTCCTCTACTTATACACAAATTTAATACTACCCAAACTGCCAAACTGCTGCTAAAGTACATCTACATGAAAACATTTCCGCCCATGAAGGTCGACTCATCATTTGCACGTGTACCGAATGCCGTGGTGACGTCTTCAGTGTAGGCCGACAAGTTATCGAATGCAGTAAAAGTATCATCGCACGAGTTTTCATCATAGTATTGTTCCTGTTTTGTTTCTACCTTGGGATTAGCAGGAGCGCGAGATTGGAACTTACGAGATTCAATGGCATCTTGGTGGGCAGTGTCTTCTTCGACTGTATCTTCTTTGACAGTTCCGAGGCCAACGTAGGCGTCGATATCAACAGTTTTAGTGCCAACTGTATAATCTCCGACTGTGTAAGTGCCAACCGTTTCAGTTCCAACTGTGTAAGACGCATCTTCTGAATCATGTTCATGAAATTCATATGCATGTTTACTTTGATGAGTAACAGAGTGTTCTAGCCCTAGCCCTAGCTCAAGTTCGTTCCTCACATTGTCCACTACCTCTTTCAAGACGCTTTCTACATTCTTGTCGACAGTGTTCCTTGAGATTTTCTTGTTAGATTCTTGCGTAGGCTTGACTTCCGACTTGGCCTCTTCCTTGCCCTCGCAGGTCAAAATAGATCCGCATGAAAAGCCTTGCAATACATTCTCCAACATACTTTCACTGGAAGCTTGCTCGAAAGATGATGCTTTGATCGTAAATTCATCAGCAACAATCCCTTCATCAGCAACAACCCCTTTATCTGAATGTAGATCATCCTCTACCTGCTCTACTTCACAGAATTCCTCCCGACTGTCTTCACAGGTTTCTTCAGTTCCAAGTAAAACCAGTGGTTTTTCAACATCATGGCGATCTTCTTCTACCAAAACAGTATTGTTGATGACGTTGGACTGTTCTTTCCCCTTGACCTGTACCTGTACACGGACGTTAAGCTTCGCTCCGTGTGCAGATGATTGTAGCCGAAAGCGGTCCAAAAGCACTGGATGATCGGGCTGTTTAGGCTCTTCCTTGGTCTTCCTCTTTGAGAGTGAAAACAGCTTGAACCTTTTTTTGTGTGTAGGCTGCTCTGCTGGGATATCTTTTACAGGAAGAGTCAATATTTGATCCTCCCTAGACGGATCAATATCAATGGTAGTCATTGCCAATGGAAAGCTTTCCTCGCCTTTCATCAACCCTAGCAATATAAGAACCTCGCTTGACGTTGATTTTTTGTTCGGAACATTGTGTGAGAATTCAGCGGCAGTACATGCCCTCTGATCGTCGCCCCACATAGCTGTTGTATCGACTGCATGGGTTCGCATGAGTGGCTTGCTTGTTATCTGCGTGTTTCCAGCGACGCCCTTCATTGTAAGAGGGATTCCTTCATTGTTTGTGATGAAGGACGCGTAGAGCTTCACATCATCTATTCCATTGTTGGTGAGTACTTCTTCGCCAGATATTTTGAGATTTGTACAGCTAATCAAAGATACCTTAACGTCATAAGCTTCTAACTGACTCTTCTTTGATCGAAGTTTGGACAGCATGGTTGCAACCTCTCTCTCTCTCCGTAAGTATTTTGGAAGCGGTGAAGCACCTTGCTTTTGGCTGAACTTTTTTATGGGCAATTCAGTTTAGCGAGCCTTTAGATGCGAATGCTCATTTTTCGTAAAATGGCGATAGTGTGCAAAAGACGAAGTTCCTAGGTACGCTCCTCTCACCATTCGTCAAGAAACCACCTACCTACTTCCACCTACCAAGTAATATAACAGAAATTTTAAAGTACGTCTGGTTGGCCAGGTGGAAGTAGTGTCATCATCCTTGACACTTGCTTACACACTCATCAAGGGAATAACTATAGACTTTACTTACTCGCTTGCTTTGCTGGAAGATATTTAGTTGTTTACTCTTGTTGTTATATACACTTAAAAACATTTATTTCATCTTGTTCACGATTCCGCAAAAATTACCATGGCACATAAGAGCTGCTTCTAGACGGCTCTTCGTCCTCGTCAAATGTATCCTTCGACTGTGATTTAATTTGTTGAATATCTGCACATTCCTGTTTCATCACGCCGCAAACTGGAAAGTTACAAGTGAAGAAGTGTCTCCAAGATAGCCTTTTGTCATATTCAAAAAAGGAATTATCTTCGCCGAGGCTAGATATCATATCACTAGCGCTTGAGTATGAATCCATTGATGCTTCACTCATACTCGCTGCTGCTTGGAGAGATTCATTCGCATGATTCGTCGTTGGTTTAACAGTATTGAATTGAATCTCTACACCCCAATCACTACTTTCACTAGACATCTTTGACGTCGTGTTTGTACTATGCGAATAGTAGCTTGTGGAACTGGAACTTTTCTTGATACTCCCTACACGGAGAGGGCTACTCATTCTGCTTGGTGGTAGTAGGAAGAACTGTGTGGTTTCAGGATCGTCATAAAAGGGCTCAGAAACTTGAACCTTGGCCCTCAACGTCGCAGTGGTGCCCAGGCCACACTTCAAACCAACTCCCTTTAGCTTCATCATTTTCACCCTGTTGCCCTTGACAAATCTGGTTTGTTTACCACCTGCACTAGGCATTTCATCAATAATAGGGATATTAATAAAAGATTCTCCAACTTTATCACCCACAATTTCAGCTCTACCTAGATTGAACATTCGGTTAGATTTCGTGATAGCGAGGTGGACGGTGCATGGTTTGGTAACACTACTGTTTGCATTCGTATTATCACCTCCCTCCTCCTGCAGCCACTCTTGTTGAAAATGATAGGAAGAGGATACTTCATCTTGCTCGGGCCAATGGATGATGACAGGTGAGGAAGGAGATGCATCACTAAGTTGGACAGGCAAACTTGCCACATGAGGAGTGCCATTATTTTTCATCTGCCCTTCCTTGCGCGAGAAGGAAGCGGTGATTGTCATCGGTGAAGTTGTTTGTGGAGAACCCATCTCACGATTGTTGCTGGTTGTTTTCATAGACATGAAACCTTTTTTAGGCTTGGAACGATCTTGGATATGTATGCCTGCAACGCTAACAACTGTGACGGTGACATTTACCTTCTTCTTCTTGGGTTCCTCTTCAATGGAGGATGGTTGATTAGCCGCTGGGACCGAGCACACTCGTTCAAATTCAACAACAAAGTGACCTTTTTCTGCTGTCTCTTGCTGGATGAGCTCTGTCCCGGCAATGTTTGCAACCTCTTCATTGACATAATCGTCAAAGAGATTTGACGGAGTCGGCGCAGGGACTTCCATCTTTACAAGTTGGGTGATAAGGGGTCAGCCGATACACTTATCTCCTCAAATAGTGACGATACTGCGCTCCTACTTATTGCTTAAATTGTAAGGAAACGTTCTCAGCAGTTGTTCACTCAACTTTTTTGAACGAAAGGTGGAGAGAATGATCTTATGAGAGCCAACTTCGACAAATTTGTTGACGCGTGTTCAATCAACGTTGGAATCAGTATAGTTTGGAAAAGTTAGACAGGGACGACGAAAAAGTAATAAACGTAGCTGTTTACCTCACAAGAAGTCCAAGCAATACAGCTAAAGAGAGCTAAAGAACTTTCATTGATAAGCCTGCCCTAAACATACCTATTAGTACCTACCATCAATCATGTTCGACCCATCGGCGTCAGCAACCAGTAGACTAGCAAAAATACATTCTAGAATCGTCAAAAATGGTGCCGATCACTCCTCTCTGCCACCTCGTTCAGAAACATATCATTTGCGACGACAAGAACCGAAGCTGTTGGATGTGACCGTTACGATCTTGAGCCTCACTGGTTTTCGAGCTGAAGAAAATAAGAATAGAATCAGTATGAGCGCAGATGGTAATAGGGACATGACTAATGCAGCTTGTAAGATGGTAGCATCCTTTGAAAACGGGGCCAAAGCAGATAACAGCAATGGTACTCCCATGACACACATACCGAGTTTATCGTTCCAATTGCCAAGCCCAGTCAACCATAGCAGTACTTTCAGTGACATTGTTTCATGGCCTGAGCAGGCAGCTGAGTGCTTCTGGCCAGAGCAAGCGAACGAGTTTGCAAATATGTCATCCTATCAGTTTCAAAGAAAGTTTGCGCCTGAAGGCGGGACTGGCCGGCTTCAGCCTCAAGTATGCCCTATCCAAATATCTGTCTCACGCAATGGAAACATGTACAAGCTTGGAGTCGCTTCTGTGCTCGTTAATGGCGAAGAAGGGGGAGAGTCTAGTACCATAATTCCTATCGCAATAGATCAGAGAGTGTTCAGTGGAGCTAAACAACAGTCGGATGAACTCAGTATACCTATGGTGGCGCTTAAGGGTGATACGATGAAATGTAGCTTGGATAGAAACTCTTCAATTCGTATTCTTGTCAAGGTATCTTATCCAAAGTCCACTGATTTCACCAAGCCAGTATCGCATTTCATAGAAGATCCTGTCTTGAGTGCTGTAAGCAACGAAAGTGATGAAGGTCAAGCAAAGGTAGAGGAAGAAAAGGAAGCAGTTCAATATGTGATGGATGCGTTTTCTGGTGCAACTTTATCAAGGGCTTACAGTAAGGAAACATCAATTAGGTCTGCTCCCACTGATAGCAGCTCAGATTTTTCTTCAGACTTGGATAGCCATCCATACAGCACGGATGATGAGTATGACGATTGGTCTATATACTCTTCGAGCAGCGCAGGTCTCGCGAAACTGAAAGATCAGCTACGAAATGGAGGCTGGTTGAGGAGCCCTACAAGTCTCGATGATTCTACTGCCAGTGCAAGTCTTGATGATACGACAATTTCATCTTCAAGTAGTATTGCTACAGCAAGTGTTATGTCAGAAATGGTTTCATCTATACGAAAATCATTTCCTGATTCAAAATCTAAAGCAAAAAGTTGGGTCAACCGTTTGACTTGCGGCGTACAACTTTGTGGATGTAAGGACAAAGAAGGTGATCTATTGCTCTCTGCAGTGGATGAGAATAGTATTCTCATTGACACGTATAGCTTGAAGCATCGAGAATGAGAGTCATAGGGAGATATTGGATATCTGTATTGAAGTGTGCGCTTGCTTTAAGAGCTCTAACTATTAGGTACTGTTTTTAGCTTATTGCAGTTTTTCGTTCAGTAGAGAAGTGCTCTTGGCTTCCACCTCAAGCGAGCCATAAAATTCCATTTGGAAAATGCTTGGAAGCTACTGAATCTGCACTGTCACATCAAGATTCATTAGTGTCGCACCGACTTCATATCTACTAATTCCAAGTTACACATATAATCAATTTTCTTCTAACTTACCTCTTACTCGACTTTGTCGCCCCCAAAAACCAACAAAAGCACGGAATGTTTCCATCAAGCAGGCCACCTGCATCAAATTTTGTAACATCTGCACTCTGCAATTGTACTCTGTGACCCTCTGCTCCCCCAAAGCTTTTGTCCAATCTATCCCCATTTTGCTCTCTCCTATTGCCTCAAATATGACTACTATCTCCACTCGATCAACTCTCTCAACCTCATTGGCGCGGACGAAAGGAGGATGCGCAACCGAAGCCCATCATTCCAAAGAACACCGACGAAGTCAACGGCTCCGTCGTGATGATGATGATGACGACGACGATGCCGGTCACGGTGGTGTCGATGAGTTTGAGGATGAAGAGATTGCTAGTGTCGAAGCCGATGGTGTTGCGGAAGCCCCGTCGGATGAAGGTGATGATGCCACGAAACGAGAGTTGACAGCTGCTCTTGTGTCGAGTATCGTTGAGTCAGCTGCGTCATCTGGAGGAGGGAAACTTGGAAATAACGACAACAACAACAAAACCAACTCTAATGAAAAAGATGAGATTGATGAAGCAACACAAGCGTTGGGGAAGCGAAAGTCTTTAACTGCTGATGAACAACTAGAGGTGCAAAAGGAGGCGGTTGTTTCGAAGCTACCGTGTGAAGATGATTCTTCTGCGCAGCACGTAACTCCTCCTGCATCGGCATCTTCCTCTTTTTCTTCAATTGAGGTAACTGATACGAGTCAAGTTCCATCTGAAAGTGCTGCAATAGCAAATGAACAAACCAAACAACCAACATCACCGGGAAGAACTATGTATCAGAGAGCAAGTAAAGCAGTAGCGGCGGAAAAAGTATCTTTGACGGTAGCGCCGCCTGCACCGAAACCAAATCCGCAGTTGTTAGCTGCAGCATCTGATCAAAACACAACACAAGAATCTTCTTCAACGATGCCAGAGACAAAGAAGCGGAGATTAGATACAGACTTGAAAACAACGTCGAATCCGATACAGCCTGCACAAGGCACAGCATTGGTAAATGGAAGTTCTTCCGTTGCACAAGCGCCTGGAGCAAGAGCGAAGACAGGATACAAACAAACCAAGTCTCCAAAAACTCTCACAGCTCAGGCTAAAGCGGCTCAAGGTATGGTACCTCTACGACCTCTAGCTCCTATATATGCCGGAGGGATGAAGCCGGTGCCAAATCCGTTAGCAGGTAAGGAGGACACCCCTGCACGCGCAGCACCGGTCAATCCCAATGCAAGCACCCCAAATACTTCCAATAAATCTTCCATCCAATCTTCCAAGCAATCGTCAGTCACCAAGAAAACGAAGTCTCTCATGTCAGCTGCTCCTAATGCGGTAGTTCCAAGCTTAGGCCCCCCTTCAAGGAATCAGAGTGCGACGCAGCTTGACACAGTTGTGCCCGCCCAACCTCAAGAGGTCGCATCTGCTGTGGATGTCAATCCTCCTGCAAGAGGTAGGATTTTCTCTATGGATTTAGATCCCTCCGTATTAGATTTCGTCGGAAGTGTGGTCGACGACCACAATAATGAGAAGAACGTTTCTTTCAAGGGAGACGTAGCAGATAATGCCATGGGCAATTCTCTTCGTCGTGATCGTGGATTTTCCTTCGAGTTCTTTTCGTTTGGCATTGATGCAAACGAGGACCTTCCGCCTATCCCCGACTCCTTAGTTGGAAGCATGCCAAGTGGAAATAGGCTCCGAGGCGACTCCATCATCTTTGATCCCACAAGCTTCTGTGATGGCGGTATTCATGAAGAATCTGCCCTCATGCACACCACCAAGCAAGAACTTTCCGCTGAATCTGTCTTAAGCCAGCAAGGTCCTCTTCTGGCTTCTAATTCAGCTCAACAAGGACCAGCTGTCGCGACAATAAAACCTACTTCGTCGGGACGGAGACCAAAACCCTCTTTCAAAATTGCTGCTGCTTCTGCTGAGCCAGTGCGCCCGGTGATTGGCCAGGGAGCAGCTCCCTCTGCGCAAGTGAAGCAGACAGCAAGAGGAGCAAAGCTTTCGCATTCGCCCATCAAGTACACCAAGACTACCTCGAAAGGTGGTGCCTCTACAAGAACAGTCAGCGCGTCTCGCCCTTTCCCCCAAGCCTTGACAGAAAATACCATCCACATGCCACATGGGAGTGATGCCGCAGCGGCTGCTGCCGCAGGTTTACCAGAGCCAGCAGATGCGTCGCAAGGAGACGGTTTTTCGCTATCTCACACGGCGTGTCCCATGGATCTCCTGAACAAGGGCGGTAGGATTGGGATCTACCTTCCTGAAGAACGCAAGGCCCGTATTGCCAAGTTTCATTCCAAGCGCCGAAGTCGTATTTGGAGAAAACGAATTAAGTACGATTGTAGGAAGAAGTTGGCTGACAGTAGGCCAAGAATCAAGGGCAGGTTTGTCAAGAGGTCGGATGTAGATGGAGAGGATTATTCTCCGTAGAGGTAGCATCGGACCGCAACATATTTTTCCAAATGTACAGCTGCAATGGGACATCTCCTGTATATTATCACTTCCATTGCTGTATCAAATTCAGCATGTTTAATGTTCTGTATCATTGTGACTCTTATTTCAAATAGGCTAATTCAAATAATTCATTCAAATTGTATCTACTTATTGACAAAAGAAGTAGACATCTTTTCTCTGATAGATTTCATTCACTTCATCGTGTACAATATTATTGTAGAAGTGTGCTCTTCCTGATAAAGTGGACGACACAGTCTGCTCTCTACACAACGTCTTCTCTAAAGTTCATGATCCAAAGGGCAAAGAAAAATAGTGAGGTGTAGGTAATACTGATAGATGCACACGAAGGCAAGTGATTTGCAACGGCATTCTTATGAATTATAATAGTAAGCTTTCAAGAACTTTTAATTTACTCCTTCATATCCTCGTAAAGGAAGGTGGTTCCACTCTTTCCGCAGTAGTAACGATCGTGGTGTTGGGCCATGAAGCATCCAATTCCGGCGACGGGAGAGTACTTCCTGAGCCTGACAACCTTTCCTCCGTCCTCAACCTTGTAGTACTTGAGGGTCTGAAGAGGAATGGCCTTGTGAACACGCTTGTTCTTCTTGGGCTTGGTGTAAACCTTCTTCTTCCTCTTCTTTCCTCCTCCACGAAGACGGAGGACCAAGTGCAAGGTGGACTCCTTCTGGATGTTGTAATCGGAGAGAGTACGTCCATCTTCCAATTGCTTACCAGCGAAGATCAAACGCTGCTGATCAGGGGGGATTCCCTCCTTGTCTTGGATCTTGGTTTTGACATTGTCAATGGTATCCGATGGCTCAACATCGAGCGTGATGGTCTTGCCTGTTGTTTAATTCAACAACGGCGGTAACAAGTCACGCGATGCGTCCCAGCACATGGAAACAAAGGCAAGTCATGAGTCAAGACAAGAGTCATGATGAGAGCGTCATGATGAATGATAGATGGGGAGAGTCAAGTCATCGTCCGGGACGCCGAGATAGAGATTTCATGGGGAGTAATGAACAGAACCTACTTTCGTTAGCATATCATATATCATAGGGACGATAAAACACAGCATCGAACACTGGCAGCTGCATAAAATAGACTCACCCGTAAGTGTCTTTACAAAGATCTGCATGGTTCCGACTCTAAGATTGTAACTAAATAGGTTTCCTACTCAACAAAACAATGAAGGGCAGAGGTGATAAAATAATTGCCATGGTGGTGCTGGCTCAATGGCGGAAGATGTACAGAGGAATCAATATGAATCGAACGGGGCAAAAAGTAAGTAAGCTGGTAACCACCTGGTCCTTTTGTTGAGGAGTCCCTAATATAGGGGCATGGGAGAACTGGGCAGATGGATAGAGGAGAGATGAGAACCCAGCAACATGCAATCTTTCATCTTTTCGGCTTTTCCAAAAATGAAAAAGCGCAAGGCGCAATCATATCAAGTCACCGGCTGCACTCTCCGTCTGCTTCAATAGGCCGTTCAATAGGCCGATGATGAGCAGATGTTACTTCACAAATAAACCTCTACAAATGCTGCATACAAGTCAAGATTTCCTTTCATACGACTGGGAATGATCTGTATGCACAGTGCGTGTAAAGATATGTACTTCGTCAGATTGAAGGCTCATAATTTTTGTCATAAAAGAACATCATGACCCTTCTCTCTCGCGCTACCATCATTTTGACCGCCACCATCTTTGGCATTGCTCGGGCTCAGACCTGCCCCAGCAACGACAATGGACAATGTGAGTATAGTAGCAATACGTCGTAATCGTGTGCTAGTTCATCTGTACATACATTCCAACTCACATCATGTATTGTGTTCTCCTATGCAATAGGCGATTTTGAGCCAACCAATCCCTACAGCTGTGGCACAGATTACAACTGTGCTTACAAAAATAGGTGTCTAGCCGAGGCGGCCGGCTTCGATGTCGAAGCTGATTGCTGCCAGGCTCCCATGCCAAGTTCATGTCCAATGATTTCCTCTCCGCTATTATGTGGAAGCAAGCAATGTCCTTACGCTAATGAGTGTATTGCCTCGCTGGCTGGATATGATTCCTCGCAATGTACTGCACCACCACCAACCTGTCCGGTGGGCGACAAGGATTGCGATGGTGAGCCATCGAATCCATACACCTGTGGCCCCAACAAATGTGCCTACAAGACTGTTTGCGATGCTCAAAGCGCTGGATTTGATCTCGGAGCTGACTGCTGCCAGGATAGTCGCAGCGATACGTGAGTAAATAGACGCGTTCTTGATATTTAGAGGTCATCTTCAACCATCATATCTCATACTTCTGCATGTTCATTCTTTATTGAAACTCAGTGCCTGTACGGCTGACATTGCATCAGTTAGTTGTGGTCCACCTGGAGGAAAGCAGTGCAGCTATTCAAATCAGTGTCTTGCTGATTCTGCTGGCTACAACTCGAATCAGTGCTGCAATGCTGTCCCAGATGGTATCTTCTGTAAAGCCGAGTTTAAGCCAGTCGAATGCGGTTCGATCCCATGCGTTTATAGTAATCAATGTCAGGCTGATGCTGCAGGTGCAACTGACTGCTGCGCTCAGGTTCCGGAAGGCGTTGCATGTACTGCAGATTCCACGCCTGTGACATGTGGATCGGAACAATGCGGATATTCGAACCAATGTCTTGCCGATGCTGCTGGTTATTCATCAGATCAGTGCTGCAATGCTGTACCTAATGACGTAGCTTGTGCTGCCGTCTACGAGCCGGTCACATGTGGCCCCAACTCTTGCGTGTACAGTAGTCAATGCGAGGCTGATGCTGCAGGTGCAACTGAATGCTGCAGGCAGCCTGTGACTGAAGGCTGTACCATGAATTATGCTCCCATCCTATGTGGAAAGGATAGTTGTAGCTATGAAAATGAATGTGTTGCTGAAAAATCAGGCTTTGATCCAGATAGCTGCGTTCCCGATCCCAATACTCCTGCTCAACCCCAAACCACTGCCACTGGTGCAGTCCCGACTACAACTCCGCCAGGGATCAGCACACTAGCAGATGGTGGAACTCCTAGCGGAAGCAATAGTCTTTTTGTTACCATTGGGCTCTTGGTATCCTCAGCTGCTGCTGTGCTTGGGATGATGATGATGTAATTGTGTCACTTTCCCAATTCCCTAGATGTGCTTGTTAGAGAAAAATGCACACTCTACCTTTCATGAAGGTATTAGTAATAATTGAGGTTTACACGCTTATGAATATCCAGTAGACTAATGAAAAATAAGACCGATGCTGTTGCTTTCTTATGAGTAAAAAACATCAAATTAGCCAGGTTTGGAACGTCTATCAAATCTATCATAGCTATCTCTCCTACCAAATAACATCTTTTTGCAACAATCAAACATGTAATTTTCAACTGTCTCCCAACTAAACTGGTGTTAGCCACATACAGACACCTGCGACGTTGTAGCATGGTTGATACACCAACATAGAGAATCAGCAGTGGAATATATCCTTCTATACTATCACGGCCAATTCTAATCGGCTATAAGAAGATATTGATTGCCACATAGAACTCAAAAGCATTACATACAATGAGGTGATGAAGTAGCGCTGGGCAATGGCAACCGTCTCAGGTGGCCTCATCAGGTCACCTACGACGTTGTAGCGACGCCGATACGACCAACAAATGCTTGAGCCGTGTAAAAGATGCTTCTATGCTATCATGGCCAACTATAATGAGTCACCAAAAGTTGTCGATTGCCATATTCACAGCGTGAGATACGATATGGCCGTCAACTGAGGAGTTTGCGGCGACCCAGATTGCCTCATCAGGTCACCTACGACGTTGTAGCGACGCCGATACGTCCAACAAATGCTTGAGCCGTGTAAAAGATGCTTCTATACTATCATGGCCAACTATAATGAGTCACTAAACGCTGTCGATTGCCATATTCACAGCGTGAGATACGATATGGCCGTCAACTGAGGAGCTTGCGGCGACCCAGATTGCCTCATCAGGTCACCTACGACGTTGTAGCGACGCCGATACGTCCAACAAATGCTTGAGCCGTGTAAAAGATGCTTCTATACAATCATGGCCAACTATAATGAGTCACTACAAGCTGTCGATTGCCATATTCACAGCGTGAGATACGATATGGCCGTCAACTGAGGAGCTTGCGGCGACCCAGATTGCCTCATCAGGTCACCTACGACGTTGTAGCGACGCCGATACGTCCAACAAATGCTTGAGCCGTGTAAAAGATGCTTCTATACAATCATGGCCAACTATAATGGGCCACTACAAGCTGTCGATTGCCATATTCACAGCGTGAGATACGATATGGCCGTCAACTGAGGAGCTTGCGGCGACCCAGATTGCCTCATCAGGTCACCTACGACGTTGTATCGACGCCGATACGTCCAACAAATGCTTGAGCCGTGTAAAAGATGCTTCTATACAATCATGGCCAACTATAATGGGCCACTACAAGCTGTCGATTGTCATATTCACAGCGTGAGATACGATATGGCCGTCAACTGAGGAGCTTGCGGCGACCCAGATTGCCTCATCAGGTCACCTACGACGTTGTAGCGACGCCGATACGTCCAACAAATGCTTGAGCCGTGTAAAAGATGCTTCTATACTATCATGGCCAACTATAATGAGTCACTAAAAGCTGTCGATTGCCATATTCACAGCGTGAGATACGATATGGACGTCAACTGAGGAGCTTGCGGCGACCCAGATTGCCTCATCAGGTCACCTACGACGTTGTAGCGACGCCGATACGTCCAACAAATGCTTGAGCCGTGTAAAAGATGCTTCTATACAATCATGTCCAACTATAATGGGCCACTAAAAGCTGTCGATTGCCATTTTCACAGCGTGAGATACGATATCATGCTAGAGAGTAGTGCTGGCAGCCATCTCAGATGCCTCATCAGGTCACCTTCGACGTTGTAGCGACGCTGATACGCATTTGTCTTGTCAAAGATGCTTTTAGATGATTATCATGGCCAACTATAATGGGTTACGAGAAGGAGTTTATTGTCGTATTCACAGCGTGAGATACGATATGGTGCTAGAGGCTACAGCAGGCTATCGTTGAAACAGGTCATGCGAGTAAGTATTGATATTGAACCATTTTTTTGCGCGGCAGTCTTTGCAGCTTCGTCAAGGCAATCATGAAGTGCTTTTAGGCATTCACTTCCCTCCACAACCGACTCTCTCGTTCATCCAACCAACCTAACTACTAAGTAAATAACACCTAACCACAGCCACGAAGCCCGAAGCTTGCCGCTGCCGCGTCACAGTAGGCTCAGATGCCGGATGCGATGACGTATGTATGACGGCGAGGCCTCCTTCAAGTCTCCTCCTACTTACATACCTACCGAATTACCGCCTCCTCCACAAAAAAGATGATCAACGTTCAGTCAACATGCAGAAGAATACGGTCCTACCTCTGCCTGTGGTTAGTCTTTTCCCTTTTCAATTATATCACCCACGATGACACTGAAGATCAGCTCCTTCTTATACATCTGTCTAGTCTCCTTGCTTCTGACTACTAAAGTTCTGGCTTTGTCATTGACTAATTCTCCTAACCGTCGAGATGCAATCCAACGCATAATACTCGCGACTCCTATCGCCACGGCATTGACGCAAGCCACCCAACCAGCGCTTGCATACACACCTGATCCAGATCCGCTGCGTGAATCGCTATATCTCATGTCCCGTGTACAAGAGGCGACTGTCCAGCAGGAACGATTTGTAAACAAGGCCACTGAACAAGATGTGCTCAAGAGCAAAATGAAACTAACCCTTCGCTTGGTGGAGAAGAACTATCGTTTGTTGGATCAAATTACATTTGCAGCGGAGTACGTTACGCCGACATCAGCGTTGGTTGATGCAACAACGGCAGGATTTGAGAGCGCTGAAGCCCTGCAAAATGCAATAGACTATGTTAAGAGTGACCTAAAATCCGGCCCATTTGAGAAGGATCAAAAAGAGTATCTCACTTCCAATTTGACAGAGTGTAGAGAGAGGCTGTTCGACTTTTTGAGTTACATGCCGCCTGACAAGTTGCAGGCAGCTCGGAAACGAGTGGAAGAAGAAAATGTGGCCAATAGAGACGAGTTTGATGGTGATAGTGACGCTGGTGTTTACAATCCTGTAGTGCTCCCATGGAAGAATAGATAAACTACGTTTCTGTGGGTATCGTAAAATTTTGGATCAAATATATAATTCAGAGGACGTCCGACACAAAAAAGATGCATGCATTGATTGGGCCGATTTTATGGTCTGAGGTTGGAAAAGAAATCGTTCGATGATGAACCAGAGTCAACTGTGTAGAAAGGGAAACAAAAGTAGTGCAGATGCTTAATTATTATTCAGATTATTGCTACTTCAGCATCAGATCTGAATTTCTTAAGTTGCAATTCCCTGAGACAAGTACTGAAAGTAATCATACTGCTTCGTGCCGTATGATGTCGTAGCAAACTTGATCAAATCCAACGCGTAAGCCACCGTCTGTGACTTGCTGAGCTCTGGACAAAACCGTTCTCTTAACTTTGAAACAATTTCATCTGGATCTTTGCCGTCAAAGCAATGGAAGTTGCTTCCTTTGCATGTAATCTCAACGACAGTTAGGAATGTATCCGCGTGAGCTTGCAATGCCAAAAACCCACAGCAAAACAAAGTGACGAATTCAGAAAAGAGGGGAGACTCAAGACCGCCCATCACTTCGAGCATTTCTTCTGTGAGCTTAAATGGGGTTGACTGTTCAAGACTGAATGATCCACCTGGAGCGATTCCGAACACAAACCCAAAGTCAATGTGTATGACGTGGCCTGCTGTATCAAGAAGCAAGTTCCCATTGTGTCTATCTTTGAACAGAAATAGGTAAGACATTAGCGAGTATGCTGCCAAACTTCGCACGAAATTCTCTTTCGCTTCATTCAGCGCCTTGTATGGGTCAGCCGCAATTTCAGTCATCCGTTGGAAATGGCCAAGCAGCCCTTCTGTTCCGTAACCTGGTCTTTTCTTCAATGAATCAAATGACATGGCATTTCGAACACATTCAATAATACCAGTTGATCGTCCTGTTGCAACAATTTTGTATGGGTGTATCCAAAGATCGAGACCAGCTGTCTGGAATGCCTCGTCACAAAGCTCAATTAATTGCATCACGAAAGCCTCTTGTCTCAAGTCATCATTGGACTTGACAATTGATCCAGCTAAATCCCATCCTGGAAGAGATCCATGAGGGCTCGAAGCTGCTAACCGGGCTTTCTTCTCTGCCCAACGTTCACCGAAAGAGAATCGCCCCCAAAAGGCAGAGTCTTCAATAAGTTTGCTTTCGTCCGAAGATCCGAAAATCGCTGCCTGCTTAATAAATTGGAGATCTTTCTGTACAAGCTCAAGCAGTTCTCCATTACTGACTATGCCTCCCTTCCATAATCTCAAGGCCGACAGAACAGATGAAGATATGCGCCCGCATCCGGCCAATCGATGGTCGACTTCGCCAGCGTCTACTCCTTTTTGGCTTCTTTCAGGTGTGTCAGGATCGACCGCTGCGGTAATTGCTTCAGAGCTTCTCACGGCATTTTCAGCGCTTAGATTTTCCTGCGCTACACGATTCTGAATAATCAATAGGCGCAAAGCTTCCATGACTTCATCTTCGTCAATCGAAGCACTTATTGTGATGTCACTAGAGTTCCTGTTTACTGATGGTGGGCGTTTTACACTCTCCACACTGTGATTCTCTTGATTATCGCCATCACCTGTGGACTCGTTCATAAGCGCAATCGCCCTGTTGCGATCCATAGTTTGCACGGCGCGCCGAGCGGCGTTTGCAGCACCTCTTGCAATGACGTTGCTTCCTCGCATACCCCTTTCCATAATCGCAAAAAGGACATCTCTGCGGAATTGCTTGTCTGCTGATAAATGGATTCCTGCACTTCTTGAGAACTCTGTTGAATCGTTGCTTCGGACTGAGTTGGAGTAGACTGAACCTAAGGCTGATATTTTTGTTGTGTTCTCACGTTTGATTCCAGGTGGCAATTTGACGATGGAACCTTCGGAAGCGTCAGATGCAGACGCGGTCACCTCGTCTGACTCAATTGGTTTGTCACTAGAAGCATTTTTCACAGGAGAGATAGTATTCTGCTGTAGATGGGCCCGATCAAATACCTCTCTTTTGGAATCAACTGCAGAGTCTATGGATGCAGTGCGCTGGCGTACGTCGATATCAAGTGAAGGAAGCTGCATGTGCTTGGTTTCTATGAGATCAGCAATCATATCAGTGATCATTTCTTTCCCCTCCTTTGTGACTGTAGTGGCTTCGGTCGCTCTTGGTGTAAGAGCAAGGACTCCATGAGTCGTTGCACTGTGCAGGCTCTCTGAAACTGCTCGTCGATGGAAAGAGGGGGTACGTGGGCACGACAAAACATCATCTAATGATGCTTTCGTAATCTCCACCACGTCTCCGTCATTACTCGCGTGATCATTGGGCTGCTGATCATCAGTTGGGGATAGCTGAGATGTCTGAGATGTTTCGCCATCGTCAGCTAAGTCCTCTTGAGCCATTTGCTTTTCACCAGCTTCAATTACCTTCGAAACTATGCCTTCGATCGCTTCCGCTACAGGGTCTTCAACTTCGTCGGCAGCAGGCTCTTCTGCATCGCACCCATCTTCGTTGCTTACATCATCTACATCATGAGAAGTGACAAAGTTATCAGTTGACGTCGAAGATTCTAGGACTTCCATGTCCATTTCCTCCTCTTCCAATTTGTTTTCATCAAGTTGGATGTCGTCATCCTCGCTGACCGGTCTACTGTTCTCATTGCATGGCACTTCGTCCATATTCGACGCAGTATCGTCCTCTTGTGGTGAGGAAATTTCGGTTGAATTATCAGTCTCGATATGAGAGCAGCCATTCTTTGGAGAGACGGGTTCAATAATTTCCTTGCTCATTTGCGAAGGTAAAATCTCTGGAACAAGTTCTGTCAGAAATAGAACCGGAGTTCGCTCTTTGCTTCGAAATACATGACCTTCGTTAATTGGAATTTTCACAGCTTTGTAAACCCTTCCAGCTACTGGCCTATTCAGTGGATCTCCTCCAAGTATCTTACCAGATGCATTCAGCTCTTTGAACTCCAGCTCCAATACTTTTGAACGCTTAGGAACATCCATGAATCGAAGCTTTTCGGCAATGTCGCCCAGTTTACGTGCAAATGAGATGTGAGATGAGAAATAAGCCGCGTTTTTGGCAATATCAGCCCTTACTTGGGAAGACTCGTCTATTGAAGATGGATACTCGCCAAGAGCCTCCAGCGCTTCGGCTTTGAGCTTTTCAAGTCGGACACTTCGTGTCAAGTAGTGCGATCCAAACCTCCTGTACAGCTGAAGTATCGACATGGCACCACGTAATTGACCAGCTTGATGATCTGAAGGAGACATCATTCCATTTAAACTCACGCCACCTCCACCCCAACCACCTTCAAAGTCGAACAACAAACTTTCCAACTCTGATACGAATCGGAGGACTGCAAAACGTCGTAGGCGGCTTGTTGGGTGGCAATTGGATGAGCTCAAGCTCTCTTCTAGGTCGGCAGTCAGGCCCCAAACCAAGTCAAGGGCAAGATGGACAGAATAACGAGTTGCCACTGTAAGAAGAAAGTCCTCCATTAACTCCACCCGGATCATTTCCTCAACTCCCCTAGGCGGCAGCATTTGCATATGAATGTGACACAATTGTGGCCAAAAGAAAGACACTGCTTCCAACTGTCCCTCGTCACATAAATCCAAGAAAAACTCCAGAATGGCTGCAAGCATATCCGAATTATCTCTCAATTGGCTGAGAGAGTATCGTTTGATTTGAGGGAGAAGTCCGCGATCTGGAGGCAGGGCATACTCATACAATAGTTTGATAGCTGCACTCATGTCACCTGCAACTTTGAACGCCTCCTTCTTCAGACCGACTCTCTGCCTGTGATGCATAACAGCGTCATCGGCGCCATCTTCGCACTCCAGCTCAACACCATAAAAGAAGGTACTCTCCGCGGCTTGTGCAAATTCTTCAATTGATTCTAAGAACTCAGGAGCAAATCCCCTCCCGCCTGACTCTAACCCGTGACACAATGAGTCAAGCACACTCGAACGTTGTCGATATTCAATAAAGCTTCCTGCACATACAAGGTCTGATAAAGCGTCCGCACAGGCTTCATCGGTATGTCTCTCTGTTTCGGTTTTGGGGATGAAAGGGGGCGGGGGTGGAAACGATTCAAATAGGCCACCTTCGCTGTTATTTCCTGAACAGTCCGAATCATCCAGTGCAACATCAGACATTTCTTTTTCCACCTCCTCCTTATTTGGGGAACCAAAATTGATTGACGTCAATCCATTTTGACGGTTGCTTTCCACCCGAGCACAAGTTCGCTCATTCGTTGCCTCTTCTTCATCCGAGTCTAACCCCGCATTCTCCCATTGAATTCTTTCCATAACTTCCTTCACCTCCTCCCATGCCAACAAAATGGCAGCACGGCCACTAGACTCAACTTCATATAACCAACCCAAATACCGAACATGTCGTAACACACCCTGTGCAATCGAACAATCATGACATAAATCTACACGAACCTCCATCCCATACTCTGGGAGCGGTGCAGCATCAATCCTCATGGCGTGTTCGGGTGGATACTTCCCACAAGCAGTGCAGTGAATCTCTGATGGGGGTGATGACCAATCATCACAGGGAGAACGATACCCAGTTTTGTGACAGGATGCTTGCTCCGATGTAGCATTGTAACCACTATCATAAGAATGAATGGACCCATTTCGCTTCTTTTTAAGATGTGCCAATCTTGCATTCCGTGCCTCCACTTTGGGGAGTGGTGGGACAATTGTCTTGGTCGAAATTTCGGATTGGAATGCTTCCATCGCTATATCAATGGCTGATTGGACCAACATTCCCGACTTTGTACGTGACCGAAGTCCACGACAACTTCGATTGGTTTCCTCAAAGCTTTCAATTTTTTGATACGGATCATTGCCGTTACTTTGTTTGCTTGCCTTCTGCTTGCTGCTGTTGCGCTGTTTACTCAACACTGCCAACGTTTCAATTCGATTGTCTAAAATAGTCCCTTCCAATCCAGCATGTAAGGCAGCCAACCAAACATCTTTATCCAATGGTGTCGGTGCCGAACACCGTACGTGTGTCCCAGAATATGTCACGAGTAAAAAGTCGGCTGATTTTGCAGGAGATGATGATACTTCAGAGGACAAGCTGGCGAAGTCCTTGTTTGGTGAGCCTTTTTGAGGTGATAAAAAGCTAGACTTTTTTGTGGTTATCGAGGGTGGATTCCATGCGGATGCACCTACTATCTTGATTTCAGACTGAGAGGATGGGGAATAATAATTATAATGTCAGAGTTTAGTTGATTGCAGAGTTTACATTTGAGGATACAAAGCTCTACAAAAAAGCAGATGGTTTGCTGTGAAAATAATGTACATAGATATAAACTCACCGTAGGCGGATCACCCTTTGCATAAGCCCAAACATCCGAAAAACTCCACAACGTATTCCCCACCAAGACGCAAAATTCATGAGCACGCTGCCGTTCGTTCGCCTCGGCCAAAAACCCGTCGAGCGACAGCAATGCCGCCGCTGCCGTTGGTGATGATCCCTCGTCAGCTTTTGGGAGGGGGTTGCTGGTGGATATTATGCGCGAGTGAGACTTCCAGAGTGAGCCTGTGCATGCACCGTTGCGGTGGATGGCGGGGTAGGGGCTCATGATTATGGGGTTGTTTTATCCATAGCACTTCCTTACTGGATTCATAAAAGATAAAAGTGTAGGGGATTATTGGGAATTGGGATTGTGACAACAGCATGACAATGGCAAGCAATACTAGTACATCACTTTAAGTGGCACACTTCATATGTGACATCTCCAATCTCCACATTTATCAAGGGACAATGGCAGCCATCCATCGATAAGTAGATAGAAGTGTAGCAGAACAAACACCACAAGAGGAACAGCTTTATCGCAACCTAATTAGGACTTGTTTTTAATATAACAGAGTAGTGGTCTTTGTACACGTAAAGATGGGAGCAGACGAGCTCATGGAAATTGCAAACATTGATGAGGACACATCATCATCATCTACGAAGAAGAGCAGAAACAAGTCAAAGAAGAAAAAGAAGGACAAATCATCTAAAAAGAAGGACAAGAAGCGAAAGCATGATGAAAAGTCACCCAAGAAGTCAAAGAAGAAGAAGCTAAAGTTGCTTGATCAAGAACAGTCGCAAGATGTGGCAGCGGAAGACAATCAGCAACAATTGTTGGCACCACCTAAAACAAAGCAACACTTTCCATTTGAATATCAACACATTCTAGCTCCAATGGTAGGAGCATCCGAGCTTGCATTCCGCTTGCTATGTCGTAAGTATGGAGCAACACTCTCCTACACACCCATGATGTCTGCATCCGAATTCGTACAAGAGGCAGCCACTGCAAAGCAAGGAATTACAAACTCAAATATATGCGAGTTTCAAACGATTCCTCAAGATAGGCCATTGGTATGTCACTTTTCAGCCAATGAACCTCAAGATTTTGCACGTGCGGCAGCGTTAGTGGAACCATATTGTGATGCTATTGATCTTAATCTTGGATGCCCGCAGAGGACAGCGTACTTGGGACATTTTGGTTCGTACCTGCTTGGGAAGGAGGATCGGCAGCTCATTGTAGATATAATTCGTGCTGGGAGTAAAGCTATTTCGAAACCGATATTTGTCAAGATTCGATTGCTTGATACGATTGAAGATACACTTGAGCTGTGTCATCAACTACGAGATGCAGGTGCGTCGTTGATTGCAATTCATGCTCGTTATAGGGCTAGTTGGGAGCGGACTAGCGCAGGTGCTCGTGATGGGCCTGCTATGCTCGATCAAGTGCAGAGAATCAAAGAGAGCATGCCAGACTTTCCAATCATTTCTAATGGCAATGTCATCACATACGATGATGTGGTGAACAACCTTACTTTGACTGGAGCAGATGGAATCATGTCAGCTGAAGGCATACTCAATAATCCAGCTCTTTACTTGCCTAGATATGGTGACTTGGACAAAGACGGAGAGCGCAGTATTGAACTGCCAAAGCTATCTCCACTACTGAATAATGTAGAACAGAACCAATCATCTGGTAGCACAAGCGATAAAGCTGGTAGGAAGCTCAACAAGAAGCTAAGGGAAATCATTGCAATTGAAAAGAAGATAGCAGAGAGCGGTGAAGACAGTATTAACGATGATCAACGAAGCAAGCTGCAAGCAAAGTCGGAGGTGCAAGCAAAGCTTCTTGAAATTGAAAACACGTCCAAATGCAATAAAGAACCGAGTCAGCTGCCAGAGTCAGATGGTACTCCACAAACTACTACAGTGAAGTTAAGTGATCTTGCAGCATCGGGACGAAATCCGCTTGCGTTGGCTCAAGAATACGTTTCTCTTGTTAAACAATATCCCATGAAGATTCGAAGTGTAGTATTCCATACAAGAAGGATGTGCAAGGATTTATTTGAAAAGTATCAGCTCATGGAGGAGTGCATTGCCTGCACGTCTGTCGAGGAAGTGGATGCAGTTTTGTCGAAATGCGCAAAGTATGTTGCGAACCCAAAATCTTTTCATTATGATCAAGAGAAGGCTGCCAGAGACAAGGAGGCACTAGAAAATAAACGGCTAGAAGAAGGAAAGCGAAAGAGATACGAAGGTCGAATGATACGAAAGGCGAAGAGGGAAGGTCTTAGTGATCTTCATCACTACCTTCGCATGGGGGCAGAGGTTCCTTCCGTTGAGACGGTACAGAAACTCAAAAAGGCACCAAAGGAAGAGAGACTCGCTGTATGGAAGAAGAATCACTCACAACACTGCATGGCACATCACTTAGAAGACGGCGGATGCAAACGAGACAGATCATGTGCCTTTATTCACGCTGCTGCAACAAGCAAACTTATCTTCGTAGAAGAAACAGAGGTGGCTGGCTAATGATGACTTAGATAAGAAGTAAATACTACTATCTTTGCAAGCCTTCTACTTTATTGCACATGTCCTTGTTATATTGGCAGTCGATGCTGTACTTTTCTTTTCCCAAATGAGCAACATATCCATTGAGGAAACGAACCTCAGTTGTTCGCTTAGCATTTGTGTCTTGTAACATGGAAGAAATATTGTCTGATGTATCTGTCATTACTTTTGTGACAAAGTTCTTGAGGAAGTCAACCGAAAGTTCTTCTCTTATTGAGTGTTGCATATGAGCTTGCATTTCTACATCTTCTTCCGCTTGTATGAATGATTCCATCTCCAAAATTGCAATAGATGATAACTCTTCCAGTATGCATGTTATTGTTCGGTCTGTGTTATCTAAGCTAAGTAGCTGACCGTTCTTGACACCGTGAATTGCGGTCAAAGGGTTGATAACACAATTAGCAGCCAACTTTTTCCAAAGCATCATGTTCATTTCAAACTCTGAAAGTGCTCCACCTTTCCATCCTACCTTTTGGCACGCATCAATAAACTTGTCGTTTGTACAGTATGTTAATCCTTCTCCAGCGTGAACAAGACAATATCCACTGATGTTGCTTTGAGTATCAGATGATTGTTCAGTATATGCACCGTGGGTTGTTGTAGCAGTAATAATTTGTACATCTTGATGATCATTGAAATGCCTTTGTATAGAATCACGAATTGCCAATGCCCCATTTGATAGTATGATGACTTTTGCTGCGTTTTTACGATCTAATCTATCCCAAATTGAACTTAAGGCGGGTATTGCATCATTTGCTTTGGTGCAAATCAAGAGGCATTCGATTGGATCGTGTACATCACTAATTATCTCTGCTCTGATATCACATGTTGAAATTATCTGTCGATCAGATGGTCTACACACTTGCACTGGTGCGAAATATTTCGTTGCAGTAGATGATTTCTCACACGACGTTATACTAAGGCGCGGTTTGTGATGTTTTCTCAACAGCATTGTTACATCACCGCGTGCTCGTTGCATTGCGGCAGCGAAGAGAAAGCCGATGGAGCCACCTCCAAGTATGTGCATCGGAAAGATACAATCTCGTTGAACACATGATGAGGACATCAGCTTGATCTTTGTATTCTTGCAGCAAAGGTTAATGAGATGATGAGGTCGAATCATTGAGCACGTTATCATTCGGCGCAACCGCTAAGCCACATCACCTCTGGCACACATTATCCTCTCCACTCCTGGAGGCGATGTGCACTACCATAATGTAAAAGTTTAAAATGAAATGCTTTGCTCTGCACTTGGCAAGAGACGAAAGGCAAAAGGGAAACGAGCAAAGATCCACCACTACGTCATCGATGAAGCGTGTGCAACAAAAATGCTCTTGATTTGACATCTATCTATTTCTACAGAACACAGCAAATCATGTTCCACGGCCGCCAGTAGCCAGTAGCCGTCGCTCAGATCCACACAAACAAAGCAACCATGAAGTTCAGTCTCCTCTCCCTATCCACAGCAGCCGCACTAGGCGGTACAGATGCCTTTCTAGCCCCTCAACAGCCCCGTCTATCATCCTCAGCTCTTGCTGGATATGGCATCGGCTCATGGAACAAAAAGTCGTCACCTTCGCCATCAGGAGGTGGAGGTGCGGCTGTAGCAACTAGAAATCCATGGGATGATGCAAACAAAGCAAGCACGGTTTCAAAATCAGACACATTCATTAAGGCACCAACAACAACAAAGAAATCATATGGGTTGGGATCTTGGAACAAATCTGCCACACCTGGAGGCACTACCACTCTGTCTCGAACAGATGCAATTGCTGCCGATATGCTAGATTCATCTCGCAAAGCAAGTACTGCTGCATCTGCTCCAGCTAAGACGGACAATTTCAAGAGCAGTCCTCGATGGCGTAAGAAGACCAAGCAGCTTGCTACTCTTGGTCCTGCCTCGTCTGATTTCGAAATGATTGAGAAGCTATTCCTTGCTGGAGCCGACGTCTTTCGCTTAAACTTCTCTCATGGAGAGCATGCACAAAAGAAGGAATTGTTAGATATTATTCGAGCAGTAGAAGCAAAGTATGATCATCCTATTGCCATCTTGGGAGATCTTCAGGGACCCAAGATTCGTACTGGAACTTTTGCAAATCCTGCTGGGGAGTTGTTGCAAGCTGGGCAAATATTTAGGTTCGATTCTGACGAAACTCCTGGTAATGCTCAACGTGTCTTTTTGCCTCATCCAGAAATTCTTGAGGCTTCTGAGGTTGGCCACGTCCTCCTCATTGATGATGGTAAAGTTAAGGTTGTCGTAAGCGGTAAGGGACCTGGGTACTTGGATTGTGAAGTTGTGGTGGGCGGCATGATCAAGGATCGAAAGGGTGTAAACACACCTGACTCTATCCTTGAAATTAGTTGCTTGACACCCAAGGACAGAGAAGATTTGGATTACATGTTAGGTATTGGAGTCGATTGGGTTGCTCTGTCCTTTGTGCAACGCCCTGAGGATATTGTTGAAATTAAGAGGTTGATCATGAGTTACAACCCTAACAACGCGAATCCGCCTCATATCATGGCGAAGATCGAGAAGCCTTCTTGCTTCTGGGATGATAACTTGGAAAGAATTGTGGAGCTCTGTGATGGTATTAGTAAGTCTTCTGTTTGATGCTTCGTCGTGCTTTGTTTGTATTGGTTTGCTCACGCGATTCTTTGGCAATTTTGTTACAATGCAGTGGTTGCTCGTGGTGATTTGGGAGTTGAATGTCAACCTGAAGATGTTCCTATTCTGCAGAAGACCATCATCGACGAGTGCCGTGCCCAAGGAAAGCCGTCAGTTGTAGCAACACAAATGATGGAGTCGAGTAAGTCACTTTAACTGTCGTACACTTTTGTGTTCGTGTTTTCTTTTTCTCACAGCTGCCATGCCTCTCTGCATCTTCAGTGATTGAGAGTCCAACACCTACAAGAGCTGAAGCAAGTGATGCAGCTACTGCCATCTATGACGGAGCAGATGCAATTATGTTGAGTGCAGAGTCAGCCGCAGGATTGTATCCGGAAGAATCAGTCTTGATGCAACAGCGAATCATCAACAGAGTTGAGGGAGATAGTCACTATTCAAAGTATCTTCAAGCTACCCGACCAAAAATCACAGATGGATCGACTGCATCTGCAATCATCTTGGCTGCAAGATCAGTGGCGAGGAATGTCAATGCAAAATGCATTGCTAGCTTTACCAACGGAGGTGAAACAGCTCGCAAGGCATCAATGAAGCGCCCAGAACAACCTATCTGTGCCATTTCACCATTGAAGGAAACCTGCCGTCATCTAGCAATGAGTTGGGGCGTCTATCCCGAGTATTGCCCAACTGAGAACTTGAATACTGACAACTTTAGAGACATGTTAAGAACGTGCTGTGAAATCACATTAAGGAAAGGTCTTGTCTCTGACGACAAAGATCTCATTGTTGTCACTGCCGGCTTTCCCTTTGGCACGCCGGGTGCTGCAAATATCATCAGGGTTATTCCAGCAGCAGGGCCTTCGTATTGGGACGAGACATTATAAAGAGAAGTATCAAGAGAGGTAATGTTATAGTTATGAACACAAATGAGAAATCTCCTCGCTCAAATTGCAAGCGTCTATATTGGATATCTGGTCATGATGATACATCCTTCACGGAGAAGTCTCCATAGAATCTTCCTTTTTGTCTGCTTCTTCATCACCATTATCAACCGCATACTCGTCATTGTCATCAAGTTCATTGTACATGTATTCTTTGTTGTATTCCATCAAGTATTGTGTACTTCGCTTCACATCCACAAACAACTTGTACACACGTTTGATATCTTCAATTTCCACCTGTGCACTCTTTCGCTTCTCAGCAGCTAGAGACGCCGTAATGACCATTTGAATAGCATACCGCAAACTCGTTTCCGTACCAATACGTGCCAATAGCTCAAGTGCATCATCGGCCATCTCGACATCTTCTTCTTCACATCGAACTGACAAAATCTTTAGAATCTCGTCATGGGTGTACGGGTCCGTACTCACAATCATCAATCTATCCAGTAAATCCAAAGGAATTCCATGAGGACTCTTGTACTCAGTACCACGAATATTCGTAATACCACGATTGGTCGCAATCACCAGCACAGGAGCCATATCCGACTCCAACGCACGGTTCAAAAACGAAAAGCATTCCATATCCAACATGTGCACTTCATCAATAAACAACACTCCGGGAATAATCTTGGCACGTCCCTCCTCCTTCCACTCGACTACCTTGGCATCAATCTGTTCTCGTACCTCACTCTTGATTTCACCCGTGTCACCGGCAAACAATGCCAGGAATCCCTGCTGACGTGAATTGATAACATCAATCTCATGTAAACTAACATTGTGCACGACCTCCTTGCGTTTTTGCAATTCACCTTCGGGACACTGGACAAATCTTGTCTGTGATCCCATGGCATCATAATCTCGTGATCTACTGAAGGATCTTCCAAGTTTGGTGATTTTACCCGATGCTTTATCGATTGTAATGACATCTCCGGCGGTGACCTTTTCTTTGGATAGGGCATCAATCATCTTTGTTCCGAGATCGTATACCGTTTCCATATCAGTGGTACAGAGTGTTAATCGGCCAGTTTTTTCCATCCCACCTTTCTTTCCTCCTGGTTTGTTGTCTCCGGATGCAAATGATGTATCGATTTGAATTTCGACTACTTCCCCTTCCATGACCTCTGTTTCTTCTAGTATTTGTACTCCGATGGATTTACGCATTGCCTGTGTCAATGCTTCCGTTTTGGACATTTCTAGGGAGAATACTTCGGAGCCGCTCATTGTGGTGAAGGGTGTGTTTTCGCCTAGTTGATGGGCTAGTCCCATGGCGATGGCGGTTTTGCCTGTGCCTGGTTTACCTGCTAGGAGGATGGCTCGGCCTCCAATCTGGATGTTACATGCGTGCGGTGCAGCGTGATGGCGACAGCGTCGATTCAAAATTGTAATTGTTGGCATTGTCAGGAGACGAATTCAATATTGAAATCACAAGTCAATCATAACCACCTGTAAAGCATCATCATCATCATCATCACTTACCTTTCCCTCATTAATCATTCTATAAATCACCCCCACCGCCTTCCTAGCCTTAGCCTGACCAACCATCCCCTGCGACCCGCCCTTGCGTGGCTGCAATCCATCATCGAGCCCGAGCCCACGAATATGAGAGTGTGCGCCGATGCGTTCGAGGCGGGTCATTTCACGGACCGTCATGCCGCCAGATGTGCCGCTGGAGTCGCCGGAGAGTTTTATTCCGCTCATTTTGTTGGTAACGTTTGGCGGCGCTCGCTGTTGGATTGATTGGATTGATGGAGCTGCGATCTTTTTGATCGATTTCGGATTTTGATTTTCATTTTCCATATTTTGCTTTGTGGCGCGCTCCGCCTTTTGTGTGAGAAGTCAAGTGGGTGCCCGTAAACAACATCGGCAATGTTTAGGAAATCCCACTTTACTTCTCTGTTTCATTGCGAAGAAATAGAGCAAAATTGACGTTACCTCAATGAACGGAGATTTTATGGTAGCACCATCATAAATGACGACGTAATAACACTTAGCGTGATGCAATAGCCGCGTAGTAAATAACAACCATCAATCACCATGACGGCAGGTGCCGGAGGCGGCGGCAGCGGGGGCATAGGCAGCCCAATCTTCATGGACAGTCCACTCCAAGAAGATCCAATCCGCGTCTGCCTCCGGCTTCGACCAGTCAACAAATTGGAAACCTCACGACGGAGTACAAATTGTGTCAAAGTTCAAACAGCAGCAGCCAATAACAATGACAAATCCAAGGCATCCTATGCCGCCATACTCGAAAAAGGATCATCCGCAACAACAGTCGTCGGCAATGCCATTGAAGTAATCTCACCACTACAAGGAAAATTCAACTTTACATTCGACCAAGTATTCCAAGAAGATGCCTCCCAATCACTCGTCTATCAACATACCGCGGCACCTCTTGCATCGGATTTACTGGAAGGGTTCAATTGTGCGTTGATATCCTATGGTCAGACTGGTAGTGGCAAGACACATACCATGATGGGGGGAAATTCATCGGATGGTAGTACCACAACCACCACAACGGGCAAAAAGAAGTCGAGCAGCAGTAGCAGCACCATTAACGATGAAAAATCAGGAATGATCCATCGACTCATCAAAGATATATTCCAACAAATGAAGGAATCACCACCATCCATTGAATACATTGTGCGATGTTCCTTTGTGGAAATTTATTTGGAAAAGATTTTGGATTTGTTGAATCCGGCGAATCGATCGATTCAGATTTTGGAGGAGGGGAGTGGTTTGGGGAGTATGATGGGTGGTTCGTCTGCTGCGCCATCGTCATTATCGGATGGAAATGGTGGTAATAATAGCAATGAGGGAGGTGTACGGATAGATGGAGCAAGTGAAGCATGCTGCTTTGATCAATCTGATGTCATTTCACTTTTAATTCGGGGCAATGCCTGTCGAACTGTCAGTTCTACCAAAATGAATACAGATTCGTCACGATCACATGCTATATTCATCATGAGTATTGAACAGAAGGATAACATTACGGGAATATCCAAAATGAGTCAATTGCAATTGATTGATATGGCGGGTAGTGAATTGGGTGGGAAGGATCAGACTGTACAGGGGACCAAGGGTACGGCGATACATCAGGAGGCACGAATGATTAATAAATCGCTGTCGTCGTTAAATGCCGTTGTTAGGGCGGTGGTGGAAAATCAGGATGCCACACGGGGTAGTAGTGGGGCAGATGCGGCTGGTGGATCGAGTATAGAAACACCCTACAGTCAATCCAAGTTGACGAGACTTCTCCGTGATGCGTTTGGGGGGAATTGTCGAACATCTATTATATTAACGGCGTCACCTGCATCGTATAGTATAGCTGAGTCAATACGAACAATGAAATTTGGGCACCTGTGTCGAAGTGTCAAGAATTTTGTCAAGCCAAGTGTGGAAATGTCTCCAGTGGATTATCGAAAGTTATTAAATGATACACAAAAGAAGCAAGTTGACATGACAAATTTGGTAAATGAGTTATCGGCAGAGTGTTTTCAGTTGAAGCAAGATGCCAAGAGTAAAAATTTTGTGGAATCTAATTACAGTGGACCTCTTTGGGAGACAATTGAGTCAGTGTTGGTAAATGGTGCTGCTCAGGTGGCAAACAAGTCTATCCGAGGGGGGAAAGAACCAGGTGATAGTGCGGAAGTGGCTGCCTTGCGAGAAGAATTGGCACGAACGCGAAATGAGCTCCAGGCGTCGAAGAAGAAACGTGAACATGTCGAAAGCTTGTTGGCGGAACGTCAATCGGAAGTGGCAATATTACGAACACAAAATGACAATTATTCGTCGGAAAAGAAGAGAAATCATCAAGATTTGATAGTGGCTCAAAGTGAAAATCGATTGCTGTTACAGCGGAAGCATGAGGTGGAGAACAATTTGCGAACGAGTCAGTTCCGTGAGTACGAGGCAACAGTGTTCTTGCGACAATTTCGACGTTTCTATCGTCGGCTTTTGAAGAACAAAGCCGCCCAAGGAAATGGTGGGACATCTGAGGTGATGAAAGATGTACCCGGTATACCAGACTTGAAAGATTTGATTGACGTTGACAGTCTGTTGTTGGAGAGTGGACTCATTGAAGAATCGGAATTGCACGATGATACCGCCACGGGCACATATCGACCGAGTGCTCAGGCGCTCAATCGAAGCACTGAATCTAGTAATGAAGCTTGGAGAGAGGCAGCAAGACAAGGCAAAGTCAAAGATTTAGAACAGTTTGATCAGTTGTCACTAGGCAGCCGCAGCCGTGGGGGGCGAAATGATGAATTATCTCATGGTCAATTGATTACCAATCGACAGCAACTATTAGGCACCCCAGCTGGAAAATTGACTACAATACGCGAAAGAGAGTTAGAACGCGATCTCCTTCGTGCCACAGAAAGGTGTATTGAGCTTCAAGTGGCTTTAAATGAGGAGAAGGCAAACGTGGACATTTTAAGGTCGAACATGAGTCACAGGAAGATGGCTCAGGAGACGATTCAACTAAAGCAGCAGCTAGAAAAGAAGACTCATGATTTACAGCAAATTATATGGAAAATGAATGAGCTCCATCTCATCAACAAGACTTACAATGAAAAAATGTCGAATCGAGAACAGCACGTGACATATCTGGAAGAGAATCTTGTTGAATTGCAGGGTTCGAACCGCAACATGATCCTTGAACGGCAGGAGGCTGAAGAAAAGTTACGAGAAGAGTTGGATAATCTGAAAGTATTAGTCGACGCCATGACAATACCATTATGGCAGTTTGGTGAGGCTGGTGCTACAAGTACACTGTCGAGTAGGATTCGACTACCTGTGCGTGGTGGCATTGATATCAAGGCAGATGAAGACGACGATGCTGGCAGCTCGGGTGACCTTGATAGCCTCGAAGGGTCAGTTGTTTCCGATGACGATGAGGAAGAAGAAGAAAGTGACGAAGAAGATGTCGATGATACACAAAGTCGTGCAACAGTTCAAATCATTGCACAAAAGAGTGTCCCAATGCGAGATGCAGCAGTGCAGGCATGTG
The DNA here is from genome assembly GCA_030544225.1 of Skeletonema marinoi. NCBI lineage: Eukaryota > Bacillariophyta > Thalassiosirophyceae > Thalassiosirales > Thalassiosiraceae > Skeletonema > Skeletonema marinoi. Next base: position 5,164,445 of record CM060485.1, on the reverse strand, counting down.
TTTCTGTTAGTGAACGAGGAACCTTAACAGACCCAATCATTAGTGATACGCCTCGTTCATTGAGATCTGATGCAAGAACCAACACTTATGCGGCTGCGAAATCTAATTCTGAATCGACACGATCTCAAGACAATGGTGCACCTCTGAAATCGTCGCCAAGGAGTAGAGACACTGCTACAGGCAATGGTGCCCTTGGCAGTTCTAGTGCTGTGTCTGCCACTACAAATGATGTCAGGAGTGTATCAGCTGAAGATTTATACCGTGGTGGAAAGCCATCGAGCAGTCAACCTCGTCGATCTGTGCACAAATATGGTTTGATGATCAGACCTGGTGTTCTGAAAGAGAGAGAAAAACCGTCATCTAAATAAAGTAATGGTTCTAATGTGCTGTACATTTAGTTCTTGTTCTATTGTTACTTACGCTGCTGAAGCTCGGCGGACGCCCCCAAAGGGATATTTGCTCTGTGGTGGAGGGTTTTGAGGAGCTACATGAACCTGGGGGTTGGCTTTGATATAGGAAGCTGAAGAGAGAAGTTTCATGCGTTGTTGGAGCTGCTCCACACGACCTGGACTTTGAGCTAGGTCTGTGGGGAGGGGGAGATACTCTGACAGAGCTGGACTGCCTTGTTGATAGTGCTCCTCGAGTTGCTTCATCTGCATCGCAGCATGGACGTGACCGTCATTCTGAAACCCAATTTGAGAAACATGCTCATCTGGTGCAACCCTGCCTTGAGCCTTTTCACGTTCTCTTTGCATTAACATAGCCAAGTACCCTCGATCATTAGAAGCTTTAAGCGCATCCATGGCGCTTTGGATCACATGGCGGTGCTGTGCTGTGGATGTAGTGTCTAAAGCAGCAGTACTTCTCTTGTAGTCGTTGAGCATTGTTTCATAAGCTGGGGCGGGGGCCATCATCTGTCTGCGGCTAGCCATCGCAGTTTCCTGTGGAGCAGCTAAGTAAGGTCGACTTTGATCTGGCAATTCCCTTCTCTCTTCTTGCATACTGTAGTTACTGATTTTAGACCAATCAATATCTTGAAGATGATGCAGCCTTTTGCGTTCAGCTCTTGGAGATAATGACATGCTGGTACGAGTATTCGGCTCAGTATTCCAGCTATTGCGTAGAGAGGCATGTGGAGAGGTTCCAGACGCGGTGAAAGAAGACGGAAGGGATTGATGTTGATGCTGACCAGTGCTTGAAGATAGAGAAGACGACAGAAATGATCGGTTCTGCCTACGACCACTAGAAGGAAGAAATGGCATGGCAGGGAGATTTGAAGGAAGCTCGACCTGCTCTTTCACTTTTCTTTCTGGGCTATCCCTCGTTCGTCGGCTTGAATGGTACAAAGCTGCCAATGCCTTTTGATCATGTTGTTGCTGCTCCTCCATAAGTTTCTTGCGACGCTGCTCCTCCTGATCCTGATCCATGCGCAACAGCTCTTGCTGTCGACTAAGCGTAGTCTTGAAGTCGACTTGTGGGCGATGTCCATCCTGGTCCCGGTTTTCCAGAGGAGATGCTTCCATTCGAAGAGTGGACATTGCAGCTGCAACTTTGGATCCAGGCGACACTGGGACCTTTGCTTTTGCTGCCACCTTTTGAGGTTCGGCGGCTGGTGGAGGTGGACTTGTTCTCGGTGATGAATTGCTGGTGTTTGGTTTGGATTGACAGTGCATCTGCATGCAAAGGTGATGGTTGCCTCTTTGAAAGTACTGCCAAAGAAAAAGACATGAGATGAATTATTGTTAGAGACAATAATGAATAATCATATCAATATATAATGATTCAAAAGGTATTAATTGACACACTTACCTTGTGGTAATAAGATCCAGTTTCCGGTCCTCTTGGCACTCTTGTAAACCCCCACCGGTTCAGCTTCCTTGTAAAGCTGGTGAATTTGGAATGCTTAAAGTAGACCGGCATAACATCCGACGCAAACTTCTTCTTCTGGAGGATGATGAAGGCTCTACCATGCGGTAGCCATGTGATGATGTCTTGTAGTTCGTCATTATCCAGCACAGACATGAGCTTTTGAGGGAAGGTGATTGGAACTTCTTCTGCAGTAGTCGCTGCCCTCCATCGTTCTTCGTGGGCTGCCTCTTCGTGTAGGTCATTATTTGCTTTGCCAGTTGATTGGGCAGGAGTGTCAACCATTTCGGTATTGGTGTCAGCGTCTGTGACCTTGGAACCCCCACCACCCGCGAGGCTTGCAAGTGCAGAGGCGGCGGCAAGCAAGGATGAGCGGCGCCGCACCGTGGCTCCGCCAGCCTTGTTCATACTTCTCTTGATTCTTTCTTTGAGTGTGTTGTGACGTCGCTTGTTTGCATAAGAGGACGAGTTGCCGTCGGCAATGGCATGTTGTGTTGATTGATAAGGATCCATGGTGATGATGTTGTCGTTGCTGTTGCTTTTGTAGTTGTGCAAATTCATGTCGTGCGCAGTAAGAAGTCTGACTGCATAAGTACACTGTGCGTTCTGAGGCAAGACAGGTGTAACACTGACAAAACTGTCCAGGCCCAAGACGGTGTAGGTACGATTGACTGAGGAAGAGAACACAAATGAAGCAAGAACCGAACAACAGGCTTCTTCTTCTTTTATTATTTCGTCTTTTTGTTTCACGATGATTGCTTTTATCGACTTTGAATTGTGGGCACTGCTTGGACAACGAGGCATTTCAGCAGGACCTCAACGAACACCTTTTCCTCGCCCGCGGGTTCGGCACCCAACCTACAACCTACAACCTACAACTTTTTTGGATGGGTGTCTCAGCCCTGCTTGCCCATCGCGCATGATGTCGCCAATCCTCGCCAATGTAGAAAATCTTCACCAAAATAGATGTCCACCATGGCAAGAAAGGCTACTACTGGCGCTGTTTCGAGGCTAATTTGTATTGCTGTTTTGGAGAGATATTGCGACAACAATAACAGGGCTTAGATATCTATGATAATTTCGATCTTTACTTTAGCGTATACAGTGCATTAATCTATAAATACAACATCTCATATCTCATCCACAGAAAATATACATAAAATAGCAATAGACCCGCAGAAAACCGTCGATGTAAGAGCCGTAACTTTAACAAGCTGATTGTTGCATAACAACACAGAGGTTTTCACCGTTGAGGAGTGTTCAAAAGCTTCGTATGCGTCAACACGGACGTAACGGCAGAGGAGGACACATCATTTTCAAACAAGAGAACATCCGTTTCTCCGCAGCATAGAACGCAATCATAGCAGTATCAGCGTCTTCCGTAAGTTGTCTATCATTCGCGATGAATAAGGCTGGCTGTAGGCGTAATAGATGATGAATAGTAGCCATTAAAAGAGAATGAGCGCGTGGTGAGAACATTAGAAGTGATAAAATAGAGAAAAGTGTATTATTTTCGCAATTGCTCACCTATTTTTGCCCGATCTTCTGCGTGCGCACGTGCTAGGGATAGAGTAGGACCGCAGGCATATCGTTTCTGGGCATGTTTGTTGTATTAATGTACTATGCGGTGAGTAATAGTAGGGTGGAAATCCATCATTGTCTTCGCTGATTTTGAATTTTATGGCCGTTGGGATTTTGGAGTGGAGAGATTGGCGAGGATTGGCGACATCATGGGCGAACGGGCGAGCAGGGTTGAGACACCCATCCAAAAAAGTTGTAGGTTGTAGGTTGTAGGTTGGGTGCCGAACCCGCGGGCGAGGAAAAGGTGTTTGGGACCTCAAAACTGCATGCAGACAAATCGGCCCGTCAAATTGCATGAGTGATTGAGTGATGTGTGTCGGTCGTGAATGAGAACTGAGAGAAACGACATTTGTCAACTCTGTCGCAAGTCCTAGCAGGTACGACTCCCAATTAAGGAAGGATCCCGGTTAAGGTCGGCCACGGAGCCTCCCTCCAACAGCGATCTTTGCTCTTTCTCTTGTTGCACTGCGCCTCCTTCCAAATTTTAGCACTACTTGTGTTCTTTGATCTTTGAGGCGAAATCAATAGCCGCAGCATAATACTTATATGCATTAACTCAGCACAACAAAATAATATCATGGGTAACAAACAATCCTCCTCCTCCTCCACAACCAACAAAAAATGGGACGGCAACGCCATGTCCCAAAATGACTTCATGGAACGCGACACAGTCCTCGTCCTCAACAATGACGACATCGTCATTGGCTCCGAATCCAAAAAGGCCTCACACGTCTTCTCCACCGATCAATCACGGGGAGTTCTCCACCGCGCCTTCAGCGTGTGCCTATTCGACTCGTCTACGGGAGAAATGTTATTGCAAAAGAGGGCGAGTACCAAAATTACGTTTCCGAATGTGTGGACGAATACGTGTTGCTCGCATCCGTTGCATGGGATGGAGGTGAATGAGGTGGATGGGCCGGAGGATGTGAAGGATGGGAGTGTCAAGGGGGTGAAGGCTGCGGCGGTGAGGAAGTTGGAGCATGAGCTTGGTATTCCGGTGGGAGAGTTGCCTATTGAGAATTTCAAGTTTTTGACAAGGTTGCATTATTGGGCTGCTGATACGGTGACTCATGGTGAAAAGAGGTGAGTATCTTCTTTTTATCTGATTGTGTGGATAATGTTCTGTATCATTTTCTAACATTGCAAATACACAGTCCTTGGGGTGAGCATGAAATTGACTACGTGCTGTTCATCACTGTGCCCAGCAAAGATTCTATTACATTAAAACCCCACCCCGATGAAGTCGACGATGTATGCTGGGTAACACAATCCAAACTACTTGAAATGTTTGCCGACAAAGACCTCCTCATCTCCCCTTGGTTCCGTCTCATTGCCAACCGCTGGATGATTGGGGGTGGAGAGAATGGTAAGGGAGGATGGTGGGATGATTTGGATAGGACCATGAACACGGATGATTTCTGTGATTATGAGAATATCCATCGCTTTGATCCACCTACTGAGCACTTGGGAGGGGGAGGTGACGCTGGTCCTTGGTTGGATACGAAGGAGGCACCTTCAGCCAATGGTACTGTTGAGGACACTGTTGGGGACGCATCGTAAGTTAAATGATGAATATTGCGAATCAAAATGATGCTCATTATTTGTCGATTCTTTATTAACAACGTCTTTGCTTTCTCGCCCTTTCTTTTCAACCATGCAGCAAAAAGCAAGGAGCATATGGCAAGATCAAAACACACAAAGAATCAAAACTTAGCCAACTAATGCACATAGATGAGGTCTGCTCGGCAATTTCACTTCTATACATCAATCCGCTGAAATCCAATCTTGAAAGTGACAACATTAAGAAATCATTTGATACCGATGACTTGGCATTCTGTGATGATATTTTGTGCAAGGTGTCTCGTTCGTTTGCGGCAGTGATTCGTCAATTACCATCGGAGCTTTTGGTAGATGTTCTCATTTTTTATTTGGTACTTCGGGCGCTTGACACGATTGAGGATGATATGACCTTCTTTGCTTCCAATGATGAGAAAGTTAAGGTCCTGTTGGCATTTCACAAAACTGCATTGGTCGATCCTGAGTGGAAAATGATGGGATGTGGAGAGGGTGATGAGCGCCGTTTGCTAGAGGAGTTCCCAAAATGCCACTCTGTCTTTGCTGCACTTCGTGAAGATAGTCGTCGTGTGATTAGCGACATTACCCTCCGCATGGCAACGGGAATGGCGGAGTTTGTAGACAAGGATCTTGGACAGGGAACCGTTGATGTGAAACAATACAATCGTTACTGTCACTTTGTGGCTGGTCTTGTTGGAGAGGGGCTCAGTCGTCTCTTTTCCGCTTCTGGTTTGGAAAAGCCTGCGTTGGCCACAGAACTTTACTTGAGTGATCAGATGGGATTGTTCTTGCAAAAGACTAACATCATTCGCGACTACTTGGAAGATTACGTCGATGGACGTGCATTTTGGCCGCAAACAGTGTGGAAGAAGTACAGTGCTAGTGGAGACTTGGGGTACTTTGCCAATCCAGCAACGGTGGAACACGAAACCGCTGCCTTGAATTGCATTGACGAATTGGTGACAGATGCATTGGAACTAGTTCCTGATTGCTTATCGTATCTATCAAAACTTCGTTGTGCTGAGGTGTTTCGTTTCTGCGCAATTCCACAAGTTATGGCAATTGCGACGTTGGACAAGTGCTATCACAACAAAGACGTTTTCTCAGGTGTAGTGAAGATACGCAAAGGAATGTCGTGTGCGCTCATAAATGGTACCACTGACATTAATGGTGTGCATAGCATTTTCCACCGATTTGCGTCAAGCATCCTGCGTCAGGCCGAATTGTCTCGTAAGAAGGGGTTCGAAGATCCATCCTATGAGCGTACTGTGAAAGCTTGCACTACTATTCTTGAATTGACAGAAACGGAAGCAAAGAGGTCGGGAAGCTCTGTCGTCGGCAGCACACTAATGTTGTCAACTGCTGCGGTTGGGTGTTTGACCTACAAGTATCCCAATGGATCAAATACTACGGCTCTTACCACTGCCATCGCTTCTGTCGGTATGTTCTCGTTGTTCAAGACTAGCTTTATGAAGTATGTTGGGAAGAAAGGAGTATCATCACTGATGCCTGCTTCGAAGCTGACTGAAAAGAAGGAATGAAGGTTAGATTGACTGAAGCAGCAGGACCGCAGTAATTTGTTTTGATGTTTGTACCAACAGTTCTCTCTTGAGAGAGGAAACATTGTTTGTTTGATTGTCGATAGTGAAGAGACTCAATCAGTAGAACCTAACGATAATATCTTTAGTTATAGGCAATGCGCAAGCTCTAGTGCGACTATGCTTCTAATTTGGGTCCAAGGAGGATGTTGTTGCACTACTAAAGTCAAGTGAGTCAGTCTGTTTTGAACATTATTTATTTACACATCCTATTATTGACTAAGGTACAGGATAAGCAAGGAATCTTATGACGCCTTGTCGTAACATCACACAGAAAGACAGTAATGTGAAGCAAAATCATGATAGTGTATATGAACAAGAAGTGTGAGATGGTTCTCACTGTCTTCAACACTCAGCTAATCTTGGTATATCTGCGACAGAATGGGGTGAGGGCGGGTCGTGGGCTTTAGTGCTTCTCTTTTTGGGAGAGAGATTCCTCCTTGCCCCTTTCCTCCTTGAGGATCCATGCTTTTCGCACCTCTTCTTGATCATTTCGGAGATTTCATCTGTTTTGGATGGAGTTACAGTAATGCTCTGAGAGTGAAACAGAGGCATCGGTGGTTGTGTTTGAACAACGTTATTGTATTTTGACTCAAAGTACAAAGTGGAATTAACGGTTTCCACTCCATCATCTGACACGCTAGAACTTCCTTGAAGAGAATCGTTGACAAGGTCGGGAGCACCAGGACCAGGACTTGAGGACCGTCCGTGTCTTGCCAAGAACTCATCCGCAGTCAGCTTATCATCTGAGAGGGAGGCAAGGTCCTCAGGAGAAGCTGCTCTAACAGGAGTTGCAAAGCATAAGCCGAAGGGATTTCCATCTTGGCCAATATTGAAGAATTTGGTAATATTTGCGACGGGTTTTGATTCCTTGATAGGACCAATGTTCATACCGCAGGCAAATCTATTATTCCTATTATTACTCGTCAGATTCTTGATCTCTTCGTCTGACGAGTCAGAGGGTGGATCCTCTATAAGCTCATTCGACATCTTGTGACGCCCTCTGACAGCATGATTCATCTGACGTTCAATATCTGGTGAATCCCTAGTTCTAAAGATTTCTAATTTGCGTTTGTACGACTTTTCTTCCAATATTTGCGGAGATGGAAGTGCTGCTGCCTTCTTGGCCTTGGCAACGACATCAGATCCTTGGCTCTTCTTGCTATCGTTGGAAGACTTGGAAGCATCACTGCCGCTGCGTCGATGTTTGCTGTCTCTTAAGGCGTCCTGCAAACGTTCAAATGGTGATGTACGGCCATGCTCGGATGACCTAGGAGATGGAGCTCCACCAGAAGAGCCGACGCCATCAGTCTCGCAGGTGGGGTTGAAGCACCTGGTGAATTGTTCCAAAATTGCTTGAACGACGTGAGGGGAAGAAGATGACATGTTTAAGCTGTGTAGATATTATGTACAAGGAAGAGGTGGCGATAGATGTTGGCCGCACACTTAAACTACTCTGATATGATGAGATCGCAGACTGCATGAATTGTGAGATCCAGCAGTGAGGTAATGACAATGAAGGTTTGAATGTCAAAAAAAGTCCACCATCCATCGGCACGGCGGACGATATTGAGATGGAATTATATCGGTTTGTTAGTGGAGGATTGCTCAAATTTGTCGAGTAGTGATCAAATTCGGCCATGTTTATCGGCACGTCCTGTCCGTGCGGCACGCTTCGCTTGTTTGGCCTTTTGAATTTGCCGCCTTCCGTTACATTTCGTTACCTAAAAGACCCATAACTTAGCGTTTCGGGGGGCGATCCCTCTGTAATAATTACCCGCAATTATACGTAACAAGTGAAACATGAGAGGGCATCTGCCCCCTAAGACACTCGCCGACCGTTGACAATCCGATGATGCGAAAGGACAGGAGATGGCCTTGAAGATTTCCGATAATCTAAAAAAAAGTCGGAAATCCTTCTTGTGAGAAAGAGATCAAAAGAAAAGAAAGAACCACCTGCCCCAATAGGACTCTCTTAGCGTTGACTCGTGCATTGTATGGAATTGTATCCTGCCACCTCATGAAGTGAATTAGATAGAGTCTCTTTCTCATCTAGAGAGAGCAGACAGTATGCAAACTAGCACAATCTTTTGTTTAAACAGCAACACTTAAACTTAAAGGTATATACTAAGGTAAGCCTTAAACTTACAAGGCATCAAGTAGCTCGACATCAAAATATAGCGTGGCTCCTCCAGGGATAACATTGCCAGCACCCCTATCACCATATCCCAAACGACTGGGCAAGATAATCTTTCTCCTCTCCCCGACCTTCATGGTAGAAAAACTTTCGTCCCATCCTCGGATAACCTGGCCAGTGCCAACCTTAAATATGAGTGGTCTACCTTGAGTGCGTGAGCTGTCAAATTTCTTCGGAGAGTCAAATGCATCTAACCAACCAGTGTAATGGGCTTTCACCGTCTGCCCAGCCGAAGGAACGGCTCCGTCGCCTTCTTTGGTGATTAGATATTTCATGCCAGATGCAGTTGTTGTGTAGTCAGCATACGGATCAGTCTTATCTGTGACAGGTGCAGGTGCAGCTATGGATTCTGTGGATACACCAATAACAGCATCACCTTTACCCCACCAAGGAGTTCCAGCTTTCGCTTTGACCCCGGCGAACAAAATCGCATGAGCCTGGAGACCGATTGGTTCCGTGGGCACTCGGACGCTTTTCATTGCTTCATCCATCATCTCCTCGTTCTCTACCTCTTCCAACTTTTCTAACGTCAATCCTCCGATGGGCTCATAGAGTGTATCTCGGATAAGAGGACAGCCCAAACTGGCAAGTTGGGCTCTTACTTGATGCTTTCTCCCAGTAACCAATCGGATTGTAGATTGATAGTGCTGTTTGTCTCCAGGATCATAGCCGTGCCCCGCATTCTTGTCTATGCTTATTGGCTTGCATTCTACTACCTCTAGGACACAACGAATCCATGACTTGGCTTTCTTACGTGAAACAGGGGGTATATGGCTCACAAATTGACAAGCAGTTCCTCCTGTTTGTCCTCTTGCAGTCAGTTCCTTCCACATCCAATGAACATGCATTCCAAGAGGCACTGGCGCAGTTGTGACGGCTTTGTACAGCTTTTTAATCTTGCGCTCTCTTTGCAATTCAGTGAACACCTTTTGTCCATTTCCATCTTTGCTCAATACCACGCAACCGCCTACACAAGAATCAACTCGATGACAAATCAACGGTCTCTGTACTGGTTGACCTTCTATTGTCGTGAAAGGACCCATTAGCAGATTTACGCATCCAGGACAGCACTCCTCATAATTACTTGGCTCTGGCTGAGTTGGAAGCATGGGTGGTTTATCCACAACAACGAATGTAGTATCTTCGTACAAAAGTCTGTTCTGGTCAGCAAACTCGTAGCATGATGGAAATCTTCTCGGATGAGGATACACTCTAATATCAGTACCTGGTGTAATCGTCGAAGGCGTTAGTATTCTTCTATATCTCAAGGACATTTGCCTCTCAATGTAATCATCTAATGATTCCTCCTCCTCCTCTTCTTCTTGGTTTAATCCATCATTTCCGGAACCCCAACCAGAAGGAAAGTCGGCATATTGCATGTGCGCAGAGTAATCTGTTCCATAATATTGATCAAGTACGTCGTCGTCAGTTAGCATGTCCATCCTGGCCCAGACTGCACCCATTTCAATTAGATTATTGGCCTCTTCTCGTGAAACGTTTGCAACCATGGCAACTGCTTCATTTAATGCTGTAACTTTGGAAGGTACCACTGCATTTATGCACTTCATCCATAATGGTTTCTGTCGCTTGTTCGTTGTTACGTCGTCTGTCACGGCGACATCATCTGCGTTATCAACTGTTGAAGACGATGATGTTACTACTGCTTCTTGATCAGATGATTGGTGTAAAAGAGGATTGCAAACTGATCGAGCACATCTTCTGTTATGAGGAGTAGTGAATGCTGTGGTGGCAATGGTCAAGTTTGAAAACCACAGGAGCTTTGCTATTGATGGATGATATAACATATTAGATGTTTATTGTTGTGTTGATGGCGGCATTCACTTGCTAATAAGTATTACTGCTCTGGTGTTGCTGATGGCAACAGTATGATGTGTCATGATGGGTGCTGCTAAAAATTGTTCTTTGCTCTTGCTCTGTTACCTTTTTACTAAGGCCACTTTTCTACGTGAATTTTTGTACCAGTCCAACGTAGGAACTCAATTTCAAGTAGCAAGGTCCATCCTCCATCCTTTTGCTCCAGCAACCCGACCTCCCCCAACACCACTTTTGCTACACAGCTCTTTTCGTGTTTCAGCTTATCGATAATACGACCTCAGCGTATATCACCACCCCAAACTCCAACCATGTTCATCCCCAAGGCCAACCGCATCGCTGTCTTCTCCTACCTCTTCCGTGAGGGAGTTTGCGTCGTCAAGAAGGACACCGTCTCCCCCACCCACCCCCACATCGAGGGAGCCACCAACCTCGAGGTTCTCAACCTCATGAAGTCCCTCCAATCCAAGGGATACATCCGTATCACCTTCTCCTGGCAACACCACTACTGCTACCTCACCCCTGAGGGAATTGAGTACCTTCGTGGATACCTTGCTCTGCCTGCCGAGATTGTTCCCGCCACACACAAGAAGGCTCCCAGCCGTCCTGAGGGCCGTGACCGTGAGGATGAGAAGTTCGCTGGAGGAGAGGGCAAGCCTGCCTTCCGTGGTGGTGGAGATCGTGAATACCGTTCTCGTGAGGGTGGATTCGGACGTGGAGGTGGAATGTAAATAATACAGCCTTCAAAAACGGAAAGAGAAAAGGAAGTTAGTGATGTCGGTTCTTCTTTAAAGACTTGGTGGATGAATGATGGTTATGGAGTTTGTTGTTGAGGTTTGGGATACAAACTTTCAACTTAGCTTTATAGCAATTCTTCACAATTTTATTAAGACTGATTTCATATGCTATTACACTGTACATTTAATGAACCTCTTGGCGTATAGAAGCTTGCTAGTGCTCCTATGATGTGGAAACTCGTTCATTATCATAGACATAGATAGTTACCCATTCAATCTGAACTGATGAATTGCATCTACGCATGTTGAGAAGAACGTCTAAAATGGAACAGGAATTTCAGTGCGTGCGTAGTCTTGTCAGTCTAGAGCTGACTGTTTTAGGTTCTTGACTTTTCGTCAGGAACTAACACCCACCTATACACATGTATCTTGATAGATAACCGCATTACAATAGATTATCCTACTTATAGCTATTCTTACGATGAGAGGAGATAAAATACATTCATATCGTACCTTCATCAGAGCAGACGGATCGATCGTCAGGAACGAATTTTGGTCGGATCATATCGTCGATTTCATCCCTAGCATCAATCAGCTGGGCGGTCGATGCCTCGCTTCTCATGACTTGCAAGGAGTAATTCCACCTCGCCTTGAAGAACTTTTCACTTCTTGTGGACTTGTGCGACATGTTAGACTTTTCGTCTTCAGTCTCTTCTGCACTGTCTTCGTCTATGATGCAGCTTGCTTCTTCATCTAACGTGCTCAAGGTATTGTTGAACATGATGTGAACGGTGTCATCAGCGCCTTGTTGAGGACAGGCTCTGCCCCACCTGATCTGGCGGCTTCTATTTCGTCCTGATGCATTACCATTCCGCTTTGGTTTTAAGCCTCGCCCAAGTGTAGGCTCAACATTATCATCGGCTTCATTTGGGTCTTCGTTTTCATCAGCTTCGTCTATTTCGTTGGCGCTTGCTTCTTTGTTGCAGCCTTCTTTCAGAGGTTCTTCATAGTCCTCCTCATTGCAGGTTTCACTGTTAAGGTTGCTTTGATCATTCCCTTCGATGTGTGTGATCATTTCGGAAACAATCGCCTCTATTGTAAACCTTACATACGTGTCTTCATCAATTTCAGATTCGTCCTGTGCATTATCAGCTCCTAGAGTATGGATGTGATCCTCACAGTATTCGTCGCAAAGGTCTAGGAAGGATTCTCTTGTAACCAGTGTTTTCGGGTCTATAATGTTCCCTTCGTCATCTCTCAACATGTTCTCCTCAGCTTCTGCGAGATCGACAGGGTTGCCCTCGTCATCACGGAGGATACCATCGTCAGTGTAGTCAGTGCAGTCAGTTTTGCTGGTGGTGACAGACATCGCGAGGGTGGCTTGTGCACTAGAACCCTGTGTATCAGCTGCACTCGAATCCATTGAGCCTTCGCCTGAATCTTCAGTGCCTGTTCTTTCTATGCTCGGGGTCTCCTCTCCTATTGCGTCGATATGTACGCGTCTTGAACGATGTGTCGGCTTGTCCAGGACGTCGCCATCATCTCCAGGGCTAGATTGGTTCTCCTCTGCTGCTGATTCTGAGTGCTTCTCTGGGCTCGTGACACCGTTGTTGCCATCCGCCTCTGTAGATTGATGTTCTGTGATGACATCATCTACCAACGGTGGTTCTGGATGATCGCTGCACTCATCAACATGCCTCTGCTCCTCCACCACCTCCGTACTTTCGTCGCTCCTCTCACTGGTTGATGATGAGGACGACGCACTCAAATTAGACCGAACCTTCTTTAGTTGATGAGAAGGGAAAGACCCTTCGCTACTTTCACTTGGAAAACGCTCTAGTTTGACATCTGCGGCGCAGCTTGTGTCCATCGGCGCTGCTGGCAGCGTCAAATCGCCGCCAGAGCTGTTGGACCTGGAATGTCTCTTCTTCCACCAAGCCGGCGTCCTGCCCATGATTGAATATTGATCTGTTATGCCACGTGAATCTCTATGGTTGCGGTGACATTGACATTTACATTCGGTTACTTCTACACTTTTGGAGGAGGCGTCGCGGCTTTTGAAAAATCGGCGATGATGGAAAAGTGGAGATGCTCGTTATCTATTTTCGTCTATTATTCCATCGAAATTTGCATGGTACAATACATGGATGGGAACTGAACTAATAAGGTTTCTCATCATTTGAGAAGGAAGTCTAACTAAGACAGACTTATAAAGGTATGAGACTCTCTTGCTCACGGGAATTGTCTTCCCGACCCAGCAAGTCCAGACCCAGCCGACCCCCAGCTAGCAGAAGAGAAGAAAAATAATTATCTATCCTGATAAAATTCGTTATAACGACCTAGTTCGTCACCATATATTATTTTTTATTGGCATAGTTCAAGACAGATCTCTCAATGAGGGACAGAGAAACCCATGGCAACCTTAGCACTCTTCAATGTTTTTGATGCAATTGCGTCCGCAGCTTCAGCTCCCTCCTTGAGAACTCCTCGGAGGTATTCTTCGTCTGCCCTGACCTCTGCGTAGCGTTTTTGAATTGGTTCCAAATGAGCCACAACGGCTTCAGCAAGCAATGGTTTGAACTCTCCCCATTTCATATCTTTCACTTCTTCTAAAATATCCTCTCGGGTACGTCCAGGTTGCACTGCGGCGTAAATGTTGAGCAAGTTGGTAGACTCTGGTCTCTCAGGGTTGTCCCATTCAACTCCAGGGAGTGCATCAGTCTTGCATCGTTTGATCTTATCTCTGATAACCTTTGGAGGATCCAAGACATTGATTCGTGAGCCATCGGCAGGGTCAGACTTGGACATTTTGTTTGTACCATCGGTTAGACTCATTACTCGTGCTCCACCTGCTTTGACAATCATAGCCTCTGGCTCAGTGAAGGCAGGGTAAGTGGGTATTCCTGCCTTCTTACAACGCTTCTTGTATGGGTTTCCCTTGCAATATTCCCCATTAAAACGCCTGACAATATCACGTGCCAATTCCAAATGTTGCCGTTGATCTTCTCCAACTGGGACACGATCAGCCTGGTACAATAAAATATCAGCAGCCATCAAAACAGGATAGGTGAATAGACCAACTCCGACAGATTCTGTTCCTGCCTTCTTTGCTTTGTCCTTGAATTGAATCATACGTTCGAGCCAGTTCATTGGAGTAGCACAGTTGAGTAGCCAAGCGAGTTCAGAGTGGGCAGGCACATGTGATTGGACGAATATTTTGGACTTTTCTGGGTCAATTCCTGTTGGTACAAGTTGTAGCGGTGATGTCAGAGGTGGCCATATGCGTGTTATCTTTGCAAGGTATTTCAAGAACATAGCATTAACAACACTTACCAGCGGCGATATAAAGAGCAGCACTTGCAAGTGTACTCTCCTCCAAATCACCAGGATCCTGAGGAACAGTAATAGCATGCAAATCCACCACACAAAAGAAATTTTCATTCACAATTTCCACATTTTCGTCCTTCTTTTCATCATCAAACGACTTTTCCATCCAAGTCTTCCGCATCAGCAAATTTACCAGTGTTTTGAAATTCTACCCATTGTTTGATAGCACCGAGATAGTTTCCAAGATGGAGAGATCCGGTTGGTTGCACACCACTTAGGATACGTCTTGTGCGTACCTTCTTCTTTGGTGCCGCTGGGGCTTGTTTTTCATCTACCTCGGCGGCTGCTGAAAACAATCGTGACGATGATGTTGCACCAATGGTTGTTGTGTAGCTGCGGGTTAGAGTTGGTGCAAATGCGCGGCATGAACGGGAAGAAAGTCCAGCGATTGCTAAAATCATCATGTAATTTGGAAGAGCGACCTTCATTATTTGTGCAATTGGCAGGTTATATTGTTTTGTTCTAATCTGTGGGAAGATAAGTAGCTGCTGTCAATTATCAATCGGTAAAGAGTAGATATAAAAAGCTAGCGTAGTAGATGCTCAAGTATGATGCTTGCCGTCGGCAAAGTCATGGTGAGTTGGAAGGAAGATGACGATGAGATGAGAGTGAGTGAGAGGAATTTGGCGCGGCTGAGTCACACACGCAACGTCACGCAGAGGTCAGCAAAAAACACGCAAAAGCACCACACCACCAACTTCGACCTGCTGTGCTCATAAACTTCTTCCTTTGTGAATCTCATACAAACAACGTAACTAATATAATGAAGGTCCTTTCCACTGCCGCCGTCCTCCTTGCAGGAGCCTCCTCCACCACCGCCTTTGCTCCATCGGCATCCAGAGCTGCCGCCACCTGCAGATCGAACGCCCTACACATGAATGTTCCCTTCTTTGCTCAAGAAGAAACCAAGACGGAGGAACCTACCCCTGAGGAACCCGCCGCCGAACTCGATATCGATGAAGAAAAACTTGCCGAATTGACCATGGAAGAAGAAGTCGAACTCCTCGTGCAGAAAGAACTCAACAAAACCAAGCGCATGTCCAACCTCCGTAACGAGAAGGGAGTTGAATTCGCACCATGGATGGGAATCTCAGAAGCAGATGAAAACTCAATCCGAGCCCTCATGAGAGAAAAGACTGAGGCCCGTCGTAAGAGACAGGAACAGGAACGTGATGTTAGTGGAAATCTTTTCCGTGATTCACAAGCACAGGAATTGAGTGGTACTGGTCTTACATACAAAATTATCGATGGTGAGGTTGAGTTGGAGTGGGCCACCAAGAGTGAGAGTGACACCAAGGGGTTCATTGTGAAGCGTCGTGTTGCCAAGACCAACGATTATACTGTCATTGCCTCATACAAGGACTGGGGACCATTAGCGTCCAAGGGAAAGGAGGGAGGAGTCTACCGCTTCCTCGATACGACTGCCGGTCCTGGAGGATGGGTATACCGTATCAGTGAAGAAGACAAGTTCGGTAACGAAGCTGATATCTGTCAGTGTCTTGTTGAGGTCCAGACAGAAGACGAGCAGAAGGCTGCTTTGATCGCCGGAGTTGGATTTGCCTTATTTGCTGTCGTCGCCGTTGTTGCAGGAATCGCTGTTGATCCTATGAACGGATATTAAACTTTGAAAACTTGGGGTAAAAATATGACTATGTAACGAATATAAATGGTTTTTCAAATGCACATGTTTATTATTCTTGCGTAGCTGAAGCTTGGCTGTAGTTCAGTACCTTTTGACGTTTGACGGGGTGGCATCTCATGCGGAGTGAGGTTGAGGAGCAGGTCTTCGTGCAGTCACATGGAGGAAAATGAAAAGAAAACGGTTCCATGGTTGCAGACAGGTAAATCATATCACTGACCTTTTCGGAGCTTACTTGCGTAGCTGAAGTTTGGCTGTAGTACCCATTGACGTTTGACGGGGTGGCATCTGGCATCTCAGGTTCACTCTGGAGTGAACTCAATGAGCAAGTCTTCGTGCAGTCACATGGAGGAAAATGAAAAGGAAACGACTCAACATGGTTGCAGACAAGTAAATCATATCACTGACCTTTTCAAAGCTTACATTTTATTCACACCTTATAGCTACGAAGCACTCCAACTAGAGAAGCAATGTAGGTTGAAGAAGAGGAATGCTCTCACATGAAAGTATTTATCAAACTCACCAACTTATGTCTATCATCACAACGTATCTGACTTCTGAACATGTTCCAATCCATCTGCACAAATCAAATCGAAAGAATGTAAAACATATCTCAATTAGTAGGATTTCCTGTTCCCAAACTCACCAATTCTTCTTTTCTTTTCGCAAGAGCCTTGACAGTCTTATTCCAATATCTTGGCACACGCATCCTTAGCTCTTCCATTGACAGTTCTTCTCCTGCTTCATCAACATCTACTCCCATGAAAACGAGCTTATTTTTGCTGGCCTTCTTCGCATTTGAAGTTATAGTAGCTCCATTCTGAGCGGATTGCACAGGTTTGATATTGATTGCCGTAGGTTTTGTCACCGATGAGCCGCCGATTGCAGATGCCGAAGGAATACCAGCTCCTCCCCCCACAGCCGATGCAACGGCTACTTCTACTTTCAGTGCAGACGGCTGTGGAATCAATACACCATCCGCTGGTGGTGGGGGTATCGCAAAGTTTGGTGGAGCTCCAGATGGCGGAATTGCAAACGACGGTGGCGGTAGGCCGGGTGGGAGACCTGGTGGTAGGCCCGGTGGTAGTGGTGCAGCTCCGGGCGGTAGCATAGGTGGTGGCGGAGGAGGCATTGGTGCTAAAACGACAACAGGTTCTTCAGTGAAGCAATCATCTGTTAGTGGAAAATCATTGTATCCATGAGCAGCTACGAGTGCAAAAGCTGCCCTGACAGCTGCATCTATTGCCCCATCTCTTGTTTTGCCCCTCCCCCACGATAAAAAGGAGCCTGCAATTCGAATCCCATACACTTCTGGCTTTTCGGGTGTTGCTCCCCCTCCAGTCCATTTGACATAGGCAGCATCCATCCGATGTGACTTGGTATATTTTTGAAAAGCCTCAATCGTTTTGTAATATGAGTCGGGTCGATATTTCTTCACTGGGTAAACTGTCCGCTCTCCATTTTCCGAGACATCGCCACCACCATCGACTCGTTGTCTCTTTCCTGCAGCGGGTGGAAGATTCATTGGGTGGGGTGGGGGCGGTGGCTGATGCATGGTTGGTGACATGGGCGGTGGAAGCGGTCGGCCGTATTGGTCGAATAATGGAGCAGGAGGTGGCGGCATGTAAGCAGGTGGTGGCTGAGCAGCTCCGTTGAACGCTGCCACGGCTGGGCGCTTTTTCCGTCCCATGATTATTATAAGAGAGTATTACTTATTTGATTGACAGTGAGAGGCGTTGATAGAGACGCCTTATTACTTCAGCAGTGAGGTCCTTGTTGGTGTGTTGTGTTTTGATGGGTGTGTATGTAATGTTGGCTGCGTGTTGGGCGTGGGATGAATAATTGTGGTTGGCCCGCGCAGTGCCGGAACAACTCCGTTTTGGGAAGGGAAGATTGCTTCAATTCATCAAACCACGATGATAAAGGATGAAGATGAAGTCCAGACTCAATCTGCACTTTAGCATACAACTTCAAAAATTGAAACCTTATTATGTTAAGTAGACAGCTTCAGCTGGACATGGCCGGCATGGGGCAAAGTAATGAAGCAAGAGTGTTAATCTCGTGTATGAGTGCCTAGAGGAAGACTGAAAACACTAACAATGTCAAGTGACTTGATTGGGGATAAGTACTCAAACAAATATCAGGAGGAAGGAATTCTTCAACTGATTCTCTAGTTGAAACATAAAGAAACATTTGCAGAATCCCAAATCTACAACACAATGTTTGCCGCATCACATATTGTAATCAAGGCTATGATTCTTTCCAGGCAAAGAAAGAGGAACGAAAAGCAAGCAGAGAACGCAAGCCTTGCTGCGAACAGAGATTGGAAATACGCATTCTAATCAACATCTATACATCATAATTACTCCTCTACAGCGAATCCTTGTTAACGCTTGACAAATCAAAACTATCTATCATAGTATGTACTGCCGAGCAATCCCTTGCAACGCCAGGTTCAGGCGAGCAGCAAGCATTAGTAGCCTCTTCGCCCACATTGCCAATATTGTATGATGCGCTCACCATGGAGACGAATTTGCTTCCACCTCGTGAGCTCTTTGAAGCATAACCAAGCTTGCCCTTGTATTTCATATCAATGTCTACGGTTCCGTCTTGTCCCCCAAAGCCGATCCATCCATCATCGTTACAGTCAGTATAGGTGAGGTAGTGCCAGCCTTCAGTCATCGTGTAGGGTCTCCAGGCTTTTAACGCATGAGTCTTCGAGAACTGCCCAGTAGAAACCTCACACGTTATCGTGCCAGCACGTCCTGTAGTTAACGGACCTTTCAAATATTCAAGGTAATCCAAGGCTTCCTTGGGCATGTACTCTCTAAAGCGAGAAATAGTAAAACTAGCTTTGGTCAGTTGTGCGACGGACATGATACAAGTTGAATCATCCACGCCAAGCTCGTCGAGGAATTCGGATGAAAATATTGTTTTACAGTTAGGAAACGTTTCAAAGCCGACTGTCCCTCCGGGTAGCTCGATTTGAACATCACCGCGGTTGAGAGATGCCACATCAAGGGCGCATTGAGGTTTGTCAGTAGTTTGCGGGTGGTTAGGGGCTGCCTCCGACGAAGATGGTGGTGCGTCCGACGTGGATAGGTCATTTGCAGCAACCTCGCGTAGGTTTAATGTTCTCTCAGCAGAGGTGCTGCATGAGAAAGATAATGTCAAAAGTACGAAGAGATATATTTTCATGCTTATTTCTTTGATGTTGCTGACGTTTGCTTCGTCCTTGCTTTCACGTCAATAGCTCTACCCAGTCAAGCAAGCAACCAACAACAGCCTCTTGTTCTCTTTTATTGCCGAGTTAGTTGGTGAGCCTCTTCTCTTCAACAACGCATTATAAAATTGTATGAGGTTATCTAAATCCGTATCTTGGGCAAAACATACTAAGCTCCAACGTTGGCACAAGAGAAACCAAATCTAACCGGTACTCACAAGAATTAAGATGGTGATGAAGGTCATTCTGGTCGTGCCAGCGAAGATGCATAATGACCATTTCATTCACTCCTACATACACGCACCTTACAAAGGCACCGAACGGCCAAAGGAGCGTGGCGGGTTCTCTTCAGAATAGTACTTCATAGTATTATCTTCAAATTACTATGTTACTAAATCTACAAGCAAGGGATCACGAAATGCAAATGAAAGGTCGCCAGCTCACATTCAACCACCAATATGTAGACCAAATCTGTAGAAGTAGAAGATTATTATACTAGCTACTATCTAAATATTATCTAGGGCTGTGAATATGGCAATCTACAAATTCTAGAGTGACCCATTATAGTTGGTTACAATAATATAAAAGAATCTGATGCACGGCTCTAACTCTTTTTGGTCGTATCGGCGTCGCTACAACGTCGTAGGTGACCTGATGAGGCATCTGAGACGACCGCCAGCTCTACTCTCTAGCACCATATCGTATCTCACGCTGTGAATATGACAATCCACTGCTGTTAGTGACCCAATATAGTTGGCCATGATAGTATAGAAGCATCTTTTTCACGGCTCAAGCATTGTTTGCTCGTATCACCGTCACTACAACGTTGTAGGTGACCTGATGAGGCATCTGAGACGAACGCCAGCTCTACTCTCTAGCACCATATCGTATCTCACGCTGTGAATATGGCAATCCACTGCTGTTAGTGACCCAACATAGTTGGCCATGGTATGATAGAAGCATCTTTTTCACGGCTCAAGCCTTGATTGGTCGTATCGGCGTCGCTACAACGTCGTAGGTGACCTGATGAGGCATCTGATTCCACCACCAGCTCTACTCTCTAGCACCATATCGTATCTCACGCTGTGAATATGACAATCCACTGCTGTTAGTGACCCAATATAGTTGGCCATGATAGTATAGAAGCATCTTTTTCACGGCTCAAGCATTGTTTGCTCGTATCACCGTCACTACAACGTTGTAGGTGACCTGATGAGGAATCTGAGACGAACGCCAGCTCTACTCTCTAGCACCATATCGTATCTCACGCTGTGAATATGGCAATCCACTGCTGTTAGTGACCCAATATAGTTGGCCATGGTATGATAGAAGCATCTTTTTCACGGCTCAAGCCTTGATTGGTCGTATCGGCGTCGCTACAACGTCGTAGGTGACCTGATGAGGCATCTGAGTCCACCACCAGCTCTACTCTCTAGCACCATATCGTATCTCACGCTGTGAATATGGCAATCCACTGCTTGTAGTGACCCAATATAGTTGGCCATGATAGTATAGAAGCATCTTTTTCACGGCTCAAGCATTGATTGGCCGCATCGGCGTCGCTACAACGTCGTAGGTGACCTGATGAGGCATCTGAGACGACCGCCAGCTCTACTCTCTAGCACCATATCGTATCTCACGCTGTGAATATGACAATCCACTGCTTCTAGTGACCCAATATAGTTGGCCATGATAGTATAGAAGCATCTTTTTCACTCAAGCATTGATTGGCCGTATCGGCATCGCTACAACGTCGTAGGTGACCTGATGAGGCATCAGGACGACCGCCAGCTCTACTCTCTAGCACCATATCGTATCTCACGCTGTGAATATGGCGTTCTACTGCTGTTAGTGACCCAATATAGTTGGCCATGATAGTATAGAAGCATCTTCTTCACTCAAGCATTGATTGGTCGTGTCGGCGTCGCTACAACGTCGTAGGTGACCTGATGAGGCATCTGAGACGACCGCCAGCTCTACTCTCTAGCACCATATCGTATCTCACGCTGTTGATATGGCGTTCTACTGCTTCTAGTGACCCATTACAGTTGGCCATGATAGTATAGAAGCATCTTTATCACGGCTCAAGCATTGTTTGGCCGTATCGGCGTTTCTACAACGTCGTAGGTGACCTGATGAGGCATCTGAGACGACCGCCAGCTCTACTCTCTAGCACCATATCGTATCTCACGCTGTGAATATGACAATCCACTGCTTCTAGTGACCCAATATAATTGGCCATGATAGTATAGAAGCATCTTTATCACGGCTCAAGCATTGTTTGGCCGTATCGGCGTCGCTACAACGTCGTAGGTGACCTGATGAGGCATCGAGACAACCGCCTTCTCACTCTTTAGCACCATATCGTATCTCACGCTGTGAATATGACAATCCACTGCTTTTAATGACCCAATATAGTTGGCCATGGTATGATAGAAGCATCTTTATCACGGCTCAAGCATTGATTGTCCGTATCACCGTCACTACAACGTTGTAGGTGACCTGATGAGGCATCTGAGACGACCGCCAGCTCTACTCTCTAGCACCATATCGTATCTCACGCTGTGAATATGACAATCCACTGCTGTTAGTGACCCAATATAGTTGGCCATGATAGTATAGAAGCATCTTTTTCACGGCTCAAGCATTGATTGGCCGTATCGGCGTCGCTACAACGTCGTAGGTGACCTGATGAGGCATCTGAGACGACCGCCAGCTCACTCTCTAGCACCATATCGTATCTCACGCTGTGAATATGACAATCCACTGCTTCTAGTGACCCAATATAGTTGGCCATGATAGTATAGAATCATCTTTAGCACGGCTCAAGCATTGTTTGGCCGTGTCGGCGTCGCTACAACGTCGTAGGTGACCTGACGAGGCATCGAGACGACCGCCTTCTCACTCTCTAGCACCATATCGTATCTCACGCTGTTGATATGACAATCCACTGCTGTTAGTGACCCAATATAGTTGGCCATGATAGTATAGAAGCATCTTTATCACGGCTCAAGCATTGATTGGCCGTATCGGCGTTTCTACAACGTTGTAGGTGACCTGATGAGGCATCTGAGACGACCGCCAGCTCTACTCTCTAGCACCATATCGTATCTCACGCTGTGAATATGACAATCCACTGCTTCTAGTGACCCAATATAGTTGGCCATGATAGTATAGAAGCATCTTTTTCACTCAAGCATTGATTGGCCGTATCGGCATCGCTACAACGTCGTAGGTGACCTGATGAGGCATCAGGACGACCGCCAGCTCTACTCTCTAGCACCATATCGTATCTCACGCTGTGAATATGGCGTTCTACTGCTGTTAGTGACCCAATATAGTTGGCCATGATAGTATAGAAGCATCTTCTTCACTCAAGCATTGATTGGTCGTGTCGGCGTCGCTACAACGTCGTAGGTGACCTGATGAGGCATCTGAGACGACCGCCAGCTCTACTCTCTAGCACCATATCGTATCTCACGCTGTTGATATGGCGTTCTACTGCTTCTAGTGACCCATTATAGTTGGCCATGATAGTATAGAAGCATCTTTATCACGGCTCAAGCATTGTTTGGCCGTATCGGCGTTTCTACATCGTTGTAGGTGACCTGATGAGGCATCTGAGACGACCGCCAGCTCTACTCTCTAGCACCATATCGTATCTCACGCTGTGAATATGACAATCCACTGCTTCTAGTGACCCAATATAATTGGCCATGATAGTATAGAAGCATCTTTATCACGGCTCAAGCATTGTTTGGCCGTATCGGCGTCGCTACAACGTCGTAGGTGACCTGATGAGGCATCGAGACAACCGCCTTCTCACTCTTTAGCACCATATCGTATCTCACGCTGTGAATATGACAATCCACTGCTTTTAATGACCCAATATAGTTGGCCATGATAGTAAAGAAGCATCTTTATCACGGCTCAAGCATTGATTGTCCGTATCACCGTCACTACAACGTTGTAGGTGACCTGATGAGGCATCTGAGACGACCGCCAGCTCTACTCTCTAGCACCATATCGTATCTCACGCTGTGAATATGACAATCCACTGCTGTTAGTGACCCAATATAGTTGGCCATGATAGTATAGAAGCATCTTTTTCACGGCTCAAGCATTGATTGGCCGTATCGGCGTCGCTACAACGTCGTAGGTGACCTGATGAGGCATCTGAGACGACCGCCAGCTCACTCTCTAGCACCATATCGTATCTCACGCTGTGAATATGACAATCCACTGCTTCTAGTGACCCAATATAGTTGGCCATGATAGTATAGAATCATCTTTAGCACGGCTCAAGCATTGTTTGGCCGTGTCGGCGTCGCTACAACGTCGTAGGTGACCTGACGAGGCATCTGAGACGACCGCCTTCTCACTCTCTAGCACCATATCGTATCTCACGCTGTTGATATGACAATCCACTGCTGTTAGTGACCCAATATAGTTGGCCATGATAGTATAGAAGCATCTTTATCACGGCTCAAGCATTGATTGGCCGTATCGGCGTTTCTACAACGTTGTAGGTGACCTGATGAGGCATCTGAGACGACCGCCAGCTCTACTCTCTAGCACCATATCGTATCTCACGCTGTGAATATGACAATCCACTGCTTCTAGTGACCCAATATAATTGGCCATGATAGTATAGAATCATCTTTATCACGGCTCAAGCATTGTTTGGCCGTATCGGCGTCGCTACAACGTCGTAGGTGACCTGATGAGGCATCGAGACAACCGCCTTCTCACTCTTTAGCACCATATCGTATCTCACGCTGTGAATATGACAATCCACTGCTGTTAGTGACCCAATATAGTTGGCCATGATAGTATAGAAGCATCTTTATCACGGCTCAAGCATTGATTGGCCGTATCGGCGTTTCTACAACGTTGTAGGTGACCTGATGAGGCATCTGAGACGACCGCCAGCTCTACTCTCTAGCACCATATCGTATCTCACGCTGTGAATATGACAATCCACTGCTGTTAGTGACCCATTATAGTTGGCCATGATAGTATAGAAGCATCTTTTTCACGGCTCAAGCATTGATTGGCCGTATCGGCGTCGCTACAACGTCGTAGGTGACCTGATGAGGCATCTGAGACGACCGCCAGCTCACTCTCTAGCACCATATCGTATCTCACGCTGTGAATATGACAATCCACTGCTTCTAGTGACCCAATATAGTTGGCCATGATAGTAAAGAAGCATCTTTTTCACGGCTCAAGCATTGATTGGCCGTATCGGCGTCGCTACAACGTCGTAGGTGACCTGATGAGGCATCAGAGACGACCGCCAGCTCACTCTCTAGCACCATATCGTATCTCACGCTGTGAATATGGCGTTCTACTGCTGTTAGTGACCCAATATAGTTGGCCATGATAGTATAGAAGCATCTTTTTCACGGCTCAAGCATTGTTTGGCCGTATCGGCGTCGCTACAACGTCGTAAATGACCTGATGAGGCATCTGAGACGACCGCCAGCTCTACTCTCTAGCACCATATCGTATCTCACGCTGTGAATATGGCAATCCACCGCTTTTAATGACCCATTATAGTTGGCCATGATAGTATAGAATCATCTTTTTCACGGCTCAAGCATTGATTGGTCGTGTCGGCGTCGCTACAACGTCGTAGGTGACCTGATGAGGCATGTGAGATGGCCGTCATCTCCTCTGTTGACAGTCATATCGTATCTCACGCTGTGAATATGGCAATCCACCGCTTTTAATGACCCATTATAGTTGGCCATGATAGTATAGAATCATCTTTTTCACGGCTCAAGCATTGATTGGTCGTGTCGGCGTCGCTACAACGTCGTAGGTGACCTGATGAGGCATGTGAGATGGCCGTCATCTCCTCTGTTGACAGTCATATCGTATCTCACGCTGTGAATATGACAATCCACCGCTTTTAATGACCCATTATAGTTGGCCATGATAGTATAGAATCATCTTTTTCACGGCTCAAGCATTGATTGGTCGTGTCGGCGTCGCTACAACGTCGTAGGTGACCTGATGAGGCATGTGAGATGGCCGTCATCTCCTCTGTTGACAGTCATATCGATCTCACGCTGTGAATATGACAATCCACTGCTTTTAATGACCCAATATAGTTGGCCATGATAGTATAGAATCATCTTTTTCACGGCTCAAGCATTGATTGGTCGTGTCGACGTCGCTACAACGTCGTAGGTGACCTGATGAGGCATCTGAGACGACCGCCAGCTCACTCTCTAGCACCATATCGTATCTCACGCTGTGAATATGACAATCCACTGCTGTTAGTGACCCAATATAGTTGGCCATGATAGTATAGAAGCATCTTTTTCACGGCTCAAGCATTGTTTGGCCGTATCGGCATCGCTACAACGTCGTAGGTGACCTGATGAGGCATCAGGACGACCGCCAGCTCTACTCTCTAGCACCATATCGTATCTCACGCTGTGAATATGGCGTTCTACTGCTGTTAGTGACCCAATATAGTTGGCCGTGATAGTATAGAAGCATCTTTTTCACGGCTCAAGCATTGTTTGGCCGTATCGGCGTTTCTACAACGTTGTAGGTGACCTGATGAGGCATCTGAGACGACCGCCAGCTCTACTCTCTAGCACCATATCGTATCTCACGCTGTGAATATGGCGTTCTACTGCTTCTAGTGACCCATATTACTTGGCCATGATAGTATAGAAGCATCTTTATCACGGCTCAAGCATTGTTTGGCCGTATCGGCGTTTCTACAACGTTGTAGGTGACCTGATGAGGCATCTGAGACGACCGCCAGCTCTACTCTCTAGCACCATATCGTATCTCACGCTGTGAATATGACAATCCACTGCTGTTAGTGACCCAATATAATTGGCCATGATAGTATAGAAGCATCTTTTTCACGGCTCAAGCATTGATTGGTCGTGTCGGCGTTTCTACAACGTCGTAGGTGACCTGATGAGGCATGTGAGATGGCCGTCATCTCCTCTGTTGACAGTCATATCGTATCTCACGCTGTGAATATGACAATCCACTGCTTCTAGTGACCCAATATAGTTGGCCATGATAGTATAATCTTTATCACGGCTCAAGCATTGTTTGGCCGTATCGACGCCGTTACAACGTCGTAGGTGACCTGATGAGGCCCATTTGGACTGGCTGCCGGCTCACATTTATCCACCTTAATTTATCTAGCGCTGCTAATATCAATGAGCAGCTTCTAGTGTCAGTGGCCCATTGTGTTCAGTGATGTTCGTAAGCTTCTTTTATCTATTTTCTTTCACATTTATATCTATGTAAGGACCCTATAATATTTTCACACAAATTATGCTTTCATCTGCCACCTCAATGAATTAGCCTTATCAATGAATTAGCCTTACCTATTGGGCACTGGCCTATCCGGCATTGTAGGAGGTCCCGTAGTCTCGGTGGAGACTGTGGTTGTGCTGCCAAAAGAACTTCCAATGGTACTGAGATATGTAGGCGTTAGAGTCGCAGGAGGTACCAATGCCTCGGTGGGCTTAGGAGTGGGTGGCGGTGTAGGAGGGAAGCATTCAGGGTTACATACTTCAGGACACGCTTCAAAGTTGACCAGATTCAGATTGCACCTGAGCTCAGGATTTTCTGCAACAGTACTGCATTCATATGTTGGGTCATTTTCGCAGGGCCCAAGGCATTCTTTCTCACAGATTGCAGGGCAGTTCTCAACTGCATCCTCAACCTCTTTACAATTGGTAGAAGGATCTTGTGCGATAGACTCACAATCGTAGAGTGGGTTGTTGGTACATTCGGGAAGACACTCTTTATCACAGACCGCAGGGCAGTTGTTAAATGCATCGCTATCTTGACAGAATTCTTGAGCATTTTCTGTGACAATACTACAAACGTAGGCTGGGTTATTGAGACAAGGCTCAAGAGTTGGCACTGGGGTCGGATGATTCGTAGGTGCAGGAGACGGAGGATTTGTCGGGTTGGGTGTTGGAGAACGAGATGGTTGTGAAGTCGGCTGATTTGTCGGTGCAGGAGACGGAGGATTTGTCGGGTTGGGTGTTGGAGGACCAGATGGTTCGGAAGTCGGCTGAT
This sequence comes from Skeletonema marinoi, assembly GCA_030544225.1. NCBI lineage: Eukaryota > Bacillariophyta > Thalassiosirophyceae > Thalassiosirales > Thalassiosiraceae > Skeletonema > Skeletonema marinoi. The sequence continues at coordinate 5,136,736 of CM060485.1, read as the reverse complement.
TCGTAGGTGCAGGAGACGGAGGATTTGTAGGATTGGGTGTTGGAGAACTAGATGGTTGTGAAGTCGGCTGATTTGTCGGTGCAGCAGTCGGAGGTAGAATTGGCTCCGTCGACGGTGGGAATGTGGGAACGGGTGTAGTAGGAGGGACTAATGGAGTAATAGGCGAAGCCGAAGGTTCTGGAGTGCCCGGAGTGGGTGGAGATGAAAAAGGTTTTCCAGAAACAATGATTGATCCTTCTTCAGTGGGTAGTGGAGTTGGACGAGGTGTCGGGGGAGGCAACAACGCCGAAGTCGGCCTTGGAGTGGGTTTGAGAGTTGGCTTGGGTGTTGGAGGAGGCAGTAAAGCCGAAGTCGGAGGTGGAGTGGGTCTGCGAGTTGGCCTAGGTGATGGAGGTACAAGCGGAATGCATGTGGTGGGGGCAAACCCAGAGCTCTTTGATTTCGAGCCTTTGGGACCCTTGCTCTTGGAGCCGCCAACGAAATAACTCCCACTTTTTGAACCCTTGGGGCCCTTCGGACTCTTGCCGCCCGCGTAATTATACGGAGATGTCGGACCCTTGGGGCCCTTCGGACCCTTGCCACTCGCGTAACCAGCATACGGAGATGATGATCCCTTGGGGCCCTTCGGACCCTTGCCACTTGTGTAACCAGCATACGGAGATGATGATCCCTTGGGGCCCTTTGGACCCTTTACACTGGTGCTACTTAACCCATTAGCTTTGGGTCCCTTGTTGCCTTTTGTGCTCGTGGCCGTGGCACCATACGCGTATTTGAGTCCCTTTGGGCCCTTTGAAGAGCTCTTGGAGCCGACGAGACCACTCGCGCTTTTTGGACCCTTTGGTCCCTTCTGACTCTTGTTGTTGCCATAAATTGGGTACTCACCAGACTTACATTTGTCTTGCTTCGGTGCATAACAATAAGACTATGTGACGACATGAAGAGTGAATTGTATTCAAAAGAAGAGTCAGAAAAGCAAGACGATGCAATAATATAATTGAACACATAACAGATATTCCATAAACTCTTACCGGCAATCCCTTGGACTTCGATCCTTTGGGACCTTTGTAGCCTTTGCCGCTCGTGATACCATTATACGTGCCTTTGCCTTTGGAACCCTTCTTTGCGCCCTTGTAGTTGTAGTAGTCCGTGATACCAGACGTTCCTTTTGAACCCTTCGGGCCCTTAGGACCCTTGCCGCTCGCATAAAAATACGAAGATGCAGGACCCTTGTTGCCTTTCGGACCTTTTCCACTGGTGCCCTTGGTGAGCGTGAAACCATATGCGGATGTCGGAGCCAGCGTGCCTTTGAGACCCTTGCTGCTGCTTTTGGTGATTGAAGCCACAGGATAAGCAGACCATGAGTCCCCAACCCAACCATCGGCGATCTTGTATGTATCCACCATAGCTGAAGATTCTGCCACTTCGGCAATTTCACCTAACCTACGGGCTAACAACTTGCGCCGAATTGATGGAGCATCAGCAACGTTGTCTTCGATATCGATGCCAGGAACAAGGAGAAGGCGTCTGCATTCGATACTTTTGGCGGCCGAAGCCTCTGCTATTCTTTTGTTCTTGCTGTGTATTCCAGCACCAACGCCGATTCCGATGGCGATGGCTGCAATTGCAGCACCAGCGACTGCGAGTTTGAGGAACTTGGAGTTTGTCATGTTGCTGAGTTGATGTTTGTTGTGTCAGAACAGAGGTAACAATACTTCGGACGATATTGGTGGGTTCCAATAGGAAATTTATGTGGAAGCAGACCAGAGCGCACGATAAAGATATTATTATGTGGTAACTGTTGTAGCTTTCGATGCCCTCTGTGGTGCAGGATTGCCTTTTGTTCATCAGAAGACGCTGATTGGCACCTTGGGTGAGTGCAGAGGAAAATTTGGCGGTGATGCCTGATTTTGGCGGTCGAAGAACAGTTGAGGTACGTAGGACCTGGTATGCAGATCGGAACTCTTTTAGAGTTCTCAACATGAAGTCATGGTTCCTGATGGAGTGCAGCCCGTAGACCTTAGACCCGCATACTCGCCTTTCTTGAGGAGGATATCATCCAATCAATCCCCGGAAGTAGGCATTATGCAAATGTTGGGGCGATGTGAAAGAGCTACGACCTTGTATGTAGGTGACCTGATGAGGTCCAATTGAAATTTGATCTTGCCGCCAGCATCCATTGATAGTCACATCGCATTTACGCTGTCATTCGGAGGAACAAAAACACAACCCAAAACCCATCAACAGAAGGTAGTGACAACACGAAGAAGAAAAACCTCCGTTAGATACAGATAATTTGATTGAGGGTTATAAGAATGGCTTTCGAGCGAAGATAGGGGACAAGGGGATGAAATAGGTAGAGAACAAAAAGAAATGAGTGTAATTACATAGCAAGTGTGAACGTAGAAAGTAAGAAGATTATATTACATCTACAATACGGTGGGGCAAAGCTCCACTCAGTATATTCTCTACCAATATTCTCTCGGGGCCGGAATCATCTTGATGAGTGATTTTTAGCTAAGCACTAAGTATTCATTCTAATCTTCCATTCCATTGTCGACGTATTCGAGAATATTCTTCATAAAGCGATCTACAACACGAGTCTGATTCACGACCTCCGTCCTATTCATCTCGCGCAAAGGTTTCTCACTAAGCTCGCTTAAGTTCTCAGTGAATCGTTCCAACATTTCCTGATGATACTCAAACCGTTGCCGTTTCTCGGCATCTTGCAAGTAGAACCCATAGCAATAGGTGTACTTGAGGACCTTTCGGCATTCCACAAGCTGTTCATTGGCTGTTTTGAGAAATTCCACATCCGTCCAGACGGTATCGGTGTTTTGTTCCTGCAACAGGACCATACGTGCCTCAGTCTCTTTCAAAGCCTTCTTTGCAAAGTCTTGTGCCTGCGAGTGATTGTGGTAACGTTTGTAGTAGTGAAGGTAGCGGTCCAACTCTCGCTTTGCCTTGGCGGCATCAGATTGATCATCCCCTTCATTGCCCACGTCGAATTTATTGCACTTGTAATACCCACCGGTGTTGGCACCATGCTCCGTCCAGTTGCCCATACAGATCCAGCAGAATTCATACCTACAACTAGAGCAGGTCATGTGGTTGCAACCCTGATTCTTTTCGATTCGAGAGGAACACTTTGGGCATGGTTTGGTATTGGCAAGGATCCAGTTTGCCGTCTCAGACTCATTTCGGCACTTCTCCTGCCACATGGCAAGATCTTTGCATGTCACGGGAGCGTGGGGCTCCTCTCCACACTTGAGACAGAAGCAAGTCTCACATTTATTGCAAGATGCTACACCCCCGGCATCGGCAAAGACACCTCCTGACCCAGGAGCCACCGCCACCTGCTCACATCCTGGTCCAGGACACCAACGCGTCATCCCATACGTCTCCACAAAGGAACGAAGTTGATAGGTTTCAAATTTAGGAAGCAAGTCGGGTGCTGCACGCTCCACCTCCTCCTCGGTAATTAGCTCCTTACATCCAGCCTGGGGGCATGATTCACGAACACACAACGGCCCCTTTTCCAATGCATTGGCGATAAAGCCATACCAGCAAGTCTCACAAAATTCATGACCACAGGGCATCCCGATCATTTCATCAGCGTCAAACCCGTCCTCATCCAGGCAAATTTCACAATGTTTCTTCTTGGTCCCTGCACGAGTTCTCTTGGCAGCCTTACTACTACCACTCTCCCCTCCCCCCTCGTTACCACCACAACCGCCACATCCCCCCTGACACCGTGCCAACACACAGCACTTTTGCTGAATCTTTTCGGGATTATCAAAAAACGCTTGAAAGAGACGTTCCTTGGCCCATTTATGTTCTCTCATGAGAACTGCCGCCGCACTGGGTGGGACCCCGAGGACTTCGGTAGCTTCTTGAATCTGGGATGCCATGATTGGTTTTAATTCGTCTGCGGGGAGCATGCGAATTCCGGATCCGTCTGGTCATTGGAAAAAATGAGATGGTAGTGATGATGAGAGGTGAGATGGGTAATGAAGAAGCAGTGAATAATTAATCCAATGCAATGATGGAATAATAATAAAAGACCAACCGTGCGCAGAACTCACCATCAAAATCAAACTTTCCTCCACCCACCGGCGCAGCATTGGGATTATCCCCTGACCGCCTCCTCGAATCAAACGACCCAGTGGAGCGTCGTTTATTGGTTCCATTACTGCCATTATCCGATGCTGCCTTCTTCTTTGAATTATTATTGTTGGTATCGGTCATACTCTCGTCGTCATCATCATCCGCGTCTTCTTCTTCGCCCTCTTGCGATCGTGCATCCATGGAGACATCGTCTGTTCCGGCGTTGCTTTCGGCATCGCTGTATTCGTATTCGTACTCTTCTTCGCTGTAGTCTTCGTCGCTCATGGTTGTATTGATTGAAGCTGTCGAGAATTATGGTCTTACTGCCGTCTTGTTGCTCTTGCTGATTGCTTGATCGATTTTATCACGGCTAAAATGGAAGGCACGCTCGAAAAGTAATTCCCCTTTTGAATTATTGTAGAGTAGGTATGGTTTTACCTACCAAGGGAATAACTATGGGGGTAAGATGTAGCCGATTTACGTGGGGCGCGCCAGAATGACTTGCTCAAAATTCATTTCGGCCGAAAAATCGAAAAATCTCGCTCTTCTAGCAATCACCTTAATCGACCATTTGTAATGTCCTTGTAGATCGATGGAATCAGTTCCATTCGCCAATAACAGGTTATGGCCGTGTTCTATACTCGTAGCCTCACCACTTGAATGCTGGTTCGGCTTCGAAATTCGGTGAACTCGCTGAGAACGAGCTCTCTCAAAATCACCCATCAACGCAGACGGCCGAAATCCATCAATCCAACATCACATCGCAAGTATTGGCCGATTACGACTCCGATGACGATGAATATGTCGTCCTATTTGGCCGTTTGGGCCAAGGTCTTGACTAGGATGAAGCCTTGGCTGAATTCGAAAGAACGAAATCGTGAAACGGTTGACATTCGCCTCAAAGGGAAGCTGCCATACGCAGGCCATACGCTTGCCTATCGATAAGCTTGAGATTCAAATAATGTTCCATAGACCAAATTGTGCACTGATCTTGTGCAGTGTGTAGCAGATGCAAAGGGAAGAGCAAGAGCGTCGAAGATCATGGGTCGGAGTTGCACATGAGAACAAAATGCTCGCTGAATGAAGAAGTGATTTCACACAGACCGAGAGGATGATTGGAGACAGTACGTTGCATCTTATATTGACGAACTTGGCAACAACGGCAGTAACACACGTACAGATTATCTAAACAATTTCATAACACCAACGCGAAATCAACGCCACGGGGGCAAAACCCATGAAGACACACGCAACACGGATCGTGCAGTATGCACAGTTGCGGAGGCGGAGGCTCTGTCTAACTCTCAATCTTTCTAGGCAACGTGGTGTGTCTACTGCATCTTTTTCTAGTTCTGCGATCAAAGCTGTCAATGACCAATGACAGGGTCAAACAACAGAGGAAATATCCGAGGCTTTGAGGATTAGAGGGGGGAACAAATCGAAGAGAGTGTTAGTGACGAAGAATGGATGAAGAGCGGGAGATGGAGTGGCTATATGTGGCTATGCAAGCGAGGAAGTATATTATATCGAAGCTGTGATAGAGATAGATCGATTGGTCAGATGAAAGTGAAAGAGGAGAAGAAGATCGTTGTAAATGAGAGAGTTAAGTTATAATCAAAAGCCTGCTGCTACTTCTTCATACCACTCCATCACATTTGACTTGTCTAGTTTGTTGGAACTTGTCGGCATTAATTTAAGTTCATTAAAGACACGCTTAGTCTCTTCATTCCCTATCGTCTAGCCCAGAGATGCATGAGAGGAACTTTGATACTCGGCAGCATAATGATGTGATCGTGCCTACTTTGCGCCATTCGTTGAGCGTTCAAAGACCTCGCGAATGCAATCATAATTGGGCTGAAAGACCTTGCTCCTCGACATGTTAGCAAACCTAATCAGCAGTGGTGGATAAACGTGATCCTTCTGTGCATATCTCACTTTCTACTCTCCTGCCATGCACTCTTTCAAATATCCATCAATTGCCTTCTGCAAATCTCTTTTCATCCCTCCCTCTACGTTCCTCTCGTCTGTCAATCTCATTTTGTTGAATGCTATTGCCGAGCTTTTTCGTCGTTGCTCTACCGATTCTGTAATGTCAAATTCGACGGTGCAGGCACACAAAAGCATACAAACCGACCTACCTGGACGGGGCGTTCATCAATGACTTGGCGCTATAAGTTGTACCAATCGAGTGAGGATAAGTGGCATCATCAAAATCTTGAAGCCCTAGAGTGTAGCGGCATGTTGGCCAGCCAGTTCTATCTTTATGATCGAGGTGAGTCAAAATTGATGGATTTCGGCCGTCTGCGTGATGGGTGATTTTGAGAGAGCTCGTTCTCAGCGAGTTCACCGAATTTCGAAGCCGAACCAGCATTCAAGTGGTGAGGCTACGAGTGTAGAACACGGCTATAACGTGTTATTGGCGAATGGAATTGATTCCATCGATCTAAAAGGGCATTACAAATGGTCGATTAACATGGTGATTGCTAGAAGAGCGAGATTTTTCGATTTTTCGGCCGAAATGAATTTTGAGCAAGTCATTCTGGCGCGAACGGCCAGTCTTACCCCCATAGTTATTCCCTTGACCTACCTATCGTACGGTATTTTTTAGTGTCAAAGTTAGCTAAAACAACACTTGAATTTTTTATGTCTCGGGGTTCTACTTTGACGACCCCTCCCAAAGACACGATCACGATCATGGTGTACGATAGCTAGCAGCTTGGGCGTCTCAACAATACTCAGATAGAGAGATGGATCCTCGTGAACGGGAGAAGCAAGAGGAGAAGGCAAGGGAGAGGAAGGCGCTGCTAGATCGTGCCTACGATAGAGTAATTAGTTCACAGCTCAGTAAATTGGCATCGAAAAAGACAGTTACAGGTGAGTGATGATATGTTTGTCGTGTGCTGCATTGATATTCTCTAGTTTCATTATTTGACTCAACTCCATTGGATACTTCACCATACATGTAATATAGAGGACGATGAGGAAGCCTATAAACAAAAGATTGCTCAAGATAGAGAGCGAGCTGCAAACAAAAAACGCAAAGCAATCTCCTCAGAACATGCGGAATTAGCCAGAACCACTGGTCTATCTGGTCAGGTTGTCGCATTAATGGCAGGCCATGATGGTGATGATAACAATGACGATGATGATAGCACATCATCTAGAAGTGATGACGGCAGTAGAAAACATAAAAAGAAGTCGTCAAAGAAAAAGCGAAGCAGTAAAAAGAAAGACTACAAAAAGAAAAAGAGTCGGAAAAGAGATCGAAAGTATTATTCGTCTGATAGTGAATCATCTGAAGATGATAGAAGACGAAGGGACAGCAAACGTAGAAGCGATGACAACTCCTCCGATGATGGATCATACGATGATGAAAAGAGAAGGAGAGACAAACGTAAACGATCGAGAAAACGCTATGATTCTAGTTCTTCAGACTCATCCAGAAGTTACGATAGAAAGAAAAGCAAAAAGAGAAAGAAATACATAAGAAAGTCTTCCAAATAATAATTATTTTCATTTACTTAAAATGATGACGTATATAATATATGCCCCTCTTCATCATGAGCTGATGTAGCATTAACTTTTCTCCCCCACAATACACAGAGATGCCCAACCGACACGCATCAGCTGCAACATATGTACCCCTTCCCTGACTCTCTCTCTCTCTAGAATCTGACATCTCGTTTGATATGCACTGTTGCCCCCTTCATACTATCCTCTTCCATAGGAAAGTTTACATTTGCAGTCCAAGCCTCATCCTTCCATTCCACCTCCACCGACCTATTCGGGTTCAATGTCGTACGGACAGAATTGTGATCACCAAGCTTTCTATCCCATGCCAAGGATAAACTTCCATCTCGTGATATAGTCGGCGAGAGCATGTTATCATCATTGAGTTGTTGAGATATTGTCACCTCTTGATCATCTTGTGAGGCAGTTACTGTGATTAATGTATCATCGGCATCGTATGTCATGACGACATCCATATGATCGTAGTTGACATTGTATCGAGGATTGATAGTAATTCTATTCCCATCATTATCAAACCCTTTGGTGAATTCCACATGTGATACCCGAGGGGAAGTAGCAAATCGTTTCAACGAAGCAGCAGCTGATCCAAACATTGTTAATTTCAAATCATTATCTTCATCTGCCGCATCAATTTGGAAATCAACCCTGTCCATCCTCTGGACATCCATATCAAGTCGCGTTGAAAGAGAGTAACGATCAGCAGCAAATCTACGAGAGGCTCTTCCCCAGATGCGTCGGGGGAGGGATGCAAGGTTGGTTGTTCTCGCAGACAAGTCAATTCCATATCGAAAGTCGACTTCATTGGGTAGTTGTTGTGAATTTTCCCACGTGATTGTTGGTTCAAGTCCATCAAAGTCGGTGAAATTTCCGTCACGAATAGTTATCTGCAATGAAGCAAGAGAGTAGATGTATTGAATGTATTGGTTAGATGACACATGAAAGATGAGATGATGACGATGACACGTACACCTGTCCGCACCGATAGTTGAGGCCTCGTACTCGCTGCTGGAGGAGCACTCGGGCCGCCTGCGCTGACACCAGCGATGGATAGGCTGGCTGCAGAGAGCAGTTTGATGAGCTTCATCTTGTTAGAACGCGTCGTTATTATGGGTGGCACCTTCGCGTTCAGCGGTTCAACGTCAACGGCGTGATTTGAAAGTGGAAAGTGGAATGAAGTTATGCACCAAATTTTTAGGCGCGCCGCAAGCGTCACTGGTTTCGTTGCGTTTGCTTTGTGGGTTATTGATGATTGCCCCACATAATACCACGATGCGCAGCCTACACTTACTATGCCTGGTCTCTGCCGGCCCTACACTTGGTGCTGCATTCTCCTTTCCAGCGGGCGTAAATAAGATTGCGCAATCTTCTCCAGCAGCGGCATCATGTAGACTTTCTCCATCACAACATCATAATCGACATGACTTTCATGCCATATCATCAATTCCCTACCAAAAACAAAGATGTAAAGAAACACGCCTTCAAGCCGCAACATTATCAGCAGCGGACAACAAACAACTATTCCCATCACGCAACGAACGTGGCTTCTTTGAACTAAAAACACTCATCCGAGTTCTCTTCCCAGCCATCATTTCAGGAGCTATTGCCTACGCCACTTTGCCAGCATTAAACAATCAAATTGCAACATTTGTACTAAAGGTGACTGATCCGGGAAAGATATCCATGTTGGGTGATGCAGTGCAAAGTTTTATATCGTTAGTGGGGTTACTCTATTCTATATTGGTCGGGCAGGTGTTTGGGTTTCTGTATAGTCAACAGGAGGCGCTGTATTTAGCACTATTTGATGAGGTGACGGAAGCAAAGTCACTATTGGAACAGGTAGCACTTGTATCTCAGGGTCGTACCATGTATTCAACATGTCTCAACTCGATTGCACGGTATGTCAAACAGGACTTATTGGAAGGCATGGAGTCATTCGACGGATCAATTACACCATCACTGCTACTCAGTGCTCGCCCATCGGATGACCCACTCGAGGCCATCTTATATCTGACCAGTGTTGGTATTCCTGGACATGTGTATGATACAGTACGAAGTCTACGACAAGCTCGATCACGAAGGTTGGGAGCATTGCAACGAAAAGTCCCTGTAATTCATTTGATTATGCTATGGTTGCTTGGAATAATCATGGTTGGAAGTTTTCCAGTATTTCTGGGTGTATCGGAAGCTGCAGCTTCCATGGGTGGTTTAATTACTCGCTCTAACATGACAGTACAAAGTGGTTTGTTTGGCGTTGCAACTTTTTCAGTCGTGATGTGCAAATCTGTTTTGATTGAGCTGTGGAGGACCAAGGGAGGGGCATACAATGTTGATAAGACATTGAAGGTGATGGTGAGTGGTTTGAAGAAGGAACTAGATGAACGAATGGATGAAGCCAAGAAGATTATGAAACGTTCCAAACAGGAATAAGTGTAAATGTGTTTTTCAACATCAAGTTTCAAGTTCCGGCATCTAATAAGAATTGGTTACAATACCTCTCAACTATATATTTACAAAATTGACTGAGAGACCCTACCTCTGAATCCAGATACTTTACACCATCACAGATCCTTAATTACATCACCACCAGTCTAGTTTGAACCTCCATTATTACTAGGTGGTGTCTTAATCGCCTGGAATTTTTGTGATACCCAACTAGAAGCCCCAGCCAACGACTTCTTTACATTCTCAGTAGCCTCTTTTGTCTTTGGATCCTCCTTCACTTTTTCCACCTTGACCGACATTGTCCTGGTAAGATTACTCCACTTTTCCGACACTTGATACTTTTCATTAATCTCCCCCGTTTTTGCTGCCGTTGCCAACTTTACACTTGCCAATTTTTCAGTAACATGATGCTGTTGATCCACCTCTTGGGCCTTGGCGGTAATGACACTCCCTAGATTGGTCACTGCGGTTAAGAATTCATTCTTTGGAGGAGGGGCATTGGTCTCTGGCATTGAAAATGTTTCACCCTCGGCGTGAGAAACGGCAATTGGTTCGGTCGATGGATTTGAGGATTCGGCAGCTGCTGGTGGTGCTGCTTCCGATGGGGGTTCTTCCCCGGCTGCGGCGGCAAGGGTTGCCCATGGGTCTTGTTCTCCACCTGCTACATTGTCTTCCACTGGTGTGGCTGGTGCGCTTGCGGTTGAATCCATCATGGTTGTATTGCAATAACAGCGCTTTTGCTTCGGTCTTATCAAACGCAATGGTTTTGATTTTTGAGAAAAATGACGAAATTGGAAATTCGCCAAAGATCCAAATCGCACACCTCGTGCTCACTCTATTGATGCCCATATTGTAGATCTCGGCAGCTACAAAACCACCACCGTCTACTACTACTACGATAAACCTCAACTAACATGTCATCAACAGCAGGAAGCGTCGGAACGGCCAGCGATACCGCACCGCCACTCACCCCCACCAACACAACCGGAGATGCAGCCCCACCATCAGCCGACGGTGACACCAATCCATCCTCCACCACTCAACAACCCAGCACACCCACCGGAATAACCGCCACCTCCACCGAAGATACCAACACTCCCGCCGACTCATTCCTCTTTGCCTCCGAATCCGTCACTGAATCGCACCCGGATAAATTATGCGACACAATCTCCGATGCAATTGTCGATGCCTGCCTCACCCTCGATCCATCCTCACGTGTCGCTTGCGAAACTGTCTGTAAAACGGGTGTAGTCATCATCTTTGGGGAAATCACCACCTCGGCATCCATCAATTACGAACAAGTCATTCGCGATGCAGTCCGTGATGCCGGATACGACGACCCCGCCAAGGGATTGGATTACAAAACTTGCAATGTGATCGTGGCATTAGAAGAACAAAGTCCCGATATTGCCCAGAGTGTGGATAGTACCAAGGTGGAAGATATGGGTGCAGGGGATAGTTCGGTCGTGTTTGGATATGCCTGTGAGGAAACTCCGGAATTTATGCCAATGAGTCATTCGTTGGCGACGAAATTAAGTGCGAGGCTTGCGGCAGTACGGAAGGATGGGACGTTGGATTGGATCCGTCCTGATGGGAAGACTCAAGTGACTATGGAATATGTAATGAATAACGATGGTGTTCCTACACCGAAGAGAGTGCATTCGATTATCATTTCGGCACAGCATGCGGAGGAAGTGAGTAATGACAAGATTAGCGCGGATTTATTGGAACATGTGGTCAAGCCTGTGGTGCCGGAGAAGTATTTGGATGACAAAACAATTTATCATATGAATCCATCAGGAAGGTTTGTGATTGGTGGACCACATTCGGATGCTGGTTTGACTGGGCGTAAGCCTATTGTGGATAGTTATGGTGGATGGGGTTCTTATGGAGGGGGCACTCTTAGTGGAAAGGATGCCACGAAAGTGGACCGTAGTGGAGCCTATGCCGCTCGTTGGATTGCCAAATCTCTCGTTGCTGCCGGATATTGTCATCGATGCTGTGTGCAACTCTCCTACGCGATTGGGTTAGCTCAGCCTATTTCAGTACACGTGGATACGTATGGAACATGCACGAATAAGAATGGACAAACGGAGCAATTGTTGGCCAAGCTTGTAGAAACCAAGTTTGATTTGAGACCTGGATGTATTGTGAAGGAATTAGATTTGAGGAGACCTATTATGAGAAAGACTGCGGCTTATGGTCATTTTGGGAGAGAGGAGGAAGAGTTCAAGTGGGAGAAGGTAAAGGACATTTAAGTGGATGGGTTGAGTCATCGTTTACGCCATGAAGGCATCTCTAGAATAATACATTACCAGACTCTCTTATTGACAAGAACTATAATTATTTCTGATGGAGATGATGTGATTATCATCATCATCTCAATCTCAAGCTGCCTCTTCTTCCTTAGCCTTTCTGTTCGCTTCCAAACGCAACTGAAGGAGGCGCTTGCAGTGATGTTTGTGCTCACTCTTCCAGTGTTCAGTCTGACAGACCCTTCCGCAGTAGCGAGCCACTAGGCACTTACTACAACGATCAAGCCTATGCACTCCAGATTTTTTGCAAAACGCACAAACTCCGTCTGTGTAGACTTGCAAGCTTTTATCAGCAAGGAGGGAATCAAGTAGGAAAGATTCTTTACTCACATCGGGCGTAAAAGTAGTTCCCTTGATTTCCTCCTCTGAGAATAACGACACTACCTTTGTCTCCATGAAGGTGTCTGGAAGGGTTGTCGGTACAAGTTCTTGTAGCTTCCAAGATACTACAAGTGGAAAATAACCGGGCCTTGCTCCTCTATGAACTCTCATCATTTGCGATGTAAAGGACGCATCTTTAGAAAAGACGTCTGTAACGTCACCGACAGGCCTACACATGAAGATGAAGGGCATCGAAGGCCTCTTTTTCGCATCGATGATGGAAATGCATGTCTTGAACGCCTTGGTAACGCTCGGAAAGTGAATCCAGGCAACCTTTGGATTGGTCTGGTTTCCGAACGTCTCTAATAGGTTCCACTGTTTCTGGTTTGATGGGTGAGATGCCTGGTAATAGTAGTAATTGATTAAATCCCTAATAAGACCTAACATGGACTCCTTCAGCGTCTCCGGCATCTGAACATGTGGGTCTCTATTGAAGTCATTCAGTAGACGTTTCAAAGGGTTCTGGATCATTTCCTTGAAGTTCTTCTTGAAGTCAGAAGCATTGGTGTTGCGAAAGTCCCAGTCCACGATGCGGACATCTTCGCCTGTTACTTCATCGGTTAGAACGAGTCGATCCATTTCAAGGTCTTTATTCTGATTGTTGTTTGTCCCGATGAACGTTAGTGGAGACAGTGGAGAGTGGAGACAACATCTGTGAAAGTTTCACAGCGATAAAAAGCGAGCGGAGCCAGCCGAGGGAGTGGGAGACATCAATCTCAACAAGGAGATATCTATCTGCTATGAGAAGGAATCGATCGGCCCCTTATTTGACTCGACCCAAAGATCAAAGAGGATCACGTTCTACATGCGGTAGGAATTCAGTACTCTTGGATAGGTGGAAAAAATGACGCTGCTTCCATATCTAGCGGGCTGGAGGAATAGCCCCCCTCTTCAAGTGACGTGTAAGAGGAATTTGCAAAATGACTGGGCATTTATCTTCTATCAATTACCAAATTAACCCAAAATATATCCACTTATCACCGTTATAGGGCTATCTGAGGCGCTCCCCCCTTTTGGAAGAAGCAATGCCATCTCCCCAACCCCACTCTCCTCGGTTTTTTCCAAAATGCATCCGAGCCTCTCATAATCTTCATTATCATCCCTTTATCACTCCCAAATTTTCCAACATGGTTGAAGCACGTACATTCCTTTTCTCCTCTGAGTCTGTCAATGAGGGCCACCCCGATAAGCTTTGCGATCAGGTCTCTGACGCCGTCCTTGATGCTTGCCTCAAGGCCGATCCCTTGAGTAAGGTTGCTTGCGAGACTGCCACCAAGGACAACATGGTTATGGTTTTCGGAGAGATCTCTACCGCTGCCAACCTCGACTACGAGAAGATTGTCCGCGACCAAGTGCGTGAGATTGGATTCAGCTCCTTCGTTGATGATCTTTCCTCTGTTGAGTCCAAGGGTCTCTCTTGTGATAACTGCGAGGTTCTTGTGCGCATTAACAAGCAATCTCCCGATATTGCTGGAGGAGTCCACATTGGTAAGGACGATATGGACGTTGGTGCTGGTGACCAGGGTATTATGTTTGGATATGCCTCTGATGAGACTGAGTGCTGCATGCCCTTGACCCATCTTCTTGCCAACAAGCTTGGAAAGCAACTTACCGATGTGCGTAAGGATGGATCTCTCTGGTGGCTCCGTCCCGATGGAAAGACCCAAGTCACCATCGCTTATGATCAACTTGCCGATGGATCTGTTGTCCCCACCAAGATCCACACCGTGCTTATCTCCACTCAGCATGCTGAGCCCGGAAAGGCCAAGCGCACTGCCGAGCAAGATGGAAAGGACAACCGTCCCGCCTACACTGGCGAGGAACAAATTGCTCCCACCATGGCGGAAATGAATGATCTTATCCATGATCACGTCATTGTCAAGACTTTGGAATCTATCACCCTGAAGAACGGAGAGACTGCTCTTTCCATCTACAGCCGTGATGACTGCCATGTCCACTTGAACCCCTCTGGAAAGTTCATTATTGGAGGACCCCAGGGAGATGCCGGCCTTACCGGACGTAAGATTATCATTGATACCTACGGTGGATGGGGAGCACATGGAGGTGGAGCTTTCTCCGGAAAGGATCCCACCAAGGTTGACAGATCTGCTGCCTACGCCTGTCGTTGGATGGCCAAGTCTGTTGTTGCCGCTGGATTGGCGAAGCGTGCTCTTGTGCAACTTTCTTATGCTATTGGTGTTGCCAAGCCCCTTTCTCTCTTTGTTGAGACTTACGGAACTGAGAAGGAGGGTCTTACCGCCGCTGCTATTACCGATATTGTTAAGATGGAATTCGATGCCAGACCTGGTGCCTTGGCCCGTGACTTGCAATTGAGGGAACCCAAGTACAACATCACTGCTGCCTACTGTCACTTTGGACGTGAACCATTCACAAAGGATGGTATGAAGTTCTTCTCATGGGAGGACCCCGTTGATCTTAAGAAATACGCCGGTATGAGTGCTGCCGAAGTTGAGAAGGCTATCGCCGACAACAAGGAGGCTGTCCTCAAGAAGTGGGTTGACTAAGTTGTGCATATATGATCTAGCCTGAGTTTAATTATTATTTAAGAGTCATGATAAAAAGGCAAATGATGAGTTATTGAGTATTGTATTTTAACAGGGGAATAAGTACTCTTGTAATCAAATTGCAATTAATTTAATTTTGCAGGAGGCAAAGATTTCCTTGTAACTGCAGGAGCAAAGTGACGCAACGATAATTGAGATGCAACGCTATCCTCACTGTTTTTGCGTTCATTGCTCTTGTCAACAAACCTAGATACAAAACGTTTGCCATCCTTGTTAATCACATACATCCGCATGAAACCACCAGAACTTCCATCACGATCCATAGCTAATGATAATGCCTTGGAGACAAAGTCTAATGCTTCTTCCTCCGAGTTTAATATTTGATCATTAGAGTCCATCCCTAACTCATCTTTTGGATGGCACGAATCCAAGTGACCCAGTATGTAGGTAGACCCAGAACCTCCTGCTGCCCACGCCTTCTCTTCAAACACTGTGCCACCCGGTGTGATTGTATAGATGACTCCTCTTCCAAGCTCACCATCATAACCTGCACAGATTAGACTTGCCGACAGCGATGGTTCATTTGCCAATAAATTTCGCAATAAGGATGCAACATGAGTGACTGTGCCACGTATTCTATATAGTAATTGTCTTGAAACCAACTCAGTCCGTATAACTGATGCAAGGTGTTGCGTATCCGCTGCAGATCCAGATCGACAAATGACACATGTTGATGCATCTACTGATGGCATATTAGGTGATGAATTAGCATAAGTTACAAATTCATCCACTTCTCTATCCAGCACAAATGTGAGCTTGGCTGCATATCGATTGGAAACGTATCCAGAAACACTTGTTCGAGTGTCAGCACCAACGACTACACCTCCTTTGTAGCGGACTGCAAGAATTGTTGTTCCCATGCTGACTTCATCACTTTTTTGTGCATGATTTGCAGATATTGTGGATAGACACAGCAGGCTGAGAAGAAGGAGACTCCATGAGTAGCAGAGCTTCTTCTTCGCCCATTGGGGCAGTATAGATTGTAGTGGGGCCATGATTTATTAGCTGTATCTTTCTTCAACGCATCAACGCATCATCGGATTTTGAATTTTGTGAGCAAAGTTCCAAGTGCCGAAGTTCCAAGTGCACGCATCGACTGCAAGACTGCTTCGCCTTCCGCCGCAAAAAATGAGACGGGAAGCAAAACTCACGCACAAACTCCACACTGCACATGCCGCTGCGTTGTTCTTCTCTACTACGACGACGACTAATAACTATCAACCCACAACACGGCCTCTCAACACAATAAATAAACATGAGATCACTAACCGCCGCTCTCGCCCTTCTACTGGCAAGCTCATGCCAGGGATTCGTCGCCCCATCTCACAATTCGCACCAAATTATTACCCCAACAACCCCTTCTTCCACACAATTGAAGAAACAACCCCTCAGCAGACTATCGGTAGCAACAGACATTAATGCAGTCGGTGCACCAGGAACAGCAGATCTACCATGGTCAGAACTTGGCTTTGAGTTCCGTCCCACCAAATCACACTTGAGAATGACGTACAGAGATGGAAAATGGCAAGAGCCTGAAATGGTCGAATCACCCTACATTAATGTTCACATTGGTGCCACGGCTCTTCATTATGGACAGGCATGTTTCGAGGGTCTGAAAGCATTTGCTCACGAGGACGGATCTGTCAACTTGTTCCGACCAGACGAGAATGCCAAACGCATCAATAGGAGTGGACATCGTGTCATGATGCCGGAGATTCCTGTGGAAACCTTTATCAAAGCATGCAATGATGTTGTGAAGGATAATGTTGCCTATGTTCCTCCGTATGGCTCAGGTGGGGCTCTCTACTTGCGTCCGTTGCTCTTTGGGTCGGGACCGCGTATCGGTCTCCAGCCCGCAGAGGAGTACACGTTTATTGTCATGGTGATTCCCGTGGGTGATTATTACAAAGGAGGACTCGCTGCGCCTGTGGACGGACTCATTGTCGATGATTACGATCGTGCAGCTCCCAAGGGAGTCGGTGCTGCCAAGGTGGCTGGTAACTACGCAGCTGACTTGATCCCAAACATGGCGGCAAAGAAGAAGGGATTCCCCATCTGTTTGTACCTCGATGCTGCCACACACACCTTGGTGGAAGAGTTCAGTACTAGTAACTTTATTGGAATTGACAATGAGAATAAGAAATATATCACACCCAAGAGTGATTCCGTGTTACCTTCCATCACAAATAAGAGTCTCCAAACGCTTGCAAAGGATGAGGGTATGACTGTGGAACAACGTGATATTGAAGTTGCGGAGTTGTCCACCTTTGATGAAGTCATTGCGTGTGGTACTGCCGTGGTCGTGACACCTATTGGAAGCTTGACACGATTTGACGAAAAAGGGGAAGAATCAAAATATCAATTTACGGAAGATGTTGGTGCGACTACTCGTCGACTTTATGATACCGTGAGGAATATCCAGAACGGAGAGATTGAAGATACACACAATTGGAACTACAAGGTTGAATAGATAGGTTGAAATATAGGTCTTGATGCCATGTGCAGAATTCAGTTTGAAGTACTTAAAAGTAGCCTCTTGGCATTAAACATAAAAGATGTAGTTCCTTAAATAATAAGTTTTGCAGTTGCAATGCGTAGTTGCTGTAAACACTGTCATCAGTAGAGTGAGTTCAACCATCACACTTTGAACTATTGATCAGTCTATCCACCCAGTTTAATTCACATTTTGCATCATCTTGTTCTGCTCTCATCAGTAACAGCTGCTTCTTCATATTTTGAACAGAGAGCATGCCAGTGGAGCCAACAGTCTTAACATACATCCACATTGGAATAAATCCCCCATTTCCTCCATCACTTGAGTCATTCAAATCTATTCTAAACACGATTGTCAATTTTGTGGATGGGTTCCCTGATTCATCTTTCAATGGCTCGTAAAAGGCAATGCTGTCTTGAAATGCTCGTGTATATCCCTTCTTTCTAGGTAATTCATCAGTGACAACAGAGACAGTACCACTCACCCATGCTCCATCACCCCTAGGATGATCAGATACGCTAACAAATGTAAAATCTCTCTTGCCAAATGCGACAATCCGTTTTAATCTCTTTCTTGCCAACCTCATCTCTATACCTTTGTGTTTGTAATCTCCCAATACACTCAAACCCTCATAGAACGGATCCATCTTGGGCATTGTCTTGGGCCAGTTATCTAAACTTAAAAAATCCCAGACCTCTTCGACAGGAGCTGGCATTATCGATGTCATTCGAACATATGGACATGATGGATCAGTTTTGTGCTTCATGATGGAAACTTGTGATCCGTCTATATGAGTAGAGAGGACTTTCCATTTGGCATTCTTGGCTAGCGCCAGAGTTTCATATTCACTTTTTATAGATTGATAAGCTTCTGCCAAATCTTTTCCAGTAACTCGAGCTCCAATAACTTTGCCACGATGGTTTTGTTGTTGTTGTTGTCCAATGTGCAAATTTGGCCGCATGTTCGACAATTTCCTTCTCACCAACCGACTTGCCCTTCCCAAGAGATTGGGAGATGCGCCTATTGAGTCTGACTGATCAATACGATCCAATATGAAGGGATTGAAGACAACTGCTACTATGATGCTAGCCAGAATGCAAATGTTCCGTCTGAATGATGATATTTTCTGCGTTGCAGCTTCTACAGCTCTATCTGCTGCATCTGTATGGTGAAGAACCTCGTCATCATAAACTAGACGTTCGATGACCTCATCTTTTACACCGCTGACCTTCAATCCTCGCTCTTTGCAAAGAGATCTAAGTTCTCGAACTGGTGAGGCACAATAGAGTTCTTGCTTTCCTCTCATGGGAGAAGCGGAATAACATCTCCTTATTGGCTTTCGAACTGGCGATCGAACTGGTGATCGGTAGGTGGGTTCTCCCAACATTATATGAATATTATCAAGTTAGCGTCAAAGAAGCAACTCCTTCTTAGATCATCTACAGCAGACTGTTGGTGATCCTATGCAACAAGAGAAATACTTCAACGTCAAGCTACACTACTGGATGTGCAGTTCCAAGCAATGCGTTGGTGCAAAAGTGGATGCGTGCGTGTCGCAGGAACAACTTCTTCCATCTCGGGTTTCCCAACAACCTACCCACCAGCACCCACCACTGCACCTACCACCCTACCCACCACCTACCCACCCACCACTTCTGCTCATGCTCATTATTGCTCTTGTTGTTGCTATTTCCATCAGTGAAGAGGACGTTTCTAACATGCCCGTCTTTATCAATAATGCAGATGATTACCTTGGTCCAAGCCAGGCCTGTGTAAACCCTCTGTTCACAGCTCCGACGCCGGCAACTGGTTCAGTGAAAACCAAAGAGCCATCACTCGAAGATTTTGGAAACTCGGATGCCAAAATAAAGTCGTCTAATAACGGCGAACTTTCTAACGTGGAAATATCTGCAGGCTTGGTATCAGCAAAAGTAGCTCCTAGACGTCGTAAGCAACAGCGACGTGTCCCTCGTATCACCTATGAAGACAAGAAAGCACAATCAAACAATCATGACAACAAATCTGTTCGGCTTGAAAGCAGTAACGAAAATAAATCACTTGATGTCATCGATTCCACAACTTATACAACATCAACAAAGAAAAAAGCTACTGTGACACTTTCAGACTGCCTTGCGTGCTCGGGATGTGTTACATCTGCAGAAGCGGTTCTTATGGAACATCACTCCATTGAAAAACTCAAAGAACTTTGCACGCAACAAAGTCAGTCTGAAAAACAGAAGAAGATCGTTTTTACAATATCGCCTGCATCTTTGAGTGATTTATACCGTCATTTATATCTTGAGAGAAACGAGTCTGACGATAGCTCTAGGAAATTACCGAGTAGGCATTGGCTGCTAGCGAAAGTTTCTGCATTTTTGCAAAATGAATTTGATGCCGAAATGGTGATTGACGGAACTCTACCACAAACAATATCGTTGCTGGAGTCGGCAACTGAGTTTTGTTACCGTTATCGTAAGAGAATGAGTCGAGATGAAAGCGTAGATTTAGTACCCAGTCAGGAACTGCCTTCGATTGCGTTATCCTCAACGCAAACAAGGTACATCAACAAAAAGTCGGACAATTTGAACAGTGACGATGATGAAACATTGACAGAAGTGACCACTGTCAACCATCCGCCTGGTCTGATGATTGAAGAAGATGGCCAAGAAAAAACGCAATCGGCTACCCTGAAAACATCCTCGCTACCAGTCTTGTCATCCTCGTGTCCGGGGTTCGTCTGCCTTGTTGAAAAAACTGCCTCTGCAGCAGTTCCATTATTGTCTTCGGCAAAAAGCCCAATGGCTGTGGCAGGAACTTTGATAAAAACTGGCATGTGCAATAAAGAGATTGAAGCGAACAAAGAATTGTTTCATGTCGCCATCATGCCTTGTCATGACAAAAAGCTAGAAGCCGGAAGAGGTGACTTTTCGTGGGAGCAGCAAACTCTACTCAATTATGGCAATGCATTTCAGAATGAAGAAACAATAAATGTGTCAAATGGAAAGATAGAGGCCGAAGAGCTTGTGAAGGAAGTTGATATGGTGCTGACGACGGGCGAGCTATTGGAAGTTTTGACCGAAGCAGTCAGCAACGGAACATTATCAAACAAAACAAACGCCTCTTCCGTTCACTCCATTAGATGCACATTTGATGAGCTCAAAGATGCTGCGTCGGATGATCTTGTAATTTTACAAAGTCAAGCAGAGCATCTTGCTCCTTTGAATAGAGAGAATGAACAGAATGTTGAGCTGTATGGGTCTGGCTCTTATGCAGATTACATCTTTCGCTATGCTGCTTGGGATTTGTTTAACTGCAGACTGCCATTGGACGAGCCTTTACCTTGGGCAGATTCATCTCAAACAAACACGCCTACAAGTACCGGGAATTCAGGTGGTGTGATTCGTCGCCGTCGTAAGAGACCTGATATGTCGGGCTTGCGTGAATTATCTCTGTACAAGCACACAGATGGAACGTACTCGTGCATGAAACCGAAAGATGCTCCGTTGGTTGAACCAGTATTGAAATTTGCAACAGCATATGGCTTTAAGAACGTGCAGACTGTTCTCCAAAGTTTGTCGAAGAAGACGACTTCAATGGACAAATGCAGTGATTGTCATTACATAGAAATAATGGCATGTCCATCAGGCTGTCCCAATGGAGGAGGACAAATCGGTGCCAATGGACGTAGAGAGACGCCTCGTGAAACAAAAGAACGTGTGAGGAAAGTAGTACAAACAGTACCTCGTGTTATTTTAGAAGATGGACGTCTACCAATGTATTATGGAAGTAATGAGCCATTCAGTCAAGAGGCTAGAAGAATTTTTCATACATGTAATCATGTCGTACCCGAGTTGGAGCTTTCAACAGGTGCTAGTGCTGGTGTTGCAGTGAATGCCACGAAATGGTAATCAGATAAGAGAGCCCTGCAAAATGAATTGCGATGAGACCAATCTTTAATATTTTTCTACCTTCCAACTGATCACAATAGGAGTATAACATAGGACTTAGGCAAAAGTTCGTCATCGAGATCAACCTTTGCAACTCGCTCCAGTTAGAAATTGAAATGGCTTGCTCAAGTTCGTCTCACTCTATGCACGAGTCCTTCTATATTTACACTAACTAAGCTCACCATTAGCAGGTCATACATGAAAGGAATATTACGTGTCAAGCATTCACAGTAGATAATTCAGTACGTTTATATCTTACATTCAATGAAAGGAGCATTGCTGAAAGCTATAGAAAACATTCTCTACTCTAGAGAGTCAAGCCAACAATACCAAATGCAGCGATGGCGAATGCCCATGAGATGCTCGCTTGCCCAGCAGCAGGGTTAGATTGGACCAATCCATCAACTGCAGCAGAAGCCCTGGCAATTTCAACTGCTTGTTCTGGAAGAGAAGTCAAATCTGTATTGATATCCTCTATCCCAACATCTTGAGAAGAGCTGATACTTTCCGAGTCTCCTTCATCAAGACTACTCTCTGAGCTGTCTTCGTCGTAAACACTGGTACGGTCATTTCCTACCAATTCCTGTAGAGACTTTCCATCACAACAAGCACAGACTAGAATTTGCTGCTTGAAGGTATCGACCTTTGCCTCCATCTCAGCTTTTGCTTCAACCTTTTCCTCCTCGGACATACCCCACCAAGTCCCAATAGGTCTCTCTGGCTTTTCAATGTTTGCATCACAGCCCGTGACAGACTCAGGACATTCGAAATCTGCATTGCATTCAGTCTCAACCATCTCTTGAAGCTTGGCAAGTATCTGCTTTCCTCGACCGCCCTCACTGCGGTCATTTCCAACCAATTCTTGAAGAGTGTTTCCGTTGCAGCAAGAGCAAATTAGAATTTGCTGCTTGAAGGTATCGACCTTTGCCTCCATCTCAGCTTTTGCTTCAACCTTTTCCTCCTCGGACATACCCCACCAAGTCCCAATAGGTCTCTCTGGCTTTTCAATGCTTGCATCACAGCCCGTGACAGATTCAGGACATACGAAATCTGCATTGCATTCAGTCTCAACCATCTCTTGAAGCTTGGCAAGTATCTGCTTTCCTCGACCGCCTTGACCACCTTGCCCATGTTGGCCCCAGTGAAGCATGCGACCCGATGCCGATTCCGCAGCAGCGGTGAGAAGAACTGCAATAGTAACAAGGGATAGATTCATATTTGCGATTGCTGAGGGTAAGATGAAGATTTTATGAGCTCTACACAAGAGATGATCATGTTTGTGTCGGAACGTGGACCTCAGAACGTTGTTCTGAATCGGAAGTGGCTTCTTGGATTCTGGAATCCACTTCCATTTGTGACATCTGTCTTTATGACATCTGTCTTTGTGACATCTGTCTTGTGACATTTTGGATTACATATCTAGACTCACATCCTATGGACTCCCGTTTATGCTGCAAGAAATCCCCCTTTTCCCTTGCTTGCTTGCCTCAATTTCAATTCAAATCCATTCTTCACTGCTAACCGTCGAAACCACCCCTATTACATCAATACATATCAGCCATGTCATCAGGAATTGCACGCGGACGTCTATCAGAGGTAAGCGACTAAAGTCGAGAAGCGATAGTGGGCGAAGAATCCATCAAATTCCACTTTTTCATGAGTTTTGTGTAGGTGTAATTTGATGTCATTTTTTGGCTGTTAGGGTTGAACTGGTTTGCTTGGATCCTGTTTATGCAATCAGTGACATCTCGTGATATGAATATTATCTACCTTGTTCTATCGTTTTTATGATGGTCTTCTAATACTGACATCAACAAAATTTCTTCAACAATAGGAGCGCAAAGCATGGCGCCGTGATCATCCATTCGGATTCTACGCCCGTCCTATGTCCAAGGGGGATGGATCCACCAACCTAATGTCATGGGAGACTGGAATTCCTGGTAAAGAGAACACTGATTGGGAGGGAGGTGTGTACAAGGTTGTGTTGGAGTTTAGTGATGAGTACCCATCCAAGCCACCCAAGTGTAAATTTGTGCCACCTCTTTTCCACCCAAACGTGTAAGTA
This sequence comes from Skeletonema marinoi, assembly GCA_030544225.1. Taxonomy (NCBI): domain Eukaryota; phylum Bacillariophyta; class Thalassiosirophyceae; order Thalassiosirales; family Thalassiosiraceae; genus Skeletonema; species Skeletonema marinoi. The sequence goes on along the minus strand of CM060485.1, from coordinate 5,112,872 downwards.
CATGATATCATTGCTTGCTCCTTCAATATCATAATCCACTCGTCAACTGATGGCATATTGTATCTTGTTTACACTTGTATAAAAAAATGGCAATAATTTATAGCTACCCATCTGGCACAATCTGCTTGAGTATCTTGAATGAAGAGGAGGGATGGCGTCCAGCAATCACAGTCAAACAAATGTTGTTGGGGATCCAAGACTTGTTGGATACACCAAATCCCAATAGTCCTGCTCAATCAGAAGCTTACAATCTTTTCATCAATAACAAAGCTGAGTATAAGCGACGAGTGAAGGCGGAGGCACGAAAGAATACTCCTAGCTCGTAAATGAGGCAAATTTTCATGGCTATTAACTTTTCATCTGGTGGTCATCTTATCGGGTTAAACACACAACATTTCGAGTGAAATTCTGACACTGTAATGATACTCAATATAGTGGATGAGCTACAATGATTGAAGGTAATAGTGGGGGAGGGGAGAACTTTCAAGTAATTTAGTAATGACTTTATTTTTCATGTGTCATTTCGTTAATGAACAATTTGTAGCGTGCCATTGTAGTAACATGCTTTGGACGAGCAGAAGAAGTATTTGCTCATTTGTCACTGCAACACGAAAGCAATGAAGTTTCACTTGAAAAGAAGAGAGGAGATATAAGCTTTCTCTACAAGACAACCAAACTTGAAATGGTTCAAACTTTCAATTCAAAAGTTACCACTTAAAACAATTATTATAGAAAACATTAGATACTTAAAGGACGCCGCTCGTTATACAGACAAAGTAGCGACAGTTTGGTAAGGGAGCCCTTCATTATTTGGTTCCGAGTCTGGGACAGTCTGATAACCATTCTTTCCTCCATCAGCGGCAGCATCCCCTGACCCATCCATATTTGTAGTGAACCGACTTTGTAAAATGTACAGCATCAGAGCCAGAATGGCAACCTCCGACCAATGTTTCAAAAGGATGTACGAATCCCACAGCTTATGAGAAAACACCTCTGCCACCGACCCATATTTATGCCAATACACAATGAGCATCACTGCAAAAATAGTCTCTATAAAGGCACGGGTAAAGAAGAACAGGTTCCCCGTTACCGTAATCCAAACAATGCGTTTTACCTGTGATTCAGTTGATACTTGGTTGATGGCTCCCAATGTTTTGAGCACTGTTCGAAATCTATGGGAGAAGATGGTTATCTCACAAACACACACGAGACTAACTAATGAAAGCGTGACGGCATTGACTAGAATCATTCCCTCGGTGGAGTAATTTTTCATCAAAAAGAGTGTTGCATTCAAAATTTGAACGATTAGGAGCACCGACACAAGAACCAAGAAGGTCACCATCGGCTTACTCCTACGAGCACCGGGGTAAAAGTACTTTTTCAAAATATCTGCCCAATACACCAAGATGAGAATAAAGATGCTAAAGAGACAGAGAGATCCGGCACCAACGAGTAGAACCTCAAGAAACTTTAGAAACCATTCTGGGTGATCGGGATCGAATGCCATGACTGCGTGGGGTGTGTAGTATGGTGACCAGAAGGTGCTGGGGACAATCAACCATATTGTTCGGAGAGTTGCTGTTAGTAGAATGAGGCTGTAGAAGGCTGTTACCACGGTTGTTTCTGCTCCACCTTGTGACCTACTGTATGACATGCTGTGAAGGTAAAAGTTGCATGAAAATAAGTTAGAGGAGGCACCACATCAGAATTGATGCGCAAAACGTCGTAGATGATGATAGATCCGAACTCACCGCTTGGCAGCAATGATGGCAGTTGCTAAAAAGGCCACACCTAAAGCCGCATCGCTATAAAACTCAAACGTCGTCTCGGGGACCTGAGACGTTACCAGCCCGAGTGCTCTATGCAGCGGAGAAGACGACATGATGATGTGTTATGGTATCACTCTGTCCGCTTTGTCACCCATTGATTGTCGTTTATTTAGATCCAAAAAGCCACGCAGTTGCCGCTTTGAGTGCTGTTTCGTGCTGTTTCCCACTTCTGAAGGAGAAGCGTTGCGTTAGCAGGGCTTTTCTCTTTCTCGAAATTCGGATGGTTGTGAGACATTATGCTGCAGGAGGATTACGGATTTTGTGTCAGAACATGTGTCAGCACGTGTACTGACGTTTAATCCTCCAGGAGAGAAGCGACCACAAGAGAAGAGAGTTATCTAGCCAAAAAATCAATCAATTCGAATCAGTCATGCAGTTGATTTGGTTGGCTGTTGAATAGTTGAACCATCGTTGTCACCTCATAACAAATAAGAATACCATGGCATTTGGAGGAGGAGGTCGCGGAGGAGGAAGAGGTGGCCGCAGCGGTGGCCGTGGAGGCGGCAGCGGCGGAAGAGGCAACCCAGGCGCCCAACCACGCCTCCAACTCTGTCGTAACTTTGCCTCTGGAAATTGCACAAGAGGTGATAAATGTAGCTTTGCCCACGTCGTCAAAATGCATGCTGTGACGGAAGCATCCGATAAAAATCCAGATGCCAAATCGAATTATAATAGAGGGTACAGTGGTCAGAATACGAAAACGAAAGATAAGCATAAAGTGACAAGTGTGTCGGTTTGGGAGACAAATGGACAAATTAAACTGTTTACTGGGTCACATGATGGGAAGTGGCGGTTGTGGAATGCAGCACCCGCTGCCAATGGAAGTGTGACGCTAACACAAGAATTCGAGCACTTTGTTGGTGGACCGGTGGATACAGTTCATATAGCAGCACACTACTTTTTTTGTGGATTTGAGGCTTCTCCGATTGAGTGCCCTGATGCAAAGGGTGGCATGGTCCACAGTTGGAATTTGAATGCTGCGCAAGACCCTCCCATGGAATTATGGATGAGTCCCATGGCGAAATATGCTGGATCGGGTAGGATACGAAGTTTGTGGACAACTGCCGATGGGAGTGTGTTTTCAGGTGGTTCTGATGGAATTATTCGTCAATGGGCATTCAATCCAACTGGTGGACCCAATGGAACACCCGGCTTTTCTTTGGTGAAAAGTATGAGTGGTCACTTGGGCGCTGTGACTGGTCTTGCACTTGTGGGAACTATGCTATGGTCTGGTGGGATGGATGGTACTCTTCGATTATGGAATGTTGAGTCTGGGGACCAAGTTCATTTAATTCCAGCAGTCAAAAAAGATGCGGCCAACAGTCCACCTGGACACCATTCAGGTCCAGTGACTGGTCTGTTGCCGTTTGAAGCTCCAAACAATCAGGGTTCCTTCGTCATTAGTTCTTCGTTGGATGATTCTGTCAAAGTTTGGAATGCTACAAATGGGGAGTGCGTTGCGTCAGAATCACATGGGCAGGGCGTCACTTCGATTGCACTTACCGCTGATCCAAAGGGGAACCCGCTTCTCTTATGCGGCTTGTTTTACGGAGATATCATGATTCGAGGAACAATATCCAATCCTCCGCTTGTTCTGCTACTCAAGCTATCACATCAATATGTTGGTGTTGGGCACGAGCTTGGTCCTGTGAATGATATACAGTCTGGTCCGGGAAATACGTTCTATGCTGTTGCAGATGACGGAAAGCTGACGGTGTGGCAAATTACAGGAGATTTTGGCTTGTAAAAAGATCTAGAGATTAGCAGCCATTGCTATGAAAACTTTATATTAAATCTTACCGTATACGTCGTCGGTGAGGGAAAATGTGCAGTTCCTCTTTCCGCAACAATCGGTCATAGATATTTACAAGTTAAAATCATTTTATCAATCAAATAAGTACAGGTAGGAGCGGTGCTGTATCATTGTTAGGCCATATTATTTCTTGCACTTCAACAGCACCGACTAGCACCGAGCACCGACTGAAAGATTACTCTCAGGTAGCCCCCAAACTGAATAAAAGTCATCGTCTATTTTTCGGCAAGCAACCAGCATCCAGTGCCAGTGCAATTCGGGTTTTTGTTGTTGCGTTTGTTGTTGGTTAGTTACAATTTGTTGGTCGGAGAGAGACCAAAAGCAATAAGGATGACACCCCAAAAGAGACCTATTTGGATTGCCGAGGGTGATTTCCCTTTGGATGACGACTCCGCAACATATGGAAGCTGTCCCAATGTCTCCTCAAGATACGAGAAGATAGGTAGAATAGGCCAGGGCACTTATGGAGTTGTCTACCAGGCACGTGACAAGCAAACTCGTGACATTGTAGCTCTAAAGCGTTGTCTTGCACATCATGAATCAAGCGATGGCTTTCCTACAACAACATTGAGGGAAATTTCCTTACTGAAAGAAATACAGGGGAGTGGCGGTCATCCGCACATCGTCTCCCTCAAAGATGTTACAGTCTCTTCAAGCCGATCAGGTGTGTTCTTAGTATTTGAATATGCAGAGCACGACCTGGCTACCCTTGTTGACAATCATTTCAAGCAGCATCAATCATCCCCCTTTCGGGAAAGTGAGGTCAAGAAGCTGATGCTGCAATTATTGGATGCCATTAAGGTGAGTATTTGAAGATGTGATACCTTATTCTTGTTCATAGGATGTACCGACTGACTTCTGACTTTCCATTATCCTTCCAAGTTTCTACACTCTAGATGCATAATCCATAGAGACTTGAAGTGCTCTAACTTATTGTATAATCATAGAGGAGAATTAAAGGTGATCATATCTATTTCTAACTTGACATGCTAACCTTATTCGGTTCATTGATTACCTACTAATCCACGTTGAAAAACTGTGTGTCATCTACCACCATTCACTTCAGGTTGCCGACTTTGGGCTGGCGAGAAGAATCGGAAAAGACAATGATATCAACGATCTCTCAAAACCATGTAATCTCACTCCTAAAGTGGTTAGCCTTTGGTACCGCCCACCTGAATTGCTGTTTGGTTTAGAAAGGTATGATCAAGGCATAGATAATTTCGGTGCAGGGTGCATAATGGGAGAGCTGCTATTGGGTAGGCCAGTGATGGATGGCAGAAATGAGATGGAACAAATTCAGAAGATGTTTGACTTCCTTGGGCCTCCTAACGAGGATGAATGGCCTGGTCTGAAACGAATGCCAGTGTTTAGAAGTGGCGAGATGGAGCTACCGAAACAATGGCAAAGCAGGAATACAGGCAAGCACATATTAGATGTATTCCGTAGGTGGAAGCGCACAGCTGGAATCAAACTACTAAACGGGTTACTGAAATACAATCCCAATCACAGGTGGAAGGCTGCAGACGCCTTGGACGCCGATTGGTTTACAGAAATGCCTTGTCCAACTGCGCAGAGTCTGATGCCGACGTTCCCCACAAAACACAACAAGACTCCATAGAACTGCTTGATACAGTTTATTTTAGTACATGCATACTTATTAAAAATCCATCCTACACGAACATCTCTCTATCGTACAGATGTCCGTAGTCCACGCTTGTCGGCTTGAACACACCGAAAACTCATCAGTATAATTATGAATCTCCTCCCCTCCATTGCGAAGCAAACTTATCCATCTTTTTTCTTTTCTTTCAACTTCGTTTCTTTTTCAACTTCATTACCTTCCGCCGGCTCTTCCAGGTGTACCCGGTCTTCCGTATCCCGATCTCTGTTGCTGGGCACTGGCTGGCTTCAAAATTTGGAATGAGCACATCAGAGTATCGTCAACCGTCATCATTGCCCCAGCATTATCGAACTCTCCACAGTAGTTGGGCGCCGAGAACACTGTCACAAGTTCCCTCCCCGCGAAAAACTCGTACCCGTCTTCCACGACTTGGTGAGCACGGACGACAAGATCAAGATCATGACGACGAAGGAATTGACGCACAACATCGCCACCGAATGTGAAAGATACACCACGGTCATTCTCATTCCATCCAGTAATAGATGGGTCAGGATCGGCCCAAAGAATGTCACAAAGAAGACCAGTGTCAGGAACATCACATGGCCTTGCAATGTTCGCAATCTGTTCCATCTGGCTGAGCTCCGGGCTCAAGCCACCATGCATACAGATGATTTTGTCGTCAATAACAGCCGTACAGGGGAGGCAGTTAAAAGTATTGCAGAATGCCTTCCACAGCTTGACACTGAAACGACGACGACACTCGTCATAGAATCCGTAGATCCTGTTGATTCCGGCACACTCATGGTTACCTCTGAGGATGAAAAAGTTTTCCGGGTACTTGATCTTATAAGCAAATAACAAACATACGACTTCGAGAGACTGCTTTCCTCGGTCAACGTAGTCACCAAGGAAGAGATAATTGGCCTGTAGAGATGAACGGACAAAACGTGGAGGTAAGAAAACAGTAACAATCAAGTCACAAGAAGAACAACAAATATCAACTACGTACCTCAGGTGGGAAGCCTCCGTATTCAAACAACCGTAAAAGATCAGTGTATTGACCGTGTATATCACCGCAAATCTTTATGGGAGCCCCCAACTCTAAAAGCATAGGTTGGCTGAGCAACACTTCTCTAGCTTGATTACAAAGATTGGTGGCATCCTGAACGCTTATATCTACGGGCGTCCCAGGCTTTTTGTTCCTAGCCGACAAAAGGTTGTCGATTATGCCATCAATCCATGACTCGTCCGTAGGAGCATTGTTATTTTGACGCAGCATGTTTCAAACGTCCTATATATGTCACCGAATTGCTCCTTGAAAAGTACCAGATTGATTTACTCAGTCAAATTCGTCAACATGAAATCAATTGATAGTCTCCGTCGCAAATCTGAAATAGGGAGAGAAGGTGTGTATGATATGATGTGAGTCTACATGCGGGTAAAAAAGGAGACAGATGCACAGCAGTTGTCCAATAAATCGAATGCGAGAATCATGGCCATCCATCCCAACATGAAAAATATTATCCAGATCCCAAAGAGTTAGACGTTGGTTCAAATTGGTTTTCATGCAGCGGCATAGGGACTTCGCAGTGGGCAGGCCTCGTCGGCCGTCGAGAGATAGCTGTCATAGCCCTCCTGGCACAAACTCTGGACACAATTTATCTTTGTGATGAAACTGCCATCAGAATTGGGTGGTCAGAGACGTGGCCTCCTCTCACGGCTCGATCCCTCTACTACTATAGCCCCACGAGGTCTTGGGTCATTGGCGACCGCCGCCAAGTGGTTACCAAGCCCAAATTTAGATATACCATCAGCTAGAGTTCATCTTGACACCCCCATAACCATAGGCCACCGCAGCAATTTATATACCATATAAATATGTTTATTAACCGCCAATCACACCATTTATGATGGACAATGTCGGGCCGGTTATGTGTTAGGCGGTAATATCACCTGTCCGTGGTGGGTGCATGGATGCCCTCTCGCTAATCAACCAGGTATGACTAAACCAACGCCAGTTCAACCGCATCTAAATAATATTTTTATTATTCACCGTGCCATATTAATTCTCCGCCGCTCTGTATTAACAGAGCAACGGCCTTAGTTTCCTCACCTCCATCCAAGCTGCATGTGGCTTGGGCGACAAAATTGCGTCTAACGCCAACCACCAAATAAATTGTTGTTTGACCTTTTACCTGTAGAACCACGTACCACAATGTCATAGGAATTGGTATGATACCCTTAAATACGGTAACTTCATGCCGAGATTTTTCGGCGAAGAGGAAAGAGAGATGCGAATCTTGTCAAATTTGCCAGAAAGTATCACATCAATGGCAGGTACGACTGCATGCACATTTTTGAAAATCATTTTGCATCGTCAAAAGTGTGACTTGATTTCACCACAACACCAACAGAAAAAGACACAAAGGCCGAGCCTCTCTGCAAAGACCAACAGTTGCAGAGATTCTGACTGGAGAGTGTTATTTCTTGAGGTGTGCGGCAGCGGTGGAGTCGCATTTTTGAGCTCTTATTTAAACAAAAAATGAACACAAGACGTGCTCTTATTCTTGTTTTAGCATCAGCAATTGATGCTGCTGTTGCGCAGTTTAACACGACCGCTCCAACAGCGGCTGTGTTGACTAATGCTCCAACAAATAATTCGACAATTGCGTTAAATACAACGTCTCCTACTCCAGCACCAAGCCTGACACCAAGCAAGTTTCCAACAAATAATCCGACAAGCGCTCCGTCAAATCCTCCGACGAATGCTCCGACAACCTCTCCGTCAAATTCTCCAACAAACTCGCCGACAAATGCTCCGACAAACGTTCCGACAAATGTTCCAACAAACTCGCCAACGAATGCTCCCACAAATGTTCCAACAAACTCACCGACAAGTGCCCCGACAATGAAAACAGATCCTCCTTCAGTAACTCCAAGTTTGACTCCAAGCAGAAGCAGTGCACCATCCGCTCCGCCCACCCTATCTTCCCAGCCGACCCCCGTTCCAACAGTATCGTTCCAGCCAACTGCCGAACCATCGGCATCGCCATCTTCTGAACCAACTCAATCGAATTTCCCATCGTTGGTCCCTACTGTTTCAGCTGCGCCATCAGGAACTCCATCTGTGCAACCAACGGAAGCTCCGATAATTCCGCCATCCGCTGCACCTTCTATGGAAGAAAGGCTTGAAGTTCTTTCAGAGTACACACAAAACATAACAGCGACAAATAATTTCGATTCTGACGACATTGATAGATTCTGTCGTATTTATACTCAGTACACAATCCAATTTGGGTACAATGTGGCCGAACCTCAAATATCTACGAAATGTACTGTGAAGGGCCAATCCATTGATATTATATACAACAGAAGACAACTAACGTTTTGGAATAGGTTACGAAGAATGTTACAAACGGAGACAACCACTTACAACCTCATTCTGACCTTTGTCATGAAATATTCGACAAAGGTTGGCGTGTACAATTTGGATAACTACAACGCACTGTTTGCAGAATATGTCAATTCAAATACAACAAAAGTGTTGAATGATATGCTGACGTTGCAGCTTCCAGTACTGAATGTGTCCGAAGTGGTGGAGCAGGAAGATATCAGTCCTACGAAAGAACCAACAAAGGCTCCGCAGACGGAGGCACCGGTACCAATATCTGAGGCACCTTCAACCGCACCTTCAGCGCGTGTAACTCCTGTGATTATTACCCCAGAGACCAGTGGAGATAGCTTTGTGTTGGGCTTGTCACTAGGTCTTAGTGGAGCGTTTGTCGTTGCGGCAGTGGGGTTTGCTTACTATCGGCATTTGGAGAAACAAAAACAAAAGGATGAATTCATTCAACGTGAACTCTCGGGTGATAACAATGATATGGATATTGCAGGGATAGCTTCGGGGATGGGGGATTCGATGGAAGTGAAAATTAGTGATCACAACGGTGTTTTGAGTCAAGATGATATTACCAATGATGGCGTTTCTGACAATGATGATGGTGGTGTTGGCCAAGGAATAGTACGTGATACCAATGCGTCACTCCCAATACAGTCATCTCCTCCAAGACTTGGTACTATGTATGACATTGAAAGTGGACCTCTTGGGAATCCTTCTGTTTCTTCGTCTGTTGGGAATGATCCAATGGCACACCCAATGGCTTATGCAACCATGGATTCTATCTTTTCACAGCAAGTTGCTCAGCAGGCTCAAGGTCAATACCAAGAGGCCTTCCAGAGTGGAGCGCCAGCGAATCTAATGATGGCGGATGCATCGTTTAGCTCAGATTCGGAAGATGAGCTTAATAACCCTTCCGCTTTTGATGGGAGTCACGATGAGTTAGATAACTACAAGAATCATGACCTTGAGATTTTGAGAGATACTGTTGAGGAAGCTGTCGAAGATGTAGAAGGGATGCTTAGTCTGGCAATGACTCGGGCATTGACTGAGGGTGATGAGGCGGATTTGCCATGGGGTGCAGATGATAGTGGATCTATTGAGGCTAGTTGTTTGTTTGAAACATATGATTGGTTGAAGAGAAACGAGGAGTCGCCGTTAGATACAAGGTTAGTTGAAGCTCAGGATACTTGTCGTTTCTGTTCATGTCTCTTGTTGCACCTTTCTCACACGTGCTTACTTTTTGTTATAGAAATGAATTCTTCCAAGAAGTCATCAATGGTGTTGTCATTACTGTTTTGTTCGGGCTAATGCATCCATTAGAGGCAGCCCAACTTGCACACGGAGTAGCCACAGTTATTGGCCTGCCGTTATTGAAAGAGTTGCCAAAGAAGACGCTCGTCATTACAGGAATGCGCAAGACTACCGATGTTGATCGCGGCCAGCATGTCATTTTGGCAGCCTTTGAAAGGTTTGGGCCGATAGAGCAAGCAGCTATATCCCCCAATAATCGCGGATTTGGGTTTGTACGCTTCTCCAAGCCGAAGTCGGTTCAAAGAGCATTAGAAAAGTATCGCGTGGCTGAGATTGAAATACAGAATGTGAGCGTGTCGATAAAGACTCTCGAAAATACTACGCCAGCACGAGAGTAACGATATAGTAGTAGGCAGACAAGTAGATCGATGTAGTATAAATATGTATATAACTCACAGACTTAAAAAGTGTTTCATTCTAATAACTAAGAAACGTATTTGCTGGATTCCCTCTCAAACGCACTCTCAACCTGAACAAGACCCTGCACAAAAGGATGATCTGCATGACCAGCCTTCAAAGCATTCAAATATCGTTCTAGATCCGCAGGCTTTCTCCCCATGTGTTGCCCACAAACAACAATATTTACCAACGCATCGGCATTATTCGATCCCCCAAATTCCTCTGACAGCGCTTCTTTCAAATTACCCTCGGCAGCTTCATACTTCCCCGCAACCATATTGGCAACCGCCATACAATTCAAGAGCATAATACTAGGACCATACTGTTCCGAAAGTCCCCCAAAAATATGAACTGCATCCGCACTTGAACTAGATCCCTTTGCAATCGCAAGATAGGCAGACGCCAACTGTGCCAAAATGGAATCTTCATCCGCCTGCTTTAGTAAATTGAATGATTCATTGGCCAGATCAAATCGATCAATCTTAATATAGATTTGAACACACATGGCTAGATGCTCCATGGTCAATCCGTGGTGGACACATTGAAGCGCCTCACGGAGGAGATTGGCATGGAGGTAAATATGGCATGCCGTCAGTTGGGCAGAGGTATTGGATGCCGCCTCGGGATTTGACATGAGTACTTTGAGGTTGTCTACTACCGATGGACGTGCGTCTAGTGATGAAGACAAGTACATGGCATGGAGCGCCAACGCTTGCATGGAGAGGGGCTTATCCATTCCGCTGCCATCCGCAATGACCTTGTCATAATTGCCGAGGGCTAGTTGGGCACGGAGGACTAGCTCTTCGCGTTCAGATTTTAGATGAGGGGGCATGGGGCGTCGTGCGGCTTGTCGGGCCTCATCGAGGGAGAGGGCGTAGTGGCCGAGCCAGTACTGGGCTCGGACGGTGTAGAGTTCATCAGGTTCGCTCATGGTTGTTATCTTTTTTCTGTTTGGATTTTGAAAGTGATCAGCCCGTGACATAACAGATCAGGACAGCGCCACATCTACTGTCACATGTATGTGTCCTGATGTTGAGCTGTTGAGGAAGCAGCAAGGAATGGTGCACCCTTGCTGCTTGGCTGTTTGACTGCCCTTTCTCTACTCAATCTTGTTTGAAAGTAACATCTATTGATGTGATGACATCAATTCTCCTCGTCTTGGTGGATCCACAACAGAAAGAAATAATAAGTTGAGACGAGCAAAGATAGGTTTTTGACTGGATGAAGAGGACTGCTATAACTGCAGATAATGGATTTAAACATATATTTTAGCTTCTTCTAGTTATTTTTCACTCTATCCCTTACAAATAGCCCCATCCCTTAAAATAGCATTAGTTCGCTCCAACGGGAGTATCCTTCGCAGGTTTGTGGCTCTCAGGCAAATCATCCGCAATTGTATTCCAAACCTCCTCCAAAAGATCGTTATCTGTCTTTCCTTCCGTCGAAATAGGTTTTCCAACCCTCACAACAGCCTCTGGGCGGTTTCTCGAAATCTTGGCAGGGAATGCATAGTCCAATGGTTGCACTCGATCGGCGTATTGAATCGAAATAGGTACGATCGGAGCATTGACCGCCTGGGCCATCTTGAATGCTCCCTTCTTGAAACTTCCCAATCTACCAGTCTTGGAGCGTGTTCCTTCAGGAAATGTAACAAGATTAACTCCATCTTTCATCCATTGTACGCCAGATTTGTATGCGATCATTTGAGATCTGCGGTTGGTACGATCCAGCATTACATGTCCAGCAACCATAAGCGCACGACCAAGGATTGGAACCTTCTTCAACTCGGCTTTGGCAATAAATTTGTAATTCTGAAATCCTAATACATGACATACAAACGGAATGTCCATCCAACTGGAGTGGTTGGCAACATACATGGCTGGTTTGAGGCCCTTCTTTTTGCCATTTTCATCCACCTCTCTTAGTGCCTCCAAATTTTCCATACCCTCAATTTTTGGCCACATTCGGAACAACGTAAAACTTAGCAAACCCCACGTGTACCCTATGTTGATTGGAATGCGTCGGAAGGGATCAATTTTCTTCCCAAGTAAATCACCTGGGAGCACGGAACTAATTTTCCTTGAAAGCGCGTAGAGCATCAACATGGGGTACCAGAAGAAAATACCCCAAAAAACTTCCCATACTCCAAATATGGCACCGAATATATTGATCTTGAGTTTGCCCAATGTTATCGCTTTAGAGAAGTGGACAGATTGATCAATAAGATTAGGATATATCTTTGTTTGTAGATTGCTCAAGAGCATACACATGATATGTCAGCTCACTTACCAGGTCCATACTTGACTTTATAATTTTCTTTCGAGGCATCAGTGACCCCGTTACTGCTAGCAGCAACATTATCACCACCATTTATTCCTAATCCAACCGAGTTCCCAACAGATAGATTGTTCGAAGATGCTGCAGCGGATGAGAACAACTTGGATGATTGCAGTGATCTGACAGTGTGCGGCCGTGGCCCAGATACTAGCGCATTAGCGCAGTATGCGGAAGATAGCAAAACGATAGCAGCGGAGGAGAACTTCATTGTGCTGAACGACTACAATACGACGACACTCTATTCCTTCGTAAGATATTGGATCAAGCGTCTGTTGCAATGCTCAAGCTCGAAGCGAATGACATAGATCATGATCTCGCAAAATGCGCCGTCATTGTCGATGACGTGTCGTTCTTCTCTCCTTTTCCTCTTCTCTTTCCTATCTTCTTCAAAATTCGAGGCATCAAATCCACACAAGTCACTACACGAGATGCTGATGATGTTTATGATGATGTTCTGAAGAGTTCAAATTATTACATGGCAATAACAATAGACATACACGATGGAGCAAGAAGACGAAGCAATAGAAAGGGCAAGTGATTCCATCTTGAGGCGTCGAGCCGTCAATAATGGAAATAATACCCTGTCGGCATCAAACGCCACTTCTTCAAATGCCAACGGTAGCATCAACAATAATAGAAACATCGATGAAATTGAAGCCATCATTCAAGAATACACAACCGCATGTCAAATCTACGGATGTGCCGACCGAATCAACCCCGGAATTCTTACCACCTTTCGGTTCCAATTACCCTCATTAAGAGTATCGGGAGCATTCTTCGATGCCGACATGCTAGCTCTCGTAGAGGTCTTACTCCATCATGTCAACGGGGCACTTTCCTACATTCGTAGATTGGACTTTAGTGTAGCTGCCAAAGAGGGAAAGAGTTTCGGAAAGAAGGGTATACGCTCGCATGGAGCATATGCCTTATCAAAAGTGTTGCAGATGTCGCTGCATATTGAAGAGGTGTTCTTGCCCAAGAATAGAATTGGGCCTTATGGTGCATCGGCCATCTTTTGTGCTGCCAAGGAAAACAAGGCACTGAAGACTTTGTTGATGAGAGGTTGCCGCATTGGAGAAAGAGGAGCATTTGCACTAGTTTCGCAAATATTAATGAACGAGGACGCAAGCAAAAGTGGACTGAGGGAAGTAGACTTGTGTGTTAACCAAATGGGTTTCTATGGAGTGTTCGCCATTGAAAAAGGCTTGAAAAATAGAAGAGAACGACTCAAGGCGCAAGGAGTTGATGACGATGATATTTTAGTTGACCTAGAAGGCAACATGGTGTTCCAGGAAGTTATGAATTGTGTAACTCATGGCTTGGGAATTCTTTTAGGGACAATTGGATCGTTTGTCTTGGCTTCAAAAGTGAGGGGGATGGAGAATCACTACAAATTGTCTTGTGCGGTTTACTCGATCTCGTTGGTTGTGCTATATATGAGTTCTACTCTGTACCATTCATTCTTTGCACTGCTACGGACGAGGTACATTTTTCAGGTGTTTGACAAATGCGCAATCTATATTTTGATTGCAGGCTCATACACCCCGTTCCTGACGATTGTGTTACATCACAAACCCTTGTGGTCAGGTTCATTACTAGCATTCATATGGGTATGTGCTTTGAGTGGCATCGGCGTAGAAGCCTTCTTTCCACTTTGGAAATACCGACCGAGGTTTAGCCTTGCAATGTATCTTGGGATGGGATGGTCTTGCCTCATCTGCATGCACGACTTCGTTGAAATACTCCCAGCAAACGCTTTGTATCTAATTATAGCGGGAGGAGTAGCATATACCAGCGGAGTTCCTTTCTTTGTGAGGAATAACAACCTGGATCACAGTATATGGCATGTCTTTGTGATAGCTGGTAGTTTCTTCCATTGGCTTTGTGTTTACTTGTACGTGGTTGAAATTGAGACTGGTGGTACCAACATTGAGGCGCAGTAGACAAAGAATCATGCTTATCCTCTTGACACTAACATTAAAGGGGCAACACCAAGTATGACTGTAACTAAAACATTTTTGTTATGCTGAGGAGTCCATCCTTAAAGCCTAGTCATTCCATTCACGAAGTCACCAAGCGCATTCAACAAACCGAATCCTTCGCCGGGTGCGCTCATTTCTCCATTTTCAATATCATAGATATCTTCGACCTCTGGATTACTAGGCAGCCTGTCCATAGCTTTGATCAATCTGTATCCAGTGCTCTCTTCTGCGTCCTCCTGCCACACTGTAAATAACTGCGGCCACACACGCGTAAGTGCACCCCATGGCAGTGTCCGCAGGTAATAGGCAGGAATTAAACCATCAATCAAACGTTCTCGCAACCGTCTTCCAGCCATACCGAAACCCGTGACACCCATGTCTACCAACAGCGGGTTCACCATAACAGTAAGCATTAACTCATCCCCTCTCTTTTCTTCCGTCTCGTACAATATCTGCTCAACAAATTCTGCCTCACTAGCTCGTGGACAAAAGAATAGAACTACTGAATCTTTGGACGTATCAGCTACTTGGACTCCACCACACGAAGAAAACTCCACACAAGAAGGAACTTCCGATTTCCAATCACGTCGAGCAAGCGCGGCAGATCCTTCGTCAGGGAAGTAGATTCGCAGTTTGGCTCCATCCCACGAATCAGTAGTTGGGTCAAACCCTTGATTTGCAATAATTTGCATCAATTCTTCTTCTCTTTGTGTTAGTTTGTCGACAACGTCAGATTTTTCGCTACTTTCTTCTGCACCTTCTTCGTCATCACCAGCAAAAGCAGTAGCTTCATCCATCTGTTCTTGCACATCCCTCAGCTCTGACTTTGCTTCCATCAATTTCATCACTTGCCGCTGTTTCTCTTGCATCACGCCCTCGACACAAGCCAAGCTCAATGAAGACACAAACTGTTGCATAAACTCCGTACTGGACTTTAATGTGGTATATGTTTCATCACCGATACTTGTATCAAAGTCTACACGGCAGCGGGTCATTGAGCCACCATTTAAGTAGAGTTGATGGCATGCATTTGCAGCGATTGCGGCAGCGTCGGAGAGGGAATCGGGGAGTTCGGTGGGTTTGTTGGCGTTGACAAGTGGATCTGAAGAAAGTTGGAGGAGTGACGACGACGTTGCAAATGATCCTGCTGTTTTGAGAAGTGGAGCCGGTGCAAAGGCTAATGTGTATAGAGGCGCTGTGGCCAGTGCTAGGGCGGCTACTACTATCTTCATGGTGATAACAACTATTGACCAAGTAACCGGTGGCTTCTATGGTATTGCAAAAGGGATCGATATAAGTGGAAGTGGAAACTCTACAATATTCCATCCGCGTGGCAAGTCACGTGCGTAGTGAAATACTCTAAGATCATTCTGAAAAGGAGAAGTGAAAGTGAAGCAGCTCTTCCGAAAGATGAAGTACAGATAGAAAGAGCAAGCCAGTCATATCTAATATGTCACAGTCTCAGTATGTTCATCTGCTCATGTCCAGATAAATTCTTCATTTTATAATGCACTATGTAGCTTTATCTCACAGTTATCTATCCTTGCATATCCTTGCATTTACACTCAAACTTTCAAGCAAGGAGAGTCACGCGACTAAGGATGTACTACTGCAGCAAAATAAGCTGACCAGTCCACATAGTCAAAATCGTGCGTCGACTTGTAAATGATAGCATAAATCAAGTCAACCAATGGTTTAATATGCATTTGGTGCGCGGCACGGATAAGTTCTCTCAACTCATCTAGACTCAAGTTGATAAAGTCAGCATACCACTCTGGGACAAGCTCTACCATGATGACAGGGGGTACGATAGGAAAGTCAATGTGAGGCATTTCTTCGACCTGGACGTAGTGGGTGCAAAATTCAATGACCTTTCCAAGGACAGCAGAGCTCACTCCGGTGAGGCGGATCTCGGTGATCCCTCCATCATCTTCGAGCAATTGCCTTCCGAGTCCACTCACGCGGGCGACTTCAATGTCAACTGGATGTTCATTTCCCTCCTGACTAACCTGCAGTAATATGAGTAAAGACTTGTCAGAAGAAAAGTGGTGAAACAATACATGCTTGCTCAACTTTTTGAGCCCAGGTATCCTTCCTGTTGCAGATCACCACCCATCTCACAACACGTCGTAGGCATAGGTGTAATTATGCAGCGGTGATAGGATGGCACATCGAAGCACACCCACAGCATCATTCTGATGACGGTCGAAGCTAAGCACTCCCAGCGGCCAGACAAAACAATGCCCTCCTACTGCCACCACTCAAACGACCAAGTAATAACGAGACTTACCAATACAACAGTTCTAGATGTGGCGTGTGCGTCCATCGACTGTGTCGGCTGGGAAATTATGAGAGGAAGGGTGATCTTCAGTATTGTACAATACGAGTTGAGTCCGGTCTTGAGTGTTTTGTGATCTTGATCGCAGGTCTGTTTCTGTTTCTGATCTTGACCAGCTATTTTAGCTGAATGAAAACCGATCACCATCTACCATGGCGACTTCCGATTTTATTTGCAACATTCACATGCAACTGCTCCGCAGTACTGCCTTGCTCCCTCGCTTCAGCCTCTCTCTTGTCGGCTTCACGCCCTTGCTACATACAAACATATACTCTTCCCATTCTCTGTATTGTATGTACAATTAATCTGATTAACTTAGTATATATATATGTATATGCATTGTAATTGGTTCATCTTTGTCCTCTTTGCTGCAGCTCCTTTTGTAATCTTCCTTTCCTCACGCGCTGCAATTTTCACAAGTTCAGTCACACTGACCTCATAATTTTCGTCATCATCATCTGATTCGTTAACATTGTCTTGGCTTTTACGCTTCCGGCCCGTGCCGTTTACCTTCTTAGAAATAGGTGTCTTCTCCCCCCCGTGTCTCATCAATCCTCCCCTCTGTACTTGGTTATCACACCCGTTGCGGCTGACAGCTTCTTGGGTGCTACCTTTGCCCCATGCTTAATGCACACCCCCGCACCGCTTCCTCTTTGAAATGGACTTACGGACTGCTTTAATGACATCATCATATGTCAAATTAGCAAGCTCTTCTTCTATCTCCGCTTGGAACGCAATCTCATAATCATCGATCTTCTCATCCTCTTTATCAGGGAACCAGTTATCCAGATCGGCATATTCTTCATCCGAACAGAGTTCACGCAGTGCATCTTTGAGTTCTTCGTTTTTGATTTCTTTTCGAATGTGTTTTTTGATTTGAAGTTTCACGAAGTTCTTATCAGGTCCAATCGCTCGCTGAAGAATTGATCGAAACAATGCCATGAAATCTTGGTAGGTATGGGCGGACATGGTGTGTAGAGGTGTGTTCAGTGCAGGTAATGATTGTGGCGCTGTATTGTACCTCTTCAGCTCGATCGCTGTGATGATTATTTAAGACTGGGTCAATAAAAAAGGCGGTTTTCTAATTTAGCCAGGTTGGCGGAAAAAAAATAAAAATTCGAGGGCCAAGAAGTAGTGCGTGAATGTAATACGAAGTCTTTGTGTGATATTGGTGTATGTTATATCGTTGTAAAGCTCTTGGAAAGGTCTTCTTTATATTTGCAAAAGGTTAATAATAAAATTTGTGTAAGGCTTGCTCCAACGCTAGCAACCTAAACACTTTTGTGAGAGTGTCCATCAAAAAAAATCTGGCTAAATTAGAAAACCGCCTTTTTTATTGACCCAGTCTTATTTTTTCAGCTCATGCGTCGGTCTGTTCTTGACCTGCTATTTTAGCTCAATGAAAACCGATCACCATCCACCATAGCGACTTCCACAAGATTTATTTGCAACATGCAAGTGCTCCGCAGTAAGTACTGCCTTGCTCGTCGCTTCACGCCCTTGCTACATACAAACCTATACACACGCCTCTTAACTACTTATCAGTTCTCTTTTACACTCTAAAAGATCCAGAAATCCAGAGAATTGTTGCACTAGAGTGTATTTTTCAGTACAATTCACTATGACGTCAAGATGCTCCTATTCAAGATGCTCCACCAACAACAATTATCATGCAGCCAACAATACGGCTCATCTCCTCGGCTGCAGTCGCTGCAAATCAGCCAGATATTGTTCCACGTCCTGCCAAAAGAAAGATTGGGTATTTCATAAATTCAAATGTGTTTCGCCGGAAGTCACCCGTCATGAGGTTCAAGGTGGTTTCAGTATTGACGCCATCCAATCAGCCATTAATTCAGCTAGTCCTGGTGATATTGTTGTAATAAAAGAGGGGTCATATGGAGAAGATGGAGAATCTACTCTCTTTGTAAATAAACCGATTCATCTGTGGGGCGGTGAAGAGAACAGAGATAATGTTGTACTCAATTGCAATCTGGTGATTGATGAGAGCGATGGTGATCACGATGGTAGTAAGGCTGTTGTGGTGGCTGGTTTGTTTCTGAATGGGACTGTCACAATCTCTGACAACAGCTACAAGAGTGTCACCCTCTGCAATATTGAACTGAAGTGTCCAAATAATTCACCACGTGATGCACTCAAAATCAGTGGATGTAAAGGGAAATGCCTCATTCTCGGCTGTGACATTTACGGGGGTAGTGATGGAGTGCACATCGCATCGGAAGGAGTTCACCTAAAGCGTACTTGCATTCAATATGCTCAACACCGAGGGATTTTCTCAAGAAGGATTTTCACTATCGAGGATTGCGAAGTGAGTGGTTGTGGTGGTTATGGAATCAAAGGAAGCGCGGGTTGGACTGAAAAGGGGAGGCATAATGATATTCAACCTGGGCCGTGGAGTTCAGATGGACCGTGGAGTTCTGGATGGTGAACACAGTAGAAGTAGAAATCGATGAGGAGGCGTAGGATTAGGATGGCACTTGTTGATGTGCCCATACCTGGTGCCATCAAGCGCCCCCGGTCATTTGGGAGGTCCTCCCATTTGGGCGTGGAGAAGATCCTATTCACACACCACTAACTAGGTATTGTAGATATTATTTTCTATTATATTCGTTTACTGATTTACTAGCTATACAACTTTGTCCTACTTGACTCCCCTTAATTTCAAGCAAGAATCATTTCCAGAACTATAACTGATATCACTGTTGCAGCCCCAACTGATTTTGTGCAAGAAGATGATGCCATTTTGTAGTTCTCCCATTTTCCAAACCAAGCAGATTTTTCATAATCCTCACCCGTTCCTTTAATTTCTTCCTGTGACGTGCTCTCTTCGGTGGGCTTGCCAGACTGATTCAAGTCCCATTGATCATTCGCAACGGCGGAAATATCCGTAGCCATACTCGACCCTGATACAGCAGTTGAACTCTCATTTGAACTTTCACTAGTGTCTACCGTGGTGTCGATAACCACAGGTGGAGGTTTGGTATTAACGACAGCAGGAGCCAAGTTGGTGTTTGTCACATCGACGCAACAGTCTTCTGCGAGTGCATCTTTCGCGGAGATGCAAGATGCAGAACCTTCCTCAAATTGTGAAATGGAGTCAAAAGCATCGGCACAGTTAATGACCTTGCGGGTGAAGGTGACCTCGCTGTATGATGATATGACTTGATCGATTCGACACAAGCTGCAAGGATTTCTCTCTGCGGACTCGGCGGATTGATCTGCGGCTGTGGACTCAACTGTTTCGGTTTGTTCTACCTGTGGCGAGCTAAGATCCTCTCCATTGGTTGTAGCCTCAACTGTTTCGGTTTGTTCTACCTGTGGCGAGCTAAGATCCTCTTCCTTGATTGTGGTCTCAACCTCAACATCAGGCTCGCGAGCAATGCAACCGGATGAAGCAAAACAGCCATGCGAGGATGGACAGTCATCCGCGTGTTTGCAACTTGTGGCGCTGGTACAATCAACTGGCCATTGGGCTCCGCAGAAGAATTTGTTTGATACTTCGTACTCGGACGTTGTAACATCACTTTGTGACTCTACAACGAGGCTTGAAACGTCTGTCACAACAGAGAACGTGCCTGGAAGATACGATTTCATGTGTTCGATGTATGACTGGCGGTACTGTTTTGTGATGAATGGCTGTGAAACAATAGTGATGAAGCTAATACTATCGTCCGTTGTCTCCCACGAAATAGGTACCTTGAACTTGATGGTAGTTGTTCTGACTGCAGATGTTCCAAATTCCACTGACAGCATTTCAATCTGAGCCAGGACAGATTTCACGCTGCTTTGAACGTAATCCCTTGACTCATTCTCGTTGTTGTAGAAGTTTTGGAGGTACACAGAGGTAAAAGTTTCCCAATCCTTGAGGTGTTCTGCAACAACTAAATTGGTGCCGTGAATGACTATCTCTCCGTATACATCGGTCATGCCATGTCGAGTATACGTACTGCTGTCAATCGCTTCGGTTTCTAGGACGGAATCGAGGATGATAGATGCGTCAGGTTTGGACTCATGAGTAGGCGCCGTTTCAGTGAGGGATGGTTCGGATTCAGTAACAGCTGGCTGCTGCTGAGAAGAATTGACTTCACTCGCGGATTCAGCAACAGTTGGCTGCTGCTGTGAAGAAGTGACTTCACTCTCAGGAGCAAAGAACATGCATACATCACCAGCAGTGCATTCGCCAGATGGGCAATCCAAGCCAGTGTTGTGACACTTGAAGCCCTTGAACTTGTCGCTACTGATGATGGGATCAGTCTCTATGGAAGTACTTTCCTCAAAAAACATGTCATCCGTAAGTATGATAGATGATACAGCTGATAAGAACGAAAAGAGGTAAGGTTCTTGTGCCTTGAGATAATCGACGTAATCATTTCTTCTTGTCGAAGTGTCAAAGGGGTACTCGAGCACCTGTTCAAGGCTTATAGTCAAGTCGGCATCGTAACTAATCCACTGTAAGTAGACCATGCGATAACCCTCCGAAGCAAGAGTCCTCCTGGATCTCAGGTTGCGGCGGCCGGGGCCTTCAACCTTGAGTACACTAAGGGTTGTGTCAAGATTGGCAACACTGTCCCTGACTGCATTGTTTGCAGATGAATCGGTATTGTAGAACTCCTCAAGATATGTTGCGGTGTGTCTCTCGAATGCGTAGACATGAACAGCAGTCAACTCAGGCATGCCGTACAAAATTAATTCAAGATTTTCAACCACCAAAGTTGAGTCTGATGATGATGGCATCTGTAAAGTTTGGACCGGCTGTTGGGGCAACGGCTCACTCTCTGCTGGCTGAGGTTCACCACCTATAATATCCATGAAAATTTCGGCTTTAGAGGGAGGTTGCTCAGGTTCCGACTCTTGCTCGGATTCAGTCTCAGCAACTACTGTATAGACTTGACCGCAAACAACGTCGGCATAACAAGACTCGCCGGATGGACACTCCTCGTCGGTGCCACCGCTTGGACAAGCCGTGCTACACTTCGATGCGTCTTGAAATTCTGAACCACAGTACATCGTGGAAGGGTCGCTCTCCTTGATTTCTTCCTCAGTTGTAGATTCCTCGACAGGTGTGGAGACCTCGGTTTTCGACTCCTCAACTTTACTGGGAGGACGCTCAGTTGCCGACTCTTTCGAAGATTCGGGTGCGGATTCTACCTCTTCGACAGGTTTGACCTCGGTTTTCGGTTCCTCGGCAGGTTTGGAGACAACGGGTCTAGAGACAACAGTTTGTACTTTGCCACACACTACGTCGGCATAACAAGTCTCGCCGGATGGACACTCGTTGTCGGTGCCTCCGCTTGGACAAGGCGTACCACATTTTGCTGCGTCGTCAAATTTTGAACCACAGTACATCGAAGATGGGTCGCTCACCTGGGCTGCAGCCACTCCCACTCCTTCAGTTTGGCAATCACTGTTGCCAAAGCACTGCATGCCGTCTGGACAGTCGTCATTTGCTCCTGATGGGCACTTCTTTGGGCAACTTTCATGCATGTGGGCAAACGTCTTGCCACAAAATCTCTTGGATGGATCATCCTTCTCCTTAACGCCGTATCCCATATAGAGACACTTCTTCTCTTCGTTACTCATATCGTAGCATATCATACCGTTTCCACACTCTTCATCTGAGCCTTCGGGACATGGCTTGGGGCAGTTCTCAAGCATGTGCAGCCATGTCTCTCCACACCAAAGGTTGGCAGGATCTACCTTTGCCTTGATGCCAACACCTTCTTCGGAACAAGACATTTCTTCTTCACTCATGTTAAAGCAAGACATATCCTCCCCACAATCGTCGTCAGAGCCGCTTGGGCACTCCTTGGAACAATTCTCAACGAGATCTTTGTAGGACTTTCCACACCACATCTTGCCTACAGAAGCTGCCATTTTAGCTTCAATTTCAGCCGTCGTGCCGGCCGTGCCGCACTGACTATCAGCAAAACACTTCTCTCCATCACCGCACTCTTCATCAGTTCCTTCGGGGCATTGCTTATGGCATCGACTGGACATGTCATCAAAAGTCTTGCCACACCACCTACTGGCAGCCATAGCTTGCTTCTCTAGTTCTATTTCTTTACATTCGGCTTGGTGTTGGAAACAGAACTGAAAATTGTCACACTCGTTGTTGAAGCCACTGAGGTGAAATAAAGAGAGGGTCAACAGAATAGAGTTAGGGGTGTGAAAATTAACCTCAGCCAATGATTGAAACAGAATCATGATAAAACTTACGTTGGACAAGGATTGCCACACTCTCCATCCCAACCACTCTTACAGTAACTATTGTATGGGTTTGGATCCTCCGTAGGAGATTGTGTAGGTGCTCTCGTCGGTTTGGCCGTAGGGGGTGGTGCGGTTGGCGACGCAGTGGGCTTTGGTGAAATAGTAGGCTTAGGTGAAATAGTAGGAGCAGGTGTCATCTCGCATGGACTGTCAGCAAAACACGTCTCAGACCCTGGACATTCCTCATCAGTTCCATTTGGACATGCCACAGCACACTTCGAGGCCATATCATCGAAGGAGGTTCCACACCACTTATCCGTGTCTTGCGCAGCACCCCCCTCCATAGCCGTCATGTCGATTTCAGTCCATCCCATAAATGTAAGACCTTGATCTTCACATCTCGGTTGATTCGCGAAACACTTCTGGCCACTTGGACAAGCCTGGTCGCTTGTATTTGGGCAGGGGTAACCACATGGCCCGGTGTAATCAGGAGCGTGCCATACAGAGGAGCAAAACCAGTTGCCCGGATTTCCAAAATCAATTGCTGAAAGGTCCATTTCCGAAAGGACAGGTACCGGAGGAGGCGTTTCATCCACAAGCTTTAGCCTGCAGTTCGGCGTGGCGTAGCACCTTTGACCATTGGGGCATTCCCCGTGTTGGCCAGTTGGGCAGGGTGTTGCGCTGCAATCTCCATCGTAATACTGTCCGATGTAATTAGTGCTGCAAAACATCTTGAGTGGATTCGTAAGTGATCCGGCCAGGGTCGTTGTATGTGAAAGGATTTCGTTATCTTCTTGATCACCCTCCCTCCAAGTCAGTCCGGGGCACTCGAAGCTGGTCCTTTCTGGGTTAACACATTGGTTTGATGTCTCATCGAAGAGTTCGCTGTGGATGCAATCGTAGAATTGACCAACGATTCCGAAGCTACACCAGTAGTAGCTCTTGCAGTCCTTGCTAGCTTTCCAGGTGTTGATCTCTTTTGTGCATCCAAAGCCGATGACCGCGGTGGGGAGGTTGAGCTGCATTAGCAGCAGTAGCAGAGCGCCGGCGGATGTAGTTGAGGCCACCATGGTTCAAAATTTATGAATGTTGTAGCAGCGCCTCTTTGACGTTGATGAAGTTGAGAGAGGAGGACAGATGGGCCCATGTGGTGTGGGTGGGGCGCTGGTAGAATTTTACTAGGGAATTCCTTTGTAGCATTAATGAGGCCCAAGAGGCTGCAAATCGGTTGGGCCCAATTGCTACCACGAGCTATTAAGACACACATCTTTATTTTAAGCTGCGTGTCTTTCAGCCAGCGTTCTCATAAAAAAATCGCCAACACAAAAAATGAGCTGAAATCACTCTCACTCTGATTGAACTCACTCTGATTGAACTCACTTCAGCAATACACACCTCTCTCTCAGTAACCACGTCAATAATGACCGAAACGCCAACCAACTCATCTCTTCGTCCTCTCTCTCCTCTCCCAACGTCGAACGTACAGCTTTCGACGCCGGCGAAACAACTCCCAGAGAAGTACAAGACTCCAAATACACCAGCTTCCGATGATGAAATGGACTTGGCGAAATGGTGCGATGATTTCGGTGCTGTAGATGAGTGTCGTGATGAGAATGAGGAGTCAATGCATCTTTCTCCTATTCAGCATGTCAACTTGAACAACACAATGGCTGCTAATAGTATGAGCGTTGAGCGTGTGACTTCTCCCAGTATTGACGGCATGATGAACTCTTCGTTTCCTGAAAACGAACGAGATGTTGAAATTCAAAGTCCCAGCACTCCTGATCCACAAGAACACGAAGAGGAGGAGGAGGAAACGGAAGAAGAACGTATTCAGCGCGAAATGGAGGAGTCTGAAGCTCTGGCTCGTCAAATGATGGCTGAAGAAGCAATGGCAACCTATCACATGAGCATTGAGAACCTCCGCGATAACGCAGAACATTTCTCTGAAGAAGATATGGCTGCATTGCAGGCGGCAATGGCGGAAGAAGATCCAGAGGAGGATGAGGCTGGTGAGAGTGATGACTCACATGAAATGTCTTATGACGCCTTACTTAGACTTGGTGAACGCATCGGGGATGTCAAGGAAGAACGATGGGCATGTGTGGCACAGGATAAGATTGAAAAGATTCCTACACTATTATTCAAACCATCCATGGCTGAAGGAAAAGATGAGAATCATACGGAAGTGAAGTGCTTGATTTGTCAAGAGAATTACGAAGAGGGAGAGGAGCTACGCTGTTTGCCTTGTCAACATTGCTTTCATAAGGACTGCGTTGATACTTGGTTGAGCACTAAGGATACTTGTGCTTTCTGCAGGAAGTCTATTGAATCCGAATGAATAGTTGCATGATGAATACTCTTTAACTCCAAATCATCATTCAGCCACGACAGGAATCTAGCTAGCAAAAAGTACATACACACTTAACAGGTTTAATTTAGGACATTACTTTTGGACCGACTTTCTGTACTTGTTTTGTGCTGTCATGATACAAACAAGCATCCAAATTCTTTACCAATCATTCTTGTTATGTAAAGGTCATATTTGTAGCATCGTAAACAAGCAATGAATTATCAATCTCTCTCCATTTTTGGAGCACACAGTACCAAGTACATGTACGAGGCTATTGCCTCTTTCTCTCTACTTTGCATCTTGCATGGGTGACATGCAGCACTACGGCTCAGCTAGGTCTGACATTCGTCTCATTTGATTAATTGCTGCAACTTTGTATTGATTCGATACATTCGATCCCGCAGATCCCGTAGAACTCCGCCTAGATTTTTTCCCGCCTGTGCTGTCTACTGTATCCACGGTGGCTCTTCGATTTCGTTCTTCATTATTGTGCCGAGCAGAAGACTCGCGAGACAACATACTGTTGCCCACATTTGTTGCAGGATACTGATCCGACCCGTTCCCTATTGTGATTGTTGGTGACATTACAGCAGGAGATGTAATATTATTATTTCTTGCGCTTTTCGCTTGCTTTTGTTTCTTGTACATTGAGTAGATTGCAAAAATAGACGCAATGACTACAACAAAACAGGCCAACGTAACAAAGATAATCTCTCCCTGAGTTAGCCCAATAGAGCTTCCTCCATCTTCGAGTGATCGTGACATATTTTTGATTATTATTTTGGTGGCGCTGGTGTCTTCGGTGGCAGCTGCTGCAGATGATGATGACACCATCTTATTATCATCTCCAGGGTTTGACAACATGATTATTCTAAAAAACTTGTGCTGCGCGGCTTCAGTGGAAGAGACAGGTAATCAGATGAGTTCTGCGGTGCATGTATTGTAAGGACGTACGAGTTCAATTCACTTCACTACAGGCAAGCACGGGATGAAAGTGGAGACCATTGTATGTACCGATTGCTATTGATGACCATGATGACTCAAATGTCCGAGGCGGTGATGTGGGTTCGCAGTTCTCCATCGGCGGTCTCTCTTCTTTGGCAGAAAGGAAACGAAGTCATGTGCTTCCTCAAAACTTCGTGCCGACCTCCTCGCCAACAATGAGAAGCTTTGGCAGCAACCCCAAAGCAAGCAGGTTTGTGCCCTGCATAACTTTCACTCCTAGCAAAGCAATCGTCGACATGAAAACGCAACTTCTGAAAGCAAGCTTCCCACTGGCGGCGCTATCGCTGGCGTGTTCATCGGCTGAAGTAGGTGCATCTGCTGGTATTCGTGGTAGCCTTCTTCGTACTGGGCAGATGAATGAATTGACTTCCGATCTAATTCATACCAAGAACATCCACCGTCGGCTTGATGAAGGCAAAGATGAGGGTGAGCAGAAGGATAACGCAGAAGAAGAAGCAGCTGAAGAGGAAGAGGAAGCAGCTGAAGAAGAAGAAGCCGCCGAGGAGGATTATGCTTATGATTACGAAGTCGCAGAGGAGGAGGATGAATCCTGGGAGACAGAAGATATGCAATACGCTGATGAAGAAGACGAGGCTACTACCACATACCAGAGCAAAGTTGAAGAGTATGAAGCGCAAGCTGTGCAGCTGTTTGAAACAGCGCCGGCAGAATGGAACCCGGGTCAGTGGGACTTGTTGTTCGCCTTGTTCGGAGCTGTACTTGTGTCGTGTTGCGTTCTGTCAGCCTTCTTCGCTTACTGCTGTATCTTCAGAGAAGATGATGATGTTCCCACCAAGAAAGGCCGATCACTTCGAAAGCGTAGACGTCACAGGGATGACGATACGGTGGATTCCGAGAATATGAAAAATACGTCTCTCCTTCCCAAAGCCTCTGGCTCACGTACCTTTTCACCAAGAAGTTGGGTGTCGGGATCCACATACTTCAGTAGTAATGACGAGAGTGATGCCGAAGATCGTAATGCAAAGAAATATTCGGCTCCAAGTGCTGCAATATCTCCAACTGGCACCGTTACGTCTGGTGGGTTTGCTCGAATCGATGAAACTGCCATTCTGCATCAACATACTGGCGTAACGCAGAAATCCGAAGTTCCTCATCCAAACAGTGGCATTACGATGAAATCAGAAGTAGTAGAAATGTGAAGAGCTAGTTCAAGGACAAAAGCGATTAGCGCGCTTGAACAGTAGAGAAGAACGAATAATCCGTAATGTATAGTATTTTATGTTCTGACCTGATTTTGTCAAGTAGGTCTGCGGTTCTGAAGTATTGTTCTGGTTTAGCATAATGCACTTTTAAGCTTTGATGTGATGGCACAGCAATAACATAAATTGAGTTGCATTCTCCTGCATACTCGGGTATCTATTTGCTAAGTCTGAATCCAAGGTCAACGTCTTGGTAGCGCTGAAGAAATTC
Source organism: Skeletonema marinoi (assembly GCA_030544225.1). Classification (NCBI taxonomy): domain Eukaryota; phylum Bacillariophyta; class Thalassiosirophyceae; order Thalassiosirales; family Thalassiosiraceae; genus Skeletonema; species Skeletonema marinoi. Next base: position 5,084,825 of record CM060485.1, on the reverse strand, counting down.
ATGTAGTTCACTATTATGAACAAAGCTAATACAATACCATCATTCACAGACGAAGACAGTCTTTTTAACAATCTATTCATTTAATTAATAAATTACAGCTGATCTTTAACGCTTAACGTTCTTAGGGACCTTGGGCGCACGAACACCACTGCTAGTTCCCTTATTACCCTTACCCTTGTTGTCCTTCTTCCTTTGCTTGACCTCCTTCAAAGCAGCGTCACGCTGAGCGCTTCGGAATTCTGGCTTTTGTGCTGCCTTCTTCTTGATATCATCGAGAGACAATCCCACAACAGCACGTTGGACCTTGGTAGATCTAGTTCTGCGCTTCTTAAGGTTGGTCTCAGTGATTCCCTTCTTGTGAAGACGACGCCACGCCTGTGTCCATACAAGCTTGGCTGGCTTTTTACGTTGAAGAGTAAGAGATTGGGCTTTGGAGGATCCGAGGTAAATGGGCTTTCCATCACGACGGATAAAAAGCTTTCCGGTTCCAGGCCAAATCCTGTACTCGGACATTGCGCAAAGTTCAGCTGTGAAAATTGCAGAGAGAGAAAAAGCGGAGAGGTTAGTTTCAGTATTCAAAGAGATGCTAAGATGCCTGTTCGGGTGCATTTGTGGTGTGCAGCTGGGTAGGTTCTCAGGTTGATGAAACAACCTTAAACACTGTCTCAAAACAAACAGCGGCATGATTTGTGTACAAATCTGTCGATGAATGCATTGTGTTCGAGAGCCAGCCACATGCCAAATAGATGCATATCAGCACCTGGTTTATGGACCAGAATGTGCTGCCTTGCTGATAGGACGAGGCAGTATGTGTTACGTTGAATGCAGAGGGGATTATACCCTCCCCAAGCCTGCCGGTTACACCACCGCCCTCGACGCCCCATCGGCAGCATCGAACGCATGATTATAACTATTATATTCTTCCCATCATGCCTGTCTTTTAAACGTACTTGCGATAACCATGGTGCCTAGTGTTGTTTATATTTCCGCCGCTTCGTAGTACGCCACTTCTTTCATGAAGGATGATGAAGATGATGAAGATGGAGGGAAAGGAGGAGTAAAATAGAGACGGGGGTTACAATGTACTATTCCTACGTTACAGCTTCTACGTGAAAATTAGTAGAGGAGGTAAGAAGGAGGTCAAGGAGGGGAAGCCCCCAGTGCCCGCTTTCTTACAGTCCTTAAATTGATATTCTTTAAAATACGTGAAGACATGAGACATGAATAATTGCAAAAGTCAGAATTCAGAAGCAGAAGATGAAGTCAAAGCTGCTGCAGTAGTCAGAAGAAGTTAGCGGAGCTCTTGGCATAACACTACGTCTCCACCACGGTATTCAAAATGGGAGCGGCATGTTGCAAGTGTACACCACGTTGGAAGAACGAAGAGGATGTTCTATGTGCATATCTTTACGAAGAATGTGGCTGTTGTCGACCTAGAAAGTTCAACCTGCGAGGTTGTAAAGCTGATGATAACGAGCATGAGTGGAATGCGGCTATCAATGCAACTGTACGCAAACTGGTCGAGGAAGAAATCTTTAACCCATTCGGTCAACCAGTCGAAATTGCAGCTGACGTTCCAAAGGCATGTTGTGGATACGAAATGTTTGAAGCAGCTGTTGCCAGACTGGAGAAGGAGTGGTCACCCAAAATGAATCAAAAGATTGAGCCATATGGGTTTATGGTAGAAGGATTTGAGTGGGTGGAGTACAGATATGTTAGTCATGGTCAGCACGGCGGGCATACTCAGCCAGTACCACATTTCTGCATTAGAGTGAAGAAGCTTGCTGAGAAGGATGATTGAAAGTGGTAAAGAGTATGTATGAGAATCCTGAACCTGCCTGAACAGATATGATGTGAATACTTCTTATGTACAACTAATTTCGCCCTAATACACGTTAACATATTTGAACATGATGAATACTATAAAAAATCTAGGCAGGTGCAGTAACTGTTGCTATCCTGATGCAAAATGGTAGACAGTTTCGTCGTTGCCTTTTTGGTCTGGCTGACTTGAAGCGTTCCCGTTGTTTTGAATCACGTTTGAAGTGGGCTGACCAGCCATTGCCAGATTTGCTCCTTGTAGTGCATTTCCAATGTTAAACTGATTCTGCATTGGAATTTGCTGTAACTGCTGTTGGTACTGTGCAAGGTTGAAGAGCTGCGGATGTATCTGTTGCTGTTGTTGCTGAGCAGGCTGCTGCTGAAGTTGCTGAATAAGTTGCATAAGCTGTGGAGGTAGAACAGCTGCAGCTCCACCTACGCCGGCATTGACTGTCGGGATTACCGGGGTCATGGCAGGTGGTGGGACTGGTACGGTCGAGTTGTTAAGAACAACGTTATTTATCAGTCCTGGGTTCGTCAGTTGATGTTGCACTTGCTGAGGCACACTTGCTTGAGGTTGGACTTGAACATTAGGAACAACAGGCTGAGACTGAGGCGATGATTGAGCTTTCAAATCACCTCCTTGATCCTTGCTGGCTTCAGATGATGTCGTTGAGATTTGAGGTACCATGCTCGGTACAGCAGGTAAGGCAGGGTTGAATTCTTCGCCATTCGATCCTGCATTCTTGACAAGCGTGATATTGAAACATTTCGCAACGTTATCTTCGCTTCGGACCAATGTGATGCATAATCCGAGATCAGGTCTATTTGGGAAAGACGATCGGATGAACACTGGATCATCTGAGCAGCTGTTATTTGACTGAGGAGAAGATGGTCGGTTGGTTCCATTCCCATTGTAGCCAGTATCAACCATATGGCTGATAAGTTCAAGCGCTCTTGTTAGGTCTTTTGGATGGACTATGTTGAAAATAGTGGTACCGCTGTCTTCCCTGATTGCAAGCCCAGTTTCTAATCGGAATGCAGCTGAAAATGACAAGACGTGGATACAAATGTTAGTTTGATCAAATGAATGCAAATAAAGTGCTGATACAGTTGTGTTTACTCACCATTGCAATCTAAAAGAGCACCTCCCATCGACGCCACAGCCATACCTGCCATAGAATTGTTAAAAATCAAGTAGTAATCTTGAGAATCGGTTTTCGAAGAGTCACCGCTCTTCGATTGATCTTGTGGCTGCTGAAAGGGCGCACTGCCGGCTTGCAAACCCTGCCTCGCTGTTACTGCCTTCAACAGCTGCTCCTTAAGGCTTTCCATCTCCATACTCATCAGCTGCTGACGGTCTTGCAACGTTCGAATGTAGTTGCTTGCTTCGGTAAGGACCGTACTTTTCGTGTTCTTCGGGATATAAAGTCCTCCACGTTGGAGCAAAGTTCGCAGAGTATCCACTTGAGAGGCGATGCGATTGGAACGTTCCTTCTCACGTTGATTCCGCTCAAGACGGCGTTCTTCGCTTGACATCTGTTTGTTGGCCTGCTGAAGACCGCCAGGGAACTTGGAGGATTCATGAGCAGGAGAGCCGAGGGAGTTAGAATTTTGGCTCATTGCTTGTTCTGCATTGGATGAAGAGTCCTGGCCTGTGGATTGAGTCATCCCTGAGCCTGTGTTGGACGATGCGGAAGACACCATGGCCACAGAATGGAAGGATGGGATCTGCTGGTTCCTTTGAGCAAGCACTGCAGCATGAGTTTCAGATAATGATGAGCTCTGCTGTGCAGTACGGGCCTTCTTCGAGGGATCCTGATGTTCCGCTGTCCCTGATGGATCACTCTTCCTCTTTGTTGAGACTACAGCTGGGGCGACGGCATTGTTGCTGTCGCTGCCGACGCTGCCGCCTTCGCCTGTGCAAAGCTTTTCGGAAAGCTTTTCGGGGGCAAAGGAAACCTTGATCGACTGAGGCTGTTGATGAGAGTAGCTCTCTGAATTTGTGACAGACTTCGCCCTTGCTACTACACGCGTACTCAACTCATCACCTGCAATGTCTTCTGAGGAGGAGGAGGTACTCATAGAGTCACTCTTGCTTGCGTTATTACAATTCTTTCGCAGTATACCGGCCCTGCTGCCGCTGCTGTTGCTGCCATCGTTCGGTTCCGATCCAGAAAGGGAGGACATAGGGCCAAACGTAGCTATACTGAGAGATGCACCCATCTTTGCACCTGAGGAAGTATTTGAGCCTCCCGTTTCATCGCCGCCGCTATCGTCTTTATCGGAGGTGTTCGATGAGCTGAGGGAGTCGGCTGCGGCTGTGGCCGACTTCACAGCCTGACCCTTGCGGTGACGTAAGCCCTTGATTAGGCTTAGAGGTAACGATATGTCATCCTCATCAATTTTGTTGCTGCCGATGGATTGCGAGATGGGCCTATTTGTGTTGGCTGGTAAAGGTTGCCCATCTTGCCGTTCGCCTTCTTGGTTTGAATTGCTTGACATCTTCTGAAGTTTTGTGGATGATAGTTACAATAATATTGATTACAGAGATTATTACTTTGCTGTCAACAGGATTTACCTTGTGATGATGATGTTATTCGTTAACAATTGTTGCCTCTTCTTGTTGCAATCTGGAAGGTGTGATTGCGGTGCCATGAGTTGCTTTATGCAAGCACGCGTGCAGATGGAAGGGAAGACACCCAGGGTGAAATGCTGAGAAACGAAGCCGAAAAAGATGTTGAAGCAGCTTATCTATGACGTCATATGGGCTAATTTAGTAACCTCTACGGAATGGAATTAGTACACTTCTTACGAAACCACTGATGTCAGAACTGATGCAGACAATTGTCGTTCTACGCACTTACGTGTTTTTTGAAAACTCCGCAAATTCGATGATAGTCTGTCCAACTTTATTATTTTTGATACAGAAGACGAAGGACAGGTCTAACCATCAAATGTTTCGGTCAAACAACAACGGATAAAGAACCTTGTTCTTTCTCAAACTCTATTTAGATGACGTAACTCCATTTTGTTTGAAATGACGTACTGCTGCTCTCGATTTTGCGTGACGTTCTTCAGGGTGGCAGCCGGCTTTGTGTTTTGTGGACAGCTTGACAGCTGAATTGAAGCGACTCTTCCTCCTCCTTGTCATGGTTGAGGTCGCACTAATCATGGTCGCGGCACCCTAGAGACGCTATTTTACCATCAACAATAGGAGGTTCATCCTAAGCTGAGGGCAGCTAGACCAAACGACGTCGCAGACGGAACCCAGGAAGGACTATTGTACCCTTAGCCTCTTTAGAGCACTTATTTGCAATTGAGATGTTTTAGAACCGCGGCGATGTGTACAAAAGAATAACTTCTGATTCGCTCTTATCTTCAATGAAGTAAGAACATGAGAGATGTTTGTCACGTGAGCTGGTTTGCCAATGAATGCGCCTGATTTCTACAGGCAAGAATGCAATGTCAATTCATTGTACGACATACTCCTCTCCGTCCGTCGTTTTTGACTGCGGCGAGGCTTTTCTTGTTGCTTTAACTGCTACTCCTATCTGCCAAGGAGTTGGCCACTCACCAATCAAAATTGAGTTTTATCAAGTACCGACATTGCTTCCTCTTCCAATACATCTAAGCGCACTTCTTGCTACTCCTCAAAGCTAGCTATTTTCCGAGGTATTATCATGAACAAATGAACAAAACTTTCCCCTACAAGCCTTGTCCAGTCAGCTTTACCTTGGGTTGACCTCGGGCACATTGTGATCAGCCTTGTAGTGAAGCTGTTTCATTAGTGCTTGGGATGTTGATCAATTTGCTTCAATCAAGAGACTATGTGAAGTAGCTTATGTTTGCCCAGTCTTCTCTACTTAGTTGTTAATGCAGATACAAAATCAACTTTTACCATTCTACTACAAAATAGAAGCATCATCAATACGTGGCACGCAATAAACGAACCCAGTCATCGATCTTGTTGTGAATGCTCTCTCGTAGCCCTCCATCTCTAACAAAACGCTGCAAAAGTGGTCCAGTCCCAGCAGGTGAGCTTCCATCAACGTGATAATCAACAATATCATAACCATCACCAAGTTCAACAGTTCCATCTACATCTGGAAAGGTGACCTTTCCATGACAAGTTTTGGTATGATCATCGCCGAGCGTCAATACCCAATCTAAAGTGAATGCAAACTCATAAATGTAACGCTTTTTCCCTCTAACTGTTGCGTAGGATGCATGACCTTCGAACTTTGAAACTTTTGATACTGTAGCGCGGGCACCAGGAGATGGCGATCCTTCGGGTAGAATGTACTCGGATGTAAGCAATGCAGCTTCAAGCGTTTCCTTTGCCCAAGATGTAACGTCCCTCTCTTCCCAAGTACCGGCTTTGTTCCATGCCGATGTTCCTTCCGTGACAGGCAAAGGTTTTGGCGCATTATCCTCAGTTGGAGCATTAGGATCAATCCTTTTGGGGGCGATGTCACCAATGAGCTGTTTGCTTTCCTCACTAATCTCTCTATCAAAGAACGAAGTTTTCTTTCCGTCAGATCTTATTTTGTAGCCTCTTACGTGATCCGAGGAGGTGAACAGATCAGTATCTTCGTCCTCTTTCACACTATTCTTATTTAATGTTTTTGCTGAAGAAGTTGGTTTTGTTGTATTTGCTTTTGCTGCCTCCTTCTTTGCCGGTGCCACAAGCTTTGGTGGCTCAGCAATTTCAGCCTCAGCTTCAGCTTCTTTTGCTTCTTTGGCAGCCGCCAACAATTTCTCCTCCTGTTCCTTCTTTGCCTTGGCAGCCTCAACTTCTCGCTTCAGCGCCTTGTTGGCCGGTTCTAATGATAGAGCTCTCTCAAATGATGCTAATGCGTCCGCAGTGTTGCCAAGTGCATTGCAAGCCTGTCCCCTACGCCAATGCGCCTTGACATAAGTAGGGTCATTCTCGCATGCACTATCAGCCGACTCTAGCGCCTCGGAAACTTTACCCATTTGCAATAGCACAAGCGACCGATTGGAGTAGAGAATTGCAGCCTCTTTCTTTGCAGATTCATCATCCGTGATGGACGAGAGAACTTCAATTCCTTTGGTGTAAAGAGATGCAGCATCTGGATAGTTCTTGCAGCCCACACATGCTCGTCCTCTGTTTTTGATTTCTTCGACCAATCTCAGCTTTGATGGGACATCTTCTGGTGATGCAGATAATACATCAGTGTGCGCAGAGGGCCCGCCGCCGAAGCCCATTCCCATTCCCAATGACATGTTGACAGTTGATTTAGTGGTAGGTAGAAGGAGAGCAATGCAATGTAAAAAATGAGAGAGTGGCGGAGAACTCAGCTCAAAGATTTCAGGAGATCTTTTTCCTTCGATCGGACAGACGCCAAGGCCGACCAGCGAGCGAGCAAAGCTGCTTCCTCTCTCTAGTGGTCAGTGGCTGGAGCTATGGGCTATGGGCCATAGCTAGAAAAGTACCAATTCCTATGTAGGATCCTACAGCTATGGGAACAGCTATGGGTACCTATGCTGCATTTAGTTAGGAGTTTGTTAGTAGCTCCTCTCATTTTTCACTTCCCTTTTCTCCCAAAAAACACAAATCACAAAAAACGACAAAAAGGAGATGACCATGACGATGGTGTCACCATACTACCAGCTATTACATGCGTCAGTGTGGCTACTCATAGTAATTACGCGATTGGCATGTAGGTTCAAGTACTGCTTATGGGTTCGAGTCCATTGGTCAGGTCACGCGATATGGTATTGGTGACGTTACAACTACTGACAGGTAGGCCATAGTCCGCTATGGGAACAGCTATGGCTACAGCTACTCCCATAGCTCCAGCTAGTGACCACTAGAGGAAGTCCTCAAAAGTCTAAGATTACGCGCGTATTTTGCGCGCATTCCAAAAAATATCTTGGACTTTTGCCATCTCCCGCGCAAGAGGAGACTGTAGTCTATGGACTGAGGGCCTTCCTATTGAAACAAACTGGCCCGCCATCCAACCCGCTTAAAACCGTTAACGGAAAATAAACGGTCAAAAAGCGGGTTCTTGGCCGATGGTTGGTCTGTCCGGACCCATCAACCGAAAACCCTCATGGGTGGCATATTTCGACCCGCTTATGAGTATGTAAAGATGATTTTACCATATTTTCTGTACTCTTTCTTCTCAAATTCAAATCTCATCATCATCAATTCAAAAACACCATGTGAACAAGCCGCCTGCCTTCATTCACGCACCGACAAAATGCTCAACACAGCTCTTTCCATGGTCGGTCTACACATTATTCACGAACCTTTCACGGACGTGAACAACAGACCAGCCATAGGGATTAATGTTTCACGATGACAGAGAGAGGAGATGTTGTGCTCAGCTCATAATTCAGATCGATAAACAAAAGTAACATCACTGCTCATACAAGATGCCTTCCACTACCGACGACAACTCTGCCGCCTCTGACGCTGCAGCCGCTGCCACCGCCACTGCAACCGCCACTATCGCCGCCGCCACCGCCACTGCAACCGCCACTAACACCACCAACTCTTCCGCCACTAACACCATCGTCGCCCCCATGACGGTCTATCCCTTCAACCCGTCGGTTCCAGACACGAACGCAGCTGATGCTGCGGCATCTGATGAAGGATCTCTCTCCACCGACGCTCTACTTGAAGGTATCACGCAGGGCAACGAGGATGATGCTTCTGTCACCCCTGGAGAAGTGGAGTTGTCTGCAAATGATGACTCCATTGTAGCTCCCAATGAACGCACCAAACATTTCATCTTTTTGGCCAAGACGATCGGCATCCATGTGGAGCATGATCTCAAAGATGTGATGAGTCGTCCAGGAAACAAGAAATTGGTCAAGTTCACCAAAGCCATGCTCTACAGCGAAATCAAGCGTCGAAATCCCAGTGCCAAGGTGAACAAGAATAACACGCAGGTGCAAGATATGTGGACTATTCTTCCTGCTTTGACTGATGAGAGGGATATTAATTACATTCGTGCTCGGTACGCCTCCATTCGGGAGGGACTCTTCGCTGCTGTTAGGGCCGAAGAGGTCGAAGAATCTGTTGCCTTCAGAATACAAATCAATGGGAGGATGTGGGTGACAGGCGTGCGAGTGAGACAGTTTCTCAGTCGTTGCGAGAGAAAGATAGGAATGAGAGAGAGGCAGCCAAGGCCGCCGCCGCTGCTGCCGAAGGCGAGGATGATATTGATTTTGAGGGTTCAATGAATGCTACTTCAGTGTAAGCATTGCTGTAAAGAAGATCTTACTTGTATCAAAATTGAGAGGAAAGGGAATCCTCTATGAGGAGTTTATTTTACTGTGAAGAAGGTATGTTAGTTATATCATTTATAATATTTAGGTTATTGCATTGATTGATTTATCTTCAGCTAAGGTTACGAGAGAATAAGGATAAGAAGTAGCGCTCCCTACAGCCATCTGCCTGGCTGGTCCCTCCCCTTGCCGGACGACGGTAGCCATTCGATTGAATGTGCTCGTGAATCAAACTTCGGGGCAACACAACGTTGCGGTACCGACGACGATCATCAGCGGTATGGTCATTCATGTGTTCCCCTCCGTCCAATAAGTCATCTAGACGGTCATCGTCATCGTATGTCCATTGCTCCCGGTCGACAGTACCACCTCTATCGAGACGTGGTAGTACCATTCCTCCCTCGACCATGATGTTTGACGAATCTTCGGCGGCTGCAGCATCGATATCCCAACCACCATTTGTGTCAATGCAGAAGTTGTGGAGCTTGCACAAAGCCAAGATTGCAGAGTTCGTCTTGGGGACTGACACACCCATTGGGAACGCCTTGCGTAGCATTCCGAACCGGTGAACGAGCATTCCAAACGCACACTCAATGTTGATACGCAGCTGACTCTGAAAGAAGTTGAAGTCATCTCTGGTGCCAGCGGCTGAACGGAAAGGGGTGCACATAAATGGGGAGTTTCCATAGGCTGCATCACCAAAGAGGCAGAGACCATTGCGGAGGAAGCCTGCTTGCTCCAGTTGACGCTTGAGGGAGCTTTGATCAAAGGCAAAGAAGTCGCTCGTTGACCCGGGATAAGTTATGTCTACCCACAGAAAACGTCTTCGAGCGTCACAAACTGCTTGCATGTTGAGGCCGTACTTCTTCTTCCTGCCGCAAAAGAACTTGATCGGTCCGAATCCTAACGCTTCACAATCTGAAGCAGTTGGCTTGTGGATCCACATCAATATGCCGTCGATGGCACCAACGCAATGGCAGATGCCGACATCCGATTTACGCTTGAACTCATCGGCAAGTTTCTGTTGCTCTTCGTGAGACGTTGGGAATTTGATATCCAGCTGAGGAGATTTATGAATGGCATCTACTACCGCCCAGAAACTCTCCATTGGCTCATCATCATTCACACCATGGTTACTTGCGATGTCTAGTGGATCACCACCGGCAGCAATACGTAGGGCCATGCTCAGGCGGGCCGAGTGAGAAATCGGTCCATTTGGAACAGCGCCTCTGGATCTTTTCTCACCTGTGCTTGGAAGATGATCCTTAATAATGTCGAGGAGATTCCAGAAGCTGTCTTTGTCCATCCGATACCTCCTACGGAAATGCCTGTCACTCATGGTATGACACAACCTCTCCACATCAAGCCGCTCCCTCTTCACCGTCTTAGCACCAGGCATTCTCCCTTGATGGTTGGAGACTTCCTTCCCTGCAAACATTACAACCGATGCAGCAACGTTGGCGATGGCGGAGGCGAAGCCAACTGCAACTCGCTGCCTTTTGGTTTGTTGACGTAAATCATATTCATCCTCGTCGGCAAGATGTTGTTTGTAGGCATCACGCCTGCCGCTGTTGCCACGTGCACATGCTCCTCTCATTGTCAATAATAACGTGTGTTTGTGGACGTGGACGACTTATAATATGCAGGCGGCAATTAAATTTATGAGCCCTTTGCATAGGCGGCCGGAAGGGAGCCATGGTGATTGCTTCATGTGTTAGATCAGCCAAGCGGGTGCATGGTCACGAACGTGAAAGATGAATAGGAGGGGGTCACTGAAGACAGACCCGCCCCATCAAATATGACCGTTAATGGCCGTTTTAAGCGGGTTGGATGGCGGGTCATTTTTTTTCAATAGGAAGGCCCTGAGTGGTGTCTCCAAAAAAGTGCACGCTGTGACTTTTTTGAGGCTCTATCAACGGGGAAGGGGGATCCCCTCTGAATTACATCCGCCTTGGCCCCCGCTTTTTGTTAGCACTTTCACACGAGCACACTTTGAACACAATAACCATGGCGACTGCGGCGGCGATGGTATGGAGCGGAACAGTGGTCGGAACCACCATAAACCGGCGGCGGACACCTCAGTGGACCTATGACCTTGTGATGTGAAGGAATTTTTCTCGAAGGGCTCTGAACCTTATTTCTCGGTTTCCTACTACGAAAGTGACCGTTATTAATTAAAATGCGACAACTGCACCGGCCCCCTCATTCAACACATGACCTTTGGACCCTACTCATCTGCCTATAACTCGACAAACTGACACTATTCATGATATGACAATACTAGATGAGTCGGCTGCGGCTCATTCCGTCCAGAGTCGTCGGCATGGCCCACCAGGGACGCAACGGGGTTTTGCATAAAAAGCACTGTAGGTGGGGTGGACTGGGAGGAGAAGGGGATATCAACTATTTAAATGGTGATTGGTTACAAAAAATATTAATCAGGCATTAGGGAAGCGTTATGTTTGGAACATTCGTTGTGGCAGGCCGTAGAGTGGGAGTGGTTGTAGCACATGATGTGTTTCTGGCAAGTAGTATATAACAAAATATTGAGGGAGCGGGTGCCTTGTCTTGCAACATGGAAGATGTAATGCTTCCCGACCACAACGTGACAATCCGTGTTATTTTTGTGTTGTTATTGATATCATAAGGAAGCAGGCGATGGTTTGATTCTTCCAGAGTAGCCTGTATGGCCATTGGCTATCTCATGACGTAGAGTGGATATATGTATGTGGCACAAATACGGCATAAAAATGAAGTGGGGACTGGAGGGGGGATTACGATGCAACAATTCAAGTGGGATCGGTTGTACAGCAGAGTGACAGAGTGATAGCTATACCTGAAACCATGAGATGGAGCCAGGCCAGGGGGAGTGGCATGTTGTTGTGGTAATAGTCTGCTAGCAAATATACAACACTGTGAGGGAGGACATTGTTGCTTTGTCTTGGAGTAAAGAGAGTGTGAGCAAAGCATTGGATATTTCATCAAGTCAATTCTATGTCTGCATCGCAACTTCTTATGAATGAGTTCCAAAGAGGGAGGGTAGCCCGACAACAACGTGCCGATGAGATGTTTGCTAAGTGAGAACTCCTTTCATGAGACTCATCACTTGCACGCAGCATAAACCGAAGCCACACTTCCACGGATTTGATGCCTATATAAATATTTCCAAGGATTAAGAATCTTTCAGTGTTGTGCAGGATACTGAATTCCTACATGCCTTCAGTGGAAATTTTGTACTTTTGACTCCTCTTGCAGTGCAGTAATTCAAAGTCTACGATGATGGTTAGACTACTGAAATCTCCCCGTGATATGCCTCAATAGTCCAGCTTTCTACCCAACGGCAACATGGTTCATGTCATCATTAAATCAGCATGGAGGACCATCCTCCCCCCCCTGCTGAAGGGGGAGCCTCCTCGGCCGCCCTGGTTATTCCGTACCACAATAATTATTTCCCTCCCCTAAGTCCGCTCCACTATGTTGTGCTTCAACTCCCAATTGAACACATTACATCCTTTCTATCAAACACGTCTGTAGCCTTTTTTGCATTGGCCATCGACCCGTCCTACTCCTCACATGATGGTAGCAGCGGCGTAGCCGGCACATCAGACGAAGCAGTGAATTTTCTGATGGAAGAAGAGGGACGTCGTGGACGTTGGGCCGATATTTGCCTCGATTGTGTTGACTGGATCAATGATAATGATGTCAATCATTTGCTGTCATTGGTAGTTAATTTCAACGTCATGGCCTTGCAACGTCTTACAATTAGGGACTGCCCCGGCGTTGTTGGCACCGGGCTTCGTCCTCTAATCAAACAAGAAGGGTTGAATTATCTTATTTTCCACGACAACGGATTACTTCCAAGGCGCTCATCACGGTTGGCGGAGGGGGGCTGGTGGACCCCATTGGAGAAGGTGAAGTCAATCATTAATACTGTTGTGCAACCTGATCACTACCTGGACTATGTTCGTATTCCATTGGAATGGACGGGGACGTCATATGGAAAGGGTTGGGAAAAAGAGAACGGTCTTAATGTTATCCATTGTTCTTCCAATTGTTGCGGTGAAGGACCCATTCAAGCGTTATACTGGTGCCATTATTGCGGGTTTGGTTCCTTCTGTGAAAGGAGTGCTGGGAAGTTGTTTGTGTTCTGCCAAGAGAGAAGGATTGCTTGTTGCATGAGTTGTATCAAACATGGAGTTAAAGGTTTATTGTTGCCCAACACATTCGCCATGAAATGTGGTCATACTACGCCCAATAATTGGGGATGTCGAGATCAATGCACCAATTGGTTTTGTGCCTGTGGTTGTGGAAGCGGCAGCACATGTTATGAATGTGAGGCAGAAATTTGCCGCTCCTGCAATTTTGGGCAAGATGCCTATTGTGTTGACATTGAGTTCTTGGAATGCAGGGAGTTGCGTTGCCATTGTGCCGGTTGTTATGGTAAACAGAATCCGGAACGTTATTGGTAATAATAATAATGATGCATCTTATTATATTATAGTAACTACTTCAGCTTAGTGGGAAGGCGTCTCTTTCGTGGACCTCTTGGCACCGAGCTCTCTTTTTGAGTTCTCTTCTTGTTTAATGCAGTAGGTGGTGGTAGGTTTTGTTTGTCTCCTTCTGTGCCATATTTCTCAACTTCGCTACGCTTAATCTTTTTCGTTGCTTCGCTGTACTCTTTTTTGTAGGATGCAATGAAACTCTCAAATTCTACATGAAACTCCGTTGGAAGTACTTCTCCTGCCGTAGTCGCTCCCCATTTGATTGCGTCGCCATATTTAGACAAGTCACTGGGACTGATAAGTTTGCCATTCGCCTTGATTTTCTTGTTTGAGCAATGTGCAATCACCATCTTAACATTCAATCCTTGGTAATGGAGATCACGATCATTTTTGAAGTAGTATTTTGTTGGATCCGCTTTCTGCTCATCTGTCAGAAGGTACGTCCCTTGTTCAAAGTATTCCACATAGTCTTCTTTCCAGAAATTCACCATGTGCATGTGACGATTCCTGTGTTCTTTGCGCGTCTTGTCTTTCATGCCTTTTGACTGCGTCGTTTGAGCAGCAGCAGCATGATTCTCTTTGATGGCGATGTCTGTGCCAATAATTGGTGCATCATCATTTGTCACACGTTGGTCGACACGGATACGACCGCCGCCGCCTCCTCTGGTCGTCATTGTTGCTTTCAGTGACTGGGAGGTAGAGAGCAATCAAAAGGAGTATATTATTAGCACATACTGCTCTTGCGTTGGATTGCTCTTGCGTTGGATTGCATGCTCTATCTCTTGCGATTTGTGATGCATGCGTTGGATTTTGCTTGGTCATGGGTTGGTCCAACCACTGCCCAAATAGCGAACAAGATACCCAGCAAATACCCAGTCTAAGGTCCATCATCTATCTTAGACTTTTGCCGTGCATTTATAGCTAGAGAACTTACTCCTATTGGGAATTATGAACAGGCTTTACTTTATTAATTGACACAAGAAGGCGACAGAGCAACAAGTCTAACACCTCTCAAAGACCTTGTAAAGGCTATTCAAATTTGCCAATTTGACCGCTGTGCCATTGTTTGCTAGTCTTTGTGGCGGAACCAAAAGATAACTGATTGCAGGGAAGAGAGTATGTCTAACATACTTCTTCGCCTCATCATCGATGTAGTCAGGACTTTCATTTTTCTCACTCTCTTCGTCGTTAGTGGGGGCAATAGGGGGTTCAGCATAAAAGGAAGCAAGCTCTCTGCAAATTCCATTGAAACATGGTTGTTCTTCCGACCAATCAACCTCAGTCGCGAGTCGTATCAAGAATAACGGAAGTGCGTGGGGTTGAGGAACGTGTCCGTCAAGTAACACAGGGAGTCCCGTAATGAAAAGTGCTGATACTTGTTTGTTCTTCTTCAAGACTTTGCGCTTCTCGACTTTTATAGAAAAGTATTCCTCGAGCATTGGTGCTTTCTCTGCAAGACACTTGGCTGCTTCTAAAGCCAAATTCGCATTGGCACTACTTACTTTGCTCAACGGGACCTTTTCAGCATTATCATTTGCATCAATGGAATCGGCCACTTCTTCAAATTGAAGCCTCTGTCCAATTGCAGACATGACATCCACGCCATCTCCGCCTAGCTTTGCCATTGGCATCTCACTAAACTTCATCAAGGCCACTTGATAAAACATTTCACAAGCAAGCTCTCGGTGATTGATCATCAAGAGGTCGATGCCGCACTGTATCAAGCTCCTACTCCTAGACACTGCTCCGACAAAGGTTGAACCACGAAGTGTTTCGTTCAATTCTTGATGGTTTTGGTTCGATATTTCATTGCGAAGGTTGCAGATAGATTCATAATCACATTTCGATGGGATGATCTTCTTGGGTATAACCTTGTTGTTCACAGCGCCTCTGACCACAACACTATTTGAAGCTGGCGGCAATGTCTCCGAACGTTGCACTTGGCAGCGGCAAATGGCAGAGGCGAAGGCACCCGGAATGCTTAGGTCCATTTGCGCTTTACCGTATTGAGGACATCCCGGTTCATGTCGAATTGTTTTCTCATTTGCTGTTGGAGGAACTGGGTCGCTCCCTTCGGATTTGCCGCTAGCAGCGACCGTTTCTTTCTTGTATAAGAATGCTTCCATCGCTCCAGCTGGTGCCGCACGGTTGGTTCTAACAAGTCTTGATGGGTCATACGGCTTTTTGGCTGTAGAACTCTTGATTCCTTCCGCTGATCGTTTTCTAGGAGTCTTTTCGGCTGATTTTGTGTTATCAGATGTGGCTTCCCCTTGGTCTCCTTCTCCTTCTTCTTCTTCTTTGGCTTGTTCTTTCTCGTTGTCATCACTATCAGTACCAACTTTACTGGACAAAGAACTAGATGTTGTCAAATCCGTAGAACTCTTCTTGCTCATCATGGCAACTGCAGGCGCTGCTGCTGATGCAGGCTTCTTCGTTTCAGTAAAAAGTGCCCCTGATTTCTTCACCTCAAACGTTCGCGAGGACGTAGCACTTCCAATACATTCCCTAACCGCAGCTGCAACCGCATCACACAATCGATCTTCATGTAGAAATGCCACCTCTCGTTTGGTGGGGTGGACATTCACATCGATATGTGGCCCTGGGAGTTCTAATGATATGTACACAAATGGCTTGCCTCCTTTTGGAAGTGTATCAGAGTAGATTGATTCGACTGCTCGACGTAGTGATGAGCTTTCGACCAGACGATCGTTAATAAAGAGTATGAACGCAGAAGATGGCTTTGGTGCTGTGTAAGATCCATTTGTAATGAGACCAGTCGCTCTGTATGCGAATGCAAATTTTGATGTAGATGACTGCTGCTGTGTTGCTGACGAAGAGGTGTTTGGACCATTTTGACTACTTTCTCCACTCATCATCATTTCAGCCAACAATTCATTTGATTCAGCTAATGATGATGCCTCAGTAGCAGTTGACGATGATCCATTCTTGTCTTGCAACATTGCCTTTAATGCCAAAGCACTAACTGCATCCACATCGCCTTCTCCAGCTTTCAAGGGTAAGAGTTCTCGAGAAACAGCTGCCCCAAAAACATGCCCAATCACATCTTTTGTAGCCGACAGCTGATTTTCATCTTTTGACATCGCATTATTTGGAGCTGCTGTGGTTGTAACAGATCTCCTTCTCTTTCTCTCATTCTGCAACTTCTTGACAGAAGCCAAACTCTGAGTATTCAAATCAGCAGTATTCCCAATCTTCTTCCCCTTTGTCTTATCACGACACAAAAATCCCACACCACGCTTCGCTTCATGTATCGCATACCTCTGCGCAACACCCAATGTACGCTCATACTCCTCCCGTTCATTCTTCCTTGACTCCAGTGCCCTTCGTCGTGACGGAATATTGTAGAATAAATCTTGTACTTGAATGACTGTCCCTTCTCTTCCGGCGTGTGGTCTTGCTTTTCCATTTGGATTGGATGTGGAGCAGTGTGCTCCATCTTTGTATTGCATTTTGAAGGCACAGTTGTTGTGTGGTATATCATCATCGTTGCTACTCTCTCCTCCATCATTTGTGGATGATGTTGTTGTTGAATTATTATTTGCACTGCTATGATTACTTCGTGGTCTCGGCCTCACCCGACTGGTAATAGCCACCCTCGCCACCATACTAGCACTAGCCAACGCCTCCCCCCGAAACCCAAACGTTCGAATAGACTTGAGATCCTCCACATTCACCAACTTACTCGTCGCAAATCTCGTACAAGCCAATGGCAAATCTCGTGGATGAATCCCTGTCCCATCATCGGTCACTGTGATGGATTCTAGACCTCCTCTTTGACAGGAGATGTCGATTTGGGTTGCGTCGGCGTCGAGACTGTTTTCGAGGAGCTCTTTGACAACGCTTACTGGACGTTGGACTACCTCGCCTGCGGCAATGCGGTCGACGACATCTTTTGGGAGGGGGCGGATCTTTGGTCGAGTGGTGTTGCTGCTGCGGCTGTTATTGTTGGTTGCTGTTGACATTGTACCTTCGCGTCTCTCACTCTCTCTAGGCTGCAACAGTTTTCTTATTATTGCTCTCCGAATACTGCTTCTTCTTCTTCTTCCATCGATACGATGTTGGATGTTGGATGTCATTGTCGGAAGATTTTTTGATGACACGAAACGAAAATCGAAAAGTGAAAACGGGCCACCATGAGATCTAAGTAGGCACGATAACAACGTCATCCACTAACTCGCTTTTTGCTTCCGACAATGAGACTACCACCATCTTCCGTTAGATAGACCTACCACCATGTTTGCCTCCGCCACCACCTCCTTCATACGCAAGGCCATCCGCAGCAGCACAGCTGCAGCATCATCATCACAACAATTCCGCAGCATCAGCATAACACCAGCACTACTCGAAAAACTCAATGTCCAAGGCCTAGCCGACAAAGTTAATCTCGAGGGACAAAATGTACTCATGCGCGTGGATCTCAACGTCCCTCTATCAAAAGAGGATGATGTTACCGTCACAGATGACACTCGTCTACAAGCCATTGCACCCACGGCGAAATTCCTATTGGAGAAGGGTGCCAATGTAATCTTGTGTTCGCACTTTGGTCGACCCAAGGGAGAGATTATCGAGACTGGCAAGAATGGACGGTTGAATCCAGTGGTGGATCCACTAAAGAGCATTTTGGGAGTGGATGTCAAGAAAGTGAATGATTGCATGGGAGAGGAAGTGGAGGCAGCTGCCAAATCATTGACCAAGGGTGAAGTACTCCTTTTGGAAAATACACGTTTCTACAAGGGTGAAACGAAGAATGATGCGACTCTTGCCGCTGGACTTGGAAGTTTGGCGGATTACTTTGTCATGGATGCGTTTGGTACTGCTCATCGTGCACACTCTTCGACTGCGGGTGTTACTGACTATATGAAGTTGAGTGCTGCTGGATTTTTATTGGATAAGGAGCTCAAGTATTTGAAGGGGGCTGTGGATAAACCGAATAGGCCACTTTGTGCAATTATTGGTGGGGCAAAAGTTAGTACCAAGCTGCCTGTGATTGAGTCTTTGCTTGAGAAGTGTGATACAATTCTTCTTGGTGGAGGTATGATCTTTACGTTCTACAAAGCACTAGGGTATGATATTGGAAAATCAATGCTTGAAGAGGAATACGTCGAGCTTGCAGGAAAACTAATGAAGATGGCAGAGGAAAAGGGAGTCAAATTGATCCTTCCTCCAGATGTTGTTCTAGCTGATAAATTTGCGGAAGATGCTACCACTGCAATTGCAAAAGCCTCGGAAATTTCTGGTGATTGGATGGGACTTGATGTAGGTCCAGAAACTTTGGAGCTATTCAAGGAAGAGATTGGCAATTCCAATACTATTGTGTTCAATGGACCCATGGGTGTGTTTGAAATGAAGCCATTTGCTACTGGAACCATTACAGTGGCTGAGCTTATGGCCGAGGCTACTGACCGTGGAGCTACCACCATTGTTGGTGGTGGTGATAGTGTTGCGGCTGTCAACCAGGCTGGACTTGGAGACCGTGTTAGTCATATTAGTACTGGTGGAGGAGCTTCTCTTGAGCTTCTTGAGGGAAAAGAGCTCCCTGGAGTTGCTGCTTTGTCCGAAGCGTAAGTAAACAGAACTGATAGACTCTTATGCACAAATCACCACTTATTTAGAGAAATTTTATGTATTAGGTATTCTCTCGGTGTTGGCTACCCAAGCCTGCCTATTGCTGTTTACTCTAAATGACCTCATATCTGTTTTGAGTAACCAAATCTCATACCCCGCAACAAAATATTTAGTTCTTTCTGTCAACAATAAAGTCAGCGATAGCCAAAAGAGGTGCAGCGCGGTCTCCGAAGGGAGCCAGACATTCCTTAGCCTCATCAATAAGTTCTCTGGCATACTTCTTACTCTCCTCCAATCCCAATAGCTTTACGTAAGTTGTCTTGTCAGTGGCTTCATCCTTTCCTGCCGTCTTTCCAAGATCTTCGGTTGATGCTGTAACATCCAAAATATCATCAGCCACCTGGAACGCTAATCCAATGTCCATTGCAAATTTTTCACAGGCTTCAACCTCCTCTGGAGTGGCTCCACCAAGAACGGCACCAGAAGCAACAGCTACCTGAAGAAGAGTGGCAGTTTTGTGAATGTGGATCCACTTCAGATCATCAAGAGTGGTACCTGGTTTGGCTTCACATTCAAGATCCATTACCTGTCCTCCAGCAAGTCCTTCAGCTCCAACTGATGCTCCGAGGCGGGCAATAACATCTACAATCTTGTCAGCGCTTACTCCTTTTGTGTGGCGTGCAACGTGCTCAAATGATGTACTGAGAAGAGAATCTCCTGCAAGGATAGCAACATCTTCTCCATAGATAACCTTTTGGATTGAGAGCAAGGAAAAGTTGTGATGATGAGCAAATTAGGATTTGTATCGAAACATCAAATTATATCTTCACAGAATACACACGAGTGAAGAAACTAGGAGAGCTTGATTGAAAACTTACATGGTTTGTAGGCTTTCCTCGTCGCATATCATCATTATCCATAGAAGGCAAATCATCATGAATCAAACTCATTGTGTGAATCATCTCCAACGCTACAGCAGTAGGCATAGCAGTCTCTTGGCTACCTCCAAACATTTCACATGCAGCAATACAAAGAACAGGACGGATGCGCTTTCCTCCAGCCATGAGGGAATATGCCATCGATTCGCATATCTTGTCAGTTTGAGGGATTCGAGATTGAACAGATGCCTCTAATGCTGCCTCGATGGGTCCAATCTTGGATTGAAGATATTCGTCAAGACTGATGGCAGTTGAAGCTACATTTAATGCAGTTGAGACTGGTGGTGATACTGGAAGCTTGACAGGAGCAAAGGCTGCCGCAGACTGCAGAAGAACAGCGAGAAGTGCAGCTCGGTATGTGAATCTGGCCATGTTTTCTATTGCTAAGTGTTGTTATATAATCAACCGATATATTTCAGTATTTCGCTATGCAAACGTGATGTTAAGAATCCGCTGAGTATTGCAAGAATAGTGCAAGAATAGAACAAGTTCCAGTTGTTGAATTGAAGCACTCCGCTCTGAAGCTTCGGCTGCAGAGATGGCGAGGAAAAAGTGGCAGCTTCACAGAAGCTTCAACCCAACTCAAAATGCCACGCGTAGGACCTTTTTAGTAAATTTAGTTTTTATCGTCAGTCTGTCCGAATAAGCGTCCCTCGTGCGTCAGGGAGAGTCAACTCAGCGACGATCGAACCCTTCGGAACCATCACATCAACATCTGCGTGCATCAGCTGCTACAAATCCAACGCCGCTACATACGTTCATTATTCACCGTGAGCTCCGGCATCGACCACTACAATAATCAATCCACAGTTGTGCTATCAATATTATACTTAAATATGTTTTCTAGACAGACTGTTCTTGCCGTCTTGGCTGCTTCGGCTGCCTTGATGTCGGCTAATGCCTTTGCTCCTGCTGCCCGACCAATTGCGCTCAATGTAAGTTTCACGTGTCGTCGACAGACACGTTCGTCGAGTAATTAACCAGCCACATCAAATGTGTGGACCAATCATCATCAGGAGGGAATAGGGTTGATGGAGAGAGAGGGATACAATCGTGGCGTTGGCAGCTCACAAGATGTGTGCATTGCCAGAATTGACGGGAGCACATTCGTCAGTGATGGCCTTGACATGGAAATGCCAATAAGGTGCAACACATCGTCGTCGACTGGTGGAGGCCCCTACGGCCCAACGCCGTTGGTTGGGTCCTTGCGAATAAGGCGCAGTTCCTGCCAAACATGCGGGGCGCAGTGAAGGCTATTGTGCGGGGCGGCTTCCAACTGCAAGGAATGCAATTCCCGAACCCTTTCCTTTCCATACCCTCGATTTCTGCTCACAAGTGGATATCCAAGACACCTTTTTCAGTTTTTCAGTTTCAAACATTTATTCAATTCTGATTAATTGCTCACCTCTATGCCTTCCTATCTACTCTTACAACCACAGTGCCGAACATCCGCCATGAAGCCCATCGCCGTTGGCCTTGCCATCGATGATGATATTGCCACAGAGGAGGATGCCGGAGAAGAAATCATCTCTGCCGTTGACCTCGACGGTGAAGAAGGAGCCGGTGATGAAGCCATACCTGCCAGATTCATCTCCGCACAAAGAATCCAAGAATTGAGAGAGCAACACCGTAGACACGAAACTGATACTGGCAGTCCTGAATACCAAGTTGCCGGTATGACCGAACGTATTAGCCACCTTACCCAACACCTCAAAGACCACCCTAAGGACTTTTCTACTCGTAGAGGACTTGTTGCTCTTGTCAACAAGCGTCGTCGTCTATTAAACTACCTTTTCAGGGAGGATGAGCAGAGGTATGCCGATATTGTTGGAGCTTTGGGTGTTCGTCACAGAGTCCCTGGTGCTATCGCAAGCAAGGAGGATAAGTATGGACGTTTCCCCGGCCAAAAGAGTACCAAGGGAAAGAGCAAAAACAAGAAATAAATAGAAGATTGCAAGTCAAAAAGAAAATTTTGTTAATTAATTAGTATTTATGGGCTAGAATCTCAACTGCACTGATGCATACTTACGTAAATGTGTATTCCAAGTAGAACACAGGAACGAAGCACTTCTGATTATCACAAAACGTCTGAACCTTATAGAGTCAATCAATTTCACGCTTCAAGGCAGACTTCTCCTGAGGTTGTTATGTATTGGTATATATTGGTCGGCAGCTCATCACATGAAATCATCAGAAACAGATTGTATGGTACTTCTTCACGCTAACATCGAAGTTTTTCAGTGGTACGATGAAGAATTCATTTGTACGAGTTGATTAATACTCCTCATCCAAGGCAAACCAGTAACTTATATGTACCAAGTTAATCAGATTAGATATCTACCTAGAGAACGGACCAGCTTGGTACTTGTTATCGTATGGTCTTTTATATTGCCGAAAGGATCACCAGACAGCAAGGCGGAGGGTTGTTCCGTAGGAACGATGCTCTTCCTAGACGCAATCGCGTCTTCAACTAGCTGAGAGTGAATCTGCAACACGGTTTTTGGCTCGAAGCTTTCAGAATTTTACCTGCTGGGCTGGATTGCTTAGCTCCAGCTATCTTATACAAGCAGCTCTAGCTCGCAGATTGACCGTAGAAACACGTGGAAACAAGAAGATTTGACAACAAGAAGAACATTATAATATGATCACAAGATTCTGAATTTGAATATTTGGAGACTTGAGACGTGGTAGTAAGTAACATCAGCTCTCAAGGGCAATCAGTCATAAGCCTTGTGCCCCAAAAATTCGGGCACGCAAAACTTTTTGTACCAGTACTTACGTAGGAATAAGTAGCTACTCCTACCAAAATCGGGCTGGAACATGACTTTTTGATTGTCACATCAGACACAACTCACAAAATAGTAACTGTTCACTGGCAATTATGGCAGCACCATAGTGAGAGCATCATTGACAAAATCAACGGAAGCAAGGTTCTTTCCAAACCAAAATTTTACGTAGAATTGGGTTTTCCCCACTATTCTGACCAAATTTGTACGTAGGAGTCAATATTAAGGTCTACATTCTGCAGTAACAATTTAACTAGGGCCACATTTGAGGTACCTCTTGTAACCCATATCAGCCACTACCCCAAGTCAACATAGGACCTTCATATGCATAGATGCAAATAGGCTTCATCAAATGTAGTCATTACACTGTAAATAGTTGCGCCAGGAGCAGAAGTCGTTTCACTAGTTATTTGATTGTTTTGTTAGCAGTGTCTGATGTGACAATCAAAAAGTCAAGTTCCAGCCCGATTTTGGTAGGAGTAGCTACTTATTCCTACGTAAGTACTGGTACAAAAAGTTTTGCGTGCCCGAATTTTTGGGGCACAAGGCTTATGGCAAGAAGCGGCCTCGCTCGCTGCGTGCCTTGATGACACTTCCTGTTTGGGAGTACTTCCTTCCTCTTAGTTAAGAAAGTATTATAAAACTGAAGTAAAACACGAAGTAGAACTTCAGATAAGAAAGTACCTTCATTGCTGTGGCCCTCAGATGACCTTGCCTTGCTGACGCTGGGTCATAATCAAGCTTATGTCTTTTGTGTACCGGTTAGATTTGTTTCATCTTGTGCTTACGCAGGAGCTTAGTACGTTTCGAACCTGAGTAGTTTTTAGACACCGTGCTCACAAAATTGGAATGAATCTCTTTCTACTCTCTTCGGCAATCCTCCTTTCTTCAGAAAGCACGTGTTTGTACAATAGTAGCAGAACTACTGTTATTACGAACGAGCATACTTACACATGAAAACAAATACGAAGTAACATCATAATACACATCAAACAAATAACCATGCACATTTATCACTTCGTGCTTGCAACATTAACATTCTCTTTCTCGTGCGGCGCCTCTGCTGCTGCTGGGAACACAATGGACCTACGCGAGGTAGCTGCAAATGATCTATCCACGTCAGATGCAGTATCGCAATCATCGTCTGGGGCAGCCCCTAACCACCAGCAAGCCACTGACAAACCTCAATGCGCGCTTGATGTGGCATCTCTCAACCGCGGTGATGTTCAAATCGAGCTGCCCGGTGGAAAAATAGGCTTTGAAACGTTTCCTAACTGCACAACCGTCTTCTCCCCAAAGTTCCTCCACGAGCTTGGTGTTGATCATTCAACTTGCATCATGTCCGTCCCACAACTGACCAAGGCTAGTTTCCATATGTCTCGCTTTCGCGAGTTCATGCCCAAAGAAGCCCTGGATTACCTTGAATATTTGAGAGCCCTGACTAAAGGGCGTGCGGGCATGGTTACATGTGAGGTGTCGGCTGGACAGTTTTCAAAGATGCACGCGTTGAAGGCCTGGAGACCCTACACGATGACCGAAGGCTGGCAATACCTCACCTTTACTGACTGTAATGATGATGGATGGGTTGGATTTGGACAAGGCGGAAGCGTAGACGTTGACATTAAATACAAGGGCAATATAGGTTATGCGTCGCCATCGCAAAATGAATTGATTTTCACTTCATATCATGTTGGCAATGTGGGCGAGAAGGCTACTGATGCTTGTTGCTCGCCTGAGCCTGGCGTTGCAAGGGATTGCTCGGCAGTACACACTATGATAGATAGTTTTGATTTGTCAAGCGTCAAAAAGGATTCGCTATAGAGAGGAGTAATGTTATGTGTTAGATGTTGTTTAGGGAGTATTTATGATCTACTATGGAAAGCTTTTAAGCATCTTCATCTAGGCATAGTATTCATAGAAGAAGTTATGTTGAGTTACATATATTCTTCATGCTATGCATGATGATCAGTTCGATACATGCACATGCTGAAGGCTGAGATAATTGTTATCGTTAATAAATCATAGCTCTATGATCCGCTGCCTTTGTCAGCGACGATTTGCGGCACAGGTCTAAATATTGTAGGAGTATGAGGAGTGCTTCCTTCCAAAAGAATGTATTATAAAACTGAAGTATAACAACGAAATAGACTTCAGATAAGAAGTGCAGAACCGGTCGTTGCCTGCTGCGGGCTGGCCCTTGTGGCCAATGACGGGCCACGTCAAATCAGAATGACCTCGCTAGTCATCACACAAATGCTTATGTCTTTTGTGTACCGGTTAGATTTGTTTCATCTTGTGCTTACGCAGGAGCTTCGTATGTTTGGACCCTGAGTAGTTTTTAGACAATGCCTCACAAACTTTAATGAATCTCTTGCTACTCTCTTTGGCCTCCTCAGAGAAAACACGTGTTGTGCACCAGCAGTTGCAGCACTACTGTTATTACGAACGAGCATACTTACACATGAAAACAAGTACGAAGTAACTCATAATACACATGAAACAAATAACCATGCACATTTATCATTTCGTGCTCGTGACATTCTCTTTCTCATGCGGCGCCTCTGCTGCTGCTGGGAACACAATGGACCTACGCGAGGTAGCTGCAAATGACCTATCCACGTCAGATGCAGTATCGCAATCATCGTCTGGGGCAGCCCCTAACCACCAGCAAGCCACTGACAAACCTCAATGCGCGCTTGATGTGGCATCTCTCAACCGCGGTGATGTTCAAATCGAGCTGCCCGGTGGAAAAATAGGCTTTGAAACGTTTCCTAACTGCACAACCATCTTCTCCCCAAAGTTCCTCGATGAGATTGGTGTTGATCATTCAACTTGCATCATGTCCGTCCCACAACTGACCAAGGCTAGTTTCACCATATCTCGCTTTCGCGAGTTCATGCCCAAAGAAGCCCTGGATTACCTTGAATATTTGAAGGGTCCCTTAACTACAGGGCGTGCTGGCACGATAACGTGTGAGGTGTCGGCTGGACAGTTTTCAAAGATGCACGCGTTGAAGGCCTGGAGACCCTACACGATGACCGAAGGCTGGCAATACCTCACCTTTACTGACTGTAATGATGATGGATGGGTTGGATTTGGACAAGGCGGAAGCGTAGACGTTGACATTAAATACAAGGGCAAGATAGGTTATGCGTCGCCATCGCTAAGCTCTCAAGGTGGAAATAACTTCATATCGATGGTCAGTACTTCATATCATGTTGGCAATTTGGGCGAGGAGGCTACTAATGCTTGTTGCTCGCCTGAGCCTGGCGTTGCAAGGGATTGCTCGGCAGTGCATGATATGATAGATAGTTTTGATTTGTCAAGCGTCGACAAGAGTTCGCTATAGAGAGGAGTAATGTTATGTGTTAGATGTTGTTTAGAAAGTAATTGTGTGTGATCTATTACAGAAAGCTTTTAAGCATCTTCATCTAGGCGTAAGTAGTATCAAAATCTTTGTTCACGGCCAAAAGAGGCGGTGAGTTACTGAAAGCTGTGTTGAGTTCCTATTGTTTGTGCGCCATGCTATGTAGGATCATCAGTTCGATATATGCACATGCTGAAGGCTGAGATAATTGTTATCGTTAATAATATCATCGCTACTAAGACTATTCATGTTCGTCTCTTCATCGTCATCTTTATATGTACAGTCAAACAAAAACACGAGATACATGGATTAAATTCTCAAGAGGAGTAAAGTTTCCTCTT
Source organism: Skeletonema marinoi (assembly GCA_030544225.1). Lineage (NCBI taxonomy): Eukaryota > Bacillariophyta > Thalassiosirophyceae > Thalassiosirales > Thalassiosiraceae > Skeletonema > Skeletonema marinoi. The sequence goes on along the minus strand of CM060485.1, from coordinate 5,058,221 downwards.
ACGGAGACTGATTCTGAACCTGCCCCATATAATCCCTCAACTGTCTTCGACTCTGCTCCAACCCGTTCGTCAAAGTACCCCTACTTCCAGAAAAAAAGGCATTTAAGTGGCTTCTTCTTGTAGGGCTCAATTCTCGTGTGCTCGTCGGAGTCTGGACGGGGATGAGTGCCTCAGTCTGAATTGCCTGCAATTGTCGATGACGAGCTTCTTCAAGTGCTGCACGTTGGTCAGGGGTGAGGCGAGATATTTGTAGCATGACATGACGACGGGATTGCTCGGTGCGCTGCATGGATTGGGCGAGTGAGGCAAGAGCGGAGTTATAGTTGGGTTGTTCTTCGGACTTAAGGAGAGAACTGGAGGAGGTATTAAGAGGATATGTCACCACTGGAGAGGTATGGGTCGTGTTGAAGGAGCAGGGGGGTATATCATCGTGGCTATGGCGATGCTGCTGTCCATCGCCGAGAGAGGGAGTAGGATCGAAGTCCACATCCTTCACTGAGATGCGTTTTCGTGGACGGTTCGCAGCAGGTGATCGACCCCGGTGGCTTCTGGGTTTGCTTGCTAGGCTGGATTTGAGGGAGGCACGCTCATCGCTGATGCTGCCGTCGAAGCCAAGATCGTTCAGGTAAAGGCTGTTCCTCCACGAAAGAGCAAGCGCATCATGCTGGTCAACCGGGTCAAACGTAAGATCGTTCATGGAGGTGCTGATCCTATGCATCTCTTCGTCCATGGCAGAGATGATGACAGAAGCTGTCCTGGTGGAATCGATGAGCATGTGCTCGACTGCTGCTTGACTGGATCCAGAACCCGCGGACTGGAAGAGGAGGAGGAGCTGCTCTGGTGAATCGGGTGCGTCGAGGTCGGCGAGGATATCGGTGGACACATCAGAGGAAGTAGAGAGATGGAGAGAAGGCTGCCCAGCCTGAGATGAGGCGGCGGCATTAAAGGTGTATGCCATTGTTGATATACTTGTTGCAGAGGACGTTTAATGGAGAGACGCCGTCTTTAACAAGCAACAAAAGAAGGTTGTGATGACCTCAAGTGTTGGGGTCTTCCGTGAATGTTTGTGGTTTCGTCGGCACACACAACCTCACACAACGCATGCGTTGTGGTGTTGTGTGTGTTAGTAAGGCCCTGAACACATAGTTTCTGAGATTCCGGTACACACTTTCTTTCGAACTACGATCTAAAAAGTCATTTCAACTGATTTCTTCCCGGGTAGGAGCGTCTAAACATTGTCGTATCAGCACTAATATTACTAATTCCAACATGAAACGAACAAAAGCAAAGTGTCAGTGAGTCTTACATAGCTGTGACCAAGGTCATTATAGCTTGGTCACTATTTTGGTCGTGAACGCCCAGCGACAGAAGGAACAAAGAATAGCAAACAGCGCCAGCTCTGTAGGAGAAACTTTTGCTCGAAATCGGAAACGAAACAACTAATAAGACACTTCTCAAGATCCAAAACAAGTATGTACTTCATTAAATTCAGTACTTTGAATTACAGTGACAGTGCACAACAAACGACAAACACAACCCAATACTATCAGACCAAATGATGGAACTGAAAGTGTTCAATCACTACAGGGTCATTTTCAGTACGATCAGGAGAGCAAACTTATGACGAATGAGGAACAATAATGTTGGTTAAATTGACAAATATCAAAATACCTACGACGTTGTAGCGACGGATATACGTCCAACCAATGTTTGAGCCATGTTAAAGATGCTTCTATACTATCATGGCCAACTATAATGGGTCACTACAAGCTGTCGATTGCCATATTCACAGCGTGGGATACGATATGGCCGTCAACTGAGGAGCTTGCGGCGACCCAAATGGCCTCATCAGGTCACCTACGACGTTGTAGCGACGGATATACGTCCAACAAATGCTTGAGCCGTGAAAAAGATGCTTCTATACTATCATGGCCAACTATAATGGGTCACTACAAGCTGTCGATTGCCATATTCACAGCGTGGGATACGATATGGCCGTCAACTGAGGAGCTTGCGGCGACCCAAATGGCCTCATCAGGTCACCTACGACGTTGTAGCGACGGATATACGTCCAACCAATGTTTGATCCATGATAAAGATGCTTCTATACTATCATGGCCAACTATAATGGGTCACTACAAGCTGTCGACTGCCATATTCACAGCGTGGGATACGATATGGCCGTCAACTGAGGAGCTTGTGGCGACCCAAATGGCCTCATCAGGTCACCTACGACGTTGTAGCGACGGATATACGTCCAACCAATGTTTGAGCCATGATAAAGATGCTTCTATACTATCATGGCCAACTATAATGGGTCACTACAAGCTGTCGATTGCCATATTCACAGCGTGGGATACGATATGGCCGTCAACTGAGGAGCTTGCGGCGACCCAAATGGCCTCATCAGGTCACCTACGACGTCGTAGCGACGGATATACGTCCAACCAATGCTTGAGCCATGATAAAGGTAGGACTATTGTGCGTCCGCGCTGAACTCCGTTCTGACTGGTAGAAAGAAGAAATCTTCCAATTTAAGACTTAATGAACATAAATATAAACTAGGAGCCCATCTCCTAGTCGTCACAACCCAGTGTGCGACCAACCGCTCAACCAGCGGTATGATCAAATTCTTAATGGGGGAATATCTACCCAATCTCGTTCTATCCTTGTAAATGCACAGCCACAGCATCGCAAGAAGAGTAGTCTTGCATTATCCTCAAAACTGACTACTGTTTGCCCTCATGTCCCTAGTTCGAAGGAATCATCTGAACATGAGGACTTGTTTACAAGTAGTCAGTCTTATAAAAGAAACACCGCAGAACCAGTTTCACCTTCAGAAAAATCGCTTGTCCCAAGCCCTCATGTCCCTAGTTCGAAGGAATCATCTGAACATGAGTGCTTGTTTAGGGTAGACAAACTGACCAATCGTCACGTTCACGTCGACCAACAGTATTTTAGTCAGGAAGACGCCCGGCAATACGATTTAAGCAGAAACCACTTTCAGCACCAAAGAGAACCAAGAAATACCCACATGAAATCCAAAAAAAGATACCAATACAACTCCTCGAATCAAAACTTCGCCTCGAAACTAAACTTCATTTGAAGCATAATCTCATTCCAATAAAAAGGGGTGGGTGGGTGGGAGAAAAATAATAAAGCGCCAGCTATTTCCTCAAGTAAATAGTAGATCAATCTGCTCAGTATGAAGATTACTCTGCTCGCTTGCCGTAGATTTGCTCAAATAGGTTGTGTTCATTGCGTCTCTTCATTGTTGATTTTTCCAGTCGACAAGTGATGACGTCATGACATGTAACGTTACATTGCTGTTTACTGTGACATTCATCCAAGAATCTGCTGCTGCTAACTTCGATCTGGATAATCCAAATCGACTCTCAAGCTTGGCTCTGTCGCCATTTCTCACGCAAGCATCAATTCAAGAATGGTAAACCTTATCACTCGACAGCCATCACGTCGTCCAGCTTGTCCTTCTTCCCGTATACCAGCTAAACCAAAGTGGTACGACTCGGTAGGACTATTGTGCGTCCGCGCTGAACTCCGTTCTGACTGGTAGAAAGAAGAAATCTTCCAATTTAAGACTTAATGAACATAAATATAAACTAGGAGCCCATCTCCTAGTCGTCACAACCCAGTGTGCGACCAACCGCTCAACCAGCGGTATGATCAAATTCTTAATGGGGGAATATCTACCCAATCTCGTTCTATCCTTGTAAATGCACAGCCACAGCATCGCAAGAAGAGTAGTCTTGCATTATCCTCAAAACTGACTACTGTTTGCCCTCATGTCCCTAGTTCGAAGGAATCATCTGAACATGAGGACTTGTTTACAAGTAGTCAGTCTTATAAAAGAAACACCGCAGAACCAGTTTCACCTTCAGAAAAATCGCTTGTCCCAAGCCCTCATGTCCCTAGTTCGAAGGAATCATCTGAACATGAGTGCTTGTTTAGGGTAGACAAACTGACCAATCGTCACGTTCACGTCGACCAACAGTATTTTAGTCAGGAAGACGCCCGGCAATACGATTTAAGCAGAAACCACGTTCGTCAAAGAAAGAATCGAAAACCCCCATCACCTCCGTACCGAGACTCAACTGTCCCGAGCACCATGGCAGCTCTCTCCTATTGTTGTAATGTCCCTTCTCTCCGGGCGCTTGGCAAGCACCCTCCATGGACATAGGATTAGCTCCACATTCGCGGCATGTAAGCCACAACATCTGCTTGTGCAGATTCCTAGTTCGATTGAATCAAAGAGTATACCTCTTTTTCATCGTCCCAAACTATCCCCACTCATTCATCGCGCGTTGCAATGAATTGCTTAATTTGGCTTGCTTGAGTCTCGCTGGTCTGCATAGTGTTCTTGTTTTAAATGCAGATGGACGCAAGGAACATCAAGTCTTGAAGATGCCTCCGTAGGCAAAGCCAATCTATCCACCACCAAAGCAACTGAAAGGAAAGTCATGTTATCAACTATCCCACGTTGCATCCCCATCGCTCAATGATCATCTTCGCTGGGCATTTTACTCATTCTCTTCCTTGATGACTTAAAGGTCATCAACTCTATTCGACATCAGGAGTGCTGTAATCTGAGGTTGTCTATTCCTCATCCTCCTCTCAGTCGACCACTTGTCGTCCATCATCAAATACCTTCCAGCCGAAGGAGCAATCCTTCTGCTTTCATTGAAACTGACTCTGGATCATCATCGAATGATTTCTTATCCAACCTCAAAACCCCCCCTCTAATCTAACCTGAGTCAGCAAAGCGTTGAATACTTCACGTGGTAGTATCATCAGAGGGCATCGCCATCACCAACGTGACATCGACCAGCGGTGCGTTATTTATATCCACCTTCCGCCGCTGTCTTTCCATCAACCGGCCAGCTTGCTTGAGTCCACTTACTGAATAGTATTTGTAATAAATATACGTCCTCAGAGGGCATCAGCATCACCAACGTGACATCGACCAGCGGTGCGTTATTTATATCCACCTTCCGCCGCTGTCTCCCCATCAACCGGCCAGCTTGCTTGAGTCCACTTACTGAATAGTATTTGAATAAATACACGTCAAAATCAGCACCCACAAATTTTGATGGATGCCACCGTAGACAAACAAAGCATGCGTTTCCACCACTGAAACGACGACTGAAGTAAGGCGTGTGGCGGCCCTCCTTCGCCGCATCCCCAACAACCTGGCTTGCTGATGTCCACTGAACTGCACAGTATGAGGAGTGCAACGTCAGGGTCCGCCTCAACAATTCCGTTGAAGCCACCCTTTGCCAAGCTCTTTTCCCGAAAATAGGTTACATGGCCACCTCGACCACCACCACACACAACTGAAGGTACGCCTTTCTTCCTCCTTTCTCTGTCTCCATCATAGGCAAAACAACCTTTACCACCACCAAAGCAACTGAAGGTAGGTTTGTAGCAACATCCCTCCCTCGCTTCCTCCGTCTCCACATCAAAATAGCTTGCTGGTGTCTACTGTGCTGCATAGTATGTGTAGGTCGCCATACATCACCATCAGCACCAACAAACGTTAGACTGCCCCCACAGGCCAATCAAACTTTTCCTCCATTAGAAAAACGACTGAGAACTGACTCTCCATCGCTATCCCCACACTTAGCTGGCTTGATCGAGTCTGCTGATTGCTTGGCGTATCGAGTGATTCGATACACGTCATGGTGATCAACATCGTCAAATCTATCAGATGCCACTGATTCCGTGGGAAAAGTTTCTCAATCTCTTCATTGATGACGCCGAAGCCATCAATCCAATTCGACTTCAGGCTCCAACAACGTAGGTTCAACTGATGAAGTTGAGCTGTTAAGGTAACGCCACCGGAGTGCATGCAACTAAATTGCTGGGTTCTCTCGGTATAAAAGGCATCAGACGAATAGCAAGCGTCAGAGTCGAAGACAAGCGGCACAACCGAAGGGAGTGCGGCGAAGGTAAATCCTCGTAATTCAACTACAGACTGTGCGTTGAAGCTATCATGAAGCAACGCCGCCGGAGTGCATGCAACTAAATTGCTGGGTTCTCGCGGCATAACGAGGCGGTCATAATAGACATGTCAAAGTCGAAGTTTTGAGGAAGAATGGGCGAAGCCAATGCACTGTCGGAGAAAGATGGCACGGCATGAAGATAGTAGGCAGTCTTGACGGAAAACGCTGATAATAACTTCAAAGAGAAGCGACCAACCGATAAGCTGGCATGAAGATATATCCGAGCAGAGGATCAAAACCCTCCGCCACCATAACTGACTCTGGATCATCATCGAATGATTTCTATCCAACCCCAACACCCCCCTCAAGACATACCCAGAGTTAGTGAAGCTACAACAATTCCACGTCCCACGTCAAAGGAAGGCGACGATATAATCGAAAAGAACCTTTCCATCACATAATAACGACTATGGAACCGCAAGGATGCACAGCCATTCAGGTTTCATGAAACTATCCACTACAATAAGTTGTGTAAAAGACTACCTCATCCACCCACCGCCCGTGATTACAACATGTGTTGCAGACAAGCTCTAGCTGCATGCTCCATGAGATATCATCGCCAGCCAAATTTCTCTCCACAGCATCATCGGGGACTTCATGTACGCACCAGGTCGTGCCGTGTCATGTTGTCATGTCACCCTCCGCTCATTTCCCCCAACAACCTGATTCAGTGACTAGTGTTATCATCACTGATCAAGACGGAGAGGGCTTTACGCCCATTTGGTTGCGACACCAATGTATCATCTTATTTCCGTACATCGAAGAAATCACCGCCACCGCAATACCAACGCCTCCTAAATGTCAGTCCAAGGCCCACACAGATAAAATCGACACTAAAAGTGTAATGACATGCGCCTTCACAACTAACTGACGAGCCGTGAATATGTTAGCCGGTAGTACAACCTTCCTCCCCTAGAACAATGCCCGAGAGGGACGAGGGACGAGCACCAAGAGGGCGCATGCTCCAACCTACAAATTCCTTCGATCCCAACATATTATGTGTCAGGAGACAACATAATAACCACGTGATCACCTATGGAAACTTCCACCACTCCACTATCTCTCCGCTTCGAGAGAACCAACACAACGGTAAGGGTGCAACAATCAGATTTTAGATAGTTCCACCCACACAACCTGACCATTAACTAGTGTTATTATCACTGATCAATACGGAGAGGGCTTTACGCCCATTTGGTTGTAACTCCATTGTAACATCTTATTTCCGTATATTGAAAAAATCACCGCCACCGCAATACCAACGCCTCATACGTCAGTGAAAAGAACCAAACAGATACACTCGACACTAAAAGTGTAATGTCATGCGCTTAACACCAACTGTACGAGCCGCAAATATATTAGCCGGTAGTACAACCTTCCCCCCCTAGAACAATGTCCGTGAGGGGCGAGGAACGAGCACCGAGAGGGCGCATGCTCAATCCTACACGATCCTTCAATCCCAACACATTATGCGCCAGAAGACAACATAATAAACACGTGCCAACCTATTATCCTTCTCAGCTTAAATAAAATAATAAAGCGCCAGCTATTTCCTCAAGTAAATAGTAGATCAATCTGCTCAGTATGAAGATTACTCTGCTCGCTTGCCGTAGATTTGCTCAAATAGGTTGTGTTCATTGCGTCTCTTCATTGTTGATTTTTCCAGTCGACAAGTGATGACGTCATGACATGTAACGTTACATTGCTGTTTACTGTGACATTCATCCAAGAATCTGCTGCTGCTAACTTCGATCTGGATAATCCAAATCGACTCTCAAGCTTGGCTCTGTCGCCATTTCTCACGCAAGCATCAATTCAAGAATGGTAAACCTTATCACTCGACAGCCATCACGTCGTCCAGCTTGTCCTTCTTCCCGTATACCAGCTAAACCAAAGTGGTACGACTCGATGCTTCTATACTATCATGGCCAACTATAATGGGTCACTACAAGCTGTCGACTGCCATATTCACAGCGTGGGATACGATATGGCCGTCAACTGAGGAGCTTGTGGCGACCCAAATGGCCTCATCAGGTCACCTACGACGTTGTAGCGACGGATATACGTCCAACCAATGTTTGAGCCATGATAAAGATGCTTCTATACTATCATGGCCAACTATAATGGGTCACTACAAGCTGTCGATTGCCATATTCACAGCGTGGGATACGATATGGCCGTCAACTGAGGAGCTTGTGGCGACCCAAATGGCCTCATCAGGTCACCTACGACGTTGTAGCGACGGATATACGTAATGCTTGAGCCATGATAAAGATGCTTCTATACTATCATGGCCAACTATAATGGGTCACTACAAGCTGTCGATTGCCATATTCACAGCGTGGGATACGATATGGTATGGCCGTCAACTGAGGAGCTTGTGGCGACCCAAATGGCCTCATCAGGTCACCTACGACGTTGTAGCGACGGATATACGTCCAACCAATGCTTGAGCCATGATAAAGATGCTTCTATACTATCATGGCCAACTATAATGGGTCACTACAAGCTGTCGACTGCCATATTCACAGCGTGGGATATGGTATGGCCGTCAACTGAGGAGCTTGTGGCGACCCAAATGGCCTCATCAGGTCACCTACGACGTTGTAGCGACGGATATACGTCCAACCAATGCTTGAGCCATGATAAAGATGCTTCTATACTATCATGGCCAACTATAATGGGTCACTACAAGCTGTCGATTGCCATATTCACAGCGTGGGATACGATATGGCCGTCAACTGAGGAGCTTGTGGCGACCCAAATGGCCTCATCAGGTCACCTACGACGTTGTAGCGACGGATATACGTCCAACCAATGCTTGAGCCATGATAAAGATGCTTCTATACTATCATGGCCAACTATAATGGGTCACTACAAGCTGTCGATTGCCATATTCACAGCGTGGGATACGATATGGCCGTCAACTGAGGAGCTTGTGGCGACCCAAATGGCCTCATCAGGTCACCTACGACGTTGTAGCGACGGATATACGTCCAACCAATGCTTGAGCCATGATAAAGATGCTTCTATACTATCATGGCCAACTATAATGGGTCACTACAAGCTGTCGATTGCCATATTCACAGCGTGGGATACGATATGGCCGTCAACTGAGGAGCTTGTGGCGACCCAAATGGCCTCATCAGGTCACCTACGACGTTGTAGCGACGGATATACGTCCAACCAATGCTTGAGCCATGATAAAGATGCTTCTATACTATCATGGCCAACTATAATGGGTCACTACAAGCTGTCGACTGCCATATTCACAGCGTGGGATACGATATGGCCGTCAACTGAGGAGCTTGCGGCGACCCAAATGGCCTCATCAGGTCACCTACGACGTTGTAGCGACGCCGATACAACCAACAAATGCTTGAGCCGTGAAAAAGATGCTTCTATACTATCATGGCCAACTATAATGGGTCACTACAAGCTGTCGATTGCCATATTCACAGCGTGGGATAAGATATGGCCGTCAACTGAAGATATGGCCGTCAACTGAGGAGCTTGCGGCGACCCAAATGGCCTCATCAGGTCACCTACGACGTTGTAGCGACGCCGATACAACCAACAAATGCTTGAGCCGTGATAAAGATGCTTCTATACTATCATGGCCAACTATAATGGGTCACTACAAGCTGTCGATTGCCATATTCACAGCGTGGGATACGATATGGCCGTCAACTGAGGAGCTTGCGGCGACCCAAATGGCCTCATCAGGTCACCTACGACGTTGTAGCGACGGATATACGTCCAACAAATGCTTGAGCCATGATAAAGATGCTTCTATACTATCATGGCCAACTATAATGGGTCACTACAAGCTGTCGATTGCCATATTCACAGCGTGGGATACGATATGGCCGTCAACTGAGGAGCTTGTGGCGACCCAAATGGCCTCATCAGGTCACCTACGACGTTGTAGCGACGGATATACGTCCAACCAATGCTTGAGCCATGATAAAGATGCTTCTATACTATCATGGCCAACTATAATGGGTCACTACAAGCTGTCGATTGCCATATTCACAGCGTGGGATACGATATGGCCGTCAACTGAGGAGCTTGTGGCGACCCAAATGGCCTCATCAGGTCACCTACGACGTTGTAGCGACGGATATACGTCCAACCAATGCTTGAGCCATGATAAAGATGCTTCTATACTATCATGGCCAACTATAATGGGTCACTACAAGCTGTCGACTGCCATATTCACAGCGTGGGATACGATATGGCCGTCAACTGAGGAGCTTGCGGCGACCCAAATGGCCTCATCAGGTCACCTACGACGTTGTAGCGACGCCGATACAACCAACAAATGCTTGAGCCGTGAAAAAGATGCTTCTATACTATCATGGCCAACTATAATGGGTCACTACAAGCTGTCGATTGCCATATTCACAGCGTGGGATAAGATATGGCCGTCAACTGAAGATATGGCCGTCAACTGAGGAGCTTGCGGCGACCCAAATGGCCTCATCAGGTCACCTACGACGTTGTAGCGACGCCGATACAACCAACAAATGCTTGAGCCGTGATAAAGATGCTTCTATACTATCATGGCCAACTATAATGGGTCACTACAAGCTGTCGATTGCCATATTCACAGCGTGGGATACGATATGGCCGTCAACTGAGGAGCTTGCGGCGACCCAAATGGCCTCATCAGGTCACCTACGACGTTGTAGCGACGGATATACGTCCAACAAATGCTTGAGCCATGATAAAGATGCTTCTATACTATCATGGCCAACTATAATGGGTCACTACAAGCTGTCGATTGCCATATTCACAGCGTGGGATACGATATGGCCGTCAACTGAGGAGCTTGCGGCGACCCAAATGGCCTCATCAGGTCACCTACGACGTTGTAGCGACGGATATACGTCCAACAAATGCTTGAGCCGTAAAAAAGACTCTTCTATACTATCATGGCCAACTATAATGGGTCACTACAAGCTGTCGATTGCCATATTCACAGCGTGGGATACGATATGGCCGTCAACTGAGGAGCTTGCGGCGACCCAAATGGCCTCATCAGGTCACCTACGACGTTGTAGCGACGGATATACGTCCAACAAATGCTTGAGCCATGATAAAGATGCTTCTATACCATCATGGCCAACTATAATGGGTCACTACAAGCTGTCGATTGCCATATTCACAGCGTGGGATACGATATGGCCGTCAACTGAGGAGCTTGCGGCGACCCAAATGTTCTCATCAGGTCACCTACGACGTTGTAGCGACGGATATACGTCCAACCAATGCTTGAGCCGTGATAAAGATGCTTCTATACTATCATGGCCAACTATAATGGGTCACTACAAGCTGTCGATTGCCATATTCACAGCGTGGGATACGATATGGCCGTCAACTGAGGAGCTTGCGGCGACCCAAATGGCCTCATCAGGTCACCTACGACGTTGTAGCGACGGATATACGTCCAACCAATGCTTGAGCCGTAAAAAAGATGCTTCTATACTATCATGGCCAACTATAATGGGTCACTACAAGCTGTCGATTGCCATATTCACATCGTGGGATACGATATGGTATGGCCGTCAACTGAGGAGCTTGCGGCGACCCAAATGGCCTCATCAGGTCACCTACGACGTTGTAGCGACGGATATACGTCCAACAAATGCTTGAGCCATGATAAAGATGCTTCTATACTATCATGGCCAACTATAATGGGTCACTACAAGCTGTCGATTGCCATATTCACAGCGTGGGATACGATATGGCCGTCAACTGAGGAGCTTGTGGCGACCCAAATGGCCTCATCAGGTCACCTACGACGTTGTAGCGACGGATATACGTCCAACCAATGCTTGAGCCGTAAAAAAGATGCTTCTATACCATCATGGCCAACTATAATGGGTCACTACAAGCTGTCGATTGCCATATTCACAGCGTGGGATACGATATGGCCGTCAACTGAGGAGCTTGTGGCGACCCAAATGGCCTCATCAGGTCACCTACGACGTTGTAGCGACGGATATACGTCCAACAAATGCTTGAGCCGTGATAAAGATGCTTCTATACTATCATGGCCAACTATAATGGGTCACTACAAGCTGTCGATTGCCATATTCACAGCGTGGGATACGATATGGCCGTCAACTGAGGAGCTTGCGGCGACCCAAATGGCCTCATCAGGTCACCTACGACGTTGTAGCGACGGATATACGTCCAACAAATGCTTGAGCCATGATAAAGATGCTTCTATACTATCATGGCCAACTATAATGGGTCACTACAAGCTGTCGATTGCCATATTCACAGCGTGGGATACGATATGGCCGTCAACTGAGGAGCTTGCGGCGACCCAAATGGCCTCATCAGGTCACCTACGACGTTGTAGCGACGGATATACGTCCAACCAATGCTTGAGCCGTAAAAAAGATGCTTCTATACTATCATGGCCAACTATAATGGGTCACTACAAGCTGTCGATTGCCATATTCACATCGTGGGATACGATATGGTATGGCCGTCAACTGAGGAGCTTGCGGCGACCCAAATGGCCTCATCAGGTCACCTACGACGTTGTAGCGACGGATATACGTCCAACAAATGCTTGAGCCATGATAAAGATGCTTCTATACTATCATGGCCAACTATAATGGGTCACTACAAGCTGTCGATTGCCATATTCACAGCGTGGGATACGATATGGCCGTCAACTGAGGAGCTTGTGGCGACCCAAATGGCCTCATCAGGTCACCTACGACGTTGTAGCGACGGATATACGTCCAACCAATGCTTGAGCCGTAAAAAAGATGCTTCTATACCATCATGGCCAACTATAATGGGTCACTACAAGCTGTCGATTGCCATATTCACAGCGTGGGATACGATATGGCCGTCAACTGAGGAGCTTGTGGCGACCCAAATGGCCTCATCAGGTCACCTACGACGTTGTAGCGACGGATATACGTCCAACAAATGCTTGAGCCGTGATAAAGATGCTTCTATACTATCATGGCCAACTATAATGGGTCACTACAAGCTGTCGATTGCCATATTCACAGCGTGGGATACGATATGGCCGTCAACTGAGGAGCTTGCGGCGACCCAAATGGCCTCATCAGGTCACCTACGACGTTGTAGCGACGGATATACGTCCAACAAATGCTTGAGCCATGATAAAGATGCTTCTATACTATCATGGCCAACTATAATGGGTCACTACAAGCTGTCGATTGCCATATTCACAGCGTGGGATACGATATGGCCGTCAACTGAGGAGCTTGTGGCGACCCAAATGGCCTCATCAGGTCACCTACGACGTTGTAGCGACGGATATACGTCCAACAAATGCTTGAGCCGTGATAAAGATGCTTCTATACTATCATGGCCAACTATAATGGGTCACTACAAGCTGTCGATTGCCATATTCACAGCGTGGGATACGATATGGCCGTCAACTGAGGAGCTTGCGGCGACCCAAATGGCCTCATCAGGTCACCTACGACGTTGTAGCGACGGATATACGTCCAACAAATGCTTGAGCCATGATAAAGATGCTTCTATACTATCATGGCCAACTATAATGGGTCACTACAAGCTGTCGATTGCCATATTCACAGCGTGGGATACGATATGGCCGTCAACTGAGGAGCTTGTGGCGACCCAAATGGCCTCATCAGGTCACCTACGACGTTGTAGCGACGGATATACGTCCAACCAATGCTTGAGCCGTGAAAAATTTGCTTCTATACTATCATGGCCAACTATAATGGGTCACTACAAGCTGTCGATTGCCATATTCACAGCGTGGGATAAGATATGGCCGTCAACTGAGGAGCTTGCGGCGACCCAAATGGCCTCATCAGGTCACCTACGACGTTGTAGCGACGGATATACGTCCAACAAATGCTTGAGCCGTGATAAAGATGCTTCTATACTATCATGGCCAACTATAATGGGTCACTACAAGCTGTCGATTGCCATATTCACAGCGTGGGATACGATATGGTATGGCCGTCAACTGAGGAGCTTGTGGCGACCCAAATGGCCTCATCAGGTCACCTACGACGTTGTAGCGACGCCGATACAACCAACCAATGCTTGAGCCGTAAAAAAGATGCTTCTATACTATCATGGCCAACTATAATGGGTCACTACAAGCTGTCGATTGCCATATTCACAGCGTGGGATACGATATGGCCGTCAACTGAGGAGCTTGCGGCGACCCAAATGGCCTCATCAGGTCACCTACGACGTTGTAGCTACGGATATACGTCCAACAAATGCTTGAGCCATGATAAAGATGCTTCTATACTATCATGGCCAACTATAATGGGTCACTACAAGCTGTCGATTGCCATATTCACAGCGTGGGATACGATATGGCCGTCAACTGAGGAGCTTGTGGCGACCCAAATGGCCTCATCAGGTCACCTACGACGTTGTAGCGACGGATATACGTCCAACAAATGCTTGAGCCATGATAAAGATGCTTCTATACTAACATGGCCAACTATAATGGGTCACTACAAGCTGTCGATTGCCATATTCACATCGTGGGATACGATATGGTATGGCCGTCAACTGAGGAGCTTGTGGCGACCCAAATGGCCTCATCAGGTCACCTACGACGTTGTAGCGACGGATATACGTCCAACAAATGCTTGAGCCATGATAAAGATGCTTCTATACTAACATGGCCAACTATAATGGGTCACTACAAGCTGTCGATTGCCATATTCACATCGTGGGATACGATATGGTATGGCCGTCAACTGAGGAACTTGCGGCGACCCAAATGGCCTCATCAGGTCCCCTACGACGTTGTAGCGACGGATATACGTCCAACCAATGCTTGAGCCGTGAAAAATTTGCTTCTATACTATCATGGCCAACTATAATGGGTCACTACAAGCTGTCGATTGCCATATTCACAGCGTGGGATACGATATGGCCGTCAACTGAGGAGCTTGTGGCGACCCAAATGGCCTCATCAGGTCACCTACGACGTTGTAGCGACGGATATACGTCCAACCAATGCTTGAGCCGTAAAAAAGATGCTTCTATACTATCATGGCCAACTATAATGGGTCACTACAAGCTGTCGATTGCCATATTCACAGCGTGGGATACGATATGGCCGTCAACTGAGGAGCTTGCGGCGACCCAAATGGCCTCATCAGGTCACCTACGACGTTGTAGCGACGGATATACGTCCAACAAATGCTTGAGCCATGATAAAGATGCTTCTATACTAACATGGCCAACTATAATGGGTCACTACAAGCTGTCGATTGCCATATTCACATCGTGGGATACGATATGGTATGGCCGTCAACTGAGGAACTTGCGGCGACCCAAATGGCCTCATCAGGTCCCCTACGACGTTGTAGCGACGGATATACGTCCAACCAATGCTTGAGCCGTGAAAAATTTGCTTCTATACTATCATGGCCAACTATAATGGGTCACTACAAGCTGTCGATTGCCATATTCACAGCGTGGGATACGATATGGTATGGCCGTCAACTGAGGAGCTTGTGGCGACCCAAATGGCCTCATCAGGTCACCTACGACGTTGTAGCGACGGATATACGTCCAACCAATGCTTGAGCCGTAAAAAAGATGCTTCTATACTATCATGGCCAACTATAATGGGTCACTACAAGCTGTCGATTGCCATATTCACAGCGTGGGATACGATATGGCCGTCAACTGAGGAGCTTGCGGCGACCCAAATGGCCTCATCAGGTCACCTACGACGTTGTAGCGACGGATATACGTCCAACAAATGCTTGAGCCATGATAAAGATGCTTCTATACTAACATGGCCAACTATAATGGGTCACTACAAGCTGTCGATTGCCATATTCACAGCGTGGGATACGATATGGTATGGCCGTCAACTGAGGAGCTTGTGGCGACCCAAATGGCCTCATCAGGTCACCTACGACGTTGTAGCGACGGATATACGTCCAACCAATGCTTGAGCCGTAAAAAAGATGCTTCTATACTATCATGGCCAACTATAATGGGTCACTACAAGCTGTCGATTGCCATATTCACAGCGTGGGATACGATATGGCCGTCAACTGAGGAGCTTGCGGCGACCCAAATGGCCTCATCAGGTCACCTACGACATGGTAGCGACGGATATACGTCCAACAATTCACAGCGTCATCTGAGGAGCTTGCGGTGACCCAGATTGCCTTATCAGCATATACCCTCTCTACTATTGTTGCCAAGGTTAATGGGCACTACAAGCTGTTGATTGTGACATTCACAGCGTTTCATACGTTTCTGTGCTAGAGTGTTGCTGGCGGCCGTCCCAATTTGGACCTCCTCAGGGTTTCTTCGACGCTGTCGTAGCATGGTTGATTCACGTACAAAGAGCTTGAGTAGTGGGGAATACAATATCAGAGCGGCATCTCGTAGCTTGTGCTTCACATCGAGAAGAAATACCATCATGATACGCGCAGTATCATTGAACGGGCGCTCAGTGAACGGTATGCACTCGACGAGATAGAAGTTGACGCAACGACTGAAATATAACGACTGCAGCACAAGAAGAAGATGGACCAGATTGAAGCATAGCGAGTTGACGAAGAGACTATTTTTTAGATGTAATAATATCTTCTAACTTTCTACATTCTCACTTACTATGAATTACATTCTAGTTCCTTTTGTTCCCTACCTTCTTCTTCATCTTGTCCCTAATCTTCCCTCGAAAGCCTTTTTTATGAGTAACAAGTGTGTCCAGTGAGATTTTCATATTACCAACATCTGTTGGCGAATGGGAGCAGCTGCCTTCACTGAACTCATATAAAGGAGGCTTTTCGTCTTCGTCGTCGTCACTGCTTTCAATTGATGGGGGCTTAGGCAGTGTCTCTTGAAATCGCCAGTCTTGGTTGCCACTAATGTTCGTATTATTCAATCCACTTGTATCTGAAGCCTCGTCAAAGGAGCGGCTGAAGGTTTTGAAGACCTTTTGAGTAAGTTTCTGGGGTTTAGCGCTGGAATACTGCTGCTGTTTTTTCTTCACTCTTTTGTTTGTGCTCTTTTTATTGTTGGCAGATGGACTGTCAATACCAATGAAGCCATTTTTGGAAAAGTCTAATGCCGGTAAAAACTGAACGCATCGGTTGGCACCGGTTATCTTTTGCACATCATTAATTTCAGGTTGAGTTTGCTCCTTGTACTTCGTATCCTTCTGCTGAGGAAGTAGAAATGCTCCTTCGTGCTCTGTATCTGCCGAGGACGTTGATTCTAAGATAAAATTGCCAAAACCAACAACAGGAACGCTATCGCCCCTAAAGACGTTGCTGCCGCCAAACGCATTATCTGCAAAAGGATCATCTCCAAAAGGATCAAAATTGCTGACAACAGTATTTCTAGACTTGGCACTTTCACAAGGGCTACACGTTTCAGATTGGGTCTCTTCCTGGATGGGTTGAGCATTAAACATTGGTGTAGGAGAGGGTTGTGCATTATGCACTGACAAAGGAGAAGGTTGGGTTCCAGTATCAACACGAAGTTGAGCTTTGAATCTTTTCTTAATCTCTCTCGTGTTGGCATTTCTTTTCGGGTGTTCCTTGGACTTGATACTAGTAGCAGAGTCAGCTGTTGAAGAATCTGCCGAGGATTGAGTCATATCTTCATCTTGAACCATAAAGGGCGACTCCTCTGTGGTAGATTGTTTTCTAGACGCAACAGACGACGATGCAACTCTACTAGATGCTACAGAAGAAGTTGCGGCTCTACTCGACGCAACAGAAGACGATGTAACTCTGCTAGATGCAACGGAAGAAGTTGCAGCTCTACTTGATGATGCAACAGAAGAAGATGCAACAGAAGCTGAAGAACCCTCTGAAGAAGTATTTCTGCTGGATGCAACAGACGCCTCTTCACAAATTTTCCCCATGTTTTTATTCTTCGACTTTGCAAGGACTTTGTTGACCTTTTCAAGACTTTCTGCTAGCCTCTGTTTCCTTTGGTGGAACCTAAACTCGGCTCTTGAAACTGGCGTGGAAGGCTCCTGAGGAGGCATCGTCGAGGTTTCATTTAAGTTTGTTTGCAAACTATCAACTTGCCCACGAGAGTGGCCACTTTTCACTGACATTGACGAATTACTCGAGGTATTGCTTTGCGAGCGAGACATCACCGACTCGGCTTCTTGCACTGTTGAGTTATCGCTGTACACAGACGGTTTGAAACTGCCAGTCGGAATACATTGAGACTCCGACATCAACGATAGCACATCATCTTGTTTAGGATTGATGGTGAAAGATGACTTGACCGAGGGAGGGGGATTCGGTTTTGATAAAGTAGACAGTATAGAGACACTGTCAACATCAATTTGTTTCGCCAGTTCTCTGTAACGATTTGCCAACTTGGCAGTGTGGATGTGACCTGACACACTCGAGAATACGGAGATCTCATCGTTGGCATGCTTCCCTTGGGCTCCAAAATTGATCTGACTAGGAACAGACATTGGACTATCCTTGAATCTCTCAACATTCTTCTTTGTCTTCACCGAACTAGAGTCTCCCATTTTCTTGATGAGACGGAGGTAGGACCTGCTGACCAATGGTTTCGACTTGTCGAAGGCTCCCTCCTCACCACATTCAGGGCAAGGGATGCTCTTGGAACGTGTACTCTGGAACACACACTCTCTACAAATGATATGCTCACAAGCAAACGAATGTAGAGGTTCATGCTCACCAGCCTCTTCAAACTTGTGTGAACAGCAAGGGCAGCGCATCAACTTGGACACACTATTATCACTTGCAGCGGAGTCGTCAGCAGATGGCGCTGCTTGAATTGCTCTATCACTATCTTCGTCTCTAGTCTCAACCCCCTTCCTGGGTTTCTCAACCTCCTTCCTGGGTTCCTTAAATACATTGACAGCGAGAGGAGTTGGTGGCGGAGACATCTGCAATAGCAACCTACACTCTGCCAAGGTAGATGCAACTAGATCGGATGCAATGAGTCCAGCAGAACACCCACTTTCAGTGCCATCGTGTGAGCTTTGGCTTGCAGATGATGCTGTTTGCTTTAGACGTTCCATTACACTTTTGAGCGATTCTTTTGACTTTCGAGAATGTGCCACCGATGGAATTGTGTCTTCCAGGGAGTAAACCAAAGAGGAAGAGGCATTGGAGCGAGAAGTGACAGAATGCTCAACATTGTATAAAGATTCATCATCCTCTTCCTCTACCTCCTCCTCTACCTTCTGTTCTTCCTGCACTGCTTCATACTTCTCTTCTGCACTGGACGCTTGAAACTTCTCTTCATCATTGGATGCTGATTTGTAGTCGAGGAAACTCATTGTGTTCAGATCGCTGCGCAACTTGTTCATGGCCGGAGAATCGGCAGTATCGGACATTTTGATGGGCGGAATGCTATCATCCATTGAGTACGTCATGTTCAAAGTAGCAGGTGAGTCTTGTTCATTCTGACTTCGATAGACTTCAGTCTTAGGAACAACACTCGAGCCACTTGAGCCGATGGTCTCCTTTTGACTTGGTCGATACACATCATGTGCAGGCACATCCGCTTCCGGCGATCCAATAGTTTGCCATTTGCGAATGTAATCATTGGTCTTTGCAGACAATGCCTTTGAAGCACTACCTGGACTGGCGATCCGTCCGGGAGAGTTAAGGCGTGGACCAGGCGAAAGGCTAGTTGATACCTCGCGTTTGGTATACGGCGAAGATGATGATGATTTCCAGCCTTGTGATTTCACAGGTGATCGTTTATCAGGTGTAGCTCTCCACGCAGGCACAGAGGATGTGTTCTCCTGACCAGCTGATCTCCATGACTGCTTTGCTCTCGATTTCTCTTTCGACCTAACCTCCGATGGCAACACTGTTCGTCTCGACTTGTTTACGGGGCTTTTGTTGCCCTCCCATGCGGAGCGGAGGGAGCTTACGCGTCCACCCTCTCCGTTTTGAGGTGATAGAGGATACCTCATCTTGTTGCTTTGTTTGTAATAGCCAAAAAGGCACACCAATGTAATGATAAGTAGTAGCAGAGTAGGTTGCCTGTAATGAAATGTTGGCGTGTTCCCATGGTTGGCGATTTGAAGAAAAGTGCCCGAATAAATTGTCGTCGGCGGCAAGTTTCTACGAAAGCACATGACCTAGCTAGCGAGGGGGATGGAGGTGAGATGCCAATCTTGTGACACAATTTGCTTCTTCAACTCTACTCACAGAAGTTCAAAAAACATCACACAAATCACTGAACACAACATTCAGACACAACGGACCCATCCAAGTAAATCAACGACCATGTCCGATAACGCAGCAGACGACGCCTCCAACAGCTCCGGCGGCGGCGAAGAAACCAAAGATGGCAAGCGCAAGGAACGCCTCGAACAAAATCGAATTTCAGCCCGTGAATCACGCAAACGCAAAAAGAACATGATCGAGGAGCTTCAACGGACAGTCATTACACTCAGCCGTGAAAACAAGGAATTGAATGAGCGGAATGACACATTGAGGAGGGAGCTTGTGGAAATTGGGACGAATAATCCGGGAGTGGTGAATATTCAGGCGTTGATGAGTTGTACGGGGAGTACGTCGGATGCGGCTGCTACGGCTGCGGCGACTGCGGCTGCCTTGCCGGAGGGGATTCCTTCTGGGAATACTTCGGGGGGTGCTGCAACTGGTGGCAATACTAATGGGGCGGATAATAGTGCTGCTGCTGCTCCTTCGGCCAATCCTCAAGCGGCACAAAATCAGCAGCAGGTGCAAAATGCAATTCAGCAGCAACAACAAGCGTTGATGCAACAAATGTTTGCAATGAACCCTGCATTAATGGGTGGGATGATGGGTATGTCTGGAATGATGGGAGGGATGGGATTGCAGCAACCGCAACAACAACAGCAGCAGTCAGATCAACAACAGCAACAACAACAACAGGCACCAGCACCTGCCAATCCTCCAAAATAGTGACAAGGTGATGCGCGCGGGGCACTTGGTTAGAAATTGAGAAAAGAAGGCTGCGCTAAAAGAAAGGGGAACTACAATATTGTAGGATGGTCAGAATTATTTCATTCGGTTTGATGTCGTTTTATACTCTTAATATTGTAGATAAATTATTATGATTGTTGTTGAAGAAACAGGCATCCAGAGTGATGTGATTATGGACTTTCTCTTAATAACGTTAGCTGTGAAGATTTGCTAAGGAGTCACGGCTCCACTTGGCAATCATCATAATGCCTCCTTTTCTTCAGGGGAGATTTGTTCGGGTGCAACTTCGTCTGTGTTAGATGCAGGGTCAGTATTGATGTTTTCTTCCTGGGATCCACTCTCACTCGGTTCTGTCTCCTTCGTTGACTCCTCTGATGCTTCTACAGTCTCCGTTTCTTCTTCAATAACGGGGGCTTCGTCCCCACCATTGGAAGGTGTGACAGAGACATCGTTCTGTTCACGAGTTGTTTCTTCGTCTTGAGTGTCACTAGGTGCTGCGTGTTCCTCTAGGGGAGATTCTACCTGCTCCTTGGGAATAGTAGACGTGTGCTCTTCCGGTACTTCCTCCTTCCCTGATGAATCCTCATCGTTGGCAGGCAAGTTACCATCACCCTCGATGACCTCTTCTTGTCCCTCTTTGTTATCAATCGGGCCTGAGTCAACTGAAGGTGTTGGAGCTCCATCTTCAGTCTCTTTCTTTTCATCCGCCACGTCTTCCTCCTGTGGTGTATCCTCTGGTTCAGGTTGTATCACAACTATGTCAAGTTCCTGCTCGAGTACCTTCATTGCAGTGAATTTCCATGGCAGCACACCAGGGAGACAATTAAGTGCACCTGTCACGTACTGCACTTCTTTAATCAAACGAATCTTTCCATTATCCGTGGTTGGCATGGTGAAGTTCTTTTCTGCAGATATTGCAGCAGCCTTGTACAAGGATGGAATTTTGTGGTCCAAGTACGCAAAGATCCGTGAAAATACATCACGAAGTAATTCATCCGGCAGCATCACTTTTAACACTTGATGCATCTTCGTCGTATTTGTTAATACACTATCCAAAAATGCGCAGCATTCTAAAGCGGCATCGGTACTTTCTGGCATGGGCATGGTCGTCCCCCTCTCGTCAAAGCTTGTCTTTGAAATTTTGGGTGCCAGTGAGTGTTCCACAATTCCACCGATGATACTGACGAGCTTATTAAGAACCTTTTCACTGTGTTCTGCATAATCTGTTTTGATCTTGTCCAGGTCAGTGAGAAGAGCGTGCTGCTTTGCTGGCAATTGTGCCATGAGAGCAGCACGAATGTGGGGCAGGATGGCGAGCATGAGCGCAATGCATTGAGTGACAATTGCTAGGTGTTTGGCGTTGATACTTTTCAATCTTGCTGCACTATGGATAGCTCCTGCACCAAGCACAAGATGGGTAGACCGAGTATTGAATAACCGGAGCAATTCGCAGACTTTCCCAACAATATTTGTAGCCAATGTTTGAAAGTGAGCTGCACATGCGACATCATCCATCACCATCTCAAGCAGCAAGAGGCACGACCAGACGACTTTGTAACGCACACCCTCTACATCCGCATCCGCCATTTTTGCGGCAGGCGACGGGGGGACGTTTGCGGCTGCAGCGGTCTCTGTCCCTCTTGCTGTTGCTCTTGACGAAAATGCTGCTCTCCCAGAGCAAAGTCGGGTTAACGCTGCCTGTCGCTCAGCAGAAACGTTACATTGGACCCATCGCTCGCTGTCTAGTGCTGCAACCAACGATGACATGTTGGATTCATGTTTTCGCTCAACAAATGACTTCGCCTGGGCTAGCAAGGTACTTCGCAGCCCATATGCTTTCTTCCCAGAAAATCGTTCCAGCTGCAGTGTAAAAGTTAAACTAGTGTCCCACAATTGACGCATCCCATCAAATGACACGAGAGAGTGTGCTTCTCGACGTAGACGTAGTAGCTCTGAAACAGATTTCTCTGCTAGATCAGCTGCGGCAGACAACGCTGCTGCTGTTGCTGATTTTGTGAGTTGAGATGCCTCATTGCCTTGGCCATCTGTGGAATTTGTTGCCTCGTTTGCTGCTGCTTTGTCATCAAGTAATATTCCTTCACTAATGCAGTATTTGTTGACAGCAACTGCTCCCCACATCAAACCAAGTACTTGTTCAAACAACATTTTCAGACAATCCAAAAATTGGTCTAGAGACATGCTTGCAACACCAGAGATGCCCTTAGCAGAAGCATCCGCGCCATTGCTAGTTGTCTTTGCAGCATCCGCAACGCATTCTGTAACAATTGCCTTCACAGTTACACTGATGAGATCGCAGAGTCTCTTTTGATAGGTTGCTCCAGCCACGGATAGTTGACCACACAATCGTAAAGATTGAACGACTCCCCGAATGTTTGCTCGGCGATCAGTTGTTAATGATATTCGAGGTGGGGCACGGAAATCAATATCACCTTCTGTTCCCCATGACAAAAATGTGTCTACCAGTTCATCTGTAATGTTGCGAACAACCAACTTTTCATATTCATCAAGTTGTTCTCCAACTTTGGACAAGGCTCGGAGTTTGCCCAAGCTCAGGTGCTGACTCGAACCATCTCCAGATTCTTGTTCAGGTGTTTGAGCCAGCAATGAACGTGCCACTCTGAGAGCTTCAATGGCACCAAGATGGTCTCCCACAGACATTAGGCTAGCTATTGAAGCTTTACAATTCACTACGTCTTCAATTCCTTCCATCACACGTGAGATGGCTCGTAAATCCGCACGGGTATTGTCCATGATGGGAACTAACTCCACATTGGTCACACATCGTTCTTGCAATGAATGTATTTCGGTTCGTAATTCTTTCACTTCGTCAACACTTTCCGTTACAAGCTTTTGCAGTTCAGAAAATCGATTTGTCTCTCGGAAGAACTTTTCACTCTTTGATCGAACTTGGTCTAATAGTGCCAACTCAACAGCATCCAAATGAAGTGTAAATGTTTCTGGTTTTCGCAATGTAATCACGTTTCCAGCTGTAGGTCTCGATGTTTCGTGTCCTTCTTTTGACAAGGAACTTCCAGACTGATCAGGTAGCGAATTTAAGTTTTGCTTATCTTCACTTCTCCGTGGTGGTCTTGTTGGAACTGTTGTATCATTTTCTTCATCCTGTCGTGCTTTCTCGTCGGCCTCTTTTAGTTTTTGTTCTGCAAGGGCATGTAATTCTGCCTCCTTTGCACGTATTTGAGCAACTTCTTCATCGCTCACAACTAGCAGCTTCTCAAAACAGACTGGATCCGTCAAATCAAAATGCGACGAAAAGAATATTTCAGGCACCGCCTCAATAGCTTTCGCTACCTCTGCTGTAGTTGATAAATTGTCCTCTGCCGACACATGCACCGCTTCATTTTCTATGTCATTATCATTCTCATCTTCACTCTTTTCTGGAATCTTCCCCCTATTCTTACTTCGTTCCCTCATTGCCTTGAATCCTCCACCACGATCTTCAAATCTCATCCCCAACATCCCGGACGACTTCAAAAACCTTTCCACTGATACTAAATCCAATTCAGCAATATCACTAGGTAATTCCTCCAATTGCAATTCCGGAACATCATCAGGACCAAACTCTGGTTCAAATTCTTCCCATATGGGCGTCGAACCAACTCCCAACCCACCCACAATGCCACCTGCCCCAATCATATCGTCTCCATCATCACATCCCTCACCACCCATTAATGGTCCACCATCAATACCAGGCACAGTCCCTAAATACTTGCGTGAATAATGATCAAACCATCCTGTAAAATCATCCAAACTACCCGCCATGGTATTCAATGCCGCGGATGCCTGTGCCGATGAGGAATTGGCATATCCCGCCAATTCGGTCATACCAGCCGCGGAGAATATCGATGCAGCGTAAGATTCTCCACCGATGCCATTGGTGGTGCTGCCCCGAGTACCGTCGGATCCGACATGATCGAGGGATATTGGAGTTCCGTGACTGGATAGACCACCACTGCGATGTCTGGAACGTGAGTGATAGGAGGAAGTGTTGGTTGCGTGATGGGATGTTGCAGTTGTTGGTGGTCCACCGTGCCAGCTATCATATCCTGGATTGGTCACTACCCCGAGAAGATTGAACCAATCCATCTGACTATTTGGATTCACAGCTGGTGCTGGTGCTGCTGTAGTTTGACTTTTTGTTGACAGAGTTGTTGTATTATTTGTGTTTGTATCTGTCTGAGAAGAGGATTTTGCAACGCTTGATTGATCTTTGCTCGATTTTGAACCACCACTGGCAGCAGCACGCTTACGTTCTTCTGCACGTCGTTTTGCAGCGGCTACTGCATCACTTCTAGATTTTGGTTTAGCTGGTGCATTGTTGTTGTTAGGATTCTCTACAGCACCGCTGCTGTTTTTGTCAGCAGATGTTGCTACGTTGTTATCTCCTTCTCCCACCTTTTCTGCACTGTTACTTAGCCCATTAGCACTACCATCCTTCCTTACTGATGAATTTGTTGGAGCATATGAAACAGCACGAAGGACGCTCTCTGCTTCTGCAAGGGCTGCTTTTCGAGCAATGTCTCTTTTTTCCACCTCTGATAATGCCGCCGCTGCTGATGATGACTCTATCGCGCTAGTACCGTTTTCATAATGCAGCCCATTCTCAGCGCTTCTCTTGCCATCATTATTCATGATGATGATGATGATGGTTATTGTCGTTGATTCCTTCCGCCGGTGGCACTATCATCTAATATCTATTGCTGGGAGGTCATCGTGTAAAATTTTGCGTTGAAAAATAATGAGATCGTGGCATGCACGCGATCCCGAGGGAGGATTTACGAGAAGGAAAAGAGGGAATTCATGAGACCAGCCTCCAGATCGGGCCAGTTGAATAGTAGATGAATACTTTGTTATTATTAAGAGACTAATAACAAACTGTACAGCAAGTCTCGGCATCACATGTAACTTGATCAAAAGGATCATCTGGATCGCAATCGGCAGACAGCTCGGCAAGAGTACCAGCCGTAGGATCACGCAGAGAACAAACCTCAGCTGGCATTGCTCCCTCAAATTTGTTCGAGTGCAGTCGAAGGGATATAAGCTTGGTCAAATGCTTGAGTTCCGTAGGAATGACACCTGTGAAGGCATTATTCTTCAGATCAAGAACGCTGAGGTTATGAAAATCACTTATCTCCGAAGGAAGATTGCCCCCAATACTATTTTCAGAGAGATCCAGAACAGTCACTTTGCCACCGAGTCCTCCAAGAGCAAACTCTGGTGGTATTGTCCCACTTAGCCTATTGGAAGGGAGAGATATCTCCACTACCGCATTATTATCGCAAGTCATACCATACCAAGTGCATTCGTCATCGTTAGTTTTCCAGCCGCTATCAATTTTCCACGAGAACTCTGGGCTAGTAGCTATGTAGAATGACATGAGTCCAAATCGTCGAAGCTTCCGGAAGTCATCCAACTCATTCAAGTTGCTTGAGTTGGCAAGCCATAGATACGCCCTATAGGCCGGGGACTCTGTGTCTGATAAAGGATTTTCTTCCAAGCCAGTCATGTGTGTAATCAGCATACTCTTGAGTTCGGGATTCTCTTCATTATTGGACGGTTCGTTTGTATCGGGTAGTGGATTTGTATCGGAAGGATCTTCGATGATCGAGTGAACCTCTCCGTATTTAAAGCACTTTGTGCAACACTCACACGTAACTTCTGGGCCCAAACAATCAGACCAGAGCTCGACCAACCCAGGTAAAGAACAAACATCAGCGGGTACTGTGCCTTTCAACTCGTTGGAGTTCAGAGTGAGTTGCTTCAAAGTAGAGATATTTCCCAATTCATTGGGGAATGGTCCACTTAGTACGTTGTTGTCCAGTAGGAGCATCTCAAGTAAGTTAAGCTTTCCAATCTCAGGAGGTATTACTCCATACAGCGAATTGCCTGAAAAATTGATCGATTTCAATGTTCGCATGTTCATCAACTCGAGTGGAATTTCCCCAACGAGATTGTTTTCGCTGAGGTTGAGACTAGAAGATATGCCACTATGGCAGTCTTCAACTCCAAACCAGCTGCATGAATCGTCGTCGGTAAGCCACCCAGTGTTTTGATCCCATCCAGCTCCCGCAAGCGCAAAGTACAATGTAGCGAGTGCATATTTTTGAGATACAATGAGATCAGGGACACCCTCGTAGCTTGAATGAGTCACAAGCCAAACATACGATTTGTATTGAAAAGAATCCAAATCATTTAGCCCTTCGCCATCATCTATAGCCTCAGCTTTGAGCTTGCTCAGAATGACGCCATTTGGATCGACGCCATGAGTATCATGAGTCAATTGGCTTGTAATCTCAGTGCTAACTCCGCTATCATGACCAAAACCAACAGGCTCGAAACAAATAGTGCAACAATGCTCCGGACATGATACTCTGAAATTGCTTGTCGACGACGTTGAGCAGTCCGCCCAGAGAAAATGCAGTTGGCCTTCTCGCAAATGACACACCTCCGCGGGAATTGTCCCTCCTTGGAATTCATTGTGGTAAATTGTAAGTTTTTGCAGGCTGGTCAAGTGACCAATGTCACTTGACAATCCGCTATCAAATTGATTATCATGCAATGAAAGCACCTTCAATCTTGTCCACTTGAACATTGCCATAGTTGGTAAAGGTCCACTTAGCTGATTGTTTGACAAATCAATTGATTCAATGTATGGAAGAAAGGCTAACTCAGCGGGTAATGTACCCTTCAATTGCCATTTTGGTAACTCCAGTGAAACAACAACCATATCACTTGTAACAGAATATGGTGCGTTTTCTCGATCATTCAAATCTCTGCAAGTCACACCCGACCATTCACATTCATAAATTCCTTCTTGCGGAAAGTTGACTTGGAGATAGAAGCAATATAACGCATATATTTGCATAATTCTCATGCGAGGCATTCCAATTGTGTTTGTCTCTTTGTTAATGACGTCTGTGCGAGAGTTGTAGAGATAGGTATATGCTTGCCATTGATAGCTTTGTGTCAGACCAGAGTTGGCCGAGGGGTTGAGATACAAGTTGTCAACCTCGTCAACGAAATTGACGGATGCTTGATTTGTTCCTGACGTGCCGGGGATGGATTGAAAGTTATCAACATAGGACGATTTGATGAGAAAAAGAAGCTCGTTGTCATTAATGTTTGGTGTAGACGGAGCTTGAACTTGTGTTGGTGGTTGAACTGGAGATTGTTGTGGCTGTGGTTGGGTACCAGTAATAGGAATTTTAGGACTGGGAGAACTGTTTGTAATTGTGATAGTCGGAATTTCGTCCTCCTCCTCAGTATCAACAAAATTACTACCAAATTCTTCGGAGCGATTGTATTCTCTTTCCTTTGTAAGAGAGTAAACAACCAATGACACACCAACAGTGATAATCACAGAGGCCATGATAGCATACAAGGCACGCTTCTTCCTTTGATTCACTCTTCCTCTTTGAGCTCTTCTCCCACTCAATCCCAGTGAACCATTGTTTCTCATGTTTAAATCTCTTGCCAGCTTCTGTCTACGCTTTCCTTTGATGCGCTGAGCAATCATTTTCCGTACTGTTGCACGATCACCAAATCTGAACTCGAACGCATGACGCAATTCATCTTCTGGAGTAAACATTGGTTCATCGTCCTCTCCGTACATCAAGGAGCTCTTTGGGTATACTTGATCCTTTGTGAGCATGGCTTGTTGTTCTTCGTCATCATCCATATCCGGAATGACTGATGGATCTTCACTACTAGATGATGAACTGCTGCTACCCTCATCTGAGTTGGAATCCTCATCAGAGTCGGTATCTTCTTCATCAGACTCAGAGTCACTTTCGGATGATTCCGAAGAATTTTCATCATCTGATTCTTCTGTCTGAACACTGGCATTATCACCTTCGCCTTCTTCTTTGATTGATTCACTCTCTTCAGTGGCTGGTTGTGAAAGATTCGGTGGTGTTTCATCTTCCTTTTTTTGTGCGGTCGTCTTTTCAAGCTCTTCCAAGTCCGCTTCTGTCGGTACTATGGTTGTGCTGGCTGGTGAGGCAGCTATTCCATTAGCAGCGGGGCTTTCATCTGATTTTGTAGTTTCCAAATAAGAGACTTTATTGTTTTCCTCATCTGCCGCAGCTGCGTCGGCCTGAGGGACATTATGTGCTACAATGTCGGGTACGCCGGTCGACCCAATGGGTAGATCCTTGGTAGTATCTGGTTCCGCAGATCCTCCTTCCGTTATCTGGTCATCTTCCTGACTCATCTTGCTATTGTCTTTGTGAGGACTAAAAGGTCATAGCAGGCAAGATCTGCACCATTTTTGTCATGGTCAGTTTGCCAGCATTCGTGACGTCATTATTTGGGGCTGTGGTAAAGTCTCCACTCGCTAACATCGCTCAAATCCCACCAAGAAGCTTTTTTTTGACACTCCCAATCGTCATCCTTTCTTCCTCATAATAAGGACTCCACTAAAAGGGACCCCTCGCCGAAGCCACTCATCTCCGAGAAATATTTTTGGATTCCACGCCCGACGTCTTACGCACGAAGAGGAGTTCTCGAGGATTGAATCATCTCACATCACCACCATCACAGACACCAATCATTTACGGATTGTACCATTGACACACTACCTACCCTCCCACCCCCACAACAATAGAAACAATGGAGCACTCTCAACTTACCTCTTTGCAACTGTCGCCCTCCTCTCCCGTCAGTCCACTGATGTCATCGCGTAGGAGATCGCGGCGAGCATGTGTTGGATTTGTAGCGTTGGCTGTTGGTAAGTCTTCGGGTTCGGACACGTGTTGGTTGGCGTGGTGGATGGTAACGCTGCTGCAGACTGGGCCTTCGAAGCTTGCCTGCGTCTAAAGCGGTATCATCCAATCTCATGTGCACATCACATGAAAATATTACTAATGTCATTTAAATTATATCCACTGACACGAACCCTTTTCATATCTGCCCTCATTTACAGCCACCACCATTCCATACAATAACGCACTTGTAGTCCGCCCTACATTTTCATTTGTGCCACGCGCCTCCCCGAATTCACCATCAGTACAACAACAATCTAGTCTTTCGCGACGAACCACTACCCTAATGAGCACCTTGACATCACAAGATCAGGCCCTCGAAGCAGAGACCAACCCAATCCAATACGACGACCTTGATTTTAGCAATAATGATATTTTCGGTGACAAAGAAAACGAGCAAACACCACCCTCCAAAAAGGCCACCGCCACCAAATCCCGACAAAAAATAGAAACGTCACGGGTCCCACAACACTCCGCACAAGGACAAAAGAACGTGGAAGAAACTGTCGGACGGCGAATCCGTGCCAATGTTCGTGAGACTGGATTTGATTCGATGAAGTACTATATGAAAACTATGGGGAATCATGATTTGTTGCAGAAGAATGAGGAGATTATTTTGGCGAGGGAGATTCAGATTTTGATTAAATGGGAGGAGTTGAGGGAAGAGTTGGAGTCGGAATTGTTGAGGTGGGTAATTTTTTGTGCTTTTGATTGGCACCTGTATTTTTGTGCATGTTGTATTGACATTTGCTAACGATATTTTTCTCTTTCTTTGTCATCAATAGACCACCTACATATCAGGAATGGGCAAACGCCATTAAACCAGGCATGACCGTCACGCAAATTAAGAAACAAATCCGCCGCTCCCTCCGGGCCAAGGCAGCCCTTACAGAGTCCAACCTTCGTCTAGTCATTAGTATTGCCAAGCGCTACCAGGGGAGGGGACTTAACATGCAAGACTTGTGTCAAGAGGGGACCCTGGGTTTGACGCGAGCCTGTGAAAAGTTTGATCCGGAGAGGGGCTTTCGGTTCTCGACATATGCCACGTGGTGGATTAAACAGGGTATCATGCGTGCGATTGCGGATCAGGCGAGGACTATCCGTTTGCCTGTCCATATTCATGACCAATTGAGTGTTGTGAGAAAGGCTGAGAGGGACTTGCAAAATGAATTGGGGAGGGATCCAACAAAGGAGGAGGTTGCGTTTAAGGTTGGAATCAAACCTGATAAGATTGAGTTTTTGAAGCGGGCGTCGGTTGGATCTGTTTCCATGGAGCAGGAGCTTGGAAGTGGAAAAACAAAAGGTTCCGGAGCTGGAACGGGTGGGGCAAAAGGTGGAGCATCTGGCAGTGAGCGTTCATTCACCCTTGGAGACACACTTGGCGACCCAGACCAAAAGCCAGTAGATATGGCACAATACCGAATGCTTCAAGATGATGTAGGAAGACTTATCTGCACTCTTAATGCACGAGAGCAAGCTGTCATTCGCATGCGTTTTGGATTGGATGATGGCAAAGCCAAGACTTTGGAAGAAATTGGAAAGATATTTTCCGTCACGAGGGAAAGAATACGTCAAATTGAAGCTAGGGCATTGCACAAACTACGACAGCCTTACAGAAACCATACTGTGAAGTGTTACGCAAATGAGCTGTAGAGACACTTATTGTTGAAACTTAAAAACAAATAATAGAATTGCCATTTGATGTGATTTTTAGCTGTTGCCAGTGTTTTTGTAGTGCCTATCTTGTCCAAAGGTGGACCTTGCTTCCAACAAACCAATGGATCTTTTGAAAAGGGTGCTTCGAAGCATTTTGATCCAGTCATGCATCCGAGAGGTTATGGTAGGTCAGCAGCAGCAGGCTAGCCTGCACCACCACGTGCGTGACTAAATAAAAATTGCTTCCGGCTTCCGCATTTCACATTTTCACAATCCAACAAGGGGCAGCTTCTGGCTGCAATAGGCACCGCGAACAAAATAACAGGTGCACACTAATTAATCGTGCAAAACGTTTTAGAGTTCGCGTAGGTGACAGTACTTTTTGACATCAGAGTTCTTTGACACTTCTTGACATTCACAGTTCGCTTCTTGATTACTACTTTCGCATCTTGAGTACCGAGCGAATCTCCCCGCCTCCGCCTCCGCCGCTCTTTCCAACGCGTCAAGAGGCTCCGCTAAAGCGGTGCCTGATCTCTTCTTTGGATGACTGTCATGACGAGGAGTTCTCACACTACCTGTGCATCATCTCCTAACCAACATGGCGACTCAACAACCGACCAATAATCTCGTTACTCCCCTCCTGACTGATCTGTATCAGATCACGATGGCCTATGCGTATTGGAAGACAGGCCAGCACACGAAAAAAGCACACTTCGAACTTTTCTTCCGGAAGAATCCATTTGGAGGCTCGTACACACTATTCGCTGGTCTAGACGAAGTGCTGAAGTTCTTGTCTAGTTTCCGATTCAGCCAAGATGATATTGAGTATCTACGTAACACAGCAGCGCTCTGCCACTGTGAACCAGCCTTCTTTGATGATTATCTTGCAAATTTGGACTGCTCTGAAGTTATTGTTCATGCAATGAAGGAAGGATCGATGGTGTTCCCTCGCGTCCCTCTTATTACAGTTACCGCACCATTGGGAATTGGAAATTTAATTGAAACAACGATGCTCACGCTAGTCAACTATCCGTCTTTAGTTGCAACGAATGCATCACGAATGGTTGTTGCCGCACGAGGACAATTTTGGGAACAGACAGCAGGAGCAACTCTGCCTCGGTCCATGACACCACCCGAAAGTCCCAGGGCTGGTGCACTTTCCTCTGCAAAACCCAGAAAAAGTATGCAACTATCTGAGGGGGGACCTAGTGACTTTACAAGGCGTAAGCCCAAATGTGTCGAGTTCGGCTTGCGGCGTGCCCAGGGCCCCGATGGTGGTTTCTCTGCATCAAAGTATTCTCATGTAGGTGGCTTCCACGCCACTTCCAATGTATTAGCAGGCAAATTGTTAAATTTGCCTATTGGAGGGACACATGCCCATTCATTTGTGATGAGTTACACCTCTTTAGACTTGGTGCGGGACGCAAAGGTACAGAGAGTCGATAATGGTGAAATGGTGTTGTTGCTACCATTGGTTAGAAAATACCAAGCCGAATTGGAATGGCATGATACCAATGAAGGAGAAATGGCTGCTTTCATTGGATATGCTTCAAGCTTTCCAAACTCATTCCTCTGTCTAATCGACACCTATGATACACTTCAAAGTGGACTGCGCAACTTTATTCTCGTAGCTCTTGCCTTGAACGATCTTGGGCATACACCTCGTGGTATCCGCTTAGATTCTGGAGATTTGTCTTATCTCTCATTGGAATGTGAGTATCTATTCCACGAGATTGGAGATCGCTTCAACCGATCATTCTTTTATGATCTAGATATTGTAGCCTCCAATGATATCAATGAAGCTGTTTTGCATTCACTCAATAAGCAAGGACATGCAATCACAATGTTTGGCATAGGAACCAATCTTGTCACTTGTCAAAATCAACCAGCACTTGGATGTGTATACAAGCTTGTTGAAATCGATGGTGAACCCAGGATTAAGCTGTCGAATGATCTGGACAAGGTTCTTATCCCTGGGCAGAAGATTGCATATAGACTATTTGGTGAAGCGGGGTGGCCACTTCTTGATTACATGGCTGGTATACATGAAGAGTCTCAGCCAGCTGTCGGAGAACGAGTGCTATGTCGTCATCCATTCATTGAACAAAAGAGGGTAGCCGTGATCCCTTCCAGAGTAGTCAAACTTCATTCACTTGTTTTTGATGGCAAGAACGGGAT
This sequence comes from Skeletonema marinoi, assembly GCA_030544225.1. Classification (NCBI taxonomy): domain Eukaryota; phylum Bacillariophyta; class Thalassiosirophyceae; order Thalassiosirales; family Thalassiosiraceae; genus Skeletonema; species Skeletonema marinoi. Next base: position 5,024,615 of record CM060485.1, on the reverse strand, counting down.
AGTAGGAGAACTTTCCTCAATCACCGAATCGAGACAATATGTCAACGATCAAATAAATAACACGCGTGCAGATTTGCTCCGATATGTCAATCCCGGAGAGTACAAGGTGTCAGTATCTGAGGATTCATTCCGCTTCTTGCACAATATGTGGCAACAGGAGACGCCAGTGACTGAATTACGCTAATTCTCAAGTTTTCTTAAAGTGTAGAATTAAGCACAAGCTAAGCTAAGTAATCGTTTGTTCTTCAAATCTTTTCTTCTTCCAACTTTTCTGTTGCTTCCTTGTGCATGTCATCTTCCATACTGCCTCCTTCATCGGCAGCAACATCCAAATCTTCTAAAAGTGCACCAACTCTTTCAAGCTCTTCCAAATATAATTTATGATCAGCAATTTTCGCTCGCTTCCTTTCACCAAGCACATGTCTGATGGCCCCCATTGATTTACGAACCTTCTTCCGTCTATCAGGTTGTATCATCATGTAACCGTGGCGACGTGCCAAATTGGCTTCTGTTAGTAACATATTCTTCTCTTTGTAAAGAACGAGCCTGAAGTTCCAAGTCGATAATTCAGTGTAAAAAACAAGTATGTGAGCAATAATGAGCTGCATAAAATTACTGTACAGATCAACATCAAAATCTTTACTCACCACAACTTGTGCAAATCGTCATAACTTTTACGACGAAGCTCCTTCGCAGACCAAGAACGACCCACTCGCTCCGTCTGACGCTTCTCCCTCGACACAGTATCACGAAATGCATCCAGAGGACTTGTACTCCCCTCCTTTCCAATCTTAGATATGAGATCATGATTGGGTTCGTATTTCCATGTCTTTGCTGTATTCCATTTCATCCATCTCTGGATCATTTCCTTTTTATCTTCGCCGGTGGTGCTGCTTTCTCCGCCGCTGTTGTCATCCATTACAAGAGGACTTGACGAGATAAATCGATGATGTCCAATTTGTGGTTGTGACAGCGATGGCCACAATGCCTTGTTAATATTTTTCATGTGCATGGCACATCGTGTAGCTGCGGAGGTCAACATAATGCTCTATTATCAAGTCTATTCCGTGTAGACTGCCTGCAATTAACTGTTTAGCAGCGTGTGGTTCCCAGCAGGGTTGTTTGATTTTTGGTTTGTGTTGATGAGTATTATTTGTAACAGTGCGTTGTAGCAATGTACAGGTATTGTAACATCCTTTGTAACACAACATCTAGGTATCGTGGGTCGTGGGCCTGGATAGGTGCGTGGTGGCTTTTGGTTGAACTCCCGATCTTCAACAAGCTGCTTGTGCTTTGCTTTTTGACACCCCAACATGCCAAAAATACCGCTGTAACGATGATGAAGCTTGCCACCTACGCCGCCCTTGTGGGCTCTGCTGCTGCCTTTGCGCCTGCTCAAAATGGACGTGTTTCCTCGGCTGTGTCTGAGACCAAGGCTGATCTCGAAGCTTTGGCTGCCAAGGCCAACCCTGTCGTCAAGTTCTTTGACCCGCTCAACCTTGCTGAGGCATCTTTCTGGGGTACCTCCAATGAGGCCACCATCGGTTTCCTCCGTGAATCAGAGGTCAAACACGGCCGTGTTGCCATGTTCGCATTTGTTGGGTACATTGTGCACAGTAATGGGATCACATGGCCCTGGCCAATGACTTTGTCTGGTGAACCTTTCCCACAGGTTTCAAATGCACCTGAGGCTTGGGATGCCATTCCTGAGGCTGCAAAGTGGCAAATCATGTTGTTCGTTGGATTCCTTGAGGCGGTAAGATTTAATTTGTACAATAACATTTTGGTCGTGTGTGAATCTTGTGAGCAATAATCCTTACACAACATTTGTTGCTTCTATGCTATGGTACGTAAAGTGGCGTGAATCTCAAGGAACTCATTACATGAAGGGAGGAAAGATCGGATACTTCCCAGATTTCGATGCCAAATACATCCCTGGTGGAGCTCTTAACCTCTACAATCCCTTCCCAAGAAAAGATATTGCTGTCATGTCAGATGAACAAAAGGAGAAGAGACTTGTAGCTGAAATCAACAATGGTCGTTTGGCCATGCTTGGAATCTTTGGATTCATCTCAGAGGGTGCTACCGAAGGTTCAGTGCCCGCCCTTAAGGGAATCATTTCACACTACGATGGAGATGTCATGGCACCTTTCGCCACCAGCATTTTCCCTTCTTTCCCTGCGTTGAACTAAGCAGCATGAATTGTTATTTCAGTCGCACCACAAAGTCACACGCTCTTGGAGAGAGAGGTGTCCAACTCTTGCATGATGTATCATTCCGTGCTTAGTGAGCTTGCTTGACTGACCTATGCAGGTGAAGATTCAGGCTAGTATTTTAGTATTCTAATGTAAAGTTTTTATCTATTGCTGCAAGTCAATCTACCAAATGAACACCCAAACGACACTATCAGCTGATTGTGTACATATTTTATAATTCTATCACTCTAGCTCCAGTAAAGATGAGTCACTCCAACATGACAATCATCGTCGCATCCTTTCACACGTATCGAAACTACAAGATCCGATTTGGTATTTTTCTCGTCGTCAAATACAGTTAGGAGTCTCATCCCAGGCACAGGCATTTGTACCTTCTCTACAAACTGCTCTTTGTTCAGCGTCGACATGGTTCTTGTGTCTCCATTTTCAATAGCGTATTCGAGTACGAATGAGTCAGGAAGAGTGGTGCCCAAGTCCAAATTCAATGCAACGAATCCACTCTCAACGCCTGAAGCTTTCAGGACCAACCAACCAGCAGATTCTGTACCCCAGACGCCACCTCTTGATCCTTGGTGTCCTTCCAGTAAACATTCGCTTGACTTCAATGCACCGCATCCCGTAGATAATATGCTTCCATCACATTTGTCACCGGGAAAAGTATGAAGCACTTTCCATCCATTTCCTGGTTCAATTTTGTCTAATCTTCTTTGTGGCTGGCTTTTGATATCACCGATAGCAGTCGTAAGCTTGTTAGTTGATCTTACCATGCTGGAGAGTAGAACTCTGCCACTCGATTTGTCGTCAGCACGACGCACTACACGCTGTCGGAGCCATCTCTTTTGGAGTAAATGACGTTGCTTTGCATTTGAAGGATCTTTTCCCAGGTTGGCAATTTCGATTGGATTCACTTCGCCACTGTGTATCATGGCATCATCCGAGAGATATCCTTCGTACAAACCGTCGCTCTCTACTGAAACGTCACTATTGGTAATCACCGTTCTCAAACTTGTGTCAGCAGGATTTGCACGCGGCGTATGCTCGGTACGACCTTTCATTCGACTCTTGCACAACCGTTTTGGGAGCTTCATTAATTCTTCTAGTTGAAAGCAATGTGGATCATCAGAATCGGCCAATGCTTTCACCTTATCTTGAACATTGGTGATGTATTCACCTATGTGCCAATTTTCGTCTGCCAAAGGATGTCCCTCAAAGATCGTCTTCTCGGCCCAAAAATCTATTGCATCGTCTAATGCTGCCAATATGTTGTATGATAGTGCGTAGCCCTTTATTTGATGCATCCTCCAACCGATTGCAGTCGGCAGTACTGGAATGTGATCTAATTGAGGCGTAGGAGGGGCATTGCCTCCGTGATCAACCCAGCAATGGCTATCAAACTTGTATGACTCCCCGTCACAGTAGCGCTGAGTTTTTGAAGAGCATTTGAGATACTGCGCTGCCCATTCAAGGCTAGATGCAGCACTTTCACTGTCTGTCTCGTCAACACCAGCCATGGCATTGCCTAGTTGACCAACGTCAACATCTGCATTCTCGTGAAGATTACGAAGTACGTCAAAATCACCACCCCATAGGAATGGAAGTGACGTATCTCCAGCAAGAAGTGCTTGTCGTGCAAATAGATCGAACAATGCTTTTGCAGTCTCGTCCGATTGTCCGTTCTCCAGGTTGTAATCGTCCCAAACAACCATGTCAACGTCCGATCCATAAATAGAGCTCCAACCTAAACTATGAATCAGCGTTGATCTTCCTCCAACCATGAGGTCATTTTCTTCTTGAGAACTCAATCCTGTCAAAGGTGGCAGACCAATCGCCCTGACCACGAGTTGCACGTTCAGTTTGTCAAACAAAGGTCCTAACAAACTTTCCATCGTTGCAGCCATGCTTTGATGACCATGATTTCCTCCATAGCCCATACTCTGCCAGCTTCCTGTTACGACCATAGTGAAGGGAGAATTTGTCATCAATGAGTGCAACAGTCTTCGTTTCAATCCATCCCATGAACGAGAAGTAGTCCAACCTCCCTTTTCTTTCCAACTTGGTGCAGTTTCTTCCAAAGCTTCTGCCGAAGTTATTGATCCTAGATCAACTTCTTGGCTCAACATGAACATGTTGATTCGTTCCTGTAATCTTTTATCAATATTTTCCAACTCCCAAGTGACAGTGTCATCAGCTTCATCTGTCGCTTGTACATTTTTCAACCCATAACCATGATAAGTAGCATAGATGGCCTCTTTCGCCCTTACAACCAACTTTGCACCAGCATCCTGAAAATGATTTGCATACACAGCATCTGCTTGCCAAGATTCTTCTGGAAACTTACTCTCTGTCAAATCCAAAAAGGGGTTGCCTGCATTCTCAACCGTCATGTATGGCTCTTTTGGACGATCATCTGCACCACCATCGAAGAATCCCCAAAAGCCATATATGGATTTGAGTATGTAATGTCGTTGATTTGAATTTACGCTGGCAAACGGATCGTATTTGGTGTTCTTGTAAACAAATGTAGATTTGCTACTTGTGTGACTCAGTAGCACAACCGACGAAAATGCAATGAATAGAAGCGCTATACAAGATGTCGTCCGATATCGCGGTGTCCATGCAAGAGACAATAGGGCAATAACTGGTGCACATTTCTGTCGTAACTGCTTTGTGTAGTGGAGATATAATGGTGCAGCAGTTTTTGATTTCGATCCTACTCTTGAAGTTGTTGTAATATTTGTCATAACCAGTCCTTCTAGTTCAGCCTCATCAAGATGATTGTCATCAGAATCATTTAGAGCAATCTTTCGTTGAGTGACATAGTATCCATTCCTGCTTTTGTTGTCATTGTTACTGCCGTAGGGCCGGTCAAAGTCGTCGTAAACTTCAGGCTCAAAATTGTCGAAGTCTTCTTCTGGAGGATCCATTTTGAATTGTAGAACTATTGAACTGTACAGTCTGCTGATACTATCTTCCTCTTAACTGAAATGGTTCACCTCTATACCTTCTTTGATCTGAAGATAATAATGTAGAGACTCTACTGAAAATGAAAAATGCATGCAGTATCATGCGATGCCGCCATCCGCCATGGTCTTTCTAATATTTTTTTCAAGAGATTTTGAGTTCGAAGCAACGGTCGGGGGTCGGGGGTCCGTCAGTGTCCGGTAGATCGGCCTCGTCCCTCGATCGTCCCAGGTCCCTGGTCCCTGTTGTCCCGGCCGTGGGGTCCCATTTAGCGAGCGACACAAAGATCCAAAGCCGTCCAAAATTTAGATTCCGCTTCCCGCTTCCCGGCGCTTCATGAAGCTGAAGTCTGAAGTCCCTACCAACGCGAGCCGATCATCATGGTGAGAGCAGCCTATTTACACCGCCGCCTACAACCTGCCACTAGCTTATTCATTGCCGCCGGTGGCTGACCCCTACTGCTACAACCGTCCAAGCGCTCTTAATCTGAGTGCGATACATATCTTGTGCCTTCGCACCATAAGTTGGCAAAACACAAAGAGAAAACAAAAGCGAACTCAAATCTACAAAATCCATTGGCAATTATGGGTAACACAACAGGAAAATCCAAGCACGATGACGTACTTGATCTTTCGGGACATGGTAAAAAGAAGTTGTCAGAGCGCGAGGCGACGGCAACATGGTACCGCTACGGAGTGCCGGTAACTGATGTCTACGATGTGGTGGAAGTTCTCGGACAAGGTCACATGGGTGAGGTGTTCACTGTCAGACGAAAGACTACAGGTCATCATTCAGATCAGACACGTGAAAAAGTAAAGGAGAATGATATCAAGAAGATACTAGATGAGGAAAGCACCAGGAAGGAAAAGAAGAGGTTATCTACACCGTCGAAGAAGGGCATCAAGGCTGCAGCCAATAAAGTGAAAAAGAAGATGGGGGGCAAGAATGATCAATTGAATGAAGAGAATGATTCAAATTTGACTCAGTTCATCCAATCTGCGACTCCTCAAGTATTTCATGAACCACCTAAGGACGCAACCCCTAGCAAGAGTATCATGCGAAATAGCTTTTCATCTCCGAAATCGTTGGAAGGACTTGTTGCACCTCCCTCGCCTGGCTTTGATGATTCGACTGGTCAATACTCGCGAGCAAATTCTGCAGGTTCACAAGGACGATATTCTACAGGTTCATTTGGATCTCGACCTTCTTCTGCTTCGTTGTCGTTAGCAACTAAGAAGGCTGTCCACTTTCAAAGAACATTCGCCGTAAAGACTATCTTGACCAGTCGAATCCAGAAAGATCAAATGGAAGAGCTTGTAAATGAAATCTCCATCATGCGAAAGTTGGACCACCCATATGTCCTCAAGCTGTATGAGGTCTATCATGTGAAGCGCAAGCTATGGCTAGTCACAGAGCTTCTCACAGGAGGTGACTTGTCTTCCAGGAAGCACAGCGAATTTGCCGCCAAAAACGTGATTGAGCAAGTACTTCGTGCCTTGGTATATCTACACCGCATGGGTGTAGTGCATCGAGATATCAAATTGGAGAATGTTCTGTATGAAAATAATAGCAAGAATGCAACGGTCAGGTTAATTGATTTTGGTTTATCAAGAACATTTGATCGGACAACAGTAATGGGAGATTATGCACGGACGCCATACACAATCACTCCGGAGGCGGCTAGTACTGGCCATAGGTATGCTACGGATAAAAGTGATGTTTGGGCAGTTGGTGTCATTACTTTTATAATGCTGTCGGGTGAGTTTCCTTTCGTCAAGACCCATTCGGATTTGAAGAACGAAGATCTGATGAACAGATTGAAACTGGTGAGTGAGGTAGTGTATGCGTTGCTTCTGCAAAGCCTTGTTTTGGACATCTTTCTAACACAATGATGATCTTTTCAGGGGCGCTTTAACTTTGGAATTACTTGGAAGGGGCGTGGAATCACTCAACAGGCGAAACAGTTTGTTACTGGCTGCCTGCAACAAGACCCATCAAAACGTTGGACTGCCATGGAAGCTTTAGCTAATTTGCATGAAAACTGGGCTCCTGTAGTTGACAAGATTTGGGATGATTGGCAAACTGAAGTCAAGAAGAAAATGAAGCCAGAGTTTGTGCGGACGGAAGACTTGGACGATCTCAACGATGAATCAGATATCGAAAGAGACGCAGGCGATGACGATAGTAGTGTAAGCAGCAGTATGAGCGGCAATTCATTGCTTGACGAAGACGATGATAATGATCCTCCTGCACCGCAAGTTGATGCGCAGACAAGAGCAAAATACATTAAACAGCACGTTCAGAAAACTGTCATGCTGAAGAATGCGGAAGGTCCAATTGATACTGACGAAGATGTAAAGTGGAAGCTGGAAGAAGTGCAGAGATATGCCAACTTTGGTATTATGAAGAAAACAATCTTGATAACCATGGCACACACTTTGGATCGCTCCGATGTTGGGAAACTGAGGGAGGTCTTTTTGGAAGCTGATACGAACGGATCCGGAACAATCACCTTAGTTGAGCTGATCGATGCATTCCGCAAAACTTCGCCCGAGGTCGATGAAAAACAGGTAGAGGCTCTTTTCGTGGGCATTGACAGAGATAAATCAGGGCACATCCACTACGCTGAATTTCTGGCAGCATTGGCAGAAAGTCACGGGCTTGTGACGATGGATCGTTTGACGGAAGTCTTTGATCGAATCGACACAGAAGGGAAGGGATACATCACTCATGAAGACCTGAAGTTGATTCTTGGTTCTGATTACGATAAGGCTACTGTTGACAAAATGATCAAAGAAGCTGATGTGAAGAACAACGACAGGATTGATTACGATGAACTTTTGCAGCTTATGTTTAGTGACCCTGTGCAAGGAGATGAGTTGGCGGCTTCGTTTGATGCCCTATCATTTTCCGAGAGATCACGTGCCAAATAACGTCGCCCTTGATATCCGCTAGCTTCAATTCATGACGTATAGTATTATAAGATAATTGTAAAGTTCTCTTTCCTGCTACTAATGAGAGAGAGTGTCTTGCTTTGTTTGTACCTCCACCTTGCTGAGCGCTCAACCTTCCTGCCGTCAATTCAGACACAAGCGACCTTTTCTCTTCTCTTTCCTTCTCCTCCCCGCGTCTGTCCCCGCCTCTCATCTCGCAAGCTCTTGACCTTCCACTGCATCCATGAGCATCAAACGTAATAACAGGCAGCAGTAGATAAAGAAGTCGGCCTCCACCATACTAAATAGACGTAACAATGAATCCGTCCGCAGGAGAATGGAAGCCATCGCCGGCAGCCTCAGAATGGACCCCGGGTGGCACCGCTGCCCCCGCTGCGGCTCCAGCTCCGCCGCCCAAAACAGAATCGGCGGTTTCCGATATTGATGAATCTGACCCCCTGTGGCAAGTAGTTCTCACTAAAATATGTAATGGCGATAGAGATCGAGCGTTGAAGTTAATTAATGATCCAGATCAGCTAACCCAATATCCTGAGGTCGAGGCTATCTTAGCGGCTGGTGATGCTATGGAGGAGGACTGGGAAAAGGAGGGTGACAAACTTGCCAAGGAGGTTGACGGAATGGCCATTGATGACTCGAAACCTGCTGCCGCTGATACAAAGATGGAAGAAGAAGAGCCAGAAGAAGTTGTCGATGCTGTGGAGGGTGATCCTCGTGAGCATCTTAATCTTGTCTTCATCGGCCATGTTGATGCGGGTAAATCTACACTCTCAGGTAACATCCTCTACTTGACAGAAAATGTTGACAAGCGTACCATTGAAAAATACGAGGCGGAAGCTAAGGAGCGTAATCGTGAATCCTGGTTCTTGGCTTTTATCATGGACACAAATGAAGAGGAACGTGCCAAGGGTAAGACTGTAGAAGTTGGACGTGCCAAATTCGAGACAGATTTACATCGTTATTCCATTTTGGATGCCCCAGGGCACAAGAACTATGTCCCCAACATGATTATGGGAGCTAGTCAAGCCGATGTGGGTGTTCTTGTCATCTCTGCACGTAAGGGTGAGTTTGAAGCTGGTTTTGATAAGGGAGGGCAGACACGTGAGCATGCCTTGTTGGCCAAGACATTGGGAGTGACGTATTTGGTGGTCGTGATCAACAAGATGGACGAACCCACTGTGAAATGGAGCAAGGATCGATATGACGAGTGCATTGGTAAATTGAGACCGTTCTTAAAGGGATGCGGCTTCAAAATCAAGAAGGAAGTAAAATTCATGCCCATCTCGGGATTGAACGGTGCCAATGTAAAGGATGAGGTTGCTGAATCCGAATGTGGCTGGTGGAAGAAGATGTGGCAAGCTGGTGACAACAATACTGACAAGCCAACCTTGATGAGCTTACTGGATTCGCTTGATATGAAGGGTCGTGTTGCCGATGCTCCCGTTCGCATTCCTGTCTTGGATAGATACACAGACAGAGGAACCATTGCAATGGGTAAGGTAGAATCAGGAACTATTCGTCCTGGTATGAAGGTCACAGTAATGCCAACACGTCAGAAGTTCAAGGTTGATGGAGTCTGGAGTGAGGAGACCCCGCTCGCTTCCGCTCGACCTGGTGAGAACGTTCTTGTGAAACTCTCTGGAGCAAGTATGGAAGAAATTCAGAAGGGATTCGTCATTTGCACAGAACCTGCCTGTCGCTCTGTTGATAAGCTCATTTGTCAGATTATGGTAATGGACTTGCCTGATCAGGCCAGGATTCTAACGGCTGGGTTCACAGCTAATTTCCATGCTCACTGCGCCGAAGAAGAGGCAACTGTTACCAAGATTTTTGAGACCACTGACAGAAAAGGAAAGGTCACCAAGGGAGCAAGATTTGCTAATATTGGTCAGACAGTGATTTGTATGATTGAGCTTGCAAGGACTGTGCCTTTGGAAGCGTTTGACGACTATCCATTCCTTGGACGGTTTACTCTTAGAACGGAAGGTAAGACTTGCGCGATTGGAGTCATCAAGAAGCTTCCGCCAAAAAAGGAGTAAATAATTTTGTTATGAACTACTAAGAAGATACGAGTAATGGGATAGGGGGCCCAAATTCATCATTGTGCTGTAGAGATCTTGGTATGTATGTTATTGTAACCGGGCGGGAGTTTAGTCTACTACAAAGTGTCAGCACACTTTGTGGTAGACTAAAAACAATGCCAGCAGCTCGGTCTTTCTCGCAGATCAGACCAGCCCCCTTTTCCTTTTTTTGCGCCAACGCAGACTTTTGCACTCCGCCTCGCTCTATCCGCTTCGACCCTGCTTCACCTCACAATGACCGATCGAAACAAATCCAATATCAAAATGTCTGCTCCTATTACCAAAGCCCTCATTTACGGTGGAAAGACCGGCTGGATCGGTGGCAAAGTTGCCGTCATGCTCAAAGAACAAGGTGCCGAGGTCGTTCTTGCCGAAGCCCGCTGTGAAAACCGCGCCGATGTTGCCAAGGAGCTCGATGAGGTCAAGCCCTCTCATGTGTTCATGGCTGCTGGTATTACTGGCCGCCCCAACATTGATTGGTGTGAGGATCACAAGCCCGATACCATCCGTACCAACGTCATCGGAACCCTCAACCTTGCTGACTTAACAAATGAGCGCAACATCCATTGCACCGTCTATGCCACTGGTTGTATCTTTAAGTATGACGATGCCCACGCCCTTGGATCTGGCATTGGCTTCACAGAAGAAGACACACCCAACTTCGATGAGAGTTTCTACTCACAAACCAAGGGATACATGGAACCTATGCTCAAATGCTACCCCAACTGCATGATCTTGCGTGTACGCATGCCTATCAGTGATGACTTGATCCACCGCAACTTCATTACCAAAATTGTCAAGTATGAACGTGTAGTCAACATCCCCAACTCCATGACAGTTCTTTATGAGATGCTTCCTGCCAGTCTTGCCATGGCAAAGAAGGGTTTGACTGGTGTTTACAACTTTTGCAACCCTGGTGTCATTTCACACAATCAATGTCTTGATCTTTACAAAAAATATATTGACCCTACTTACACCTACAAGAACTTCACTATTGAGGAACAATCTAAGGTGCTTAAGGCTGGAAGGTCTAACAATGAACTTGATTCTACCAAGTTGATGAGGGATATGCCAGAGGATATCAAAATTAATGACATTTTGACTGCCGTGGAGCTTTGCATGCAGCGTATGCAGAAGAACTTGACTGAAGAATTCGGTCCTCTTCCGGATAGTCTGCCCAAAGAGTTCAGAAAGAATTAAGTACACAGAGCGAATGTTTGTAAAGGGTGTGTTTTCAATGGAAGCCCAATGATAGAGTCCTGCCGGTAGCTCTTCTTCGAGATGTATAGTAGAAGAAGTTAATTTAATTCGATTCTTAATATCATATGAACATCTAATATCAATTATAGTTTATCGGCTCCTCTTTCATGACAGAATGAAGCTTGCCAAAAAATTGAACTGTTATTGTCAAGACAAGAATCGTAGTCAAGACCGTTGGGCCTACAACATCTATGTAAGGGCCGGGTTCATGATGCTTGATCATCATTGCCCTTCTCACATCTGATTTTGAAAGTAGTTGTAAAGAAGAAAGTGAGAAAAGTTGGCTCAGTTGGCCCCAATCTACATCATGACTAGCATGTAAATTAAAACAGACTTACATTGGGAAAGCGCATAAAAGATGTACGCAATAGAAACTGGAAGCAGGATTACCCCGAAGAGCTGTTCTACAAGCCCTTGCCCTTCTGCAAATGTTACAATGGTCACAGAAGCACCTGCAAGCATCACCACGACATGAAGCCATGCCAGGAAGGTCCTTTATAATATACAAAATAAACTCTTTACATTAGAGCCGCATCACTGTACATAATCAATCAATAGTTTAGACATGAGCACTTACCTTTCATTTGCAAAATGAACCTTTGGCTCTACTTTTACAGGAACCTTTCGAGGGATAAGGAGTGTTCCCACCTCACCCGACTCAGCTGCAAAGTCATCCCCTCTTGGAGCGGATGGAGCATCCTTCGATCTGGCAACATAACTGAGCCAATCCCCTCCCACTGATGGAGCTCTCATCCCTTGCGTTAATCTTTTGAATCCGTCGTCATTTGAAGTATTATTTTTACCCGATACAGGCCGAGAATTAAATTCAGAGGATGATGATGCACCCGAGGGGAAGTTGTCAACCTCTTCTTTATCTCGGCTGGAGGGTGGTGGAACTGAATCCTTGGAGTAGTAGAATGAGAAGCTGGATGGTTTCCGCCGATGGGCTCCGTCAAGGAAATATGCTGTAGGAGACGCGATGACGGGCGGAGGAGCCGGTGGTGCGTCGTCTTTGCCCTTTGACGGCGTTGATAGGAGGGGTGTTTTCTCTGATGACATCTTTATGAGAGCGAGGTATTTACAACACACAATCAATCATTGCCCTGATCTCAGGCAGTTGGTAGTGATGGATTCTACGGTAGGAATTCGTAGAGTTTACCAAGAGGGAAAGATTCTCCAAGATTCTCAGTTCCCGTCTCCTCATTTTTTATGCATTGCAATTCAAAAGCACCTGCTTGACACCGGGCGGTTGACATCATTAGATATCTTCAACATTGCTACTTAGTACATCCACGATGGCACCAGCATCTGAAAAGACACCATTAATACCCAGCGGAGTTGTTCCTCCTTCCAACGTTGCAGGAGAGCAACCAACTGTATATTTTCTTGGCGAGAGACGAGAATCGATGAGAGCCGCCACGCCAATCAACACATCGCTAACCGATGCGGAAGAAATTGAAACAATCCCAGACGGATCAATCGCTGATCAATTCAGCGCTCGGCAAATGACGGCCACGGGGCGGATGGAGAATTTAACACCAACGAAAAAATCCAATGGGTTGTTTAGTTTCTTCAAAAATGTGTCCAAGAAATCAAATGCCTTTGCGGCCACATCCTCTGCCAATGTTCTTGATTCGGCCATTCTCCCTCGATCAGCTCCAGTGAAAATTGACCCAAAAGTGTTCTTTGCAAATGAAAGGACTTTCTTAGCTTGGTTACACGTGAGCGTCCTCCTTGCAGGGGCTAGTGTGGCAATTGTAGCATTTACAGATTCACACTCCTCATCGCCTGGAGCGTTATATGGAGTGATTCTACTTCCCGTATCGATTTCATTTATAGTATATGCCATGATTCAGTACACAAGGCGGGCAAGTATGATTCGTAGGAAGTCTCCTGGTCCCTATATGGATGTTACTGGCCCTACTGTTCTTACAGTGATTCTTATGCTGTCCATTGTGACACAATTCAGTATAAAGCTGTATACATTAATGTAAGATGACGCAGATGGAGAGTAGCTAGAAAGACAACGCATTTACTGCTTGGCTGGAGAATCTTTTCTCCTTCAACAGCTTGGATTGAATGGTTGGTTAACACATGACTTAGATAGGATTAATATTATTCTCACAGTACTTCTCACAGTATCTTAGCATCCCTAATAACTGACAATTTGGGAAATATTTTCTCAAAATATTCTTGCCCATAATACGCTGCCTTTCCCTGGTTGACACTCCCTTTGTATTCATCATTCAACTTCTTAACAATATCTTCACCCCTTACAATTCTAGCAAATGGGACGAAACCTTGTCCATCCAAGAAGTTGGGCAGCCCAGAATTATCAGTCAAGTTGATGAATACTTGAGTCCTCCGTGAGTTCTTACCGCTTGATGCAAAGCTTAATGTTCCCTTTTTGTTTGGTACCTTCCGAGGCTCATCTGGCAATGGTTGTTTGCATAACTTGACAGCCTCTTTGTCAGAAGTATCACAGTACATCCATGTTTTGTTTTTCTCTTTATCAGCACTGATACCAAATTGAGCTATAAAGCCAGGAAGAACTCGAAAGAATGGACTATCCTTGTAGAATCCCAATTCTACCAACTCCTTAAAGCGAGCAGCAGCACCTGGGGCCCAATCGGGATGGCATTCTATTTCAAGCTCAGATAACTCTTCTGGCTTAGTGGAATCAAGCTGGATGGAGAACAACACCGTGTAGGTCTCCTCATCTGATGAAATCGAGTCTTCGGCATTTGCTCTGTAGGATGGTAGGCAAGAACCTATCGCCAGTAATGACAAGCTACGGTTCAAGACACTTCTTCTTGATGTTGTAGCGTCACATACAATGTCTTCACTTGTATCTGGCGATAAAGACCTCAGCAGAGATCGTGATGCCAGTGCTGCTGGTGAGCCACCTACAGTCTTGGATATTGGGGCAAACCCAAACGCTGTGCCGCACTTGGCAGCATTCAGTAGGACAAGGAATGATGCAAACGTTGCTCTCATGATGGTTGAAGTATAATGATGGTGAATGACACCCCTACCACCGGGGACTGGACGCATGGGAGAAGAGAGAAGCCAAAATAGCGTAAGCCCCCGCCACACAGATGACCAAAAAAAGCGTCCCGCCGATTATTCCGCGAACGGCAATTTAACTAGGGCGCCTCTCTAGTTAAAATTCGTCGAGTAGACTTCGACATTATGCACATCGATTCGTTGAAAATCCTCCGGGAATAAGGGACAGGATGCATAGTATGGGACAGCGGCGGCTTGCTTTGGGTCACAACGGTCACATATGTCGCATAATCTTGGGTGCCAAAATAGCCATTTTGGCCGAAATGGCGATGTGATACACATGCTGTACCTGACTGTTATGACCCAAAGCAAGCCGCCGCTGTCCCATACTATGCATCCTGTCCCTTATTCCCGGAGGATTTTCAACGAATCGATGTGCATGGTGTCGAAGTCTACTCGACGAATTTTAACTAGGGAAGCGCCCTAGTTAAATGGACTTCCCGCCAGAAATCGGCGGGACGCTTTTTTTGGTCGTCTGATCGGCGGGGGCAAGCATGAGACTCTCTCTTTCTCTCTCGTCGCCCTTGTCCCCGGTGGTAGGGGTGGGTGAATGATGAGATTTTGATTTTGAAGAGGGCACGTATCTGGCACGTATTCATGGAAAGGCCCGTTTCCTGCCTCTCCCTCCTCGCTCCGTGCGTTCTTGCTAGAGGAGGGGTGGTCTCAACCTGTCCGCGAAACTGTTACGTACGTAACACCCCGACCACTTCCGCCGCCCGTAGGAATTGAATTCCTACGTACCCTACAGTATGTCTTCGGTAGGTCTCTGTTACGTAGCAATGTCACGGACACTCGACATCATACATACATACTAGTACAATACTCTACACCTTCGGAGACCTTTGGCAACATCACAATAACATAAATCAATGGACTACCTTTAACAATTGCTGCTAGCTCGCCAACAACACAAAGAATCATCTTATCCTCGACATTCTTTTTTTCATGTTGTGGCCACTCAACAGTCTTACATGAACCATCTCACATGAAGATGAACCAACTCCAATGCTGCGCCAATTATCAGAAGGAATCAGTACTTTTTGCGTAGAATCCTACTGCAACGAGTTCAAATCAGTTCTAGAGAGCTGCATCAGCAGAGGGGGCGGCAGTGTTTTGCTCAAGTTTTCTTCGAGTTGCTTGGGATGGGTTGGAAGTTGGAAGTTGTACAGCTCAATTTCAAACGCCGCCCGCGTAAACTTCACGGACTGTTACGTACGTAACCTGAAAATTGAATCGCCGCCGATATGGTGTTACTTAGCGGAATTAGTATGGTTCTACTTCGAGACCACCCCTCCTGTTCTTGCTGCTTTTCACTTTTC
Organism: Skeletonema marinoi; assembly: GCA_030544225.1. Classification (NCBI taxonomy): domain Eukaryota; phylum Bacillariophyta; class Thalassiosirophyceae; order Thalassiosirales; family Thalassiosiraceae; genus Skeletonema; species Skeletonema marinoi. The sequence goes on along the minus strand of CM060485.1, from coordinate 5,008,761 downwards.
AGTTCTGAATTATCGCACGCTGTGGTACTTGCTGGTGATGCTGCAGAGAGATGGTAATAGTCACAGTATCGATAAGTAGTGAGCTAAAGTATCGAGATATACTCTTGCTTGGTCGTTGTTAGTAGAGAGAGCTGATATTATGTTTGACGTCACTTGTAAGTGTCACGTGCTTAGTCTGCTCAATTTTCACTGCCATCATGATGCATTTTTGTCGCTGTTCTTCTTACATAAGTACATTTGTATTGTTGTTCGATGCTGACATTCTCAGGGGGAGAAGTAGGAGTCCTAACAGGCATCGGCCTTGTCTTAATCGGGCGAAAAGACCTACCCGTAGCTGCGAATGCATTAGGGAAGCAGGTAGGCCGAATAGTCGGATTGTTGCAGGGAGCAAGAATACGAGCAGATAGATTTGCAACAGATCATCAATTGAAACAACTTCAGAATGAGTTTAAGAGTGGGTTACGAGAGTTAGATGCTGTCAAGGCAGAAATGGCAGGGGCAATGATGTCAAACAACCGAGGTATTGGAGCAATAGTTCCTGGGGTGGATAAGAAGAAAGATATGTCAACAATGGGAGGTTCTCCTGCAATGATGTCATCGTCACATCATGGTCAAGCACCATTGCAAACGCCACAGATATCATCAATTGGTGCAGACTACTTGGCTGCAGCAAAAAGTGCAGAGATGTCTCAAAGCAGTCCACCACTTTCTTCAATAGATGGAGGTTCAATGCGAGAACTTGCACCCAGATCTCAATCTGTCGCTGCAGTGGCCGAGGAGGAATGGGAGAAGCAAGGTATCGGATTTCGATCAATAGCAGAACGAGGGCTATTTGATTCGATACCTGCAGAAGAGCAAGGGGGAACTTTACCAACGCTGAGTGGTGGAGGTTCCTCAATACTGTCAAACTATTTGCGACAATCGTTAATCTATGATCAATATGAGCGGACTGTCAGAGAACAAGATGATGCATTGAGGTCAAGAGTCGAAAAGGTGCAGAAAGAGGTGCAACGAGAGCGTTCTTCTGTTGATGAGGATGAGCGCAAAAGCTAACCTGAAGTTGGTGGGAAAACATCAGCAGCATAGATGGTATACTTCTTTAGCGTTAATAAATCACATCAAATCTTATATTATAATTACTGAGTTGTCCAAGACAGGTAGGTTATATGCATCTAGTAGTAAAAGCCCTCATCGAATCCTCCATATGGTTCGTCCATGAATGGTTCACCCATAAATGGTTGGCCCATAAATGATTCTTCCTCAAAGTAAGGTTCATCATAATACTCTGGGTATTCAGGAGGTAGCATCGGTCCTGGATACATGTCTCGTCGCGGTGGTGGAGGTTGTTGCTGCATCGGTGGCTCAAGACGCGGTTGTGGTGGCTCCACACGCGGTGGTTTCACTCCAAACCCTTGCCACCGCTTGTCAGTCAGTTCTGATTTACTCACTGATGATATAAATGATTGATTCTGAGGTTGTTGTTCGTAGCGATGGCCGCTCTTCTTCTCATTTGCACTCAAGAGCGATCCTAATGATGTCTTCTTCGATCCCATTTCCCCTGCATATGGTGCATTTCGTTCCATGTAGTAGGTAGATGGATCATAAAAAGGATCTTCTGGAGGTAGAGGAAAATCTTCGATAGGAGCAGACATCGGCGGTGGTGGTGGTTGTGGCTGATGGAATGGGCGTTGGACATCATCACCAAATGGCGATGCTTCATCCATCGGAACTTTATTGCCTAGTCGTTGGTAATCATTGTCTAGTCTTTGATAGACACTGTCCATCTTCTGTTCGAGCTTGTCTTCAGTCAACATCATAGTGTCAACAAGTCTGTTAATTTCAGCTTTTAGATCAGAAAGTTCATCAACATAATCTTCAGTGCTTTTTTTGTCCACAACGAAATCCTTGACATTGTCATTGAAATTCCCATCTAATGATTCACCAAAGGGATTATTACTCTCCACCTCCATCATCTTCCTATTCTTCGACTCGGACATCGTGCTCAATCGGGTTGCCATATCATCACATTTCTTGGACAGGAATTCGACTTCTTGAGATTGAGTTTTTTGTGAGTATTTGACTTCTTTCAGGATTTCAGTCATTGCCTTGAGACTGGCAGAGACATCTTGGTTGAAAGAATTGTTAGGTTCGCTGAAGGAGTCGTACTGGGGTTGTTGTTGCTGTAGCTGTTGTTGCATCTGTTGCTGCTGCAGCTGCATTTGTTGTTGTTGCTGCTGCTGCCGCATGTTCGCCTCATTTGCCATATATTGCTGTTCATAACCATTTCCACTGGGTGGATATGATGAATAGCCATTTCCCCGCGGTGGATAAGGGCGGGGAGGATAAGCGCGCCCTTGTGGCCTATCATCCATCGATGCCATCTGATGAAAGCGCTTTACTTGACGTCTTTCCATCAGATCTCTTTTAGCATGATTTGACATGTATGAAGAACCCCTCTTTTCTCCACCATAATAATGGTCGCCATAGTTATCGTTGACACTCGATCGAAGAAGAAGAAGCTGCTTCGAAGGGCGATGAGGAAAGAGGAAACATTCCACCCTGAGAGGCAGCAGAAGGAAGAGTGCGTGCAGCCCTAAGGCAGCCAATTTCGACATAATCATCGTGCTACAAATGAAAAGAGGCGGTAACAAAGGAAGTCTCTTACGCCGCTACAACAATGTCCCGGTAGCTCTCGACATTGTGCAAGTGCGTTGGAAGTTGAGAGGAAGCGCGCCAAAAAACAAGGTACAAGAGAAGAAAAGAAGAAAGAAGAGAGATGCAGCACGCTATGGAATGGAAGCTGACTTCAACGAATAATAATGAGTGAGCAGTGTTATATGTTCGAGAATATAATCAAAGTCATTTGAGACAACTAAATGCGGCTACTCGAAGCTGTACATTCACATGTTCACAAGCATTTATGGTAGTGGTTGAATGTGAGGCAATGGGGTATACCCCAAATTGGACTTCATCAGGTCACCTACGGCGATGTAGCACGGCTGATGCGGAGTTACAGAGCTTGAGTAGTGCAATGTATCCTTCTATGCTATCGTAATCAAATAATAATGGGACGCTGGAAGCTGTGGATTGCCATATTCACAGCGTTAGATACGATATGGTGCTAGAGTGTTGCTCGCGGCTCGCGGCCATCCCAAATTGGACCTCATCAGGTCACCTACGACGCTGTAGCATGGCTGATACACACATAAAGAGCTTGAGTAGTGGAATATATCCTTCTATGCTATCGTAACGAATCATAATGGGCCACTGCAAGCAGTAGATTGCGACGTTCACAGCTTTAGATACGATATGGTGGATGAAGAAGCTGCGGCCTTCCCTAATTGGCCCTCATCAGGTCACCTACGACGCTGTAGCACGGCTGATGCGAGGGTAAAGAGCTTGAGTAGTGTCGATTGCTATATTCACAGTGTTAGATACGATATGGTGGATGAAGGAGCTGGCGGCCATTCGTTTTATGTTGTATGTGATGTCTACATATTCTAAATATTTTCATTGTACTTTAATTTGTAATGAGTATATGAGTGTTTTGTTGTTTTCGTATCCGCTCTCTTCACTCCTAAATTATTCTGTGTTGATGCTGTGTTTGTGTTATAATAGTAGTACTATCATTGCTGCGCATGTACAAAATATATGTAAGAGGCATGTAGAAGTCGTGATTGTTCCTTCACTGAATTCATGTTTCCACCACGTCTTTAATACTGAGCTTGGTTCGGCTTCTTGTTTTTCAGTCGGCTCAGTTGGCATTGTCGAAATGCTGTCGTCAAGGATCGGTATGTTTGTGGTTTGATTTTGAGTTTTTGATGCTGCTGTTTCGTCTCCAGTGGATGTAATGGAGTTTTGACTGGAATTGCACGTATCAACACGCATAAAAACATGTTGGCCTTCAAAACAGTTGCTTACAATATTCACAGCACCACCACACTCCCGGCTACTTTTGCAGAACTCTCCAACACGAACGTCTGAGCAGATCGGAAGAGAGACGAATGCGCCCATCTTGTTACCAGATTCACATTCCTGAAAAGTCAACGGTCGAAGGCAAGCGTCACCGCAATTGATAGGGTCCTTTTCTTCCATTTGAGTGATGAATTGAGCAGCCGCAGAGCACAGTATATTGCCGAAACAAGCTTGTCCGACGGAGCACAATGGCTGACCATAGTTGCATGTTGTTAGAGTAGTTGCGCATTTACTCTCTACTTCTTCTAGACTCGTAGCGCAATAATTATTTGAGAAGTTCATGCGACGGTTCAATTCCTCCTTGGACAAGTGCGTAGTGTAATCGGAAGGTTTAGTAGTGACTTGCGATGTGGTTGGCTGTGATGTAGAATCAGATTTCGACGTGGTTGGAAACAGTGTCGGTCTACTTGTGGGTTTGTGTGTAGTAGGTCTAGTCGTTGGCTTTGCTGCATTGATAGGCTCTTTTGTAGACGGCACATTTGTGGGAGAGAGAGTCTGTTTTGAAGAAGATAGCTCTGCTTGTGCATTTCCAAAGTAGAGAATGATTTCATCGAATGTCCGCTTTCGCTCTGTGCCCGAGATAACATTACCGCAGCTTTTCTGATGACATCCTCTGCTGACGATCCTAGAGACATCATCAAAGAAGTCAGGAGGGTCCCTGAAACCACTGTCGACAAACTGGTGGAGTCGCTCCATGAACGAAAAGCCATCTTTTTTGTAAGTCTGCACATTGCGACACCAATATAAAATGCCCATCATCCATCTTACTTCAGCATTTTTCACCATGTCCTTGTAAAACCCACTGCATATCGCCCCAGGATCTTTGCAGAAGTCCACCTCTTTATATCTCGCAGAAGAGCGACCATCATCATGTGCTCGCTTGCCCAAGTAGTAATTTAACTTTCCAATCATGCACGTGCCTGCCGAGCCCCTCGGTATTACTCCTCTTCCCCACCAACAACATCCTTCAACGTTGTTGCGTCCGAATGAATTTGAAGATGGAATACTGTTAGGATCAATATTGCCTTTCACTTGACCATCATAATAGCTGCATCCTTCTGCCGGGCAACTCAAAGTTGAGTCCCATGCACCGGTTCCTTCATCGTTGGTTGCTGGGAAACACTCCAAAGGTGGCGGAGCACCAGCCCAGATTACTTTCGATTCGGCAGTAGCTGTCATAGAAGGATCAACTGGACAAGCCAAAAATGATTCTTCGTCTGTGCACTGATTTGCAGCATCATACGAGGTGTGGGTCACACCAGAGTAGCGGCCCTGTCCACAACTGTTTGCTAGTGGATATCTTCCAAATACATCCTTCTCCCAAGATACCTCATCGCAGACATCATATTTGATCGATTCAACAACGGCTTGTGATATTAACAAAGCAATATTGACCAATCCATAGTTTACATTTGGAGACGTAGCAGGGTCATCGCTTTGGCCCAAATAAAAGTAACCCGAGCCTAAATGTCCCTTTGAGATAACACCAAGAGCATTGATGAAACCATCAAATTGATAACGCTGAGTTGGACTCTCCTTCCCTGATGTCGAATCCTGTGTTAACAATACCTTTTCATCGATATCGATCTTAGCGGCAACCAAAATTCTTCCAATCGTTGAAATCGTGCTGGGAGGAGGTGCTTGGTCAAGCGTTACTAGGCTACTTTCCTTCGCAGTAGGACTGCTAGTCTGCAATTCTGAAACCTGTAATGTCGGCTTGAAAGATGGCCTGGAAGTTGGCTTGGAAGTTGGAACAGGAGTGTGACGATTTGTGGGCAATGAGGTATTGACTTCATCCGTTGCGATCTCATCGATTGCAAGAGATGATGCTGATGGCTCATCCGTCGTAACAACTAAAATAGGCTTTCTGCTTGGGGCAGAAGAGACGGGGACTTCACTTTCTAGGACTGTTGGAGCATACGTTGGAACATACGTGGGAGTTTTAGATGTAAAGGTTGCGAGTTTCTCCGTTGGAAGAAGAGATGGCTGTGGTGTGGTTGATGGACTAGGCTTTTTTGTCGGCTGTCTGGTAGGTTTTTGGGTTGGTGGACTAGGTTTTTTTGTCGGCTGTCTGGTAGGTTTTTTGGTTGGGCGACAATTCGTAAATGCCATGCATTTCATCGTTGAATCCGAACATTCGGTGTCTTGTCCTGATGTGCAAGGCTCGAAGCAATGTTTGTTTACATCTGCCCAGTCTTTCCCACACCAAAAAGAATGCCGCATATCACCTTCAGGAATGACTTCCTTTGTTGGCCCTTCACTGGTTGGAGTTGAAGTTGGTGATATAGGTATCGTAGGCGACTCTGTTGGTTTTGGTGATAATGTTGGTGGGCTTGTTGTGGGTTCATCTGTTGGCCTCAAAGTTGGGGCTTCTGTAGGTGTTTCTGTCATCAGGAATGAGTTACAAGACGTTCCACCATAGCAAATATAGCCAGAAGGACATCGATCATCTGGGCAATGAGTGTCTAAGGAGCAATTTTCTTCCGCCTCACCCCAAGATTTGCCACAAAATTTTGTGTTTGTTGGGTCATCCTCGAAAATTGGTTGCATTGTCGGAGAAGGTGATGGTTCTGGTGGTTTGTTAGCATTCTTCATCTTTTCCCACAGATCCACTATATTGCATTGCGGACTAGGCAAACCACCGTGACATGAATGGCCCGCAGGGCAATCATCACTACTTCCACTAGGGCAGTGAGTTTCGAAAGAGCAATTCGATATAGCCATTCCCCAACCGGCTCCACAAAATCGATTATTTGCAGGATCGTCGTAGGGTGCAGGTGGCAGCGTTGAAGGAGGGTTTGATGGTTTGAACATAGGATTTTGTGTTGGTACCAGATCTGCATAGCATCCAGTGCCCCCAAAACAACCCTCACTACCGGGGCAATCTTCATCCTGACCACCGGGGCACCTGTTTCATTGTTGGTTTCATTTTGTGAGTCGATATTGTTGCATTGGTTGTTATTTGCATGTTGTTGCAATATTTTGTGATATACGTTACAGGTAAGAAGAGGTTGGTCAGAATGAAAACAAAAGGAAATGTGATTGCAAATGTAAACATAGCAAACGGAGACACTTACCATACATTGCATTTTTTACCAGCATCTGCCCAATTAAAGCCACAAAACATATTCCGCCTTTCATCATCTCTTGGAATAGAATTTAGTGGAGCATTTCCAGCTTCTTCTTTCTTTTCCGCCTCTTCTTCGTACAAATCTTGAATGTTGCACTTTAATCCACCATAACAACTTAAGCCTTTAGGGCACTCATCGGAGAACCCAGACGGACAGTGAGTCTCAATGCTGCATGACTTTATGGCGGCATTCCATCCATTTCCACAGAAGCGAGTGTTCGATATGTCATTATAATCTACGTTTGCGTACTTGAATTTATTACCGTGCCCCTTTTTGACATCACACGTTGTTCCTCCAAAGCAGATGTGTCCTTCGGTAGAGCACGAATCGTCTGTTCCTTCTGGACAGTGTTCTCGATCGTCGCACTGAATTTAGATATTAGGAAATACAGAGCAGAGCAGAGCAGAGCACTGTGAGATGGTGCACGAGATGAAGTTGATAGGAATACACAAGATATGTCTTACATTGCCCGATGCATCGCCCCATGATGTACCACAGAAAAAATGGTTAGAATCCTGAGCGTTGGTTAGTATTATGAGCCCTGAAAAACAGAAGAGGATGAGAAGTATCAAGTAGATTCCCTTCTTTCTTCCCGTCATGGTCATGGTAGGAATCTATATCAAGCCGCCGCCGACGCGCCCAAAGCGATGCCTCTTTTTCTGAGATTTGCAAAAACTATGCACTAAACAACTCTCTCTCTCTCGCTCACTCTCAACAGAGCGAGCCAAGCCAAAAGAGCAGTGCTGTGGGCTGATGAAATAATACAATGGACGATGCTGGGTGGGCGGCTGTGCTGAAAAAATCAACTTTGTGTGTGATGTGTGAAGAAATCATCTGAGGATTTTAGTGCCGAGTGTCTCCCACCCTCATCTTCTTTTTCCTTCCGCCCACTTCAGTGATGGGATCACTTCATAAATGGGATAGATTTGAAGATTTTTGGAGGATTTAGCGTACTAATTCCTACTTCAACCGCTAACGTAGCCAAAAGTTTGGGCTAATTCGTCGTTTGGGCAGTCAGCTGTCTCGCTCTGTTGCCGTCGTCCTTTTACCACACAATTTTTCATCAACTAAATAGACCGTCCCTTACCGACCACAGTAAAGCTAAAAGCCGAAAGCTTCACTGTTGAGAGAGTGTCCAGAACATATTAGCCACTTGAAGGTACCGAGGTAAGTGTCCAGACTGATAGCATCGGAAGATTTCGTCGTCTCTTTAAGCGCTCATAATATGATTGCAGCTTGTTCCTTGTGGGAAATTGATGCTGCATAAAAACGATCTTTGATCTTTCCTTGGCTGGTAGATATCTACTAGTTAATTATCTAACGTTATCATTGTCCTCTACCATATCTTTTTAGACTCTCAACTCTCAACACCTGTTAAGTAGGCAATCTACCCTGGTCATAACACTGGGAGACGGCCCCATCGCTTGGTAGGCGGCTTTATCAACCACAACGACACATCAAATATGAATCCCAATTTTGGATACGGCGGTTACCAACTCCCACCTGGATTTAGTGGCTATGCTCAATCCCAAGCCGCAGCTGGAAATGCTCAAGGCAATCCTCTTCCGCCACAAGGAGCCGGCGCTACCAATAATGCTGGCGCCGCACCACCAGCAGCCTCTAGTATGATGCCACCAATGGGAGTCATGCCCAACATGATGATGACCGACGCGGCAGCTGCAGCATACATGGCAGGAGTACCTTCAGCAGCAGTTGCTGCCCCAGCGGCAGAGAAAAAGTCCAAGGTGCATTATTGCACTATCCATCCAGAGGGCATGCCACGATCGTTTGATGTCCCTTTTGTGGAACGTCGACTGCCAGTTTGTGATCGCTGTAAGAAGAATTTCAAAAGTCGAGATTTGTGCCGTAAGAGGGATGGACACAAAGCGTTGCCGTGGCAAATGACATATGTGGTGGTTACCATGGATAGTTCGGTACTACACGAGGATGAAAATGGAAATGTAACATTACAAAGTATTCCCATGGTGTGCGAACTTCAGGACACGCCTCATATGTGTCTTGGACCTGCAGATGGATCAATGAAGTCAGAGCCCATCTGTAAAGTGTGCCGTGAGAAGAACTACACGCGTGACTATTGCAGGAATACATGCAAGCATACCACTCCTCCGTGGAGCACTACCTATGTCAAACTAGTGGCAGATACCAAACCGAAGGATGATGATAGGTTCATGCAATATTCGGCCAAGAAGAGAAAGGCCAGACAAGAGGATGGTGTGAATGGAAAGCCGAAACCGCAAGAGGAGGGTGAGAATGTCTACGAGAACAGTGATGATCTTTCTATTGTTCACAAGTCAAGGACATTTCTTTGCTCGGTCTCATCAACAAAGCTTGTTGCTCGTGTAAGTGGTGTTTAGAGTGAATGTGTATATTTTTGCCGTGAAGTTGTCCCTCACGTTATTTCTTTCATTCTGCTTTACTACTGCATACTCTACTTGCAACAGTGGTGTGAGCGCATTCAATATCCTGCGAAACCTAACTCCAATGCCACTGCTGCCAACTCCGACATTGAACCCGGCAATGATGGCGCACCTGCTCCGACATTCTCACCATATGGGGCTCCCAGTACCTCGGAACAAGCCAATAATGCGCAGCTGTGGGATGCCTTCAGAGCTGGTGCCATGTGGGCGCAGTCCCAAGGTGCACAGGCATCACTTCCCTCTGTTATGCCCCCTGGTTATCCATTTGGCAATCCTACAGGCGCTCCTCCCTTGTTCAATGGAAATGACCAAGCGAGTTGGAATGCCTATGGACAAGCGGGACAATTGGCCGATCTTGGGGAGCCGTCAATGAAAAAATCGAAGACGGATAATGGTGAATCATCAACGAATGGCACGGAAGGTGTCAGCAATAATGTTCAAATCTAATTGATGCCATATGCTCCATAATGATCAAAATATTCCGTGACGAAACAACAAAACGGAGACTGGGAAAAACAACATAGAGACAATACTTGACGCTCTTCATCAGGTTACCATAGAAGATTTATTATCATGCTTGAGGTTTGTGAAGTACAATGGGGAAAGTGAGAGAATCTAGTCATTTATAGCCTCGACGACAGTGCCATACTTAAAACTAAACTAGATTTTCTGCAACAATCTGAACGGTAAATGAAATATCTAATAATTGTTATTGAGTCGAAGTCACAAACAAGGCACTAAAATTCATTGCTTAGAGGTCGTCATCAATGATTTCAGATGGTTTCATGAGACCTGGCACAGCACTTCGGTATGCCTGCTGAGCCTCTAACTGCTGCCTTTGTTGTGCGTCTTGCTCCTCCCCGAAAAGGCCACTGTTGTCCTCCGTACTGAACTCTTTCAGCTGAATCAAAAAGTCACGTAAATGCGTCTTGAATGATGGCAAATCCATGTTCAAATCAAACATTCCATCAACGAATTTAGACACTTGACTTTTCGTAAGATTAGGGAAACTCTGAATAAGTAGATTGGAAATGTGCTCGCGAAGAAAAGAGGGATTTGTCTGACCGGCAGGTGCATTTGCTGGATCGAAGAGTGGCACGGTAACTTGATTCATTTGAACAAGATGAAACATTTGCCGCAACAGTGTCGCGTGCATTTTGAACCCCGATTTGTGAAGACGATCAGTCATTACTGCAAAAACATCCTGAATTAGCGCAAGCAAATATTGTTGATAAAAGCCCTGGGCAATGTCTGGAGTCTTTGCTACGTTGTTCAGTAACTCGTGGAGGATATTGAGCCCGGTATCTGAAATGTTTCTTTCAGTATGCTTCATTGCCCACACAACCGAATCTACAACGAGCTTTTGGTGCCCAGACGGGATATTGAAAAGAGCTTGGAAGCAATGTGTGTTGATAGCCTATGGAAGATGAAATTGTTAGTTGAAATTTCTCATAAGATGTCGCAGCAAGAAGGATAGCAAATTCAAAGAAAAACTTACCCTGATAAATTCAAAGAAGCGGATTCTGTGCTCAGGGAAATCCTCAAAGTTGACAGTAATCATCTGCAAAGTGCATTCAAAGACAGCCGCCATGATTTTTGGCACTTCACTCAGGACATGACTTTTAAGCTTCTCGACAACAGTTGTAAACAACACAAGCACCTCCGGGTCTCTTGCGTTAGGGATGTTGCGTTGGTAGTCGCCCAAAATAGGATCCAGAACTGGTGGGATAAAACCCTGCGCCACTGCCTGCGGATCTGCCTCAGGAGGCCCACTCTTTTGAATAAACACGATGAGCAGGCGAAGCACTTCCTTTTTCGCACTGCGCATCGTTCGAACGAGACTCAATTGAGTGGCACCAGGGCCCTGTTGAGCAATGGTCGAGGATATGCGTTCAGAGTATACTCTGTACACGTTCAGCAAGTCCATGAAAAATGTCTGCAACTGCTGAGCATAGATAGATCCAATCGCCCCGCACATCTTATTATTCGTTTTCAGGATTTTGATAATTTCCTTTACGATACTTGGCTCAACCAGTGACTCAACGTTGGCCTTTGCCCCCTCCATTATCTCCTGCCACCGTCGATTAGGCATTGTCATTAGCTTCTTTAGAAGTTCTCCACGATCAACCGACACCGCAGGTCCCTTATCGCTCAGCATCGTTCCTACAGCTTCATAAAAGGCTTGGATTTGATGCGGCTCCAAGTCACTGACAATGGTAGGCATGGTCTCTGCAAGTTCAGCAATAAAAGGCACTCTTTCATCGGTTTGGAGTGTGACGAATTTCCGCTTGCACTTGGTTGCAATCTTCAAGAATGTATCACATGCCATATCCTGCACACCTGGGTGAACTTCGTGCATAAACTCAAAGAGCTTATTCACCACCGTCTTTAGAAATTTCCAGTGAGCCTTCAAGAAACGCGGATATTGCCCTACAACATACATGATGTTACTCGCAATGACTGCTTTATTGTCCTTTCCACGCTTTTGCTCGCACATACCAAGCAGATCCTTAATGACTGTAACCAAGAATCGTTTCTCCTCGTCTTCTGTCATGGCACCAGAAATAGACCCGATAGCCCAACAGAGAGTGTTCAGATTATTCCATGACCACTCCGTGCCGTCGACCTGTCCCGTCAGCTTTGAAAGCATGATGCTTTCAGTGTCGTCACAGTTCAAGTGAGTGAGATACACCAGAGTCTCCCTCATTGTTTTGTATTGAGCAATTACGTCTGTGTCCTTGGTTGTTTCCCTCACAATATCCCCATTTTCATCTTCCACAATCAAGACTTCCTCTGGCTTGGCCATTTTTGCAATCATCACCTGACGCACACCCGTAAGGACGGGGCCGTACATGTATTTCCTACTAGCTGCACCATTTGAGCTGCCATTACCTCCAAGATTTAGGACAGAGTTCCCACCAGGTCTAGCTTTGATTTCATTCTCCGTCTGGTACAGGTCATGGGCAAGCATGTGCCATGCCTCAAGACAAATTCGAAAGATCTCTACATCATCCACCTCTGATACTCGCACCAAATAAAAGAGACCGGTAATGAGAGATTGCTGAGTGTCCGGAGTCTCCAGCGCTTTCAAATGCGCTTTCAAGAACCCCGACAGGAAGAGGGCAAGCCGCTGAATAAAAATACAGTCCTCCTCCGACCCATTCTCAAACGGCTGCACTAGATTTGTTTCGGGACTAAATATACTCCCCAGCCGTGCCAAAAAGCCACTAAACAGCTTGCGGAACAGAGGGTCATACTCCGGCTCAAGGTCAGACAAACTTCCAATCTCCGTTAAGCAATCCAACGTATCATTACGGAATTGTTGCTCGGGGAAGAATTTATTCAGAAGCGTATCCACCAAGTTTGTCGAAAAGATGAAACCCAATGGGATCCACGTGAGGAAGCGCTGAAGCGTCTGCAACGTCACTTTCAACAGACTCGGTCGTTGACTATGCTCAAGGATAAATTCACACAAATGATAAATCGCGGCGAATTCACTATTGAGACTCTCCTTCATAGTCTTTACCTTTTGAGTGACCATTTGGTCCCTCGAAAAGTCAAAGACTTCCTCACTCAAAAGTTTCAATATTTGCATATTATTCTCGCACAGTACCTCGGATGTCTTTGAGGAACCAACGAGGTCGGGGATGAAGGTGGGCCAATTGTGTGGCCATTCTTGTTTGAGAATTTGAACTAATGTGAGGTTGAGTTTGGATAGGAAGACACGTTCTTTTTTGGCGACATCTTCGTTGGATGATACTGTGATGACTTTGCCGACGACGTAATTTTTGATTCCGTCACGTTGCTCTGCTGGAAGGACTTTCCACCTATTTTGTGCATATTATTTTTAGGATACACACGAAGACACATCATGTGAGAGGGACAAAGAAGTTAAGACGAGGCAAAGATAAATAGCAACGGAGATCAATGAAGTAACAGGGGGTTTGTTTGTCTACACCATCTCTATTTTTCCTACGGGCAATGCACCATTATTTTTGTTCACGTGATGCACCCAATGAATTATATCAAAACTCACCTAGTCCTTATAGCATCATCCAACACCTGCAACCCAAAAAATCTCGACTGCGGATTCTGCGCCCTTTCCAAAATAGCATCCGCCTTGGTCCACGCATCCGGACTCTCCTGTAACGCCATTAATGCCTTATTGGCAATCGCCCGATTGGGGTCGACGGGGGAGTAGGCGACGGTTATGATATCGTCGAGCAATGCCACGTCAAAGTCCCCGGCGGTGGGGGCTAGGAGTTTTTGGGCTGCTTCTTCTATTCCCATGCCTGCTGCCATTGTGATGATGATTGGTGCGTTGTCTATTTGTCACTATCGCCGTCCTTTGGCCGTTAGCAAGCGTTGTAGGGTTCGTCGATGTTCACTCGCTGTGATTGATTTGATTGGATTTCGAATCGATTGGAAGCCAAAGCTCGCCGAGACTCGCTCGCGCACCTGTGACCGCTCGCTCGTTGGGGACAAATTATAAGTGCCCAATATTGGTTAGTTTGGTGCAGATCGGGTAGTTGACTTAGGCTGGTCGCTGGTCCATGCATCAACGCAAAACGTTGTGTGTGTACTTGGACTGAACAGATATTTACTTCAAAACCTAGTTAAATTACTATTGTAAAACACACCCTGTTTAGTAAGCCTCAAGGCGAAAGCAAAACCAACACACACAAGTCAAACCCGGTCGTAACAAACTCCTCGCCCCTTTGCCTTGGTGTCCCTTGACGTATCAGTCATTGCGTGAAGGAGTTGTTACCCATAGTCCTCATCTTTGGCTCAGCGTGGACATTACCTTGGTTGCAGCGGTGCATTGATACCAACCAACCAACGGAGAGATCTTCCTCTCGGTGCATTCGGACACAGCTTGGATATCAACGAGACCGCATCTCACCAGACAAATTGCAGCCGTCCGGTACAACATTACCTACTTACGAAGACAATTCGATTAAAGATATTTCGACGGCCGTTAGATAATTATTGTCTCAATCATTTACCCACCAATAAACATGCAAACCAGAGGCAGCAAAACACGTCAAAGCGACGACTCAGAAGATCTGGAACGCCTTGACAGCGGTCTTTACCTCGACTTCCCCAGCAGGCAGGGTAGTAATAATAGTGGCAGGGATAGCCATAATAGTTCCGCCAACAGCAACATGTCAAATAATAGCAACGGTAATGGCAACAGTGGAGGATTTGGAGGGGCATTTCGACGTTTCATCAAGAAGCGGCCCTCCATGGGCTCCAAAAATAAGTCGCATTCACCACCACCGGGTAACGTGACTGACGGAAATGCGGCGGAAGCAATGAATATTAGCAAAAGCAGCAATCATAAAATGACTCTGAAAACTGTCTCGACGTCGTCGATCAAAAAATCAACTGCCGCCGCTTCGGCGAAGCCGAGACGGCGTAGAGGATCCCATGCCATGCCGGGGGGAGGACAAAAGTTACCTACATCGGCAGAGTTAATGGCTCAAAAGGCGCAGCAACAGCAGCAGCAGGGGGTTGCGGCGGCTCCCCCCACTTCTACTACTCAAACTGCTTCCACCGCAACTGCAACGACGACTACCACAAAGTCTACAAAACCTCGTCGGGCCCGTCGAGGATCTCACGCCATGCCTGATATGGGTGGTCAAAAAATGCCTACATCTGCAGAGTTAATGGCGCAAAAGCAACAACAACAGGCTGCCGTTGCACCTGCACCTACAGCTTCTCCCGCAGTCTCATCTGCCCCAGTAACTAAGAAAATGGGTGGGAAGAAATCAGGTGGTCGTCGTAGAGGGTCCCATGCAATGCCTGCAATGGGTGGACAAAAAATGCCTACTTCGGCGGAGTTAATGGCACAAAAGCAACAGGCTACTGCTATGAGTGGAGGTGGAGGTGGAGGAGGAGAGCCAATGGATATGGAAGCAGAACCCATTGTAACTGCAACACCAACAGTACCAACACCAATCACAGCCAAACCCAAATCGAACCGTCGTAGAGGATCCCATGCAATGCCAACGGGAATGAAGATGCCAACATCTGCCGAACTAATGGCACAAAAAGAGGCTGCTGCTGCGGCACTTGCTTCTTCTTCTGCACCGCAAGATGCAAATGATGGACCGTCACCCATGGATACATCCGATTCTTCTCCTCCCACCCCCTCCACCAAATCTTCTTCTGGTGGTGGGCGTCCCCGTGCCAGACGTCGTGGAAGCGTTGTCAAAACAATGGTCGATAGTGGTCCAAAGAGTGTGGATGGGGATGGGGAACATGTTGCCACGGCTTCCACTGAATCTTCTCCCCCCGTTGCTCAGCAGTCGGAGGGAATGGATGATAGTATGAAGTTAAGTGAGTCAATGATGGAGTTGGATGATGCGGATGATCACAATCAGTCGGGAGCATCTCTCCGCCCTACTCGGATGTCAGCTGTGGAGGATCAAGAAATGGGTGGGAACAAACGGCAGTTGGAAAGTTCGAGGAACGTGTCCCATGGGACTGGGGGTAAAAAGAAAGATAGAGGGCGTAAGGCTATCCGGGCTGTGGCTGCGGATTTGGATTACGTTCATAAAGTGGTCCCCAAGTCTAGTGATGCCAGGGAGTTGATTTATGAAGCTATCAAGCCGAATCTTTTATTCCGGGCGTGTTCTACGGAAGAGTTGTACGACCTTGTGGATGCATTTGAACCACAGTATGTGCCCATGGGATCTGTTGTGATCCAGGAGGGGGACGAGGGCGACCATTTTTACGTAATGGAGAAAGGAGGAGTGGATGTGTATGAGAAGGATGTGCACAAGTGTTCATTGTATTCTGGAATTGCATTTGGAGAAATTGCATTGCTCTACAGTTGCCCTCGTACAGCGACAGTGCAGGCAAAGTATGATTGTAAGTTGTGGGTGATCAATCGAAGAGCCTTTAGGGGAATTACGGCTCAGCACAAGAAACGACGTCTTGAAATGAAGTCTGACTTTTTGAAGAAGGTCAAGATTCACGATAAAGTGCTTGGAGACATTTTGAAATCATCCGAAATTAATTCAATGGCTTTGGCAACCAAAGTTCAGAAGTTTAAGGCTGGAAATGCAATCGTGCGTCAGGGCGAGAGGGGGGACGCATTCTATATGATTGAAGAGGGTAAGGTCGACGTTTACATCAATGAGAAGGGGGCACGGCCAATTGTGACCCTTCAAAAGGGTTCGTTCTTCGGGGAGAAGGCATTGTTGTCATCTGATACCCGTACCGCCACGTGCGTTGCGTCAACCGACGTAAAGTGTATGTTGATTGGGCGTGAAGACTTCGTCCTCATGTTGGGTAACCTGCAGGATTTGTTAGATCGATCATACATTGCTCGTGACGAGGCACTGCGGGAAAAGCAAGAATCTTCACCTTATCCCACCACGAGAAGATTTAATATGGACGATTATGTAATTAAGCGCACACTTGGTGTTGGTGCATTTGGATTTGTTAAATTGGTGCAGTGGAAGAATTCTCCCAAGGGGAGGGAAGATCAGTGGTATGCACTCAAGTGTGTATCCAAACAGAAAATTGAACAACACAAGCAACAAGAAAAGATCAAGAGAGAAGAAGAGATTATGAAGGAGTTGATTCATCCCTTCATTGCTCGCTTATACGCTGGTATGGAGGACGAGAAAGGAAAGTACTTCTTGATGGAAGCTCTGTGCGGTGGCGAACTGTGCGAGTTGCTGTACAATGAAACTCAGTTTTCAGAGAGATGGAGTCTCTTTTATTCGGCATCAGTCTTGTCCGCGTTTGGACATATGCATGAGCGCAAGATTGCGTATCGTGATCTCAAACCAGAGAATCTTGTTTTGGATACATTAGGGTATGTCAAGATTGTTGACTTTGGGTTGGCCAAGAAGGTCAAAAGTGGACAAACGTACACGTTCTGTGGAACTCCTGACTATCTGGCACCGGAAGTGATTTTGAATGAAGGTTATGATTGGGGTGTGGATTACTGGGGTCTAGGAGTGCTGATTTACGAAATGACTGCGGGTGTCGCTCCATTCTATGCGGAGAGTCCCATGGAGGTAAGTCTATGCTGTTACTGAACTGTGTATTTGTAACCTTCTTGTCCTGTAACGCGCTCTCACACTCACACCTTTCTACACACTCAGACATACGAGAAGGCTTTGTCAGGTCACGTACACATGCCCACCCACTTCAGTCGCTCTGCAGCAAACCTAATCAAGAAGCTGTTACACACATCACAAGCAAAACGATTAGGCAGGACAGTCGGCGGGGCAACCACAGTCATGTGTCATCCATGGTTCTCCAACTTTGATTGGGATGCACTCATGGAGTGCCGATTAAAACCACCATATCTACCAGATGCGAAAGATCCAGATGATAATAGTACCATGTATGAAGAGGAACAAGAGGGGTTTGCCACGGCATTTTTCTAAGTATGAGAAAAAGAAGGAAGCATCAATGTGTGTAGATTGTAACACCAACAACTCGCCTGATGTTGTCATTAATTACATGTGGAGGGATCAAGAGTGACTTGTGTTCACACAATATTAAACGTAAATTTTGAAGTGAAAGTATCATGAATCTTTCTACAGTATTTACTTATGTGATCATCCATTAATGAAGATTAATGAGTCGAGCAACACACGGTACTCTCCCTCTCGACTGCCGAGTTTCTACTATTCACGCTGTGCTCTCTTCTACTTTTACGATGTGCTCTTCTTCAAATACAGCATTCAATCTATGGTGCAGATGGCACCCACTACTAATCTATCCATGCTATATTCTCTACAACACTTGAGAATTGCCATTCAATACACGCCTTTCAAATCTCGCTACGACTAAAACCCTTCATTCAACAATAGCATCGAAGCAGTCTTGAGCAGACCAACATCATACGGAACAACAATAGCATATTGCAACCTAGCTTGTCGTGACGATCCAAACTGTTTCTGTAAATCACTCATCACATCATCATCATTGTCATAATCCGGAATGACCAATCCATTCTCCAAAGTCTTGACACGCACATTCTGCCCAACACTACCATCACCACTCCGATTGTTATTCGTTATAGATTGAATCCACATTGCCACCTTGACCACTTCATTCTTTGTCAGACAAGTAAAACCTATCCCACCACTACTACCCCCATTTTCACCACCGGTAGTTGCACCAGAAGAAATCAACTCTGCCAATGGCAATAGATAACTCAACCGTTGTTCTTCTTCCACCTTTTTCCATCCCTTTGTGGTATCTAGTACGATGTATTGTCCTTGGGAGATGATTTCCATTGCTGGTAGTGGGTCAGGGAGTATTGGCATGGATTGTGTGTTTGTTTGTAGGGGTAGGACTTTGCCCCATGATGATGAAGTTGATTCTGTTGTTTGCTCATTGTTATTGTTGTTGTTTGTACCATTGTCGACCAACACTTGAATATTGTTCTGCAGTTGCAACTGCTTCTCACTCTTTGAATTGCTCTTGTCACTGGGTGACACAAGACACTTTGTAAATGGAGCACCCAAAGGATTACTATCTGTACACTCCAAATCCCACAATTCCAACGCAGTCGACGGAGAGAGAGATGTTTGTCGCAAATCCAACCATATTTCAACTCCATTGTTATCATTGTTGGATAGAGATGAGTCATTGTTGAATTCTTCGAGGTTGAATGGACTTACATATTCTGTGTCTGCGCTGCTTTTGGTGGAGTATAGGCAAGATGATGATTTGTATGTATCAAATTTAAATGTGGGTTGTATTATGTGGAATGAAAGGCAGCCCAGCGGTAGAAGCCCCAATGGTACTATTATTGACCAAACGATGGCGATATTGTTGTTGACTGTCATATTATTGACTGCTAACTAGGGAGTAATTAGTAATTGGATATCTTCTGGGCACTGTTGCTGTTGGTTGAGTGGACGGATGGTGGAGATGAAGTTGATGGCTGCGAACACAACGAAAGGCTTCAACATCGCGCGCACAAAAGCACGCACAGCAAGAGGGAAGAATCCAATCAACAGAGATGTGAGATTCTCAATGCCGACGCACGAAGTTGAAGCATCAATAAGAAGAGTTCTTGAATCTCATTTTGAATCATACCGTCGTCAGTAAAAGTGCCAAGAGTCATTCTACTACTGCAATACTACACATTACCCGCCCCGTCGCTAGTCATCCGCCAGCCCAGCATGTGCCATTGGTCATCCAAGTGCGACGTATTCTTTTTCTACACAATACGAACTTAAACT
The DNA here is from genome assembly GCA_030544225.1 of Skeletonema marinoi. Classification (NCBI taxonomy): domain Eukaryota; phylum Bacillariophyta; class Thalassiosirophyceae; order Thalassiosirales; family Thalassiosiraceae; genus Skeletonema; species Skeletonema marinoi. The sequence goes on along the minus strand of CM060485.1, from coordinate 4,988,994 downwards.
ACAATCAGAGCCTTTAGTGCATTGACACGAAGAAATAAAAGATTCCGACACAAGCGATTCCTTAACATACCGCTTGCAATAACTCACGGAATAAACATTACTACAACAACAAAATTACACAAACGCAACAATAACAACAATAAGATGAAATACCTTGAAGACTTTCGACTCACCCAATTAACTTCCGACCTTACCGAAGCATTTCTCAACACACGTGGAAGTGGCACTAGTGGACCCTCTTCCTCCTCATCGGCATCATCATCGGGGGGAAGAATGGGCAATGGTCGTGGAAGGGGTGGTGCCAAGTCCAGAAAGCAGCAAAAACAACATCAACATCAAAGTACGCAACAACATCCTTCTACTCCATCACGTGCCAAAAAGTCATCAGCATTCAACAATACCAACTCACCATACCACCCCCTATCCACAACCTACACCTACAACCCCGCAGGCTACTCCAGCTACGACAACGGCACACGTTCCTCCTCCTCCTGCCGCGTCATCTACGGCCGTGTCGAGGCCTACACCACCAAACGTGCCGGATCGGACAAAAAGACGGCGTATCAGGTGGGTGAGAATTATGCGCATGAGATGGAGAAGTTGAATGAGGCTGTGGAGAGTATGAAGAGGGAGAGGAGGATTAGTGGTGGTGAGGGGAGTGAATTGTTGGAGGAGGGTGGTGGTGCAGTGGAGGAACAGAGGGTCAAGGAGGAACAAGTGAAACAACAATCTGAAAGGAAAAAGACGAGGGCGACGACGAATACTACTGGTAGGCCTCGATCACGATCAGTCGATGGTGTCACATTTGCATCATCTCCACTTGGACCACTTGAAACTTTGATGGAACATTCTCCTCATCAAGGTTCCCGCTTTGTCTCGGGAGAGCTTGCAATGTTTGATAATGGGGAGGATGATGATACGACGAAGAGGCCATTGGAAGGTATTTTGAAAGAGCCTTCGAGTAGTAATAAGCGGAGTCGGTGAGTGGAATGTTGGATTGATTGTATTGTAACAATCTATCTCTTGCTTCATCAAATCTGACATCTTCAACTCTTTTTTCCAGTGCCATATCGTTTGATATTTCGACAGGACCATCCACACCCTCTTCACGAAGATACATATCGAATCGTACCGAGTCTTCATCATCCTTAATGGCGGGGACTACCTGGGGATCAGGCGGTGTCAAAGGAGGAGCCACACAATGGGGAGGAACAACTTCCCCCACCGAAGAAGACGACTCCAACACCCATCCACTCATCCCACAACCATCCCTGTATCAATCATCCTTTGGAGAGGGCAATAGCAAATCAGCCAGTTCTTTGCCCACCATTGCACCAAGGCGACTCGTCACCGATCTCATCCTAACATTAAATGCCAGCTTCCCCGACTATGACTTTGGGGATGCCCGCCCATCCGACTTTTGCACACTACCCGTTCCAGAGGCAATGCGTCGTATCAATGACCAATTAAGTGAGTTTGCAGCTACTACGGATCGAGGACAGGACTTTCTTCCCACATTTTGGAGTTCCATGGATGATGTGGTGCTTGGTTTGAAAGATGCGGAGGTGTACTCGTATGCGCCTCAGGCAGGTGATGATGATCCGTTGGAGTTTTTGACAATGTCCATGGCTGGTGGGAATGAAGCTGGAGATGGAAATTTCCTTCCTACGACTACTGCGACTACTAACAATAGCGGTAGTAGGTTTGTTAGCGGTGATGCATTGAATTGCCTTGACACTTCTACTGTCTTGAGTCTACCAGATCGAATACCAACCTCGAAAGCAGATGACTCTGCACACGTGACTCTGTGGTCAATGAATTACTTCTTCGTTAGCGGCAATAAGAAGAGAATCGTACTCTTTGCCTGTGTCGAATGCATTGGAAATCAAGGAGATGGTAGTGGCGACGATGACGTTGTTGACGATTACGAGTATGGTGAGAATGACGTTGTATTTGACGAGGCTCGTCGTGGCAAGAAGCAAGAAGAGAAAGAGGGAGAATACAATTACCCCCTGCGATCAGTGATTGGATCACCCAGCCCACTGGAATCCTTTTCAGTGGCAGGAGATGAGAGTGTGAGTGTCATGGTTGAGGACTATGGTGTTGATATGGACGGTGGAGATGAAGATCAAGGCGAAAACGATTTTGATACGGGTGCTCTTGGAACAAGTGTTCATCCAATGACATCTTGAAGAAGGATGTCATCAATGACTACAGGATACGAAGAGAATTCTTCTTCCTCTTGTCGTTTTTTCATATGCATATAGGTTTTGTTTTGTTGTAGGCCATACAGTGGCAGGAATGAGTGCTACAAGCGTTTCTTTTATAGGTAGATAATGCATTAACTCAAAAAGAGGATTTTTTAGTGAATTATTAATAGCTTATTCTATTAATTCTCTGCCTATATACAGCGGAGCAAGAGTTATGAAGGAGATCAAGAGGGTAGGACCAAACCAAGTTTGTTGTCTATGTCTAAAGCTGCACCCCCCCTCTATTGTGTCTCAAAAACGTACATCCAAATATCATCCCCTCTCCCAAAGCATCATATTACAGTCCATAATTCAACCGAAAGACACAATTGTGCACATAATACTGCCCAGGTCCCGTCCCAACAAGTTGAAAGAATTCACAAAAATGAAGTGGATTGTCTCCTCCAATTTGAATTGCCCCCGTAACGAAAATGACAATAGCATTGGGATTTGAAGAGGGTTGAATATCCGTGGTTTTAACGTTGTGTTTTACTGGTCCGACAGCTTTGAGTTTTTGAAGGATATTTTGTGCTCCTTGTACTTGTTGTCCTTCGAATGTGAGCATTGATTGATCACTCTGAATGGGATAAAGCGAGGGCGATGTTAGTGCACAAGTCATGAGATGTGGGCATATGTTGACCGCCATTCATGAAGGTGAAACCAGATCAATGCTTTCTTGACAAGGACGGCAAAAGATGCGGCCATGACCATTAAAATATGGCGAGCAAGCTATGTAACGACATCGGCATCCGACTACACGAAATACTTACAAATAATCCACCCAAGTTATCGACACCGCTGTCAAATGTGGCGTAGAAATGTTGAACAAAGGCGTTGGCAACTTCTTCGGCGCTCATGGTGGCTGTTAACGTTGATTGTTAGGGGGTAGGAGGGAGATAGTCGTTGCTTGGCTTGGTTTTTGGTTTTGATTTGATGGTTTCGTCAAATTTTTTACTCGCCGTTTAGGCATGTTCACTCATAGAGATCGAAGATGAAGACACAAAAATGAAAAATTGATCATGTTATAAGCGTCCACGGTGCAGGAGAAGAGAGAAGATCGGTCAGATTTGGGTTTGGAACTTTTTCACCACAAAACTCACATCGACCATGACGTCCGTCACTACAGAGCACATGTCTGAATATGTCGATAAATAATCCTATAACAAAGCCACAATATGGTCTCTAGACCAGTTTTTCACGCTGAATCAAATGCTGTGACTGGCGGTCCACGAAATTCAAGGCCTACTGACGTATTCACAGCGACAGTTGCTGCAGCGATTTTGAGGCAATTTACGGCTCAACATAGTTTGGGCATCTAGGAGGAGAGGTAATGATCCAATTATAAAGCTCCCTTGATAGCAGCATATCCAAATGGGTATTAGACGCCGGTTATTCGCCGGAGGTAGTGATTGAAATTAGCAATAAACGGCAGGGGGTGAAATAGAAGGTCCACTTGAAGTATTGCAGCAGATTGCTGCAGCATTACAGGCACATGTCTATTACACCAATGAATGACATAAATGCAAACCTACAACATTTGTCGTAGACTAATTTTTGGTATTGAATCGAATGGTGTAGCCGGCAGCTCGCGAAAATCAATGCTCTCCGCAGTATTAACCGCCACATTAGCGGTAGTATTTTTGGCCCATCTTCGACATTTCATGATACATGATACGGCCGTCAGTAAGGAGTGGTAATAGTGTCCTCAAATAGAGCTCCCATGATAACCAAGATAACTAATGGGTATGAGAGATCGAAAATATCTGTATAATGCAGTGATGTAGTGGCGTGGATATCAACAATAGACAATGGTGCAGAATCTGTCAGATATCGAGGCAGCTGAAAGCGACCTGAAGAATGGTCTTTGTATTCAACCCTATCCTCAATACCAGAGCATAGGTATATAACACCCTCTCAGTACCTTCATCTAAATATGACTCTACACTACGCGATTGTTGCCGGTCATGAACGCAGATTCATTTATCTATCGATGCCATTGGACGCATCTACCGCCACTCATATAACATGCATCGATTTTGATGCTGGTTTGGGCGTCAAGGAAGAGAGGTAATGGTCAATGGGTATGCTCTCAGTTGACGCCATATTATTCGCATTGGTGTTAGCCTTTCGTTATTCCCCGGCGGTAGTGATGGAAATAGTAATAGCGGCATGAAACAAAATAGAAATATGCATGAAAATCTCCTGCGGTAGGAAGCGTCTACTGTGGCAAATGACCAATGAATATACGCTCATATCTCAATATGAGAATATAAACCTTGCAACAACCTTCATATGACTTTGCTACGTGATTAATGCCGGGAATGGGCGGAACTGTGCCTTTGTTCCTCTCTTCACTGGAGGCTCTTGTCTCCATCTGCTTCGGAAGCACAGAATATATCTTATAACAGTCAGTGTTGCATCCAGTCACCTCAAATACCACATCTAATAGAATATATTTCACCAAATGATTTTGCTGGGGTCATGCGGCTGGGTTGACGGTCTCTGTTGAATATTTGGCCCAGATTTGGCTCACTGAACATTGTTACTCTCAACCGCTGAAGACGAGATGTCACTAACGCAATCACGCTGATGAAGGCAGCTAAAATGGCATGTAATCTAGATATATTGATACAAGTAGAGACTTTTGCAGAATATTTAAGGTTCTAGCAACAATCACGTAGCGTAATCATCTTTATATAAAGTTGCTGGGAAGGTGATACATTGCGTGTTCTAGTATTGAGGATAGGGTTGAGTAAACGACCATTCTTCTTCATGGTAGCTGCATCAGATGCTTCAATATCTGACAGATTCTGTTACATCCTCTATTGTTGTATCCATGCCACGGCAGCACTCTCCATTTTGCAGATTTTCCCGACCAATAACTGATCGTTCTCTCATACCCATTAGGTGATGTGGTTATAATTGGCGTGTTATTTGAGGATACACTATTACCTCTCCTATCATTGATGGCCATATCATGATGTGTCGCGGATGGATGGGACAAAAATACCAACGATATTGTAGGTTGAATATATGTCCAAAGACGTTGATTATCGCGAGCTGCCGGCTACACCATTCGATTCATCATAAAGAACAGGTTTAGAGAGCATGTTGTGGGTTTGCATTTATGTCATTCATTGGTGTAATAGACATGTGCCATGGTTGATGGCATCACAACTTGGACAGATTTCATGCCTCCATATATTTCACTCCTGCCGCTCTATTACTCATTTCAATCACTACCTTCGGCGAATAATCGACAACTGATACCCATTTGGATGTGCTTCTATCATGGGAGCTTTGCACTGGATCGTTACCTCTCCTAATCGATGCCCAAACTATGTTGTGCCGTAGATTGCCTAAAAATCGCTGCAGCTACTGTCTCTGTGAATACGTCTGTAGGCCTTGAAGTTCGTGGACCGCCAGTCACACCATTTGATTCAGCGTGAAAAACGGGCCTATTGACTCTAATATCTGTTTGTCATTTGTTATTTGTTGGGGTAAAGGGCATGCGGCTGTAGTGACGGACGCGTCATGGTCGCGTTGTGAGAGATGGTGAAAAAACACTCAAACCCAAATCTGACCTCTTTTTAGCACATTTTTCGGGGGCTTATTCATGTTGAAACATGAGAGGGAGCTCTCATCCCTCGTCTCTTTTTACCCCACCGTGGACGCTTATTGTGATGAATGCGTTCGCATAACAATGCCTCGATATCTTGTGGCATTGAAGCAATAGCATCATAGATCCTTAGCAACAGCTCTCCCTTATCTTCTCCACCCTTACCCCTGCAAGATGACAACAAGAGCCACGCGACGAAGTCAACAAGACGACATCATGAAAGTCAACAGCGACGATGAAGAAACTCCGACCTTCAAATTCAATGGAAAAATCTACAAAACTTACCAAGAAATGGTCAACGCCAAACGAAAGAGAAACCAAGATGTACTAGAAGCATCGGGGCTTCTGAAACCGCCTCAGCCACCGCTCTATACATCTCATGTGACAAGCAACAAACGCAATAAAAATAAACAAGCACAGCTCAAAGCTCCTCCGCAGCAACCTTCCCGGCGCTCCAGTCGACTATCACAATCCGATAAACCAAACTACAAAGACGTATCTACTTTTATTGAACATCAAGCTGCCGTTGTCGTCAAAAAGCGCCCCAGAACAACAAGTACAGAATCCAGAATAGTTTCACCTTCTCTTGCAGCTGCCCCAGCTCCACCCGCAGCCAACTCGGTTCGTTCCATCAATATCGATACAAAAACACTTGTTGTCGGAGAGAAGAGAATCTTAGGCCACATGATGGATCATACCGGTAAAGAATTTGTCATCAACGAATCATTCTCATTGGCAGCCTATCCTGACGATCAAAAGAGACTTGCTGGGTCAAGACTATCTTTCAATAAATACTGTGGAGTACAAGAGTTCAAGAATGCAATCTTTCTTTGGATAAATTTAGGATCCAAGGACAATCCTGTCGTTAATGACTTTTTGGACGATGCACGGCAAGTAAGTTGGTTTGGTGGTTCAAGGATGCATGATGAGTCACCAGTCATTCACAAACTTCTCAAAATGGGGCAGCAGCATGATGAGAAAGAAGTGAGTAGTGATAAGCCTCATTCTGATATCATCCTTTGGTGTAGGAGGTATCAAACAGACACAAAGAAATTCACGCCATATGTATGCTTTGGGCGGCTGACTTATCATTCTCACGTTCCTCAATCTCACCCGTTGAAGTTTATCTGGAACTTGGTTGATTATGATGGATTGAAGAGTCATTCAGATAAGGCTGTGAGGGAAAGGTTTGCAGCCTTTACAACATAGACTAATTTTCAATTGGTTGCTGATTTGCCGATTGGAGGAGTAGAGAACGCTTTGTAAATTAAATTTTAGCCTTCAGCAACGCATCTCTTCACATTATATTCAACAAGAAATCACTAATCTCATATCTGTATTACTTAGGTCCATCTAAGAATAATAGTATTGTAGGGCATTTAGGTGGTGCTGGTGGATGAGTTTTAAGGAAAACGAAGGAGAAGAGGGGAAGAGAGAGAAGAGAAAAGAAAGGTAGGCAGCGAGCGAAGAAAAGAACAAGGTGCTATTATTTGTTGATGTAGACAATTGCGTTAAAGTAAGAAAGGAGCATATTATTGTATTCTTCATGCTTTGCTTGCGAGAATTGCTGGTATCGGTTGAAAAAATCGCTTCAAGCTGTGCATTGCAGCTGGTGCATTGTGCATATTTGAGGAGTGAAGAAGAGGGTGAATGATATTGAACATCTTGTAGGCGGCATATTCAATGCAGTAACCTTTCTCTCTTCAATGAAATGCTCTCATGACGATTAAAATGATTCACTCATGCATTGTTTAACAATGTACTTCCAACTATGACGGAATATACGTCACACATCTGCGGATGAAACTGATTCAGCCTCGTGTCTAAGTGTACACATGTCTTGCAGTAATTGAATTCTTGCGCAATTGTGAAATGAAAGATTTGCCTGCATTGACGCCAACATCATCAACACTAGTATATCCTTTTTGCGTGCATTATTGTATTGGAATAGATACGTTTCTTTGTAGTGTACGCGACGTTGTGGAAGGAAATGCGGAGGAGTTTGCATCACCATCATCACATAATATCACATTTTCGCCGGTTGACTTCAGTGCCAGTACCACAAGCTTTACCCTCCTCGAAGGCGGCTGCTAATTGTTGTATGCATAATATGTTGTTTGCTGCAGAGAAGTAGACGAACTTGTGTATCATTCTCACAAGCAACACAACTATATGCGATGGACGATTGTACCGCAAGAGATGATAATCAATATATCACATCTATAGGTGTCGTGGTTGTCATGTAAGAGTTATTCTAGGTCCACCCTTCCTCACGGCGGCCGTATCTATTATCTGTGTGTCGAATAGATGGGTCAAAAATACCGCCACAATCTAGCGGTGGTTACGTCTGAAATCGTTGCCTATCACGAGCTAGCGACTTGACCATTCAACATATCATAACTAAAAAGTCTAGAGACCATAACGAGGGTCAGTAATATTTTCATTCATTGTCGTAATAGGCATGTGCCTGTGCCTCATTATTTGGACAGATTTCATGTGTTCTTTATTTCACTCGATGCCGGTGTATAACTCATTTCCGTCACTATCTCAGGTGATCAATCGATGTCTTTCACCCATGCGGATACGGGATTGTCATGACAGCGTTACATATTGATCATACCTCTCCTCCATGATGCCCAAACTGTATTGTGCTGTAGATTGCGGAAAAATCGCTGCCGCTACGATCGCTGTGACTACGCCAGTAGATGTTGAAGACAGCGGACCGCCGACAGCACGATTCAATTAAGTTACGAAATCTGGTCCGGCGGTTGTGTTGTCGGTTTATTACTTCATAGTTCATTGCCGATAACTGCGTACTTAGGCCGAGAGAAGAGCGTCATCTTTTGGTGATGGGTGCGGTGAGGTGATGGTGAGTTTTTAGATTTAGGAATTCTATTTTAGGATATCTTTCTCGTTTCTTGCAACCCCTGGACATAACGTACTTATTCCTTCGTACGTATGTAGACCCCTGGACATAAGCCCACGGTAGGAATTAGTACCTTATGTCCAGGGGTCTCCACCAGCATAAACTAGCTGCCTATTGTAGAACCACTCAATCAAAACACGTCAAGGCAGGCTGAAAAATAAGTCCCCTACTCTTTCTTTGAGAGACGCTTTGAGTGATGTTGTGACAAAAAGGGCAACTCAAAAGAAAAGAAGTAAGGGTTATCCCACGCATTGACCCATGTTATTCACTAACTTCTTCTCAACGCAACTCAGGTCACTCCCTATTTACACCACCTCTTCCCATCGCTAGGAATTGGTATCCGGGTCGCGTCTGGCTTTTGCTTTGTCTCCGTACGATTTGTCCGCGTGATTCTATCGTCACCGACCTGCGGAATCCTTGAAGCAAGTCTGAAGTTTACGACCATTTACCAGCCTCCGCCGTTGGAGACCAATGATTACGACTTGGACGACAACGATTGTCAATAAATAATTGGCACATACATATATACTGCATCAGCACTAGAGAGTAACGAAAATCAGACCGCATATCATGAAGCTAGGCAGTCTAATCCGAGATAAAGCTTCAGGGCTCATGAAAAGTTCTTCGAAAGGTGATGCCAACGGTGGTAATGAGATTGCAAAGATCGATCACAGTGAGAGAAAGGTGAAGGTCTCTCACGTAGATCATAGTGAGAGCAGAAAGAAGGAAGCAATTGTTGGTGCAGACTTTTCTGTTACCCCTCATAGTAGGTCGTCATCGTCAGGTAAGTGCGCTTGAATAATCGATTTATGTCTTCTTCTTTGGACGTCAACTCAATAAAATCTTTTAGGTGCCCATCTCTCAAGCTCCACACGGAAGAAGCACGTGAAGAGAAAGGGAGCTCGACATGCTATCCAAGCATCCGTAGCTGCCTTTGATGCCCCCTACCAAATCAAAGTATTCCCTAAACCCGAAGAGGCCCGTCGTCTAATCCACGATGCCCTGATGCCCAACCTCTTGTTCCGTGCCTGTTCCTCAGAAGAACTGTACGAATTGGTAGATGTATTTAGACCAAAAAGATGTCCCAAGCACGTAGATATTATTCGAGAGGGGAGTGAGGGGGACGGATTTTATGTCATGGAGAAAGGTCAGGTTGATGTCTTTGAAAAAGATGCCTACAAGTGTTCCCTCCAACGAGGGCATGGATTTGGTGAGATTGCTCTGTTGTACAGCTGCCCAAGGACGGCAACTGTAAGGGCAAAGGAAGAATGCGAGTTATGGATGTTAGATCGTCAGGCCTTTCGTGAAATTACCGCAAGGCACAAGAGGAACAGATTAAATATGAAGATGTCTTTATTGGCGAAGGTATGTGCTGGCTTCTTGGGGCAATGATTTACTTGTTTTACTTTTGTAATAATCAATGCTAACGTATGTAATTCCAACCAAACAGGTGAAAATTGATGGTAGGACAATCGGACAAATTATGAAGAGATCTGAAATGCATTCGATGGCTTTGGCCTCAAAATTTGAGAGCTACCCAAAAGGTACAACAATTGTGCGCCAAGGGGAATCTGGAGATGCTTTCTACATGATCGAGACAGGGGAGGTTGATGTTTACATTAAGGAGAAGGGAAACAAACCGCTGGTAACTCTAAAGAGTGGGGACTTCTTTGGGGAAAAGGCATTGTTATCTTCAGCTGTTCGAACGGCTACATGTGTTGCGCATACCAATGTCAAATGTATGCTTCTCATGCGTGAAGACTTTGTGGATATGTTGGGTAATATGGCGGATCTGATAGAACGTTCATACAAAGACCATGAACTCGATGAGTCATTTAAGGATGACGGGCATGAGCATTCAGGAGATCATCCTAGAGGAGAAAAGTTTAACAAGTCAGACTTTGATATTAAGCGGACACTCGGTGTTGGGGCATACGGGTATGTGAAGTTGGTACAATGGAAACATGCAGCCAAGGGAAATGATCAGTACTATGCATTGAAATGTATATCTCGTGAAAAAATTGAGGAGAAACGACAACAGAAGAAAATCAAGAGAGAAGAGGATATCATGAAAGCACTCGTTCATCCTTTTATCGCACGCTGTTTCAATGTCATGGAGGATCAAAAAGGAAAGTACTTCTTAATGGAAGCTCTGTGTGGCGGCGAACTCTGCGAGATGTTGTATTTCGAATCGTCATTCCCTGAGGACTGGACAATGTTTTATGCTGCTTCGGTTCTTACTGCTCTTGCACACATGCACGAGCGCAAGATTGCCTATCGCGACCTTAAGACAGAGAATCTTGTGTTGGACGAAGCTGGCTTTGTGAAAGTTGTTGATTTTGGGCTGGCCAAAAAGATTACAAGCGGGCAAACTTACACTTTCTGTGGTACACCCGACTATCTGGCACCGGAAGTTATTTTGAATGAAGGTTATGATTGGGGAGTGGATTACTGGGGTTTGGGAGTGCTGATTTACGAGATGGGGGCAGGAGTAGCCCCATTCTATGCAGAGAATCCGATGGACGTGAGTATATCTGACAATCCGTATCTTCTTTTGCTTGCCAGCATATTGTTAACATTGTTATTGTTGTCATGTACTGTTCTTGCAGACTTACAGGAAAGCATTGTCAGGTCAGGTTCCAATGCCAGAAAAATTCAGTCGTGCTCTTGTCAGTATTATCAAAAAACTATTGCACACTTCACAAACAAAGCGGTTGGGTAGGACAGCTGGAGGTGCGACGACAGTAATGTGTCATCGGTGGTTCTCAAATTTTGACTGGGATGGTCTAATGGAGTGCAGGTTGAAACCACCAATTAAACCCGAGATTAAGAGTCCAGAAGAAGAGAGTGGATCATCGCATGATGTTGAAGGATTTGCAATCGATTTTTTGTAACTTCATGATATTTTCAGTTGATGTGGCTACTGATGAGAAGTGGAAGGAAGAGTTGAGGTCTGGATGAGTCCAAGCTAAATGTTCATGGTTGTTATCCTACTTATTCTATTGTTCATGTTGCATACTCGTATTGTTACATCAATATATTCCTCACCTCTAGCAGTATAGTACGTATGAAATCTTCTCACAACTGTACTTCTAAGTGACTGAGTACTACTTTAGTCCTCTTCGTCATCGACTCCACTACCATCCTCATTAATCTCATTATCCTCTTCTTCTTCGTGATCCACATTGCGCTCCACATCTCCCATGTTCACTCTTGCTGCCTCTTCCCTTTCCCTACGCCGCTGGTGCTCCAGATAAATAGGGCAGTTATGCATCGCGTGTTCTGCAGATCCACATTCCATGCATCTCAAGTTGTTACCTAGCCACCTTTCAGGGCACTCACTCTGCCAGTGCCCCCTTTGACCACACCTATGACAGTCATCGCCCCACTCGTCTCGTCCATTCTCATATGCAGTCCGCTGAGCTGGACTGGCATAGGGACTGTCATCAGAACCATTTCCTTCCTTATCTGCCATGTTTCCTCGATATTTGTTCTTTGAAAATATATAGTGTTGCGTTCTCTGAGGGCAGAGTGGCGGTCAAGGGTGAGATCACAACACTTCCTTGACACTTCTTACAAAGAGAACGCTGTGCCAAACTGTTCTATGTTGTGGCGAATCCCTAATTTCTCGATGGGAAGGCTTCAACAACAAAGAGGTGAAGATGGAAGAAGAGCTCGCTCGAGTTGATAGTACTTTGCGTTGATTGTTCTCGACGGGGTATGTACTTATGGTCGCCTGACTTTGGGGATACTTATTCTTCTGGAGTCTGTCAAGACCTTAAATTGGCTTTATGCAAGGGATATTTGTTTTCTTTTCACTTTATAGTGGGATTAAAAGAAAGGGGTAAAAGTTTGGATTTGCACTCTTGGATTTTGATCTTGTTCTTTTTTTGCCTTGAAGGTTCTTGATTGCATGGCCACAATACCCGGAGAAGAACAACCCAGCAACCCACAACCAAAGCAAGCAGCAAGCCAGCCAGCCCATCCCGGAGGAGCAATCATTGTTGGTATAGGAAGAAGGAAAACGTTGACAGAGCAACATCGTCTGCCGCACTCCGCCGCTGTTTACCCAGTTATCTGCCAGAACAAATATTCGGCCGCACCATCATCCACCGCAACGGTCACATTCAGCCATTATCAGCAACACCACTCACACTAATTATCCAACTGATTGATACAAGATTCTACAATGAATGAAGAAACGCAGTCAACAGAGGCACCCCGCCGCTCCGGGCGTGAGCGGAAGCAGGTGGTATCGGTGTACGCCGAAGCCAAGATTGAGGCCAAGAAAGCAGCAGGGAGGAAGAAGAAGGTCGCTACTGCAAAGAATGACAGTGGCCAGAGGAGCACCAGGTAAGAGATGCATCCACTTATATCATCTTTGCTGTGTTTTAGTGTGTCAAGTTCAAATGACTAATCACTATTTGCACGCACTCCGTATTATCATTTTTCTTCACAGGAGCAGGAGGGCTGCAAGAGCAGATGAATCCGACGAAGAAATTTGCGACGAAAAAGAAGACGACGCCTCATCAGATGATGAATCGGCTACTTCTTCTGACGACGAAGATGATCAAGCTCTGTCCGATTGTGAAGTAGCAGATAGCAGTCGGCCTGCCAAGCCAACCGTCCACCGACGCTATTATTGGACTTCAGGAGATCGCAGAGCTGGCGAGAACAACTCCTTTGAAAGTGTAGATGGTACCAAAATGTTCTACAATCGAGGCCATGGGAATTATTTGAAGCGACAGACAGGAACAGTTCTCTCAAAAGGACAGAAATCATTGATTGCCAAACAGGAGGATGAGCACATTATCGTTGAGCCCAAATTTAGCAAAAGTTCGGGGCTGACTCAAGTTCCATATCGTAAGTTGTTGTTGTTGTTGTTGTTGTTGTTCTTGATGCCATTTGCATCTGACATAACTTTGCCAACTTCTTTTTTGCCCTAAAAGACGTGGAGATGTTGCCCTGCTACGAGTACTTTGCAGATGGTATCAAGCACAACCCAGCGATGGAATCACTCAAGATTACCAACCACAACTTGCCTCCGTCACCCTGGTTGGAAAACAGCATCCTTTACGTTTTGAAAGTATTCAGTAATGAGCACAGCCGCATGTCATTGTTAGAGTTGTCCAACTGTAGTCTATCAGACGATGATATCTCTAGTCTGACTAAATTTCTTGACCGAAACAAGACTATCACTTCGTTGAATATTTCCCGAAACAATATTACGTCTGCTGACTCCGTCAAAGCTCTTGCAAAAGCCATCAAGAAACACCCTGTCTTGTGCAATGTGAATCTGGCGCATGTTTTTCTTGCAGGTGGGAGTGCTGTTGTGAACAAGATGCTTCTTTCTTGCAAGACTTGCGTTAGTCTGCAGATTGGACATAAAGATTTTGATAAGGAGAGTGTGGCGGCGATAGCCAAATTCCTTGGAAAGAAGAACTCTTTGACTTCCTTTTCTTTGGTTGGGGCAGAGGTGGATAACGACAACAAAAAGCTATTGTCTGAGGCCATTGCCAAGAACAAGACAATTCAAAAGCTTCGTCTGCACTCCAACAAACTGCAGCTGCCAGGAATCATTAGGAACACTAAGAAGGTCACCGCAGGTTTGAGCAGATTGACGCACCTAGATCTCAGCCATAACAGCCTCCCAGTGGCTGGTGTCAAGATTATGGCAAAGTTCCTCGAGGCAGACTGCAACTTGGTTTCTCTCATTATGTCCTCTAATCATTTGACTACGAAGGGAGCCAGCGTCCTCTTGCCGGCATTGAAGAAGAACACTTCTCTTCATCACTTGGATTTGTCTTCCAACTGGCTAAACGACGGCATTGCACCTCTCATGGTCGATTTGCTGGGCAGCAATCGTACGCTTCGCAGTATCGATCTCATCGGCAACAAGTCCTTGACCAAATTGCGTGAGGAAAGAAGGCGCTATTCATGGTACGCGAATAGAAGTTGGACTATTCCTCGCAGAGAAGGTGGAAGATATGCCATCGTGAAAGGAGCTCTGTTCGATACGACGAGCTTGGACTCTATCGTTTTTAGCAACCACACTTGTGCATTGAAGATGTCCGGATATGATAACGGAGATTCGAGGTCCTACAACAAACGTCAACACTTTGAAGAGACTGTGTACAAGGTGCGTTCCCCTCTTGTGATACAATATCTAGCATTTTTCATTTTCTACAAAAGCCACTCTAACTTGATTACATTTCATTCTCACCCTTCTCTGACCACAGATCAATGCTCTGGACGCAAGCGAGGGCAAGAAGATCCGATTCAAAGTCGTCCTCGCCTTGAACGAGGTTGACAAGGAATTGTACAACCCTCGTAGTTTCGATAAAGTGCCTCTCGAGATGATGCCTCATCTGCTAGAAATGCTTCAGCAAAGAATTGGCTTCAACGGTTTTGGCAAAGATGTAGCGCCTGAAGGCATGAATATGGATGCAGACGGCGGAAGCTCTACTTATCGTAGGTGGGGCAAGTGGAATCCTCTCACACGCAAGTGTGAAATGATGGCGAAAAAGAAGAAAGCGATAGAATCTCTATCACGTGTATACGAGGTGATCATGTCATGGCAAAGCCTCCCCCAATTATTCGTCAGAGGACCTGGCGAACTCCCCGAGAGCACGAATGTTGAGGTTGAGGACGAGGAGCCCACCACCAAGAAGAAGAAGAGCAAGTCGAAATCTCGCAAACGCAGGAAGTTCGGGGACGCGGGCGACGATGATGACGAAGCATGGATCCCGAAGGGAGGGAGAAAGAGGGGCAAGTGGGAGCGTAACTCCGAAACAATGAAGTGGGACTACATTCCTCCTCCAGTCTACTAGCTAGATGAGCAGAGAGAGCCAAGGCAAAGCAAGCTTGTTTCTCGCTAGAGGCATTTTATTGGATATTTACCTCAAGCACAAGTATAGGCTCACACTCTCGCAGCTGTTTGCATTATGGAAATGCATGGCAGCTATCATAATTTTAGTAGATTCATATATATGGCATTTAATTCCCCTTCAGGTTGTGAATATGGCAATCAACAGCTTCTAGTGATTCATTATAGTTGGCTATGATAGTATGGAAACATCTTTTGCGCGGCTCAAGCTCTTTTTGGTCACAACGGCGTCGCTACATCGTCGTAGGTGGTCTGATGCACACGATTGAAAAGGTTGGAGTCAGGATGACAGGCTCAATGGAACGTCATCTTGACATTTGCAGTCAAAGAACAGACGCGTCGACGGTAGCAAAAGGCAAGATTACAACGAATTAGAGACTCAATACTGATGTTCAACATTTGGTGAGAGCTTGGATTCTCACGTCTTTGCTGCTGCCGGCCTATGACGATGACGCTGTCTTGATTAATACATGGAGTTTCGGACGTAATTTCCATGCAACCCAAACCTTACCTCTCTAGCATCTATTTCCTTCGATTCAATTGAGGTAAAATAACATCGAGCAAGTGTTTGCACACACTGATCATCAATTTCCCATGAATGATTTGCCGGTCAATCTCACACATGTTAGCTTTCTCTCTGACGAAAGCAACGGTTAATGGACTTTACTCAGCGAAGTGACAAGTCGTCTGATATGCTTACCAGAAGAATTGCTGAGCTCGATGATGCGTGCATCACACCCTATTCTATTGTTCAGATGTGGTACACTGTGCCCTGCAGACATTGCCGAGTTCCTCCAGAGTCTTTGGTGTCACGTCTATCACATTCCATGAAACGCCGTGGAAGAAGGATAGCTGAAGGTGGAAAAAGCCCAGCCTTGAAAGATCCGAGAAAACTTGGATCGATTGAATTGGAGAGTAGTTATGTTTCGTGAGCATCGTAGAACAAACTAGCTATTCATTTTTGCAAGCTCGCTAGAGCATTGAGCAGTCTGCATTTACTTGCTACCGCTCCCTTATCCTTATCTTGAGTCAGCATACACAAGCAAACGAAGTGATGCCTGAGGAAGTGATTTTTCTGCCCTGCTGAATGCTATTCCTTTGAGCCCCACATGGATTTGGAACAAAGGATATTGCACTCCTCCATCCTGAATGAAGCAATATGATTCAACAACAAACACTCGTTGCCTTATTCCAGCACGATAGACTCCAATCTAGCACATACACATGCGCTTTATTTGTCAAATCATCATGGATAAGCTCGAAGTTTGCCAATGGATAGGCCTGGTGCTTCCTTAGGTGCCTGGTTGAAAGAGGAGATACAACTTCGTCATCAATTTGCCTTCCCTCTCAGCCATGTTATTATGTCAAGCACTGTTGCTATAGAGTGTAAACCTTCTACAACTTGTACAGGTACAGCGGATATCGACACAATAGTGAGACGTGAATATACTATCGTCTTCTCAGGAGTGCTCTGATATTGCATGCGACATAATGTACTTGCATACACTCAGTTTGTTATTGCCTTGGGACGCTGCTGGCGCTTCTAGCACCATATCGTATCTCACGCTGTGAATATGACAATCCACTGCTTGTAGTGACCCAATATAGTTGGCCATGATAGTATAGAAGCATCTTTATCACGGCTCAAGCATTGTTTGGCCGTATTGGCGTCGCTACAACGTCGTAGGTGACCTGATGAGGCATCTGAGACGACCGCCAGCTCTACTCTCTAGCACCATATCGTATCTCACGCTGTGAATATGACAATCCACTGCTTGTAGTGACCCAATATAGTTAGCCATGATAGTATAGAAGCATCTTATCACGGCTCAAGCATTGTTTGGTCGTATCACCGTCGCTACAACGTCGTAGGTGACCTGATGAGGCATCTGAGACGACCGCCAGCTCTACTCTCTAGCACCATATCGTATCTCACGCTGTGAATATGACAATCCACTGCTAATAGTGACCCAATATAGTTGGCCATGATAGTATAGAAGCATCTTTATCACGGCTCAAGCATTGTTTGGCCGGGTAGGTGACCTGATGAGGATCAATTTGGGACAGCTGCCAACGCTACTCTAGCACCATATCGTATCTGCCGCTGTTAATATGGCAATCAACCGCTTCTAGAGACCCATTACAGTTGGCCTTGATGGTTTAGAAGCATCTTTTTCACCGCTGAAGAATTTGTTAGACGTATCAGTGTCCCTACAACGTCGTAGGTCTCAATTTGTTGTCGTCGATTATGGCTGAAGACTCGCTGCAAGCTCGATTATGGATGTTGTTCGGGAATGGATTCACTGCTAGAACTGCATGTGCTTATGCAAGCATTGATGTCACCTTGAATCCTTTCCGTTTTAGAAGTATTCAGCAATGAGCACGGCCGCATGTCATTGTTAGAGTTGTCCAACTGTAGTCTATCAGACGATGATATCTCTAGTCTGACTAAATTTCTTGACCGAAACAAGACTATCACTTCGTTGAATATTTCCCGAAACAATATTACGTCTGCAGACTCCGTCAAAGCTCTTGCAAAAGCCATCAAGAAACACCCTGTCTTGTGCAATGTGAATCTGGCGCATGTTTTTCTTGCAGGTGGGAGTGCTGTTGTGAACAAGATGCTTCTTTCTTGCAAGACTTGCGTTAGTCTGCAGATTGGACATAAAGATTTTGATAAGGAGAGTGTGGCGGCGATAGCCAAATTCCTTGGAAAGAAGAACTCTTTGACTTCCTTTTCTTTGGTTGGGGCAGAGGTGGATAACGACAACAAAAAGCTATTGTCTGAGGCCATTGCCAAGAACAAGACAATTCAAAAGCTTCGTCTGCACTCCAACAAACTGCAGCTGCCAGGAATCATTAGGAACACTAAGAAGGTCACCGCAGGTTTGAGCAGATTGACGCACCTAGATCTCAGCCATAACAGCCTCCCAGTGGCTGGTGTCAAGATTATGGCAAAGTTCCTCGAGGCAGACTGCAACTTGGTTTCTCTCATTATGTCCTCTAATCATTTGACTACGAAGGGAGCCAGCGTCCTCTTGCCGGCATTGAAGAAGAACACTTCTCTTCATCACTTGGATTTGTCTTCCAACTGGCTAAACGACGGCATTGCACCTCTCATGGTCGATTTGCTGGGCAGCAATCGTACGCTTCGCAGTATCGATCTCATCGGCAACAAGTCCTTGACCAAATTGCGTGAGGAAAGAAGGCGCTATTCATGGTACGCGAATAGAAGTTGGACTATTCCTCGCAGAGAAGGTGGAAGATATGCCATCGTGAAAGGAGCTCTGTTCGATACGACGAGCTTGGACTCTATCGTTTTTAGCAACCACACTTGTGCATTGAAGATGTCCGGATATGATAACGGAGATTCGAGGTCCTACAACAAACGTCAACACTTTGAAGAGACTGTGTACAAGGTGCGTTCCCCTCTTGTGATACAATATCTAGCATTTTTCATTTTCTACAAAAGCCACTCTAACTTGATTACATTTCATTCTCACCCTTCTCTGACCACAGATCAATGCTCTGGACGCAAGCGAGGGCAAGAAGATCCGATTCAAAGTCGTCCTCGCCTTGAACGAGGTTGACAAGGAATTGTACAACCCTCGTAGTTTCGATAAAGTGCCTCTCGAGATGATGCCTCATCTGCTAGAAATGCTTCAGCAAAGAATTGGCTTCAACGGTTTTGGCAAAGATGTAGCGCCTGAAGGCATGAATATGGATGCAGACGGCGGAAGCTCTACTTATCGTAGGTGGGGCAAGTGGAATCCTCTCACACGCAAGTGTGAAATGATGGCGAAAAAGAAGAAAGCGATAGAATCTCTATCACGTGTATACGAGGTGATCATGTCATGGCAAAGCCTCCCCCAATTATTCGTCAGAGGACCTGGCGAACTCCCCGAGAGCATGAATGTTGAGGTTGAGGACGAGGAGCCCACCACCAAGAAGAAGAAGAGCAAGTCGAAATCTCGCAAACGCAGGAAGTTCGGGGACGCGGGCGACGATGATGACGAAGCATGGATCCCGAAGGGAGGGAGAAAGAGGGGCAAGTGGGAGCGTAACTCCGAAACAATGAAGTGGGACTACATTCCTCCTCCAGTCTACTAGCTAGATGAGCAGAGAGAGCCAAGGCAAAGCAAGCTTGTTTCTCGCTAGAGGCATTTTATTGGATATTTACCTCAAGCACAAGTATAGGCTCACACTCTCGCAGCTGTTTGCATTATGGAAATGCATGGCAGCTATCATAATTTTAGTAGATTCATATATATGGCATTTAATTCCCCTTCAGGTTGTGAATATGGCAATCAACAGCTTCTAGTGATTCATTATAGTTGGCTATGATAGTATGGAAACATCTTTTGCGCGGCTCAAGCTCTTTTTGGTCACAACGGCGTCGCTACATCGTCGTAGGTGGTCTGATGCACACGATTGAAAAGGTTGGAGTCAGGATGACAGGCTCAATGGAACGTCATCTTGACATTTGCAGTCAAAGAACAGACGCGTCGACGGTAGCAAAAGGCAAGATTACAACGAATTAGAGACTCAATACTGATGTTCAACATTTGGTGAGAGCTTGGATTCTCACGTCTTTGCTGCTGCCGGCCTATGACGATGACGCTGTCTTGATTAATACATGGAGTTTCGGACGTAATTTCCATGCAACCCAAACCTTACCTCTCTAGCATCTATTTCCTTCGATTCAATTGAGGTAAAATAACATCGAGCAAGTGTTTGCACACACTGATCATCAATTTCCCATGAATGATTTGCCGGTCAATCTCACACATGTTAGCTTTCTCTCTGACGAAAGCAACGGTTAATGGACTTTACTCAGCGAAGTGACAAGTCGTCTGATATGCTTACCAGAAGAATTGCTGAGCTCGATGATGCGTGCATCACACCCTATTCTATTGTTCAGATGTGGTACACTGTGCCCTGCAGACATTGCCGAGTTCCTCCAGAGTCTTTGGTGTCACGTCTATCACATTCCATGAAACGCCGTGGAAGAAGGATAGCTGAAGGTGGAAAAAGCCCAGCCTTGAAAGATCCGAGAAAACTTGGATCGATTGAATTGGAGAGTAGTTATGTTTCGTGAGCATCGTAGAACAAACTAGCTATTCATTTTTGCAAGCTCGCTAGAGCATTGAGCAGTCTGCATTTACTTGCTACCGCTCCCTTATCCTTATCTTGAGTCAGCATACACAAGCAAACGAAGTGATGCCTGAGGAAGTGATTTTTCTGCCCTGCTGAATGCTATTCCTTTGAGCCCCACATGGATTTGGAACAAAGGATATTGCACTCCTCCATCCTGAATGAAGCAATATGATTCAACAACAAACACTCGTTGCCTTATTCCAGCACGATAGACTCCAATCTAGCACATACACATGCGCTTTATTTGTCAAATCATCATGGATAAGCTCGAAGTTTGCCAATGGATAGGCCTGGTGCTTCCTTAGGTGCCTGGTTGAAAGAGGAGATACAACTTCGTCATCAATTTGCCTTCCCTCTCAGCCATGTTATTATGTCAAGCACTGTTGCTATAGAGTGTAAACCTTCTACAACTTGTACAGGTACAGCGGATATCGACACAATAGTGAGACGTGAATATACTATCGTCTTCTCAGGAGTGCTCTGATATTGCATGCGACATAATGTACTTGCATACACTCAGTTTGTTATTGCCTTGGGACGCTGCTGGCGCTTCTAGCACCATATCGTATCTCACGCTGTGAATATGACAATCCACTGCTTGTAGTGACCCAATATAGTTGGCCATGATAGTATAGAAGCATCTTTATCACGGCTCAAGCATTGTTTGGCCGTATTGGCGTCGCTACAACGTCGTAGGTGACCTGATGAGGCATCTGAGACGACCGCCAGCTCTACTCTCTAGCACCATATCGTATCTCACGCTGTGAATATGACAATCCACTGCTTGTAGTGACCCAATATAGTTAGCCATGATAGTATAGAAGCATCTTATCACGGCTCAAGCATTGTTTGGTCGTATCACCGTCGCTACAACGTCGTAGGTGACCTGATGAGGCATCTGAGACGACCGCCAGCTCTACTCTCTAGCACCATATCGTATCTCACGCTGTGAATATGACAATCCACTGCTAATAGTGACCCAATATAGTTGGCCATGATAGTATAGAAGCATCTTTATCACGGCTCAAGCATTGTTTGGCCGGGTAGGTGACCTGATGAGGATCAATTTGGGACAGCTGCCAACGCTACTCTAGCACCATATCGTATCTGCCGCTGTTAATATGGCAATCAACCGCTTCTAGAGACCCATTACAGTTGGCCTTGATGGTTTAGAAGCATCTTTTTCACCGCTGAAGAATTTGTTAGACGTATCAGTGTCCCTACAACGTCGTAGGTCTCAATTTGTTGTCGTCGATTATGGCTGAAGACTCGCTGCAAGCTCGATTATGGATGTTGTTCGGGAATGGATTCACTGCTAGAACTGCATGTGCTTATGCAAGCATTGATGTCACCTTGAATCCTTTCCGTTTTAGAAGTATTCAGCAATGAGCACGGCCGCATGTCATTGTTAGAGTTGTCCAACTGTAGTCTATCAGACGATGATATCTCTAGTCTGACTAAATTTCTTGACCGAAACAAGACTATCACTTCGTTGAATATTTCCCGAAACAATATTACGTCTGCAGACTCCGTCAAAGCTCTTGCAAAAGCCATCAAGAAACACCCTGTCTTGTGCAATGTGAATCTGGCGCATGTTTTTCTTGCAGGTGGGAGTGCTGTTGTGAACAAGATGCTTCTTTCTTGCAAGACTTGCGTTAGTCTGCAGATTGGACATAAAGATTTTGATAAGGAGAGTGTGGCGGCGATAGCCAAATTCCTTGGAAAGAAGAACTCTTTGACTTCCTTTTCTTTGGTTGGGGCAGAGGTGGATAACGACAACAAAAAGCTATTGTCTGAGGCCATTGCCAAGAACAAGACAATTCAAAAGCTTCGTCTGCACTCCAACAAACTGCAGCTGCCAGGAATCATTAGGAACACTAAGAAGGTCACCGCAGGTTTGAGCAGATTGACGCACCTAGATCTCAGCCATAACAGCCTCCCAGTGGCTGGTGTCAAGATTATGGCAAAGTTCCTCGAGGCAGACTGCAACTTGGTTTCTCTCATTATGTCCTCTAATCATTTGACTACGAAGGGAGCCAGCGTCCTCTTGCCGGCATTGAAGAAGAACACTTCTCTTCATCACTTGGATTTGTCTTCCAACTGGCTAAACGACGGCATTGCACCTCTCATGGTCGATTTGCTGGGCAGCAATCGTACGCTTCGCAGTATCGATCTCATCGGCAACAAGTCCTTGACCAAATTGCGTGAGGAAAGAAGGCGCTATTCATGGTACGCGAATAGAAGTTGGACTATTCCTCGCAGAGAAGGTGGAAGATATGCCATCGTGAAAGGAGCTCTGTTCGATACGACGAGCTTGGACTCTATCGTTTTTAGCAACCACACTTGTGCATTGAAGATGTCCGGATATGATAACGGAGATTCGAGGTCCTACAACAAACGTCAACACTTTGAAGAGACTGTGTACAAGGTGCGTTCCCCTCTTGTGATACAATATCTAGCATTTTTCATTTTCTACAAAAGCCACTCTAACTTGATTACATTTCATTCTCACCCTTCTCTGACCACAGATCAATGCTCTGGACGCAAGCGAGGGCAAGAAGATCCGATTCAAAGTCGTCCTCGCCTTGAACGAGGTTGACAAGGAATTGTACAACCCTCGTAGTTTCGATAAAGTGCCTCTCGAGATGATGCCTCATCTGCTAGAAATGCTTCAGCAAAGAATTGGCTTCAACGGTTTTGGCAAAGATGTAGCGCCTGAAGGCATGAATATGGATGCAGACGGCGGAAGCTCTACTTATCGTAGGTGGGGCAAGTGGAATCCTCTCACACGCAAGTGTGAAATGATGGCGAAAAAGAAGAAAGCGATAGAATCTCTATCACGTGTATACGAGGTGATCATGTCATGGCAAAGCCTCCCCCAATTATTCGTCAGAGGACCTGGCGAACTCCCCGAGAGCACGAATGTTGAGGTTGAGGACGAGGAGCCCACCACCAAGAAGAAGAAGAGCAAGTCGAAATCTCGCAAACGCAGGAAGTTCGGGGACGCGGGCGACGATGATGACGAAGCATGGATCCCGAAGGGAGGGAGAAAGAGGGGCAAGTGGGAGCGTAACTCCGAAACAATGAAGTGGGACTACATTCCTCCTCCAGTCTACTAGCTAGATGAGCAGAGAGAGCCAAGGCAAAGCAAGCTTGTTTCTCGCTAGAGGCATTTTATTGGATATTTACCTCAAGCACAAGTATAGGCTCACACTCTCGCAGCTGTTTGCATTATGGAAATGCATGGCAGCTATCATAATTTTAGTAGATTCATATATATGGCATTTAATTCCCCTTCAGGTTGTGAATATGGCAATCAACAGCTTCTAGTGATTCATTATAGTTGGCTATGATAGTATGGAAACATCTTTTGCGCGGCTCAAGCTCTTTTTGGTCACAACGGCGTCGCTACATCGTCGTAGGTGGTCTGATGCACACGATTGAAAAGGTTGGAGTCAGGATGACAGGCTCAATGGAACGTCATCTTGACATTTGCAGTCAAAGAACAGACGCGTCGACGGTAGCAAAAGGCAAGATTACAACGAATTAGAGACTCAATACTGATGTTCAACATTTGGTGAGAGCTTGGATTCTCACGTCTTTGCTGCTGCCGGCCTATGACGATGACGCTGTCTTGATTAATACATGGAGTTTCGGACGTAATTTCCATGCAACCCAAACCTTACCTCTCTAGCATCTATTTCCTTCGATTCAATTGAGGTAAAATAACATCGAGCAAGTGTTTGCACACACTGATCATCAATTTCCCATGAATGATTTGCCGGTCAATCTCACACATGTTAGCTTTCTCTCTGACGAAAGCAACGGTTAATGGACTTTACTCAGCGAAGTGACAAGTCGTCTGATATGCTTACCAGAAGAATTGCTGAGCTCGATGATGCGTGCATCACACCCTATTCTATTGTTCAGATGTGGTACACTGTGCCCTGCAGACATTGCCGAGTTCCTCCAGAGTCTTTGGTGTCACGTCTATCACATTCCATGAAACGCCGTGGAAGAAGGATAGCTGAAGGTGGAAAAAGCCCAGCCTTGAAAGATCCGAGAAAACTTGGATCGATTGAATTGGAGAGTAGTTATGTTTCGTGAGCATCGTAGAACAAACTAGCTATTCATTTTTGCAAGCTCGCTAGAGCATTGAGCAGTCTGCATTTACTTGCTACCGCTCCCTTATCCTTATCTTGAGTCAGCATACACAAGCAAACGAAGTGATGCCTGAGGAAGTGATTTTTCTGCCCTGCTGAATGCTATTCCTTTGAGCCCCACATGGATTTGGAACAAAGGATATTGCACTCCTCCATCCTGAATGAAGCAATATGATTCAACAACAAACACTCGTTGCCTTATTCCAGCACGATAGACTCCAATCTAGCACATACACATGCACTTTATTTGTCAAATCATCATGGATAAGCTCGAAGTTTGCCAATGGATAGGCCTGGTGCTTCCTTAGGTGCCTGGTTGAAAGAGGAGATACAACTTCGTCATCAATTTGCCTTCCCTCTCAGCCATGTTATTATGTCAAGCACTGTTGCTATAGAGTGTAAACCTTCTACAACTTGTACAGGTACAGCGGATATCGACACAATAGTGAGACGTGAATATACTATCGTCTTCTCAGGAGTGCTCTGATATTGCATGCGACATAATGTACTTGCATACACTCAGTTTGTTATTGCCTTGGGACGCTGCTGGCGCTTCTAGCACCATATCGTATCTCACGCTGTGAATATGACAATCCACTGCTTGTAGTGACCCAATATAGTTGGCCATGATAGTATAGAAGCATCTTTATCACGGCTCAAGCATTGTTTGGCCGTATTGGCGTCGCTACAACGTCGTAGGTGACCTGATGAGGCATCTGAGACGACCGCCAGCTCTACTCTCTAGCACCATATCGTATCTCACGCTGTGAATATGACAATCCACTGCTTGTAGTGACCCAATATAGTTGGCCATGATAGTATAGAAGCATCTTATCACGGCTCAAGCATTGTTTGGTCGTATCACCGTCGCTACAACGTCGTAGGTGACCTGATGAGGCATCTGAGACGACCGCCAGCTCTACTCTCTAGCACCATATCGTATCTCACGCTGTGAATATGACAATCCACTGCTAATAGTGACCCAATATAGTTGGCCATGATAGTATAGAAGCATCTTTATCACGGCTCAAGCATTGTTTGGCCGGGTAGGTGACCTGATGAGGATCAATTTGGGACAGCTGCCAACGCTACTCTAGCACCATATCGTATCTGCCGCTGTTAATATGGCAATCAACCGCTTCTAGAGACCCATTACAGTTGGCCTTGATGGTTTAGAAGCATCTTTTTCACCGCTGAAGAATTTGTTAGACGTATCAGTGTCCCTACAACGTCGTAGGTCTCAATTTGTTGTCGTCGATTATGGCTGAAGACTCGCTGCAAGCTCGATTATGGATGTTGTTCGGGAATGGATTCACTGCTAGAACTGCATGTGCTTATGCAAGCATTGATGTC
This sequence comes from Skeletonema marinoi, assembly GCA_030544225.1. Lineage (NCBI taxonomy): Eukaryota > Bacillariophyta > Thalassiosirophyceae > Thalassiosirales > Thalassiosiraceae > Skeletonema > Skeletonema marinoi. Next base: position 4,962,641 of record CM060485.1, on the reverse strand, counting down.
ACCTTGAATCCTTTCCGTTTTAGAAGTATTCAGCAATGAGCACGGCCGCATGTCATTGTTAGAGTTGTCCAACTGTAGTCTATCAGACGATGATATCTCTAGTCTGACTAAATTTCTTGACCGAAACAAGACTATCACTTCGTTGAATATTTCCCGAAACAATATTACGTCTGCAGACTCCGTCAAAGCTCTTGCAAAAGCCATCAAGAAACACCCTGTCTTGTGCAATGTGAATCTGGCGCATGTTTTTCTTGCAGGTGGGAGTGCTGTTTTGAACAAGATGCTTCTTTCTTGCAAGACTTGCGTTAGTCTGCAGATTGGACATAAAGATTTTGATAAGGAGAGTGTGGCGGCGATAGCCAAATTCCTTGGAAAGAAGAACTCTTTGACTTCCTTTTCTTTGGTTGGGGCAGAGGTGGATAACGACAACAAAAAGCTATTGTCTGAGGCCATTGCCAAGAACAAGACAATTCAAAAGCTTCGTCTGCACTCCAACAAACTGCAGCTGCCAGGAATCATTAGGTCCTCTCACACGCAAGTGTGAAATGATGGCGAAAAAGAAGAAAGCGATAGAATCTCTATCACGTGTATACGAGGTGATCATGTCATGGCAAAGCCTCCCCCAATTATTCGTCAGAGGACCTGGCGAACTCCCCGAGAGCACGAATGTTGAGGTTGAGGACGAGGAGCCCACCACCAAGAAGAAGAAGAGCAAGTCGAAATCTCGCAAACGCAGGAAGTTCGGGGACGCGGGCGACGATGATGACGAAGCATGGATCCCGAAGGGAGGGAGAAAGAGGGGCAAGTGGGAGCGTAACTCCGAAACAATGAAGTGGGACTACATTCCTCCTCCAGTCTACTAGCTAGATGAGCAGAGAGAGCCAAGGCAAAGCAAGCTTGTTTCTCGCTAGAGGCATTTTATTGGATATTTACCTCAAGCACAAGTATAGGCTCACACTCTCGCAGCTGTTTGCATTATGGAAATGCATGGCAGCTATCATAATTTTAGTAGATTCATATATATGGCATTTAATTCCCCTATGGGCATCCACCACCTAACCCAAGGGTAAAGAATGCCTAAACGCTCCGTAGACCATTCTTGCTTCTATGAAAGAATAGAAGACAGAATCTAAAAAGGAAGAAAGAGAAACGAGAAAAGCGGACGAGGACAGAATCACCTGTTGACCGAAGCAAGGCCAACCCGAAGAGCATAAGTAGATACTGGAGAGTAGGCTTGTTGGTTGTTATCATAACAGGAAAAGAGTAGCAGACCTGCATTAATTAATACAACATCTTAAGAGTAATAATAACACGATGAGAAAGAGACTGGCTCAATTCAGAAAGCTAGGGCGGACGCCTGATCACAAATGGGCCATGCTCAGAAATATGGTAACAAGTCTCATCAAACATGAACGCATCGTGACAACTCTGCCCAAGGCGAAAGAATTACGCCATCTTGCAGACAAGGTCGTCGGCTATGCCAAGAAGGGTGACGTTCACGCCAAGCAGCTAGCCCTTCGCGTTGTGCGGGAAAAACCCATGGTGACAAAATTATTCGAAGTGATGGGTCCACGCTACGAAGATCGTGATGGGGGATATACACGAGTTATGAAGCTGTCCCGTCCTCGCCGTGGTGATAATGCTCCTATGGCAGTAATTGAATACGTCGATAGGCCAGGGGAAATCAGGGCAGCTCGTGTTCCCGAAAAGCGAAAGCAAAAATACTTCAATAACTTGGGTGAGGTTCTTGAACATGCTGGTATCAAATCTATTGAAAACCAACAGAGTTAGATTGGGTAGCAACTTATAATTGGATCTGAGGGAGTATCCTAGAGAGATTAGAATGGGACCATTAGAATAGAGATCATTTAATCAAGTAGTGGCAAGATCCTGGCGCAGAAGAAAAACACAGATGGTTAAAAGTAAATTAAACACTAGCAACAACAAAGTAAATTGCGTAAGTTGCTAGTGCAGCAGCGGAAATATAAACTGTGAAATCTATTTGTTACACATTCACACCAGCGGGCATGGTGACAAGTCCTTTGTTCCCCAGAAAGTAAACTGCATTACCAAATCCAGTCCTCAACACGAACTCTGTCGCATCTTCGTCGCACAAAGTCCACAGGAGCTCACATGCAGATCGTTTGACACTAGAGTCGATCCATGTCATGAGTCGGATGAGCTTCCATCTCACTGTACCTCTTGGTGCATCCAGTGGAGCCATATTTTTCGCCTTTGATTGTCCGTCTGACTGCATCTTCGCCATTTCTGCTGCGACTTTCTCTGCAAACTTATCTTCCAACTCGGGTGGGAATACCTCATTCTTCACCATTTGCAAAACTGTCGTGTTTGATTGGCACAGTTTGCTCAATACTAACAGTATTGGGACAACTGCAGCTGCATCTTCTGCAGAGTTTGCTGTCCGCTCGACAACAACAGTCGATAGCTGATATGCCATGATGGTTACAAGAGGCTTGATCCCGTCATGCGATGCTAGATAACCGCTGTATTCCCCCGGTGCGTTTAGCAACAGTGTCACCACGGCAAGTTTACATTGGTACACACGTATGTCTGCATTAGAGAGACGAAGGATCTCACAAAGCATCTTCCCAATCTGTGTCATAGTATCATTTGAAGGCAAAGGCATAGAAGGTTTTCCAGCATCCATCGCGAAGAGAGAACGAAGTATTTCTAATGCCAAATCCGAGCGTCGATCTGCAGGATCTCCAGGGAATGGTGGATCACTGCGCAGTGCCCATGCTAGAGTTGCAACTAGAACTTCCAACAAACCGTACTTTTTCTTGTCATTGCAATCATCTGTCTCAACTGAGAACTCCTCGGCAGTCAAAGTCTCCAAGATCTTCTCCATCTTTGGAATAGATTCAGGTGCAGCTGATATCAAATGATGAACATTTCGAACAATAGAAAATATTCTTGGCACTGGTTGATCTCCTTTCAAGAGAGTCCTCATCAGGTAAATGCATCCATCTATCGAATGTACAAATGATTTTCGTGCCGATGCAGTCACAACATCATTTCCATATGTTGCTCTGAATATGCAAACTGACGCAAAACGAGGTATGTCTGGGCACTCATTGCTTGATTGTAGAGTTGCATCATCTAATAGTTTGCAGTATAGTAGAAGCATTCCTTTTGATTTCAATCTTGCTGTAGGATTCTTAGAAGTGGGCACGCTTTCGAATGATGATTGTAGACATTGACCATACCACCTCATAAACAGACCAGCTGCCCGCAGGATCTCAGAGAGGAAGGATAAATTTTGATTATTGACGTCTATTTGAATTTCATTGGCCGCTTCATTGGAGTCATCATCATTGCCAACGTAGCCGGGAGATACGACTGCTAACAGCGATGTATGAAGACGATCCGCAGCACTACTTAGAGCAGAAAATTGTTCAGACGAGTCGTCGTTAGTGATAACAAATTGTGAACCTCCACCGCTCAACATTTCCTGTTCTAAATCATTGTTCCACTCCTTCAAACTTTGTTCCTGATCAGGTGGGGCATCGTTTTCCAACGTTTGCACGAGACGCTCGAGAATAACTTCGGCCATGATGTATACTCTACTGCCTTCTATTCTACACTGTCGTTGACTTCACTGTTCGTTCCTATTGCCGTGGCCAGCTATTTTATCATTGGACAACAACAACTTCTTGTTGCTCGCTTGATTTTGATTTTTTGATTTTTTGCTCGAGCATACGGACTTACATAGAGGAGGTATGGTAGTGTTTGGTATCGATATCTTACGGTAACATCCTTGCGTACCTACGGACGAAGGGAAGACGCGCGCGCCGCCCTCTGACTGGACTGATTCAGAGATCTGAAATCATTTTTCAGCTGTTGCGTCGACTGATGATGTGGCACGGCTGCGAGCAACTTCCTCCATGCTGAAGGCATGTTCTTGTGAGTCAATCGATTAGAAGAAGTTTGACAGCTGCTTTGGACCGTCATAGCTTGTTCATTTGCTGACGAGCTAACCAACTCCACAATTGCATTGCATAAGTTCCGTGTGGTCTCATTATTGTTTGAAGTATTATATAAAGTTGTCATAGAAGAACAATTCAATCAATATCTGTTCGGGAAGTAGTTAGAAGAAGTATATCTCAGTGAAGGAACGCACGGCGTAATAAATATATCCAATACAATTGATCAAGGTAAGAAACAAAATCTAGCGACGGGGTTGCATTAGACCTCGGCGTAGGCTTACTCTTCTGCCCTCTATTAACACTTATATCTCACGTTCTTCTTTTCCTTCCCTCAAACTCTGCTCTCGTGTAGTAATCAAATTCAAAGAACTATCGCAATGAATTCAGAGAGAACAACTAAACGTGGCAACTATGCCGTGCCGCTCATGATCGTAGCTGCATTCGCCCTCCCAACAGCGGAAGCGTTTGCGCCTAGTCAGACGTCGTCACGTAATGTGCACACATCGTCAATAAATTTGCTGCAGATGACTGCCACCCTAAGAGAAGAAAGCACCACATCATCAACATCTCCGAAAGATTTAGGAGCTCAGCCAGTAGTTGTGTCGGCAGAGGCCGAGGCGCTCAGTCACTCAGAAACTACCATGAAATTAGTACCTAGTTTTGATCTCTTCCAGATGCTCTCGGAAGAGGAAGGCGGGATAATTCCTCATACCGTTGCAGGAAATGCCATGCGGGATGACACTATTCTCAAGGTTGGCATCCCCGATAAATTGGAAGGTATGCAGCTGAAAGATTACAAAGGTTTGGGAGGTAAGCAGAAGATCGAGACTTTGCCGGATCCATTCAGTATGGTAGAGAAAGAGTTGCAGCCATTTTCAGATTCGATCAAGGAGTTAGTATCTACCGACCAGCCCATCCTTTCCATGGCAGCGAAACACTTCTTCGAGAAGAGACATGGTAAGAGGTTTCGACCAACCATCATTCAGTTGATTGCTAAGGCGGTTGCAGCTTGTCATCCAGAGGAGATCAAGGGAGATAGATGGGAATACAGTGGGGCGTCAAAAATTGGTATGGAAGGTGGCAAGGTGACTGTTGGAAACCACCAAGGATCGGACGTTTGGAGGAAGCAGGCCCAGCTCGGCCAAATCGTTGAGATGATTCATGTTGCGTCGCTAATCCACGACGACGTTCTTGACGAAGCCGATACTCGTCGGGGAGGAGAAGCAGTTCACAAGCTTTACTCGAACAAAGTTGCAGTGTTGGCTGGAGACTATCTATTGGCAAGAGCATCTGTGTTGCTTGCTCGTCTTGAGAACACGGCTGTTGTACAAATAATGGCTACAGCTCTCGAGAGTCTCGTCGCGGGAGAAATCATGCAATTGAAGTCCTCTCCCGATGAGCTTTTGCAAATGGAATCTTACCTCAGAAAATCCTACTACAAGACAGCCTCCCTCATCTGCTATGCCTGTCGGTCTGTTGCATTACTGGGTGGACATGCTTACGGTTCAACCGTAGCAACTGCATGTGAGGAGTTCGGCTTCCACATGGGTCTTGCGTTCCAAATCCAAGATGACATTCTTGATTTCACAGCAGCGGCAAGTATTTTAGGGAAGCCTGCTCTTGCCGATATGAGTTTGGGATTAAGCACTGCTCCTATTTTATACGCAGCACAAGAATTCCCTCATCTTCGACCCTTGGTCAAGAGGAGATTCAAGGAGCAGGGGGATAAACAAACAGCCTTGGAGGCACTCTACTCAAGTGACACAGCAATGGATAAGGCAAAAGATTTGGCACAGTTTCATGCGCAAAAAGCGGTAGACGCACTACTTCGGCTTCCTCCATCAGAGGCACGTGATGCTCTGCTCAGGTTAACGTACGTGGTGATCACTCGCAAGAAGTAAGTGAGAGTAGGCATCGGATTAGTTGACTGTGCACGGTGACAGCGGAAGAGTGACTGATTCGACGCAACAGACATAGGCTCAACTCGAAGTAAATTACGGCGTCTGTGGGTCAGTGTAGGACACTAAACTGTTATAATATGGCATAATAGCAAGAGTAGCATTACATCCTTTAGAGTTGTATCATATCATCTGTTCCTTCAGACGTGAAACCTCGTCAACCTCTCTCTTCAACTATCTTCTCACGTATCAAGTTCATCTTCCTTTCACCTCATACGAACTGATCAAAAAGCTGACTGTAACGAGATAAAACTCACTATTTTAGTAGTGATTATTTTATACCCAGCGATTCAGCTACCTAGAATGTGATGGGCATGTCACCATCTAAACGAGACTTAAGCTGAACTTAGGTTAAACCGAAGACAAACTAAAACTCGTCCTCGTTTAGTTCCAAAGGAGTGATGCCATCCTTATCACGCAACTTTTCGCTTACTCCGGCTCTCTTGAGCAACGAAACGATTTCTTTTCTTCCATGCTCATGTGCCCACCACCTGTGGAGAAGAGTATTCATGTGAGTATTTGAGAGAAGCAGTGAATGAACATGCAACACAAAATAAATAACTTACATTGGACCTCTACCGTCTTTGCTTCGCATATGCACATAGTGAGGAGTAGATTGCACGATTGACTTGAAAGAATCCACGTCGTTATCCCTCACCAAACCGAACAGGGTTGACGTTATGTCATTATTTTCCCACTTCAAATTGATTTGCTTGATTTCATTTTGGCTCAAAGTCATTTTCGTCGCTTCGGTACCCTTCTTTTGAGCCCTTCTTGCAGCTGCGGCCTTTTGAGGATCGTTCAAGTGCTCAAAGTATTTACGCTGATAGTCATCGTCAGCTTCTGACTTGGCATTGAAATCTTCGAGCTGTTTGAAGTCTTTCTTATCCTTCAGGACTTTTTGAAGCCCAGGTGGGTATTGACCAGGGCAGTACCAGCTTCCTTCCGCGTCACAGCGACGATTGTTCTTGACCCATTCCTTGCTTTCTTTCGAGACACTCAGAACTCTGTAAATGCGAACTTTGCCATACTTGCTCTTGTATACTTCCTTAAACCGATTCTTGTCCACCTCAACGCCAGGAACCAACCCGCCACTGTGCAGTTTGAACAACAAACTTTCCCTCATCATTGGTGACGGATTGCCACCCGGGGCTGAAAATCTACTGCAAGTAGGATCACCAGGGCACTGTACCCAAAAGAAATCACAGTTGTAAGTCGTGTGGATCGATGAGTAAGGCAAAACTACAATGTCACAAGCCACACTCGACAACTTACCATGTGCCTATAGACTGAATTAGCAATCCTTGCCAAATGAGGACTCTTCGCTAAGTCATCTCCTCCACCTCCTGTCCAAAGAAGCACATAATCCGCCAGATGCCTTGCAATCCTGTGCCCATCTTTCAAAGGACTCGTTAGCGCCCGTCCCAGCAAAGCAATGTGTTCGTGGTTCCATGTATTCCCGTCGGCAATCGTCGTCCTATTAGCAATAGCAGTAATTTGGTACCCGTAATCCCACCAAGCCATGATCCGGGCATCTTCTGGCGTATTATCGCGGAGCCACCAGTAAGCTTCGCGATAATCATCCATGGTGAGCATGCGCCCTTGCTGATCCTGACTTTTGATGATGATGGAGGGATGCGACATGTGAGCTGAAACCTGAATGCTTCTGTCTTTGAACTCTTTTATGTGATCTTGAGAAGCATGATAGAGGAAGTACAGTGCGCAGAACCAGAAGCTACGGACGATCAATTGTGTGATAAAATTGGGAGAGGATGAGGATTTTGTAGGTTCAGTCTTCTTGGCATCAGCATTCAGTTTCTTCTTTGATTTTGCCTTTGGTTTCGTTTCAATCTCCACAGCTGACACGTAGTCGTTATTAGCCAAACCTATATCGTTCCACACATCAATGCTCCAGCCACACATGCCCTCAATGCACGTACCAGCCACTCTTCCACAGAGCATGCCTCCCAGCACACTCGCAATGGGACTCGTCAATAGAATCAACCGCACCATTTTGTGGCTGAAGAAGTAGGCCGCAGCGCCAAATACCAACAGAAATGACGATGCATCGTTCGTATATCCAATTGCAACCATCCCAAAGCCCCATGGCGCAAGCTTGGAAAGAACCAGCAAGTATTGCTCGTATGCTTCTGGTTTCGCAGCTTGGTGTTCGGCAACACTATCTACAAGTGGGTTTCCAGTTTTCGTATGCGGAACGAAGAGGCCACGGACACGAGAGCTAATCGGCCCGAAGTAGCCAGTCGGCCAGAGTGCCGTGATAACAATAGCTCCAACCAATGCCACCAACCCACCGATTCTGACTCTCAACAGCCAGATCTGTGACCTGGTCAAATTGTCACGTGTTCTCACTCTTTCACAATATTCTACAAACTGCATTCCGAAAAACACGAACAGTGGCCCAAGTTGTTCTAGACTTCTAATCGGAGTCCATCCAACAACGGGTACCTGCACTGCCAACGCCGTTCCAACAACATAGAATCCACTGTAAGCAGCATGCAACTTCGAAGAGTGACGCCCAAGAAGAATGAGTACTGCAGCATGAGCACCAACAAGATTTATTACAAAGACATATCCACCCCACGCAGCGACCATGTTGAAGTACGCAAGCCCTGTCAATACCCCATAGAGGAAAGACGACCGAGTTTGCGAAGAGACTACGAACCCTCTATCTTGCTTTTGTCGAATCTTAATGCCTACATTGTCATCTCCATCTGTAACAGTCACATCACTACTTGGATCTCCACCCCGTAATGACCGAGTCCACAACCAGAACACAAGAGTCATTGCAGTCATGGCGACACTCTCATTGTCATAGCCACCAGCAACTGATCGCATCATGTGGGCTGGAACGACCGACATGAAAAACATGGTTGCCAACATGGACAATAGAGATGTTGTTTGAAGCGAAGAACCTTTTGTCGCGTTTGTATCCATGCATGCGTAATGTGCCACAAAGTTGCGAATTGGTGTCATTATCTTCTGAAGTAAATATCCAATTATTGGAAGATCATCCAAAAACGTGCCAAATCGATTACCGTCGTTAAAGCCAAAGTTGGAAGAGCATTCCAAAGCCAGCAAACCGGTAGTTAATGTCGCTAATGCACCGAACCAGGCTGGCACGAGGCAGCATACGTCATTCAAGCTCATCTCATTCCATTTCATACCAAATGAAGCCATGAGATTTGCAACTGTTGACATGGCAGTTGATCCAGAACTGGACAATGCTTTTGACACACCAAGAGCAGATTTTGTCACTGCCCGAGATGAAATGCTGTCACCAAAGCCAACGAGTTGACCAAACCATTGTTTGACACCGAACCAGATGGGCAACCAAACCTTCGTAAGAAAAACAGCAGTCACCTGCATACCAGGGTAGATTGTCGTTCCTACAGGGCGGCCAAGAGGGTACCAGGACATGTAATCAAACCAATTCACAAAGTTTTTCCATCCATTGTCATACAAGTACTGAGCCGCTCGAAAGTTGAAGTATGGATCAAACTCATGGATAATGTAGCCATAGTCTTGGACGGCCTTGAGACGGGCGGTGTAGGCTGTGGTGAGGAGCTCATTGGCGTAGTAGAGAGCTGTTGCGATGAGGACTGCCGCCGCTATAGGGCGGAGGACGCTGGCGGCACTCTTTGCCATGATTGCTATCTATTTATGCAAGAACGAGGCGATGGATGAAGAGGAAGATCGAAGATATTGTATCCGCCCGATCTTGAAATCTCATGGTCATAAAGTGGGTGTTAGGTTTACGTAAATAAAAATGCAGCCCCCCGTTAAGTAGGTTTACGTAAATGCTCTTGTAAAATTGAAGAGTAAAGAAAGATAATAGATATGAATGAGCTATGTACCAAATACAAGTACGTAGAAGCAGAAAGTTAGGGTGGGTGTACTTTTAGCTTAGTCCTCCTTCGTATCAAGGATTCTTTATTGTGGTCAGCTGCAAGGCCCCTCCTATCAAGCCTATTGTTGCTGCGGCAACCAAACTTGGTATTCCTCTCCCTATGATTATCGCAAGTATGTTGAGAGGCAAGGCCAACACCACCTTTCCAAACAGTGGAGCTTTTCCATACCACGAATGCTTGACAAGGTACTGAAGACTTGGAAGTGTTGCAGCTAGCCCTACAAGATGCATGAACGGTCCAATAATGCTCTTAGCAGTCCATATACCACTGCCACTAAGCCTTGCTGCAGCAATCATTGTCTTGGTATGAACAACACTCTTTTGAGCCATCGTTGCAACATCATCTAGAGCGCCAATTCCGGTTGTTCTTTTGGATCCAAAGATGTGAGAAAAGACGTCTTCATGGTTTGTAATAACATCATAAGTGCCAAAGAGAAAGCTGAATTTGGAGAGCCCGCATCCTCGTAGAAATATTGCATAAAGTGAAGCAGTAACGAAAACACCAACAGTGCCTATCAGTAAAGGCGCAATCCAATTCCTTCGATTTAACTTTGTCAGAACAAGGCCATGCCATTTGGATTTTGCTGAAGACCTTTGGTGAGTGTGTCTACTGCCACTTGAGCCTTCTCCCTCTAGAAGAAGGAGAATCGGGGAGGAACAGAGTGTGGCAAGGATTGAAACTGGGATTCCCACGACAGTGGTGACGCCTACGACACCCACACCAGCTATGCCGTATCTTCCATAGATAACGATCATTGCGCACAGCCATGAAATGATGCAACCCACGTTACCATATCCACGCGTTGTCGAGGTTTTGTCCTTTCTCATTCTGACCAAGATGCAAAATGCTCCAGCGAAGAGCCCGCACACGGATAAGTACGTGGATGCCCAACCTCCAATTCCAAATGGATGGGCATGTGCAGACAAAGAGACACTGGAGATGACGAAGAAGACTGGAAATGCCACAACTGTCCAAACATTGGCAATTTGCTCGACTTCTCCAAACTCTTGCGTCTCAAGGAAGTAACCCATGACAGCACAAACGGTACCTAACGTCGACATGACCATGCAGGAGAATGCAGTCACAAATATTGGGATGAAAACGTCCTTGCTCATACTCTGCATAACAATGAACCATGCCAAGCCACATCCAAACATTAATCCAAAGATCATTAGTCGAAGGAATTGACGACTGTCTTTTCTTCCTGCAGAGTCTTTCATCTCTCGGAGTTCTAATGGCCCCGTCAATGCCAAGAGCACAGCTAAAAATGCAGATACTAGCCCCCATCCACCCGTTGCAACTTCGCTTTCAACAACCATACTGGAAGAAACGGAAAGAAAAAGGTCGCTTGGTTCGTTCGAAGTAGAGCCTGGGAACGCAGGCGCAGAAAACGACACAAACAATCCCATAATAAGTGTCAACGCTGCTACTCTTTTCCAAACTTCGCCTCCACCACTTGGAAGATAATGATTTACCATGGATAAGACTGATACCCCCCAAAGAGCAGCAGAGTATCCAATAATCTCAGAGAATTTGGGTGATGTTGCATAGAAGGCAGTGCTGTTGTGCCCTGTAAGAAGACCGATCAACGGCTCCAACACCAACCGAACGGAAGCTATGATGATCAAGGGTAGAATCACTGCGCAATACGCCACAACAATAATCGATGCGTTTTGTGGAAGCTGACTTGACGATTTGATATAAACTGGCCTCAACGCGTACGGACAACATATTGTCATTAGCAGCAAAGATGCAACAATCCAGCGAAGGTAAAGCGCCGATAGAGAATTGTCAACGCCGACAAGATTTGGCTCGATAATAACTGCAATCATTTTTCCAAGCGCCATGGACGATGCCACTACAGCACTCTCGCCCTTGATGAGCTTTTGTGCCTTCAGGTGCCAAATGATGATTAGCGTCAGTAAGCCAGTACAGTACACTGCAGAAGCCGAATACACGGCAACTCTCCCGAATTCAAAGCTGTCCCTCGAATAAACCGGCATGGGTTGCCTCAAAAGAGAGAATTCCATTGCGCTCAATACGAACCCATACACTGCGAAGCAAGCACCAGTAACATCCCACTTCTTCATGAAGTCTCTACCGACTCCACCTGGCGCCCTGTGAACTAGACCAATGATAATAATCAACCACATCGTGGCAGACATGCTCACTTTTGCGAATGTTTTGAGAAGCATTTGTTTCCCTGGTATAATTTCCACAGTCTCCGTCAAGAACGTCAGCCGATAGGCAATGAGGATCGTACAGCATGTAAAGAACACAAACACTGTCAAAAAGGCATACCGCAGCTGCTTTGTAATCACCCACAATGCTAAACTTTCTGCCAGCAACATTGGGATAGGAAGTGCCGCCCACGGAGGACTGCAACTCAAACCAAAACATACTGCCGACAAACCCAATAACAATTGAAAGGTATCTTCGTGATAATCTCCCATCAAAAATTCTCCATTCGAATTCTGCCTCCCAAAGAACCAGATTGTTGCATACCCAAATATTGTTCCCAACGACAGCAAGAATGTTGCAAGTGATGCAGACATGATTCCATCATGACCATTAATAATGTACGATACTCGTGCACATACTGGAACAAGGTACCTCTGCTGAATCGACATGCAAGAAAGGAAGGAAATAGCCATAGGAACCGATGCCCCACGAAGTGTCCGTCCACATTCAATCGGAGATGTACCCGACTTTAGTAGCCAATTCAAAGAGCTTCGCCATCGTTCATCAATGACACCGTGAGAAGCTAGAAGATAGTGTAGCACGTATGGCAGCGTGGCTGTAAAGATGAAATCAAACAAATCATCCCATGATGCATACGAGTAGGTGATCCGCTGTCGAAACATGACAAGGTGAATTGCTCCAGGAATGAACACCAACAGATACGAAAGCGCCCTTCCCTCTCTTGGACTTATTGCACATTGAAAGATAGATGATGCTGCTTTGTTCTTTTTGGAATGTTTGTCTTCATCATCATCCTTGTTATAAGCTGACTTCTTCTCATCCATACTCTCTCCAAGCATGGAAGGTGCTGCACCCACGAGGAATATACCCAAACTCAAATGACAAGCAAACAACAATGGAAACACCATGGCTGCAGTATCAACACCCCACGATGACACAACATACGACGAAGACAACGACGAAGCCGTCAACTCATATGCCACCATGGCCGCAGATATCGGCGGAAGAGTAAAATGAATCAACCGTTCAAAGAATCGAGCAAGTGTTGGTATTTGAAGAGGTAGCCATTGGAATTGCAATGTAGTCCACGCGGCGAGATTGAAGAGTAGCATAATCGAAGCACCAAGTTTTGCAAGTAGTATTCCCAGTGAGACAAAGTTTGTATTTCTATAACTGCTGGTAGTGGTGGTTGTTCCCCCCTCATCATCAAAGTCAATCCCACTAGCTGTTGTTGTTAGTATCGTATCCCCCAAGAAGATAGTAACATACCCCACCACAATCGATACGACAATCCATCCAATCCAAATAGCACAAAGTGTATAAAATCCACGATGAGTCGTATTCGTAGTTCCACCAATCCCACCACCGACATTGGCAAGATCAAGTGCATACACAATCAATCCGATGCAACATAGTAGTAATAGTGGTAGTGGTGATGACATTTCGTAGATTAGGAGTATGAATAGTGGTGGGAGTAGTAGGATTGCTATGGGGATGTTGTTGTTGTGTTGTGGAATGTATTGTTGTGAGGATGACGAGGATGATTTTGCTGTTGTTGTGTTGACATTCATAATGTAACTGCTTTGTTGCAAATTGAGATTCCCCGAATTTGTAGTACTGACATGCCTAGCTTTTAATGTATCAGAAGAAGGATTGGGAAGATACGGTGATGGATATTTCGAGGAGTACGCTGAGGTTGTCGTTTGATTGTATTGTGGATAGAGATTTGTTGTAGGCACTTTAGGAGCAGCAGGTAACGTTCCACTTGATGGATTCCTCGCGATGTTGTCAGATATAATTTGTGTCTCTGCTTTTGCTTGAATGTTGCCTGTTGATGATGATGAGGCGCTCATTTTTCTGGGAGCAATAATGCCGCCACTACCAGATCCAGAACCAGATCGAGTAACTTTGGATGGCGGCAATGGCTTAGATGAATACGTCGGTATCGCAGCAGGATGGAAACTTGTTGTCACTGAAGCTACTGGATCCTGTTTCGTTATATCCTTTGATGACTCTGGAACAAGTGGTGGAGGCAGAGGATGATGATGGTGACGATGTTGAGGTGCCATAACTGGGGCAGATCTTCGCCTTGGTTCAGCAGCAGATTGAGTGCCTCCACCTCCTTGCTGCTGTTTTGATGACGCTGCGGCAGTACCGGGGTGATCGGACGCCCGACGAATTGGTGCCATTGGTGGCGGTGGTGGAAACGATTTCCTTGGTGGTACATTCATTGCATATGATATCGCTATCTTATAATAATTTCGAAGAAGTGCAGATTTCCAAAAAGTGGAGGTTCACATCATTTGACACTTGAATAGTGACATGCTTTGAGGACTTGACACTTCAATACTGACACACTTTCCTTGGGTAGAGGAAAAACTGCGTTTGGGGAATAACTGCGTTTGGGGCGCAAACAGAGCGCAAATCGACATCCATCTAAGAAATCTTGAGAGGGATACCCCTCTAACCAACTCAATTTGCGCCCCAAACGCTTTAAAACGAGCCGTTTCGAGGGCCGTTCGAACGCAGTTATTCCTCTGTCTGGAACTCCGTCAAAAAATCAAAACAACCATGTCAGACAGCAAGAGCGTCCTAGTCAACAAACTCCGCCGCCACCACCCCACCGGCCGCCCATCCAACCTCGACATAATCGACGACACCTGGACATCCGACACCCTCTCCGACGATGAAGTCGAAATTGAACAAACCGAACAAAAAATAGCCCCACTCCTCGAAGACGAGGGAGAAATGGACGATGCCGTTGTTACTACGGCCAATTCGGGATCGGCGGCGATGGGGGCGTTGGAACGGAGGAGGAAGGAGGAGGGACGGTGGAATGATTTGGGGTTGGATTTGTTTGATAATGGGAGTGGGAGTGGGGTTACTTCGCATCAGGGTGGTGGTGGTGGGGGTGGTGCTCAGGGGTAGATAGATCAGATCCTTGCCTTGTGGATTGTAGTTGATGGTTTGTGATGCATGCCTATTTTCAGAGAGTCATCAAGAGTTTGCAGGTTGACTGATCAAGATGCATGTTAGATAGATTTGGCATTGGAGAACAAGGACACTGCAATGCTGGCTGCATTTTTCAAGAAGTATCTAAGAGAGCATTGAAGGCGAGGGAGGATCCAGATGGATGGGGGCATGAAGCCAAAAACACTACGCTACGCAGATTCAGTTGGTTATTCATACAAGATGCAGATAATGACCTCATTTGATACTGTGGACCCAACAAAGTTTGGACTGTAAAACCACTTGAAAGGAAAAGAAAGAGAATGTGACAGCAAATGATCTAGTTAGCATAACATTGACATGGTATTAACAATTGTATAATACAATTGACCTCCTGAATAGGGTAGAGCTATTCATCCACCAGTGACAGCAAATTCACACCGCACCTGCTCCACTCAGCCCAAATCTTGAGAATCTCTGGAATCGATCCATTCCCTGCAATCCCGAGTATTGCTTTTGCCGTTCGCGATCTTTAGCATTTGCTGATTTGCTTTCTCAAAAATTTTGGCTCACATCAACATCGATGCCATCAAAGAACACAGAGAAATCAGTCAGCCAACCAATCAACTGGAATAGTAGGTGGTTTATCATACACGGCCAAGTACTCACTCAAGAATAATAGCAACATGAAGTTGCCTCTGATCATATCCGTGGCTCTGCTCGCAAGGGCGGCGGCCGTACAAAAAGTATGCGCTCGGCAGAGCCGATACAATCCTTCTTTCATCCCACGCAAACATCATGTGATTGCTGCCTTTGGCAATCCCAAATACTACTCGAACAACTTTATTCGAGCCGACAAAGATGGTGCTGAATTGAAAGTGCCAAAGTTTGACGTTTTCTTTGATGAACTCCAAAAGGTTTCCCCTC
The DNA here is from genome assembly GCA_030544225.1 of Skeletonema marinoi. Lineage (NCBI taxonomy): Eukaryota > Bacillariophyta > Thalassiosirophyceae > Thalassiosirales > Thalassiosiraceae > Skeletonema > Skeletonema marinoi. The sequence continues at coordinate 4,946,729 of CM060485.1, read as the reverse complement.
TCGTAAAGCAAGCCATACACGAAGATAATCCGGGAGGTATAGCCGCAATTGATGATGCTGCCGATGTCTATAAATGGAAGAACATGGAGCGTCATCCCAACAGACTCATTTCCCAAGTGGATAAGATTGATAACTTTCAGAACCATGGAGTGCCATTGATACGAGTTCGTTCATCGCTCCGCGGTCCTTCCAAACAGAGAGGAATATACTTTTCTGAGTTGATTAGCACAACAGACTTACGGCATAAGTGGGATGCCACGAACAATATTGTTGAAACTATTTACAATGCAGCCGATTTGGATGATATCAAACGATTTCAAGGGGATAAGTATGGAGAACCGGTCATGTTTGGCGTAGGGTATGTCAAAACAAAGCAGTCGGTTGTCTCGCCGAGAGAACAAATGACATTGTGCGGAGTTCAAAACTTTCCTTCTGGTGCATCAACCGTGTGGGGTGTTGAGCTAGAGGAGGATCAAAATCATCTCTTTCCCAAGGATCAAACTAAAAGGATGCCGAGATCAACATCTCACTTGTTTGCAATGACAATGATTCCCACTGGTGAAGATACATTTGATGTAGAGTACGTGTTGCAACTTGATGTTGGGGGGTTGCCCGGTTGGCTCCTCGGTCCAGTTGTCACTGAGACAGTGAAAAAGATGTTTAGGTTTGCAGAAAAATATTGTGAGAGTGGCTTTGAAGAAGGAGGTGAGTTGGCAAAGAGGCTTGCTGCTTTTCCTGAAGATGAAGAAGAATCATCTCCACAAGAAGCAAATGAACCAATAGATGAAGCTTGTGTGCTCGATGAAAATAGAGCGCTGCTCATGCCACCCTAGATGAAAAGTGAAGGGATGTGAGAATGAACATCTGCTATCATAGTGTAAACAACTTGGGTATTGTATAGCAATTTAATAAATATTTAGTGTAAATCATTAGGTAAATCTTGGCGGTAATACAACGCCTTCTTCTTCGCAAGCCTCTTTGAATACATCATTTAGGCTGTGCCATATTTCAACAGCATATCCATAGTATTCAGAGCCTTCTCCATTGAAGACGCAGCAATTCTTAAAGGTGAGAATAAGATCTTCTTGCAACTCGGCCATGAGACCATAAGTTGGAAGCCTTTCTTCTTCAATCGTTCTCAAGTCCATAGGTTCTGTTACTATAGCTTTGTAGTCATCAGCCACTTCGGGGAACGCCTCACAAACTGGAGCAGTGAACATGTTCCAACTATCCAACTCTCTGACCTTTTGGATGACAGTCTTTCCAACTCGACTAATCTTTCTTCTAGAAACAGGAGGCCATTTAGCCTGAAGTGAGAGGAGAGAGAGAGAAAGGAAATGTCGTTAGGGTATGAGACGTAAAAACAAAATATGAATCAAAGTGTCGACTGCAGTATACGTGGCGGGCAACGTTAGCAACATCACACTTACCAAGTCCGGGTAGTATTGGTAACCTGATCTAGATTTCTTCGCTGCTGGTGCAGAACGACCTTTCTTCTTCCTCTTGCCCCTCACTTCCTCATCACTGCTGACATCATCGTCAGAAGCTTCGGATGGGTCATGATCGGCCCATTCTTCGTCATCGGAATTTTTCTCAGTGTAGCTAGGTTTGGCAGCACGTGCTCGAGAAGACTTTCGGCTCGGGCTTTCAGGTTCTTTTTCCACCTTCGCCTTTGCTTTGTTTTGGCGGCGGTTTGGCCCTGACCTGGAAGTAGGGCTCTCACTTTCTGCTTTGTTGACATTAACTGTTCTACGAGTTGTGCGACGAGGAGAAGACTTCTCCTCATAATCTTCTTCGTCAATCTCGTCAACTTCTTCCTCTTCTTCCGATTCGCTACTTGTAGGCTCCTTTGGCTTCCCTCGTGTTGAGCGGCGGGACGATGTTCGTTGAGGAGAAACTTCTTTCTCTACTTCCTCCTCCTTCGACTCGCTGCTGCTCGGCTCTTTTGACTTGCCACGAGTGGTGCGGCGGGGCGACGTTCGTCTAGAGGAGACTTCTTCCTCGGATTCTTCTAAATCCATCTCGTCAACTTCATCTTCCGACTCGCTGCTGCTCGGCTCTTTCAGCTTGCCTCGGGTTGACCGGCGAGTAGACCTGGACGGAGGTGCCTTCTCCTCGTATTCTTCCTCATCAATCTCATCAACTTCTTCCTCTGACTCGCTACTACTCGGTTCTGTCGGCTGGCTGCGGGTAGAACGACGGGTGGATCGAAGCCTGGAAGATGCTTCTTCTTCGTCGTCCTGGCTGCTACTAGGACCCGATTGGCGGCTGCGAGTGGAACGACTGTACGCTTCAGCTGCATTTGTGCGGCGTGGACTTACTGCGGCAGTGGGTCTGATCCTCGTCCTACGCGGTTCTTGCACTGGAGCAGAAAAGCTTGGAAACGTTTCTTCATCTGGCGTCTCAATCGCATCGACTAAAGACTTGAATTTGTTGTACATCTCGCAAGCCGAATCATAGAATTCGTTGTTGTCTTCATTGTATTTGTAGCAATTATCTTTGATCAACTCAACATCAGATAGAACACTGTACTTGTTCGTGTAGTAATCGTTTCGAAGTCTTGATTGGATCAGAGAGATATGCATAGGCACTTCGATCATATCAAAGTAATCCGTGTATTGGCTCGTATCGACTTGTAAATAAAACCATTCTCGGATCTTTTCATCCATCCGCATCACTTCCTTCAATGCGTCCAGCAGCTCTTTCTTCGTTTCTTTGCTCATCGAAGGAACTTTGGGGGGTTCGGCGTTGTCTAAAGTAAGATCCCATGAGCAGACATGGATTTCTTCTTCGTCTTGAGCGCCATCCTCTAGCTCCCACTTCATTGACAAGGCATTGTGTCCACTGCCCTCAAAATGGAATTCTCGTTCGTCCCTCCACATCAAATCTTTCAATCTACCTTCATATACCATGTAATTGGGATCTTCCACGACACGTCCACTTTCGTCGTCGTCAGGTGCGCATCGCAAAGTCACGCCAATTCCGTCGACGTTACCATCATTTGCATCTATTGCGGCTTCCAATGAACGTATTCTCCAAGAGTAAAGAAACTCGGGTATGATAAATTCTGTTTGGTCGCTTTCAAAGACAGTTACTTCAAAGGTTGATGTTGATTCATGAGAACGCGTTCTCGTCGCAATAGGCGCCACAAAGTTAGGGGATGGCCAAGGAAAGTTTCGGTCGCCAGACTGGGCAGGAACACCAGTAATATCTAGTGTCAGGATTGCTGCTACTCCCTCCAACTTTTCATCCTTCCGCCGAGAGCGCTGATACATCTCGTAGGGAAAACGGTATCTGATGTGAGTCACCTTGCAACATACCACGGGCCACACAGAGTATGTTGGCCACGACTTCCATGGTCCAAAGTAGCTTGCGATGGGAAATTTCTGCATCGTATCGTAGTGTGCTCTTGGGATGTAGACAACAGAGTCACCAACTTGCGGACAGTACATCTTTTTCCACAACGTATTTCCTGAGTTGGAGGTTCTGCTGACCCACTTTCGACGCACTTGGCTACCCTCTCCCCTTGGCATCTTAAAGAAGTGCTGCGAGACAGTCCAATCTTCGTAATATTCCCCGCTGGGTCTAGTATGAGTGCTCATCAACTCGTTCAGCTGCTCATCGTCTGAATCCATTTCTTCGTAAGTTCTTCGTGAAACCGTTCGGGAAGATGCACGCACTGGTTCAGCAGATTCTTCGAGCAAAACAGACCTATCTCTGCGCCGGTTCTGCCTCGCCCTGTCTCTTCTCTGACCAGCATTTGATTGCCTCCTTCGTTGTGGCGACTCGTTAACAATTTCAACTTCGTCAAATTCTTCTTCTTCACTAGATTCATCTTGTTGGTAATTTTGGCGAGATGTTCGCCGTCCACTGCTTAACTGAAAGTCTTCATCGTCTGCGTCTTCGTGATCATGTTCTTCCTCTGAAAGATCATTGAAATCGACCCAACGGTAACGTGATGATAGACGCGGCGACCTCGAGCTGTTTGAGCTCCTATTATTGACAGTGCGAGAGGGCTCCCTCGAATCATTGCGTGAGGATTTTCCTTTCCGGTCAAGATTGACTATTTTCCCGTCTGTGCCAATAATTGCTGTTGTTTTGCAACCAGAAAGAATTCCTGGACTTTCCACCATTATCGTTGCTTTCTTTCGAACACTTTGAGTAAGCATCCCTCCATCCTTTCGAATTGATGCACTCTGAGCACGAATATCATCTCGATTCCACCTCACAACATCTTCTGGAATAGGTGATGGTCCTTCTATATCCAGATATGTGTTTCTTACCTCCTCAGAGTATGAAACTCCTTCGTGTGTGCATCTCACTCCTGTTGGGGCTAAATGAGGTGGTTGTTCAGAACCACGTTCGATGCAGTACCCATTCGAATCATAAAATAGATCATAATAGTCATTGGCAAAGTATTGCTCTATCATCCATGACGGAAGGGCGGGCACACTTTCATTTCGCACGTCTGCTGCTGCGGCAAGAGTATCAAATATTGACACGCGACCATTTTCATCTGTAAGAACGAGGGTTAGCCCATCAGGACTGAACTGGCCTTGCAAGTAACCGCATTGCTTTCCGCGACTGGAGGTTTCGGCAATAGGCCCATGTGTCAACTTGTTTGAGTGAGTGCAGAAACAATGACCTCGCTCCAAGTCCCAAACATTCACTATCCCGTCAGATCCAGCTGATACGATCACTGATTGAACCGTTGGATGAGGCACCAATACGGAACACAGTGAAGTATGTGACGAGTAGATTCCCATTAGACACTTTCCTGAGTGACTGTCCCATACGTAAATCATTTGAGAACCGGGGCTGATTTCTGTACCAGTTGATTTCAATGGACTTGATTGCGAGGTCACGACCTTCATATCATCGCATGTCCAAGCCACACCATCACAATTGACGGATTGTGACACCGACGACGATGGTACTCCCTTTCTTCTCGATGTATTTGTCCCGGTAGATTCTCTTTGAGTTACAGGCGTGAGACGAATCATTACTTGTGACAGATTCGAGAATTTTGTGTGTCTTGCATCTGAATGAAAGTCGGAAACAGATGCGTTTGACGAGTGACCATCTATTATGATTGTGTTCTCTTTGCTCCATGACCAGATACGTACAACTCCATCTTTTTGACTTGCAGTCAGAATTCTATCGCCTGCATTCGAATACATCATATCAGTGATGGGGTTGTTATGTCCAGAGAGTGTAGCGAGCAATCTCTCTTTTGATGGGGCTATGTATTGCGAAGAATTGAGGTAAAAGTGGTCAGCGAGACTCAAGTACAGAACTAAAAATATGATCACGAATTGCAACTTACATGTTGATGATCCAAGCACAGCCTGTTGCCTACCCGTCAAACTGCGAATGAAGAGAGGATCAATGTTTGATCGCTTGTTGGTCACTTCTCTACGCTCTTTGTCAAGACTTTCTACACGCGCATCATCTTCGTCTGCCCAAACACGCCCCAATCCATCGTCTGATCCTGTGGCGAAGTGACCACCAATCGGACATCGAGCTAAGCACATAACCTTGACGGCTTTCCTCCGTGCTCGGGTACCAGCACCTTGGAGCTGGCTCTCATTGACAAGGTTTCCGTGCTGCAATTGAGCAATAATTTCAACTCCTTGATCAATTGAGTCCCCCGCAACAAAGTCACCAACATTTACTCTGTTTTCATTAGCGACACCACCCATACCATTTGCGGCGTTCCCAATCGGACCAATCCCCGCGGCTGCTGGGGGAAGAGGTGGAATAACAAGGTTGTTTTCATCACCATCTCTCTGCGGAAGAGCTGGTATATTTTGACTCAATTCATCCACTTTTGTTTCTTCGTTACCTTCCGAGTTCTGTTGGTCACAACCACTCTTGTTTGCCTTTCGTGAGGGCAAAATGTAGTCAGTACGATCACCAATCATATCGCCATAACGCTTCAACGCTGCCTTACGAACGTCCCACATTCTCGCCAATCCATTCTCGCCACAGGTCACAAGTCGGAAGGGACTCAAAGTTGACCAAGATACCATATTGGCACCGTCTCTATGACCCCGTAAAATTGCCACAGGACATCCATCTCTCAGACCCCATATCCTAACATCACCATCTGCAGATGCAGTTGCGAGTAATGAGTTGTCGGAACTCACATCAATGTCAGCCACGACTCCTGCATGTCCTCGCAAAGAGCAGACGAGCACTGCTCCTCGAACATTGGCACCATAGCTAAAAGACATGCCATCATCTGCATCAGGAGCCTTCTTAGGTCCCACTCCAAGATGAAACACTTTCACAATCTGATCATCCGCGCCTGTAATGAAGTATTTACCCGTCTTATCGAACCGGAGACAATACACTGGATAAATCAAGTGACAACTCATGGTTATTGCATGGGACAATCTGGATTTGAGCAGTGATAATTGGCTCTCAAGTTGGGATGACTGGCTTTGACGACCGAGATATTGCTGTGACAGTGCCTTTGGCAAGATAAAGTTGTTATTTCCATGTAGAAAGGACCGCACACCACTCTTAACAATCGATCCAATAGAAGATGATTTGAACCCATTGAGCTTATGAGGGTCGTGGTATCGATTCTGATTTGATACCAATTCTGCCCAAGCCTTGTCAGCCTTTCTCTTTGCATCCAAAACCTCCCCTCGTGTCACAGAATGATTCAAATTCAACTCTGCCACACGACGTTGCAACTGAGCAACGACGCGATGTAGATCTAAATCCGACTCGGAATCAAACTGTTGTTGTTGCGATGGTGGTTCTTTGGTTGGTGAGTTTGCCGATCTTCGTGCTGCCACAGAACTTAGCGTTCCACTATTCTCTGCACGTGTGATTGCCGATGCCAATGCTTCACGCGTACTTTCAATTTCCTTTTGTTGATCTACAGCCTTATTGCGCAAAAGGACGTATTTCCTTGATGCTTCTCCTGCCTGGACTGCGGCTGTACGTGAATTTACCGCATTTAGCCCATTGGGATTTGACCCCAACAACACTGGATTTTGCATTGCTGTCCCAGACGACTCATTGGTTGGAACAAGCCACGCCAGACTGGCATTGGCATCCATAGAAGATGATGCAGATTCTCCAACTCTCCTTCCATAGGATGTCGATTCATCATTGGTCCTGTTTTGTGATGCCCCTACCAAAGAAGAAGAGACATTGTCATCTATCAAACAACTTCCTTCACCAGGAACAGATCCTTCATATGCCGCTTCCAAGAAACTGCATGGCATAGTATTCTCCAAAACATTCTTGGTTGCTTCTGAGGTAGTCAACGAACTCGATGTTACAAGTGAATCAAGCAATGCGACACTTTTATTGTCATTTTGACCAGAGTTGGTAGTTGTGGTGGCGGTGGATGTTGCCAGCAATGGTGCAAATTTACGTGCCATGTCCGAGTAAGTCGCCGGTCGACCCACCGTAAATGACGTATTGGTGTTACTGGTACCAAATGCACCCAATGTTTGAAACGACCATGCTAGATCTGCTGCCGCCCTTTGGATACGTCGTCTTGCTTCATCTTCCTTGGCGGTTTGTTCGTGTGTTTTGTGATTGGACAATGTATTGAACGTGGTACCGAATGCACCATCATTATTATTTGACGAAGTGGCGGTATTATTAGATTGAAGCGCATCATAATGAGCAATCCAATGAGTCACCAAAAATGGCAAATCTGGATGATGGTGCAATTGTTGCTGGGTTTGTTGTTGACGTGAATTTTGTAATGGGGGCAAAGGCTTTGTTGACTCCATGCCAGGAATTAACGGTGCCTCATATTGCTGTGAGGGAAATGTTGACGTAGTGTCCATTGCATTATCATCATTATCCATCATATGCGGTGCTGCTGACCTACTCCTATCAATGCCTGCAACACCAGGACTGCGCCCACTCCCTCCGAGTAGTGCGGCAGTTGCTTCCCAATTCACGGCGTCACGATTAGGCGATGAATCGGCATTACCAATAGATGATGATTCGTTCGCTCGAGCTGTCCCCCCTGAGAAGTAAGGAGAATGGTTTGTACTTCGATTATTTGGAGGGGCATTGTTGGATCTATTATTGTTGGGTTGACCTCCATCATCGTCATTGTTGTCATGAGAATTCATGGTTCTGGTTGGCTTGAAGCGATGATAACACGCCAGCCGGTCGTCGAAATCGGTATTGTAAAGCTGGGGTCTTGCTCGCAATTAAAATAGGAATATCGTTATGTTTATCACCGCCTTTGAATCATTATTTTTTATGGTGCATGTCATGATCTTCAATCTTCACTTTTCACTTTCACTTTTCCCACGCTGTGGCAAAAAGGGGGGAGGGGAAGGGGGGATTAAAGGGGGCCTTCGCCTACCTCCCTAAACTTTTATCTACGGGTTAACCCCCGGCTTTTTATTGAGGAGTCTAGATTCTGGATCCTAGAATCTAGCTAGGTTAGAAAGGCCTTCCAATATCATTCAAAATCAAAGATTCCAGATTCCTAAGCTGGTGGCCACACGCACTTGACGGAAGGAATCGGAATAGAAATGGTACTGACAGCTGACAGCCGCCGCTTACTTATCATTTTGCCGTTCTAGCTCTGCACAAAACGCTAGACGCTAGATCAACGCTCATAATAATCAAAACAGCCAACTAAACACAGCCGCTGCGCTGCCGCTCGTGCTAGCCAACATACCCACCCTCTCCCTCTAGGTTTGGCAACTATCTTCACCATGTCCAACACCATCTCAAGTGATGTTGATGATGCCCTCTCGGCATCGTTGAAACGTAAGGCCCCCGAGGAGGAGGAACATGAGCATGATGATGAAGAAGAAGTCCCGCCTAATGATGATGGGATAGGCTTCAAAGTCCATGATGACGCCGCCGACGGAGCCTCTTCTACCAACCCTTCACCACCCCCCGCACGCCGCCGCAAGACGGATTCTTCGTCAACAAGTCAGAAGAAACAACTCTTTGACCAACTAAACCCGGATGACAAGCGTCGTTTCACCGCCGCTGATGACCGCCGTAAGAATAACGATCGGGCCCTCATGGCTGCCCATGCGAAGCTACTTGCGGCCAAGCAGGAACTTTCCAAGGCGCAGGCGAAGATCAATGAGGCCAAGAAGGAGTATGAAGCCGCCTCTACCACCGCTCAAGAAAACGCCGAGGAAGACTCCGAGGCCCTCCTTCTGGAACCTAGTCCATGGAACGCCTACTACTTCCAACTCAAGGCCTTTCACGACCGGGAGGGGCACTGCAACTTCAAGCGCTCTGTTACCGATGCTGATTTGGAAAATATGACCGAAGAGCAAGCGAAGGAGATCAAGACACTCTCGTGGTGGACGTGGAGGCAGCGCAAGTACAAGCGTAGGGGAGAGTTGGAGCAGCACAAAATTTTGTTGCTGACCAAATTGGGCTTTATTTGGGATCCTCATGCCGGCCCCGGTCCAGGAAAGTGGTTGAAGAACTATGCTCTCTTGAAAGAGTTCAAGGTAAGTTTTGTGTTGATTAATAATATTGCCTTGATTGTTTTCATATCTTATGCACTTTTCATGTTTGGTCTTTTCTCACTCATCAACAACAGGAAAAGTATGGTCACGTCAAGGTCCCTGCAAAAGGTGGTGAGCATGACAAGCTGGGAAGTTGGATGAAGACCCAGATCACCCAATACCGCAACGCCAAGGAGGGGAAGTTGCCAGCTCTTAGTGAGGAGCGCATCAAACTCCTCGATGAGATTGGAATGAACTGGGGTGAGAAGCGCAAGACTACTCCATGGGATGACAGGTATGAAGCTCTCATCCAGTACCGCAAGCGGTTTGGACACGTCAATGTGCCCTGGCAGTGGAAGGAGAATGTGGCGTTGGCTCAGTGGGTGAACAGCCAGAGAAAGAAGTATAAGGATCTGTTGGATGGGAAGAGGAACAACCTGACTGATGAACAGATCAACAGGTTGAACCTAATTGGTACGTTTGCTTTTGATGGATGTGTTGACTTTAGTCTTTCAATTGTTTTCGTGGATTCAATTCTCAATACGCATTGAAATTCTTTTGTTAATAGGCTTCAAATGGAACAGTGGCGGAAAGGGACGTTACACGGTTGACTCTCCTGAAAATGAGTTCGGCGACAGTGACACTTTGCCCACTGTGCCTGATACTCTTGCCGTGCCGATGTTTGCGGGTGCTGCAGTTCCACTGACTGGAGAGATGCTCGAGGCCGCAAGGGTGGCAGCGGAGGGAAATGCTATGGACCCCAACGCGCAAGCCCAAGCCATGGCACCCAATGGCATGGCGGGCTTTGTCACCTCAGCAGGACTCGTTCCTGTTGCTCAGGTTCCTAATAATTTCATGCCTTTCATGGGAAACGGAGTCCAACAGCAGCAGGTCATGGGAATGAATCAGCAAGCGCAAGCCTACAATTATGCGCAGCAGCTTAATCTTCTTCGATACCAGCAACTTGCCCAAGCGCAGCAGCAGGCCCAAGTTCAAGCCCAGCAACAGGCACAAGTCCAGCAGCAGGCACATGTTCAAGCCCAGCAACAGGCTCATGTTCAAGCTCAGCAACAGGCACAAGTTCAAGCTCAGCAACAGGCACAAGTCCAGCAACAACAACAGCAGCAGCAGCAGCAGCAGAATAACCAGAACAATATGATGGTGAATAATGGTATGGTGAATAATAATGGAGGGCATCCATTCGTGAATATGCCCCAGCAACAAGCTCCTCCCAATTTATGATATCATTGAGGCTATAGTTAGTGCTACTTCAAAAGGGAGATAGAAAAAGGGATACACATGTGATAAATGTCAAGACGAATGATGATACGACAATAGAATAAAGGAATAAATAGATTAGATACAAGTGCAATTAAGTATTGTTATTATCACCGCCATCTATTGGTAATTAGAGTTAATTACAGATCCTGTACCCATTCCAACCAAAAATGCACAAACCACGCACACAGCAAACACTCCGACAGTTTCAACACCGTACATGCACCAATTTGAGTTGTAAAATTGACTGAGGTGAAAGAATCAAGAACAGTTCAGTATTAATTTCATCCAAAACGCTAAAGGATTTCTCACAAACATTTCACTTACCTTTTCCAAGCACCCAGCAAAAACATGACGATACTTGTGACTCCAACAGATACTGATATTGCCAATGTATCCATGTTGCGACCATTGGCTACACCAAGGGCGTTTGCAATGTAAGGTGCAAACGTGTAAACCAAGCTTGGTATGACTGAGAATGAACCAAAGCTCAACATCATGAAAAAACTCTCCAGATGACTTTCAGACATGATTTCAGAGAACGTCTTGACATCAGGATCCTGGTGCAAATCACTAAATTCGCTGTATGATTCATACTTCAGTCCTTCATGGCCCATCACTCCAGGTGCATATGCTGGTGCTGGGATATTCCACTCAGCTGGGATTGGATTGTACACTGGCTTGTTGGAAGAATTGCCACTAGGAACACGAATCATTCCACCTGCTCCTGCTCCTCCCGCACCACTCCCAAACCCACCCATCGATGATGGTTGAGCAGCACTAGCCCCACAAAAGCCCTCACCAAGCAGTGCACTCACAAACAAATCAGGGTACCCCTCTAGTGTATCCGCTAAACTCATAGCGTCAATTTTCAGCATCCCCTTGAGGAGCAATGCATCCACAAGTCGTGCTTTGGCATCGGAACGACTAGTCTCAAAACTGCGCAATTCTTCCTTTCGCTCTTCAAATGAGGCGCCTGCGACCAAGCGTGTGGACCAGACGTGTCCAATTGCCATACAAACTCCGTCGGAGAAGCAAGCAGCTAAAGTTAATGCAACCAATATCCACTTCCTATGCATATCTGCCTCGTATGACGATGTGTCGGTAGTGCCAAATGCATTCACATGTGATAATATTCCAAGACCGATGTAGGCTGCTAATATACCAGAACCAGTCAACATACCATCGATTGCACCAAAACAAAACGATCGACCAACTTGTTCCGAAGTAAAGAGGCATTGGATTGGATAGCACAAAATCTGGCACAATAGATTTCGTCTCCGGCGCCGGCTCCTTTGCTGCAACTCACGAAGTTCAATATCACCCATTGGAAAGTGTATATCTTTCCCCATAAGAGAGTGGGGGATGTTGGAAGAATCATGATAGGAGTGCGGCATTTGTGGCGGATTGTCTCCGTAATGAAATTGATGCTGTGTGTGAGCAGCTCCATTGTTGTCCATTAGCGGGAGTTGATCACTTGCTGGTTTATATTGTTGTAATGGGTCCTGCTGCATTGGTCTAGCTTGTGGAAAGGATGCGACGGGTTTTGCCATTGTCTCTTTGATAGTGGGACCATTGTTGGATGTTAGAGTTGATGACAAGGCACCATAGTCAGAATGTTGTTGTATTGGTTTCATTGTGTATCCATCAGTAGTCGGTTGCATGGAACCCCAGTCCACTGCTTCAAGTTTGGATGTTGGACTAGGTTGTAATGCAATTGAAGACGATGCTTCTACACTTTCACTCTTCTTCAGTTCCATTTGTTGTTGCGATTGAATTGTTTGCAACTGCCTTTGTGCCTGCTTCCTCTCTCTTACTTTAGACGGAGTTAAGTTTTGATCTAAAACGGAATTGTAGGAAACGGGTGAGTCATGCCCTTCAGAATAAGGATACTTTGGGTATAAGAATGGAGGAGTACCTTGCTGGATTGGAGAGGGTGTTGCTCGTTGATTTGGGGGCAAGGAATGTTTTAGCGGTCCTTGATAATTGATGTTGGTATCTCTGTCCATGTTGCGGCTGTTGTCGGCTGGCAACGTTGCAGGTGGCTTCATAGGTGCCATATAATTTCTAGCGGAAGGTGGAGATGCATCGTCGGTGGTGGTAGCTGATGATGCGGTAGTTTTAGCAGATTCGGCATGCGTGCGCTGAGGCAAAGAAGTAGTTGTAACTAGATCTCGTAAGCCACTAGGGCTTGCCGCTGTACCCCCATAATCACTATTATTAGACATCAGTTGTCGCATAGATGCATTTTGCGCCCTTTGCATCGCAACCATTTGCTGTATACGTGCATTTACTTGTGGGTTGGTGACTGCAGCAGCAGGAGCAGCAGCAGCACTTGATGATCTCGTCGGAGGTTTTGCACTCGTTTGATTTGCATCATCTTGTGTCTTCTCTTGTTTGTTGAGAGTTTCAGTGTGCCAGGAAACCGTTTTCTTCATGGTTGCCGTTTTGTAACTGCATATACTGAATAATCCAACAGTAAGCTAGATTCTCTTGGGCTTTGGACGGACGGGCCTCCGCTATCAAATAATGGAAGATAGGTTGAATGAAAATGCGGTCAAAATCATGAAGCAAAAAGTCGAAGCTGAAAGCTGGAAGTAAGCGCAGTAGCCAGTAGGTAGGTGGGGGTATATATAGTATGTTAACATAACGTAGTTGTGTTAGATAGATAGGATGAGAACCGCAGATGCCCCAAGCAGATGGGTTTGGCAGCATGTTTTGATGGCAATCAAGCGAATCCCAAGATCCAAAGCAATCTTTGGAGGAACAAATTTGCTGCACCATCGTGTCATAAAACAATTATTCCGATCTTTACAACAATCATCAACAACAACAACAAGAACAATATGCTTCTCCGCAACCTTGCCATCGCTGCCGCACTCTGTGCCACATCTACCCAGGCTTTTGCCCCGGCTCCCACCTCCATGAGGGTTCAAACCGCCCGTAACCTCATGTCAGCCGCAGAGGTAAAGTCAATCATCGACGAAGCCGAAAGCTGTGCAGGAGGTGAATGCGCCCTCGACGAAGTCGAAGATCTTATTTTGAGCCTCCAATCTCAACAATCTCTCTTGAGCAAGAGGATTGCTGAGATTAATGGGCTTGTGAAGGATTTGGAACATGTCAACGGAAGGGATGAACGTCCTGTGGATGAAGTTAGGGAAACCGTCAGGGCAATCTTCCGAATCTTTGCATTAGGTGTAAGTAGTTCACTGTGACGTTTCAAGCTTATTTCTATTTCATTACTAATCATCACCACTTCTTTTCGACTGATACAACAATCATGTATGCTTGATTCTTTCTTCCTCATCCAATACTCTGTAGGACAAGGCCAGTGGAAACGACTACCCCTCACTCACTAAGCCTATGGGATACTCTGGAGAAACTGCTGGAGGTGGAAAGACAGCTTACGATGTCTTGCCCCCTAAGCCCATCAAAAAGTAGATGGTTTCGATCTTTTTGGATTCTGATGAGGATTGAGGTGGGTCATCAACACACAACTTGTGCACATTCTTTCGCTGTTGGACTCTGGGTTCATTTTTCTGGGATTCTCGTGTGTAAAGACGAACTACTTATGGACCCGGGCTGTCATTTCTGTCAGATCTTATTGTGCTCGGATCAGCTGAGTTCTTTTAGGGCATCTCCACACAATCTTACGTTGTGATGGAGAGTAGCAATAACTTTATAATATCATACTTGCTGCGATTAGTAAATCTCTTTCTGCTAGTATGTAATGTAGGCCAAACTCTCGCATGCACTCTCTCTTCAATTTCACAATTCATCACATGAAGGAGAAAGATCTTTCCCTGAGAGTTTGGTAGCTATGTCAAAAGTCATCGCCGTCGCTCAGTAGAAGTATCTTCTTGTGTCAAAAGGACAGCAATGCCACATAAAGAAGTAAATACATAGGATTAACAACTACAACTCAGACAACAACTCAGTAAATGCTATCAAACATTAGCTTTAGTTTAGCTCTTTTGTTACATTGCCTTATGACAGCATCTCTCCTTGAAGGGAAAGATTCTCTTATTGAATTTTGATTTATCCATGTTGTGTCCGAGCTTCCTCTGGACTTCTACTAAACATCCCAAATAGATCCCCGTATGTAATCAATACCTAAGTACTAACATCCTTAAGGAGACATATCCGCCTTCCATGGCTTTGGGGGCAAGGCATCATATGCGGTAGTGGGACCATCGCCGATGTCTCCAGAGTATCCAATGGCAAACTTTCCGTCCTGTGACACAAGATAGGTATGAAAGGATAAAGAGGTCAGCTAAAGGTGGCATAGTTAATCAAAGAGGTGTAGTTGAAGCATACATGAACTTACCGAAGTAGTGAAAACTCGGAGCATATCCTTCACGATTGCACGGACGTCATCCGTCTTCCTCGCCTCCTTCGTATTCGCATGCTGCAAATGAGAAACAACGTTCATGATATTCTCAAGACGCTCGGACAATACCTTTTGCTGATCCTTAAGTTCGGCAATAAGATCATCGACATCGTCAACGGCACATTCACTGTCGACGCATCCGTGTGCCTTGCCGAGAATGGTGGTGATTTCTTCTTCGGTCATGATGAGATTTTGTGCTGTTTCGGGTCGGTGAGTTCGCACAGTATTGGGTGTTACCATGAAGGCGGTGGAGCCAGCGGCAAGTAGGGAGAGGAGTGCAAGTCGGAGCATCATATTGGCAGCTGTTGTTGTGGAAAGTTTGTTGTCTTTGTTCTTCTTCTGAAATCCTTTTAGATTTTATGAGCGAGGAGGAATCTCATAAGTGCAGCAAGCCAGTGTTCGTATCTTTTGAGGTCGGTTGTCGGGTGTCAAGCAATCAACCGTGCATGCAAAAAATGATGGGAAAACTACTTTCTAACTAATTCCGACGTACAGTCTACGGCAGCTGTTCTCATCGTGCCAAGGCCATCTGGTTTTCATCCTGCCGCCGCCTGCCGATGAATCGAAGAGTGTCTTCGAAGAGTTGATGTGAGAACAAAGAACTAATCACAATGATGGCAAGATTCCTTTCCACGTTGGAAAGCGGCGGCGTTCTGTGAGTTCTCCGCCATGCCACCTAAAGCAGATTTCGAGTTGCTCCCGCCGGATACGCTGCCATGCAAGCCTATCTTAACGATAGGTCTTCCAAGCAGTGCTGAATGGGCGGAATCAATGTCCCATGTCCTCATACATAACTTACTGTATGCATCAACGAGCACTTACATGCGTGGTGGAAGTAATTACGAGGACAAATTGAAGCATTTGATGTCCCTTAAAGGCGATGAGTTGCTCCGTCTTACCAACGAACATGCAGCCTCTACGGTTCTCTCTGAAACTCAGATTTATTATCCTAAATCCTGGGACGTCGACATGGAAACACTTCGTCGACTCGAAAAGGGTGACTATCAGGCGGTTATTATGGATGATACTTGTTTCATTCGTGAGCCAGATTTGACTGCGTTTGTCATGAAACAATACAACAAAGGTGCATCAGTCGTCATAGTTGGGCTTGAGGGTATCTTTGATCTGTCGACTCTAAATAGACAATTCAAAGTCAATTGGAAGTGTGCTGGCTACTCGTCAAGATCTATTGAATTGAATTACTTAGGAAAACAGATCCTTGGTGATGCATTTCCATCTGATCATCACTATGTAAAGGCTCACTTCGTCGTTGGTGGTGGGGAGCTTTTTACAGAGTACATGTGTGCAGAAGATTATGAGGATGAAGAGGACTACCCTGATGGCCCACCGCCACCAAAACCTGGGTCCCCAGTGATCACGTCTCTAGGAGAGTCAAAGAGTGTCTCTTATTTTGGCTTCGCAAATCCTCTCGATGTATCGTATGGTGCTATTATGCTGAAGCTCTGCTACGCAAAGGCTCCCCAGCTTTCTCCAACACCTTCGTCTTTGATTGCGGAAACGAATAAGTCAGCTGTTCCAAGTAACAATCAACAGAACCCATCGGGTATGGGGCAGAAGAAGACACATGCTGAGTCATTGACATCAAAGATGTTGTGGATGATGTTTTTGATTGTGTCGTTTTACTTTTCATTTCATCTGTTTCTTCGCAAAAAAGAAGTGAGCGGCGATAACTCTGTATCAGAGTTGTAAACAACTGTGGCTGGGCAAATGGTTTGAGACTTAAAGCATTCAGCCCATTTGTGTCACATTGGTATCTTTTCAATAATTCTGTTCTATTAATTATGAGTTCGTTATGATAGTATGATTCTTATCAATAAACTGTACGAGAGTTGTTATTCAGTATCTGGCGAACCATTCTCTGCGAGTTTAGTTCATTTGGTTGCAGATAGCAGTGCACAGCCTCTTCTCCGCTCTCTCTCATTGTGGGCACCCAACCTTCTCCACTTTTGAGTCGCATCCAGGTGATCTGCTCACCTGGACACGTGACCTTCTCCACCACAAAGAATTCTTGCCCATTTCGGATAGACAAAGCACTGCCACCAGCCTGGAATGAAGGGCCTCCCCTAACTTGCACTGTATTGACTGCAGTACACCGCCACCCGTTTCGATCGCGTTCAATGGAAGGAGCATCTGAGCACTCTTCAAGAATGAGCTGGCCATTTCCAAACACTTGCACCCACTCTCCAGGATATGTTTGCAATGATAGATAACGACTGAGCAATGGCTGATTGCTATCATTAGTGGCTCTGTTTTTGCGGTATAATTTGGCAAAGCTCTCTTTGGCAGGAAAACTGCGCCCACGTTGCTTGTCAAAAAACGTGATAATCTCGGATGCTCGAAGGTACTCTCCACATTCAAAGCGAAATGAGGCTCCATTATCAGATGAAATTGATGGCGCGTTTAGAGACGGGCCGTGTCTCGCGTCAATCCCAGAGCTGCACTTTACTCTAAGCCAAAAAGAACCAATCCTAATCTCGGGGGTACCAGTTTCAACCGAGTAAGACATCCCACCCAAACTACGAGGGATCCAGCCTTGGCTTAAAAGACGAATGAAGCTTTGAGGGCCTTCGCTTGCATCCCAGGATTCAACAGGAACCGCAGTACCACAAGGAATAACAGTTATTTTGGATTGCTTCGTAGGAGTCAATTTCTGCTCTGCTTTAGTCGGGGGTGATTGTTTGTTTGGTGTGCTAACTCTACTCCAAACAGATCCGAGAAATGATGTATTACTCGCAACCGATGCAACTTCTGACTCGAGACTAGAAGTTGATCGCTCAATCTTGAGTGCCTGCTCTGTAATCTTTTGAGGCGTAGTGTGAGCTCCATCTTTGCTCATGGGCTTCTTGTCCTTCGGAGGTAACAAAACTTTGACACCATTTGGTGCAATAACTCGAAACCAGGTCACATCCTTCAATGCCTTTGGAGTCTCTTTTTTAGATGGAGTTAGACGATGAAGCTGCTTTGAAGATGCAGGGATGATAGCATTCCCTACCTCTTCAAACCCTCTTGCGGCATTCAAGTCGTTAATATCTGGCTCGCTTCCGTGGAAACTTTTGAATTGCGCAACAAGTTCATCCTCGTATGGAATGATGGCCCATCCACTGCCATCAGCTAATTTCAATAGTCCTTGTCCCTTAGAGTAGAGACTCGAACTTCCCGTACTCTCCATTCTTTGCGATGCTTCAAAAAATTGTCCTCGCGTCAAGTATCTCACCGTGGGAGTGCTCCTTTTCCTCCCACTCGTTAAAGTCGGTGAATTTTCGGCTACCATTGCATTAGTTCGTGAGAATGGCGAAAATCCAGGAGACGTGGAACTGCGAGGAGGCACTTTTGTTGGTGTTGGACTATGGATCAAATTAGACACTTGAAAATGTGGTGCATCCAATATCTTCAACCCTTGTGGTGCAATGACACGACATAGATAACAGGTTTCAGTTCGATTCAGTGAGGATTCAGACCCATCACCTGATATTACAGTTGTCCCGCCTGAAATTACCGTCGTTCCTCCACCACCGGTTATGGAAGATTCAACCTCTTCAAAAGAGTCACCAATATTTATCGGGCGTGAGACATCTGCCTCTCTAGCACGACGGCGAATGTTTCGTTTGCGTTGGGCCTTCACAGCAGCAGGTGTCGCAATGGATGACGACTGTATTGTTGAGTAAAAGGAAGAATTTGCCGTAGAATTCAAGGCAAATGAAGTCATGGATGACGTTTCCTCAAAGCTCATCGACAACGACACCGACTGAGATCCCATTGTTTGATTAAGGCCTTTCTCGTGTGTTACATCGACCATGACAAATGATACACGTAACTTATTCGAGTTCCCATCCAAAGTCTCAATGCTTCTGTCAGCAACCCATCCTCTTCTTCGACCAAGTCGCAAAAATTGTATCACTTCGGCATCTCCGTCGTCACCCAGAGTATTATCATCGTCATCATCATTGTTTTCGTTGCTGTCATGATGTCCAGAAGACGTTGGTATTATAACACGAAGTGACACCTCATGAATAGTGCCAGGTAACAACGCACACCGTATCGGAGGAGCATCCAACGATGGGCCCGACAGCACAGTTACCGGAGATGAGGCATTCACACGATAACTAAACAAACCTTGTTCACATGATGATGCTGTGGCTTGTTCACATGGCTCAGCAATGGTTTGGCCAACTTTATTGTGGAGGAGGAGATATCCTAAATGGGAATGTCCATCTTCATTCACTCTGTTAAGGCCGAGTGATGAAGTTGATTTTGAGTTCGGCCAAGCTATTTCTGGGGAAGCATCCGTTGCATATCCACCTGTGACAATAGAGTCGACACGTATGGCTCGCACCATTGTGATTGAGTCAGCGTCATCATCGTTGATGTCAATTGGTATTGTAATCTCTGGACATGATGTTACCACAATTTCTCCATAGCTAACATGTGCCCCACTTCGATGCTTTCCATTATCCTTATTATTATTATTATCATCTGAATCACCAAGCTGTGTAAGGAGTGACACTACCCCCTTGAATGTTATTCGGTAGTATTTCACTTCTTCATCATTATTGTCTGTTTTCATTTGTCTATTAGAGACGCTGCTACTCGTTTGTTCTCTACTAGTATTCAGGTTGGAAAATCTTGAGCTGCTAGTGGTATGATGATTGTCATTCTTGTTATTTCCCCCATGAAAGTGTTGTTGTTGCTGATTATGTTTCCACCGTTGCTGTACATCCCCATGAGAGGAAGTAACTGAGCTACGGTTCTGTGTCAAGCCACTCCGAATGACAAACTCAGCACCACTATCATCAAGCTCACTATTACTATTGCTATCATTCGCCCTCTGTTGGGGTATCTCATCCTTGCCAATAGAATCATTCAATCGCAATTTTCTTATCCCCCTGCTGATATTTTGAGTGGGTGTTGTTTGATCACTTGCACCGGAAAATTGCCGGTGATCGTATTTATTCCCTTTTGTAATTGGAGTCTCATCGTCACAATCGTAAATTGGCGATAAGGACACATTTAAATAATTGTGGGGTTCATCTTTCGTTGAGATTGGTGTGGATGGAGCGGACGGGGAGGATGAAGGTGTTGGTTGCTGCATTCTATTCGTGATGTCGGTGGCATCATTGCTGCTAGATTTTTGAGGTGATGTGGAAGCCGAAGATCGCGCTGAGGCTTGTAGGAGGCGGCGTTGACGGGGTGATAGTCCACCAGTGTGCCTTCTCGGTGATGGAGACATTGTTATTGCAGTCTATTATCATCAAAGTGATGGAGATAGATGTGCTACTTTTCGACGCCATGGTCAACAACGTTTTCTTCCAAGAACCGTTGTCCGGCCGTTGTGATTTGTGATAGATTTTCTTGTGAACTCTGGTGGCTTGGCCACTTCTGAGAGGAGAGGTTGCTGGGTACAGCCGTGGGGTAGAAGATAGGTACTAGTCGGGTATTGGCAAAAAAGGAGATCTTTACTAGGAAAGTCACCCCCCTTTGATGCCACCAATGGCTGCAAATGATATCTGGCTGGCTGGCTGCTACCGTTCGGTAGTAGTTTGCCATTGCGATATCCAGCCATTGGCCGCGGGTGGGAGGGTGGGTCTTAAAAATTACTACTATTATTCGTCTCCTCTGGCTTGCTATGTACTAGCAATTGCGAGGACATGAAATGAGCACCATTTTCAAGCTTTTCAACATCTCTGTCATTTCTTCCTACGTCTGGACTTCGCTCTCTCCTCACAGACGGTGGCTTGGCCACTTCTGAGAGGAGAGGTTGCTGGGTACAGCCGTGGGGTAGAAGATAGGTACTAGTCGGGTATTGGCAAAAAAGGAGATCTTTACTAGGAAAGTCACCCCCCTTTGATGCCACCAATGGCTGCAAATGATATCTGGCTGGCTGGCTGCTACCGTTCGGTAGTAGTTTGCCATTGCGATATCCAGCCATTGGCCGCCATACGCCAAACTAGAAAAGAAAAGAGGGCGGGAAACGGAGTGGGTGGGTTAATGACAGGGCACGAGCTGTCCAGGGGCGATGGTGTAGTCAGCAGATAACATGCGGCGAGCAAAGTTCTTTGTGATGGGATCTGCTGTGAGATGTAGATAGCGGAACATCTCATGAGACGAATCATGTCAGTGTCGATTTCGGAGACGAGTAGCGCCATGGCGCCGCCAGCTCGAAGGGAGCGGGCTGAGATTTCATCAGGGAGAAAGCCAAGATCAGTTCCGAGGAACTGAACTGCCGCGCGGAGATGATGCGTGATGTCTTTGGGAGTGACGGAGCGAGTGCCCGATTGTGTGAAGGTGCGGGCTAGGGGAGTAGTGGGAGGTGCTCCATGTGCACGCAGATGCACCACACGTCTAACAATGGCAAGGGTGGGGCAGCAGAAGGCATCGCCAGAACGGCCCAGCCGAATGACTTCCCCAGGAATGCCATTCTTTTGGGTAGTGAACGTAAGTGAGGCAGCTGTGGCACCGAAGAGTTCCTCATCGGTGGCAGTGTTGAGATTGAGGCGGCTGTGACCAACGAAGAGTTGGACATCAGCCAAGGTGAAAGGAGTTGTGTCCGAGGCGGAGTCGGTGTATTCACCGGGCCGAAGGAGGTAGAAGAATGCGATGATGATCATATCCGCAATCGCTTTGAGGTGGTGGGACGCAGCAGGAAGTTGCTGTGCAATTTCACACAGCCTCTTGATGACGGCAATGGGGATGGGTTTGACACGCTTGGGCGGCGGGTCTTCTTTCTTCCAAGCAGCCAGCATGCGCTGGATGCGAAAATCAATGGCTTGAGCGGTGTTTAGCCGCGGGTCTGCGACCCCCAGGGAGAGGAACGTCTGTGCAACGCTCCGTAAGTAATCTTCAGTCGATCGAGCCCGGATTTTATTTCCGTTGGCAGCAAGTTCTCCGGAACGAACTCGGTGGAGGAAGACTTGTAGGACTGCAATTTTGTCCGGGAAGGCTTGGAGAAAGGGATCGAGGCCCATTTCATTGCAGAAGTCTTGCCATTTGCCCCAGTGGGTGATGGCGCTGGAGGCTCGACCAGAACTGACTCCCTTGCGCACTGTTTCCGTGCAAGCGCCGAGATGATGGCGGAAACGAGCTGCGGTGGTGGGGTCCAAACCTGAAAGCCAAGATTCTGAGGAAAGAGGTGGGAATGTTGTGAGTATAATGCAGACCAAGACATGTGAAAATCACGCGAGAAAGCATCAGCTAGCACGTTGGATTTGCCGGGGAGGTAATCAAAGCGAGGGACGTAGCGGTGGAATCGTTGATGAATGCCGAAGAGGCGGAGGAGGTAGGCCGGGACAGAGTAGGTAGAGGTGCTGCCTTTGCGTTCCCAAAAGGTGGTGTTGAGGTTGTCTCCTTTACTCAGTACAGTTCGCTCTCTAACATCAAAGGTCTGGGCAATAGCTTCCAACTGAAGAAGGCCGCCAGCTAACTCCAAGTCTGAATTTGTGATGGTACCATCGGGGTTGTCGGCCGATACTAAAGAATCTATGACCCACTGGGGCCATTGTAGACGCCAGACAACAGGAACGCCCGGCTTAGAATCACCTCGTGGAACAGCTGTGTCGGAAGGAAACCAAATGCCACCCGCTCCATCACCTGAAGCGTCATGATCGCCTTCAGCTATCGGTGGGAGTGGGACAACTTCTTGGATGCGTGTCGGCCTGGAGGTGAGATCCTCGGCCAACCACCGGAAGTCATCAAGGGCTTGGTGGACACCTTTGTTGAGAGTGACACGAGATTTCTGCTGCAGTGACAAGGCCTCCTGCAGGCGTCCGAACATGTTACGAGAGCCAGGTAGAGCAATAGACATCGAGCGCAGTTCTCCAAGGACCTTGTGCCATTTTTTCACACTGGTACGCTTTTGATGCCGTGGGATGCTGTCAAGGATCTCCCACAAGCGGTCGACGCGGTGTGGAGGGAGTTGAATAGTCATGTTGACTGTATCAATGATCCAGCCGAGAACAAGCTTGACCGTGCTCCAAGAGCAGTCTCCCTTCAACAGTTTCTTCATTGACACGGGCTCCCGGCGAAACTCTGAGTCTCCCTTCCCCAAAGGCCGAAACACATCATCGATGGCATGCATCAGAGTCCGTCGAACTCGGTTGAGAAACGGGCGCTGGGCAGCCGAGATAAAATCATCCACGAAGATATCGACATACTGAAGAGGTTGACTGTCACCGCAGTGCAAGGATGGATCAGAAACTCGAGGGAGAGGGACAGCGGAGGGTGAGTGCAATGGCTGTGCGGGAGCTGGCTCGTCTACCTGGATAGAGGAGGCCATCTCATCCAACTTATGCTCAGCAGGAGTGTAAGTGGGATCTTGCAAACGAGTGTTAGCAACGTCGGCAACAGTCTCAGTGGCAGCACAGAAATACGGTGGACTCTCTGCCCATCCCATGGGAAGGACCAATGGAAGTGCCACAAGGGCTTCGTCCTGGCCAGGCCGGGAGGGATAGATCACTCCAAGCTTCGGGATATCGTCAGGGTTCAAGCACACACGGTAAAAGCCATCACTCAAGTCCGTCTTATTCAGAAGAACTGGTCCATACTTCGGGTCAGCCAGCAGGATCTCTCTTAACACACGGTCCAAACAGTTTCCAAATTGCATTGCGTCTGCGGGTGCCAGGCGGATGGTTTCGTCATTCACTGACGACCAACTGTAGTCGACTATCCATCTGGGGCGTCTATCACGTTGAGGAACCACGCCGGGTGGGGAGATTCGTAGGCCAGGGAGCTTGAGGGCTTCGGAGACGGGTAGGACGACCCATTGCCCTTTGTTGATCATATCGATGAATTCTTCGTCTAGGAAATCAAT
This sequence comes from Skeletonema marinoi, assembly GCA_030544225.1. Taxonomy (NCBI): domain Eukaryota; phylum Bacillariophyta; class Thalassiosirophyceae; order Thalassiosirales; family Thalassiosiraceae; genus Skeletonema; species Skeletonema marinoi. Next base: position 4,922,767 of record CM060485.1, on the reverse strand, counting down.
GTATTGTTGACAAGACTGGTGGGGGCCACGACTGATGGCGTCGTGTAAACGTTGTCTTGACCAAGGAGGAGTTGTGAACTTGACAGGAGCACCACGATGCTTGAGGTGCTTGAGCAAGCGCTTCGCGGGGTGGTGGATGTTGTTGAGGGAGGAGAAGTCTCCGCCTTTGCGGCGGAGTTGAACAAAGTTTTGCCAACCAACCTTCTTCAACAACACAACACTCTCATCGATTAACTTACCTAACTCTGGTGAGATCCTCTCGTCACAACTCGGAAGTGAAGCAGCTGTACGCTTAGGCGACGGTTCAAACGCGTCTGGCAGCGGGCGCTTATCCTTGGCGGTGGTGGATGCGGTGGTAATATTATCGGTGGTGGTGTTGGTGGTTGAAGTAGTTTGGGTGGCGTCAGGAGGAAGTTGTAGTGAGGAAATGGGGTTTAACTTAGGTGCACTACACTTGGGAGGTACCTCCACGCCTGTTTCCTAGTTGCTAGCGGCTGGCCAATTTTCCTGACACCACTGGACCAACGGTTGATACTCTGAAGCACTGTAGGACTGGTGGTCACCAATGACTCTGCAGTTGGAGTTGCACAATCCTTTGGAGTGCCAAGCGAGGCACATGGATGGAAGACCGAACTTGGACTTGGGAAGTGGGTTGCGTGCGATGGCCTCTTTCTTCCAGTCTCCGAGGGAAATCTGTCGTCCATTGCTACCCTTGCGGTTACGAAACTCACCAAACAGCGCCTCGTTGTAGTGTGGATTGATGAGATTGAGTTGCTTGGTGTCCTTCGGCTCAGGCTGCCCTCCACCTCCGCTAGGAGTTGGGGGAGGAGGCCCGACCGAGGGTGGGCTTCCTGCTACACGGCTCACTCCTGCTCCCGTCCCATCCTCCAACATATTCTCCAGAACAAGATCGCCAACTCCCACGTTGAATTTCTTAAGGCCAAGGCACTCTTGGTAACTGGGGTTGAGATGAGGTACCCATGGCTCTCGGTTCTCCATCTTATCAAATATGGCTCCCGGGTCACCCAGTGTTGCACTCGCAGATCCTTCATACTTCTTCCGAAAATAGGCGTTGATTTTAATACCGTAAGCTTCCAGGATAATAACACCAGTCGCATTCTCCATGGGAGTGCCAACGAGACATGACTTCTTGATGGTATCATAGTGGTTGTCGAATTGGGTAATCAGAGCGCGGAGATGAGCAAGGAAAGGATGGCTTCTTGGGAACACCGCCATGGCGACGCACAACATCCGCTGAACGTTGCGCCGAGCCTCATGTGTTGGTGGTAGCAGCGTCTTAAATCGTAGGAGGTCACGGGATTGCTCTGGAGTTAGCGTAAGCTGGGAACCGGCGCTGGCTGCTACAGATCGTTGGATCTGATGCTTGGTAAAAGAGGGGAGTTGCTCTCCATGGAGCAGGAAGTTTGAGAACCAGCCTGTGGCTGGATCATCGAGAGTGCGGCGGTAGAATTCCCCATTCATGATGCCAGTTGCCATGGCCAAAGTAACGGTAGGTGCACTCTCACGGATTCCTAACTGGCGTGCCCCTTCGTCTACACATGCCTGTAAACACTTCCGAAAAGTCTCTGCAGTTTTTGTCTCCTGCTCTGCGAATTTTGCCCACACGAGATGGCCGGCAAGTTCCGACTCATCGTCGATCTCCAAATACCGCTTAAGGTTTCCCCACTCGATCTCACCCAACTTTGCTTCCATGGTTTTCTTCTTCTTCTTCTCCTCTTCCTTTCGCTGTTGTTTTTCCCTCGCCTCTCTCCGGGCCATCTCATGTTGGTTATCCATCCTATCAAGTCCAACCGCCAGGGTGGCATTCAACTGGTTTAGGCCTGCCGCTGTTCCACCGTCACGCCTCTCTGGGATCAGTTCGTAGATACTGGCGTTGATCCTTTTGCTAATGGCCTCATCAACTCTCACTAAGGAAGGGGTGGCAGCTAGCTCCGCCTCCGACACAGTTCCCCCGGCTGTCTTGGCGACAGCCAACACCTGAAAATACTCAGTGACTGGCTTCCACACAACCTTTTCCTCAGCAGTCAGCGTCGGGTAGAATTCTGTGAAATAGTACCGGGCTGTGACGACCTTCCCTTCTTTCTCAAGCTGCAGGAGTCTGACGGCAGCGTCGGGAGGTAGGAAGACCCCACATTTACGGCACTTAAGGGGAGGCTCTTGGTGCGAGCGGGTGGAAGCTGGTGGATCCAACTTTTCTTTGTTTGGATGTGCCTCAAATTCGGTGCGTGCCTCCTCCGGGGAGTACACCGCAATCTCGGTACTGACGTTGAAATCCTCCGGCCGAGCAACACTAATGTTGCATTGACCTGACGACATGAGTTCCCCTTCGATGTACAAAACGCTGTCGTCCAACGGGTGTCCAACCATCTGGTGGGTTGTGAACCCCCAGGTCACCCTCATGGTGTTGGCAGCAGCAATCCCCATAGCGGCCCCCGGATGATTTTGGAGTGCCCGGAGGGCCTGTGCTCCGTCGGCTGGTGAAGGCTGGTTCGGGTTCAGAAGATTGCCGATGGCGGCAATATTGTCGGGCAAGTTTTGCGGGTCCGCCAGGGCCTCCGCGACGGAGCGGCGTTTAGGCGCAACAGCACTTGACATGGTGAGTGTGGCGTTGCCTAAACAGTAGTCTTAAAAATTACTACTATTATTCGTCTCCTCTGGCTTGCTATGTACTAGCAATTGCGAGGACATGAAATGAGCACCATTTTCAAGCTTTTCAACATCTCTGTCATTTCTTCCTACGTCTGGACTTCGCTCTCTCCTCACAGACGGCGGGGGGATGGGGGGCAGCTGGGGGCAGTCCCCCTGCGTGCATTCTTGGGGATGATAGATAGATAGGGTGTTTCGTACCTTCAGACGTATTGTACTCATACCAGTACGTAGCATCTCTCCAACCACCTCACAAAAAACTAAAGAGCACCATGGCCAAAAGTGGCCAGTACAAAGCTGCACACTCAGAGCATTGTAAACAGTCGCAGCAGCTTCCTTCTATCATCCTTGTGCGGGTATTTCGTTGGCATTAATTTGCAATAATAGTAGCTGTCTCTATCTTCCATTATCTTTGAGGGGGAAGACCTGTGCGCAAGCTACGATAATGCAGAGTAAGCTGTCATACATCCGACAAGCTATGCGGCTATCCGCTACTGCTGGGCGAAGGTACTCGTCTGCATCGCCATGTTCAATATTACCACGGAATCGTATCATCCGTCGTAGATGGTCTACATCAGTGGAAAGATGTTGCTCACCGCTCATCGATTCTTACAGATTCATCTCCATACCGACATCAACTCTTGACGACAGAACAGACAATGAAACAAATTCAACAACTACAGAAAGAGTACAAATACAAATACAGAATGACCAGACCCTAAACAATGAGCAACAAGATTTACTGCAATACACACAATCTCTACTTCGTGAAGTGAAAGAAATTCCAGCAGGAGAACTCTCTCAGACTCAAATCTCTGAGATGTCAAGTTGCATTGAACAATACATTTCCGAAGTGCATAGCTATGTATGTGCAGAGCAGGCACACGCTTTATTGCTTCGGTTAATCATGGAACGAACTGCTTGGCAAAGATTACATTTAGATGGTGCTATCCGATACTTTGATAATGTATACAGTGGAGGAACATTTGTCGATCGGATGATGTCCATCACAACAGCGTTTGAAGAAGCATACGACGAAACGCCATACAAATCCATAATTTCACTTTTGTGCAATTGCTTCTCGGCACATGCATCTACCGCTGCAGAGCTTATATTAGATCGATTCGAAACACGACTTCGAGATGAGAACAATCCATTGTATCATTCCAACTTACCCACTGTGGAAACATACAATGCAATTCTTACCAGTTGGGCCAAGTCGGGACGGAGGAGACATGTGAAGTCATCTTCATCACTTTCCTACTCTCATCATCCCAATGCTCCATCCAATCTAGTGTCTCAAATGTTACAATTATACAATGAAAACCCATCGGAGATGGAACGGATACGTCCTGATTTTCTATCGTTCAATACTGCTATTGCATCTCTGACACGAGATCAACATTTTCGAAGCAATAATTCGGATGATAATACGTATCGTCGGACCATTGGCAAGGTTTGTTTCGATCATTTACAGACAATGATGATGTTTTATAGACAGGGTAACCATGCAATTGCACCTGATCTGATAACATTTTCGACTGTGATGATGACCCTTGGACGGGGGAAGGATAGAGATGATGCGAGTCGAGCGATGCAACTTTTGGATGAAATGTTGCACTTGTGTGGTGTTGATGTGAAGAAGGTTGGTGGGGTGAACGATGGAAGTGTAACAATAAGTGTAGTGTTGAACACGGCACTTTTTGATCAACCGACGACGTTTACTGAGTTGTATGAGGAAGGAGATTTTGATGAGATTAACCAGGGATCGTCGAAGCAATACATCTACAATGTGATCCCTCGAAACAAACACTTCAATGTGGCGCTTGCTATCATGGCGCAGTCGCGAAAGGTAAACAGCAACACGTTAGAAGAAGCGAGAAGATATGTGGATATTATGGAGCAATTGGGACAGTACGAAAGCCAAAAAATGCTTGACAATCCTCCCATCAATGAAGAACTATCGGATAAGGGACTTGAAATGGATATTTCGATCATTTCCGCTTCTAGCAGCAAGCCCGATACTATCACCTTCAATACTCTGTTGAAAATTGCTGCCAAGGCAGGAGAGCCTGTCGTAGCTGATGAAATCTTTAACGAGATGATGACAAAATATTCAGAAGGAAATCTACAAGTGAAGCCAGATCGCGTTTCGTTTAACACATTGCTTTTGGCCTGGTCAAAGGCGAAGGGTGCCAATGCAGGAAAAAGAGTAACAGAGCTTTTAGAGACCATGCAGAAAATGGCTGACAATGGAGATGAAGATGTCAGGCCCGATCATGTGAGTATGACAACAGTGATCAACACACTTGCAATGTCTGCAAAAAAGAATAGGAGCAACCCTAAACAGGCTGAATCTATAATATCAAGAATGGAAGACAACAAAGAGGCTGCGTTGCGACCAGATGTTGTGACTTATACCGCAGTAATGAAATGTTGGATGGAGTGTGGCAGTCTCAGAGCTGCGGGCCGAGCGGTAGAAATTATAGACAAGTTGCACCAACGGTACGAGGATGGATATCTAGAATGTAAGCCGGATACGTTGGCTTACAACGTTGCCCTGAATGCAATCGCAAAGAGTAGAGCGATAGAAGGCGGTGCAGAACATGCCGAGGCACTCCTTGGACGCATGCAAGACCGCTTTATGTCCGGAGATAAAGATGTTGCACCTTCAGCGCGTTCATTTGTAACAGTAATGAACGCGTGGGCACGATCAAAGGATCCAAACAGAGGCAAACACGCTGAAAAGTTATTGCTTCAAATGCATGAACTGCATAGCGCAGGGCTTGATAATGTTGCGCCAAATACTGTTGCTTATTCCACGTGCATTTTTGCTTGGAGTAAATCTGGGCAGAGCAATGCAGGAAGCCGAGCGCAGAAATTGCTAAAAGAAATGGAACGGTATCGTAGCGAAGGAATGGATGACATGAAGCCAAATGTGTTCATCTACACTAATGTAATGGAGGCTTGGATTGCTAGCAGACAGCCGGATTCGCTTGATAAAGTTGAGTCGATTCTCGAGCATATGATTGAACAGTCAAATGCAGGTGATAGAGACTCAGCACCAAACACTACGACATTCAACGTCGTTCTCAAGGCAATACGGCACAGTTCCCATCCAGAGATGCATGACAAGGCAGAGCAGGTGCTTAATTGCATGAAGAAAACTGGGGTCAAGCCAAACATCATCACATACAATACTTTCATGGGGGCCTGTGCCAGGGCAGAAGGCAATGAAGAAACACGACGACGTGCATTTTCTCTCGTTCTCGCCGCCTTCTCCGAACTGCAAGCGATCGGGTTGCGCCCCGATGGTTATACTTGGCCGGCAATTTGGCAAGCATGTCAATGCCATCTCGACATCAACGCAGATTTACCCAAGATTAACTCGCTATTTGACATTACGGTGAAAAATGGGGCTTTCAATGAGCTCCTCTTCAACAGCGTACGAGGATTTCTTCCTCCATCGTATTTACAGAAAAAGCTAAACAGGAAAGATGATGTGCGTACTCTGACTGTACATGACCTTCCTGCAGAATGGACTCGCAATGTGAAGCTGGGGAGGGTTAAAGACCCGACGAAGAAGAAATCAAAAGCCTAGTAATACTACCAACAATTTTCCAGTTGAGGTTGATAAGTAGATTAAATCTGCATACCTAATCATCTTCGCCATAGAATTTGAAACACTGCTCTAACTCATACACATTCTCCACTGACCCCAAATAAGTTGGAACACGCACATGAATACCCTTACCAGCCTCATCATCATCAGGTTCGTCGTCACCTTTATTGTGACCATTATTTTTCTTCCTCTGAGGTGGCAACACATCCAATATTCTACCTTGTCCGGTACTTCCTGCACCACCAGCCTGTTCCATGATCATGGCCATTGGTGCAGACTCATACAAGAGACGAAGCTTTCCATTGACATTGTCGCGTGTTGCGGGATACCCGTAAATGCCGCCATTGATAAGAACATTATGAACGTCCGCAACTAAAGCACCGACGTAACGAGATGAGACTTTCTTTCCACCTACCACACCAGACTGTTTCATACTTGTCAAGAATTGTTGTACCGGCTCTGAAAACTCCCGATAATTGGCTTCGTTGAAACTGTACAACGATCCAACATCAGGTATGCGAATATTGGGATGAGTTTGAAGGAACTTTTGCTTGTCTGGGTCAAGCGTGAAGCCATGAACTCCACTTCCAAGTGTCAACACTAAGACTGTTGTTGCTGAGTATAGACAATAGCCTGCAGCTACCATCTTGGTTCCTCGTTGCAGAAAACTATCCAAATTCAATCCGTCTTTTCCAGCGCTTGCTCCATCTGGGGCGCGGTAAATACCAAAGACCGTACCAACTGGAAGACTAGAATCAATATTCTTACTTCCATCGATCGGATCAAAAACGGCAACATAATCTCCAGATTGCATAATGTTGAATTCACTCGTATCATATCCCATAACATCCGCACAGCTTCGTGGTAGCGGCTCTTCTTCACTTGCAACAGCACAAACGACATTGTTGGATGCTCCACAAAACGCACGCAACATGATTGTATTGCACAGAACGTCCAATTGCTGCTGCACTTCGCCCTGCACATTCTCTTCTGCAAGCTCGCCAGTGAGTGGATCAATGGCTGCTCCATATAGATCATCTGTTTGAGCTCTCTGGACAATCCGATTGATTTGTTTGCATGCATCAGCCACTGCTAGTAACGTTCGATCGAGGTCACGTATATCACCATTCTTCCAGCATTCTACCTCAAGGAAGCGTTGGAATGTGCGCAGATCCTTCTTTTTCATTTCCGGCGATGAGGCTGTATTGCGTGGAGCATCCATCATTGAGGAAAATAGCTCTGATGTTTGTCTGGCTGTGGGAATCATCGGTGTTGCAACATTCGATTGGAAAGCAACCGTCTGCGAGCAAAACATTGCTGCTGACAAAAACGTGATAGTTACTGAACGGAATCCCATCATTCTATTTGTACCCTGTAAATCTACTTAGGCACACTTCTTCATCTCGTTGATGTGATGTGTGTGATGGTGCGTTTTTGAAGGTGGAGGTGGAAAGAAGTGGAAAGTGGAAGCGGTGAGGTCTTAGGTTATTTTCTGGCTACTTAGCTGAAGCTGGTGCTTGTGATGACGTGTCATAAGAAAGCCTGAATTAGACCAATCCACCTCTCGGAAATGAGAGTTTCTTCTGGTAGGTCTTGGATGCAATGCTGATGAGACAGTAGACGAGATCCGATTTCTGGTCGTTACACAAAATGACCTCAAACAACGCCCGAGCCAGCTGCAATCAATCCTTGCTATGAGAGACACACACAAGCGCACACTTCACCCGAATCCGTATTCGTATGTAATCCGTTTACGGTGGGGAACGGCCTTTTAACACTCCTCAACGCACAAGCCCTGCAAAAAAACTGCAAACAATGGCTGCCCGCTTCCTTGTCGCCGCTGTGGCGGCCTCTGTGCATATGATATGCATCATGATGCTCATTCCAGCAGTCAAAGCAACCACCGGTGTTACACGCAGCACCATAATCAACCGACGAGGAGCCGACACAACCTCTATTACATCATCCATGGAAATTACAGCCTTTGGAGAACTTGAAGATGGCGCCCCAATCACCGATGAATGCACTTACGATGGGGGAATTATCAGTTTTAGCCATCCAATGTCACTCAAATCGTCAGATAAATTCTTTTCAACGGGGAACCTCCAATTATCTGCTATTGAAATGATGATTGATGAAATTAACACTTCCCCTAGGTGCGGGGTTACTGTTGGGGGGAAGAAGCATGGTATACATTTAACAACCTTTGGCGATGATTCATCCAAAGATAAGGTTTCAGCAATTGTGAAAAATGGCATGATGCCACTGGCAGAGTCAACGGAGTACGTGGGAAGCTATTGGGTTGGTCCCTACTCTTCCGGATTAACAGGCAGTATGAGTCCTCTGGCGAATGCCACCGATGATCCTACCGCGGCTAAGACAGTTCTCGTGGCAGGTGGTGCAGCATCCACACCTGTATTTGCCGGCAATCCTACAATATTTGGAACATTCCCCCCCTCAAAATTATATTTAGCACAGGCAATTGAGGCACTAGCCAAGGCGGGTGCCAAATCGGCTACATCAGTATTTGAGTCGGCAAGTTTCACAAAGGGGGTATGTGCGGCTATGCCTGGACTTGCAGACAAGTTTAACTTGACGCTTCAAGATGAGATTGAGGTTGTTTCATCACCTACGTCGGTTGATCTTGATCCAGTAGCGCGCAATCTTTCCATGGCGGAGAACGATCCTGACATCGTTGTTGCATGTGTCTACGATCAAGGATGTGCTGAATGGGTGGCTAGTATGAGGAAGACTGGGTGGTCGCCACGTGCACAGGTCTTCACAGTGTGCATAGGTATGGACAAATTTAAAGATGCTGTAGGGACCGATGCAATGTATATGATGGGGGTGTCTCCGTGGGATCCTAGTCTTGACATGCAGGATCAGGTTGTTGGGTGGTCGGCCATGGAATTTTCCGAATTATTTCTTGCCACTACTCAGCGGACGTCGACATATCACGCTGCTTCTGCTGCTGCTTCAGTTGGAGCTTTGGTACAAGCTATTGAGAGGGCTGACTCGTTTGGTACTGAAGCAGTTTCCGACGTTCTGGCCACGCAGGAATTCAACACGCTATATGGGCTGCTCAGCTTTGATGCCAATGGCCAGTCTCAGGCACCAAGTCTTCACTTACAGTACGATAAAGACATGTCGGTGCAAACAGTATATCCCATTGAGTTCAGATCAGCAGAGCTGGTTTATCCGATGCCCACCTGGGAAGCTCGGGATTGTAACATGCTTTCAAAATGCCTTACTGGTGAAGAGACAGGCGTATGCCAAGAGGATGGTACGTGCAAATGCGACAGTGAAAATGCCGTTTCCACCGGAGCTGGTTCATCCGCCAAATGTGTCTACATCCCTGCTGAGGATATGACTTACGTTGACACTTCCCTACTTATCGTCGGATACATCCTGTTTGCCGTCCAAGCCTTCCTGTCTGTGGCTTGTACCGCTTGGACTGTGTATTATCGCAATCGCCGTGTCGTTAAGGCCTCCCAGCCTCTATTCTTGTGTCTCGTTGCTTTCGGTACCTTTTTGATGAGTCTTAGCATCATCCCAGTTGGTGTTCAAGGCGAGTACCGCTACCTTGTTGATCCCATCACGGGTGTGCCGACTGATGAACCCAATACAGACATTGATAAATTGGACGCTGCTTGCATGGCACTACCATGGCTGTTTTCTATGGGATTTGCAGTGACATTCTCAGCGCTGTTTGCTAAAATTTGGCGCATCAAGTTAGTCTTTCAGGCTGCTCGAACGTTCGTTCGCAAACAGGTAGGAGTCAAGGATGTAGTATCTATCATGGTCGCCGTCATTGTACTCCAGGCAATAGTGCTAATTGCTTGGAATGTTGCTGATCCTCTTATATGGCAGCGGGAGGTCCTTATGGAAGACAACAACGGATACCCTACCAGGAGCATCGGTACTTGCAGCTCGACCAATGGTCTCGCATTCCTGATACCCCTGATAGTAATTGATGCGTTGATGCTCGTCTACGCCCTCTACCTTTGTTTCGTAACTCGAAAGGTGTCGGCTGAGTTTCAGGAGGGCACTTGGATTACTGCGTCAATCCTGTCAATTCTTCAAATTCTTGTTTTGTCGATCCCAATTCTTGTAATTGTCGACGCTGACAACAACGCCTTTTACTTCGTTCGGGTGGCGGTCATATTTCTGGTCAGCTCCACGGTAACCATGCTAATTTTCTTCCCAAAAATATACAGGCTACACTTTTTGAAGGTACAAAATGGGGCATCAAGACGAACTGGCTTTAGAGCCACAGGACAATTTTCAATAACAGGGAATCAAACAGGCAATGATTCAGGGCAACGAACGAGCATGAATAGTGATAGGGGTAGTGATCCGGCTCGCCGAACGACCATGGATAGTGATGGAGGAAGGCGATTCAGCATTGCAAGTGAAAACGGTACGACAGCAATCTGTAGGAAAGTAGCATTTCAGATTAATTCTAGCGCCGCGAGCGCGAGTCAAGTAATAGAAGAGCTAGAAGAGGATCAAAAAAGTACAACCGAAAAGAAAACGCAAAGTGACACCAACACCGATGAAGAAGTCTAAGGATTTTGGAAACAAGTGTATTAATTCTGACAAAATCATGTATTATTCAAATGCAACTAAAGTATAAACCTATTGTTTGGAATACATATACAGCGTTGGATACGATATGATTGAGGATAAACCACATCAGGTCACAAAAGAGGCTATAACATCGAACATACAACTACGACAAACATGAGCAGTATTAAAAATGCTACAGTGTCGTCAAAACAGAATATAATTGGCCACTAAAAATCAGATTTGTAATTATAGTTGGCCATGATAGTATAGATGCATTTTTTACACGGCTCAAGCATTGTTTGCTCCATTTGGCATCACTACAACGTCATAGGTGACCTGATGAGGCACCTGAGACGGCCTCCAGCTCTACTCTCTAGCACCATATCGTATCTCACGCTGTGAATATGACAATCAACTGCTTCTAGCGACCCATTATAGTTGGCCATGATAGTATAGAAGCATCTTTATCACCACTCAAGCATTGATTGCTCGTATGGGCGTCACTACACCGTCGAAAGTGACCTGATGAGGCACCTGAGACGGCTGCCTGAATCTCTGTTGACAGCGTTGTCGTATCTCATAATAATAATAATAACTAAGTTAATCAGATTAGATATATCTACCTAATAAGGACCTGCTAGGTATGAACTTTTGTCTGTCATACGGTCTTTTGGATTGCCGAAAGGGTTGCCTAACAGCAAGATGGGCAGATGCCCATAGGAGGATCTCCTCTTAGACACGGAGTCTGCAAACAGATAGACTGTACCTGCAACAGTGTTTTTGACTCATGCTATCAGTCTTGTGATGCCTTCTTCCGTCGGCGCTTCTTCGGTGCATGTCGTTGAGTCATTTCTTTGAGAGCTGACTCTTCGAGTGCAACTGAATCGGCGTTGCGTTTGCGGTTGAGCAGAGTAATGAGTTGGTCAGATGGGCCCGGGTCGTTATAAGTTACCTTTCCCCGGAGGCGGGTGCTGCCCACCACCACACGGCGGTTGTTTTGTCTCCTCCGTTTCTGTCGCTCTTTAGTGGAGCTAGAGCCTGCTTTAGTGGTGGACGAGGACGGACGTTTGGAGGGCAGTGCCCGATCAAGTTGGGGCCTGTTGGTGCTGATTGGTTGAGGACGATTGGAGCTAGCTTCCCATAGCAAATAAGCAATCCGCCGCCTGGTATCGAGATTCTGAAAGTCTTGCTCCACGTACAATGTGTTGGACAAGGGGATGTTTTGGGCCAGGAGCGTCATATTGACGATAGTAAACACTCCGCAGTCATATCCATTATATTGTCGTGGACAGTTTGCAGAGTCGTCTAAAGTTGTCCATTGCGCTATCCAAACATCTGCATCTTCCTGGGGGGATGTGGCTCTGAATTTATCTTTCAGGTATCGCAGCATTGTGTTCAAAGACAATTGATTCGATTCCTTTACCCCGGACGAGTCCCAGAGCGTGATAGATTTATTTGCCATGCTGACTTTCAAGCAAAGCCAGTGAACATTCCTGTGATTGATTGGTATGATGAGTTCCTTGACTCCAAGAATGCCATTCGACAGCCGATCTCCCCAGCGTTCTACCTCATCGAATTTGTACGAAGGTGTTTGTGTACCGTGTGGTCCAGTGTCGAGCAGCTTCGAGAAGAAGTAGGTGGAGAAGAAGTGCACCCGTCTATTCCTGACCAGGGGTCGAATGATGTTCATGGCAAAGCTGTTAATCACGTCGCTCTTCAGCCATAGACCTGGATTCAGAGTCTTGAGGCTCTCGAATTTCACCCCGTTAGCACTACGCTTGAAAGAGAGATCGGGGTCTATGGCAGTGGACGAATCAGAAGCTAAAGGTTGTGATAAGAGTGCGTTGATTGGGACCTTGGAATTTTCGCTGATGTTATTTCGGCGCAATAGTTGTATGCGGTCACCGTCGACTCTTGCAGACTGCGAAGAATTTGGTCGGGCAGGTTGCCTTCTCGATACTTTCCTTCTCATAGCGGAACTCTCTCTCGGATTGTTCCTGTCGGCTGTAGGCCTCTCTGGATTTGTAGGTTGTTGAGGGAGCTCTTGAATCCTAGTTTTGAACGCGGGCATCTTCAGGATATCATTCCAGCTATTCGTCTTACCCTCGGATATTTGGAGGGCGCTCTCTGCTGCTGTCCGAGCGGCTCTTACTGCGTTTAACCAGTATTGTTGGTCAGCTGTCCTCATTCCGAAGAGGTCGTCCGGTGAAATTTCCAGAAGGCAGCGAGCGTAGCTAGGGAGCTCTGAGAAGCCCATGCGCAGTTGTTCTTCGACTTCTGTTTGAATCTCTTCTCTCGTAGCTAGGGCCTTGGTCCCCATGGTTTTGTGGTGCTTCGTCAGATTCCTACATAACCACTGAGTGTGCGTTAACGTCAATAACTGGTCGATGAATCCTTTCATCCATACGTCGATCGTCAAGTACTTGTGGTGAGAGAGAAGATGCTGTCGTTGCATGTCTCTGAAAGCGTTGGGGAGCTTTCCTTCCGTGAAGTGTCGCCAACCTATCCTGTCAATCTTATTACCAACTATGCGCATGTTTTGAGACATTTTCCTCCCTTCTGGATGAACTAGATCTACGAACAACCTCCGCCCTTGACAACCTAAATACCTTGGAATCCATAACCGTAGGTCAGGGTGCGTACAGTGCCATGACATCCAATCATCAAGGTCACGAATGCTTTCCTTGAGGAGATCACGCCTAATCCGATTGTCACACCGTGTCAAGTGGTCCGCTGTTTCAAATCGTCCACAGTTGGGACATGACTCAGATGCATCCGGGTCCCATCGACTTATCATCTGTCCTGTTCCGCAGAATCCCGAACATTGCTTCCCATACCACAACTGATACATCTTGGGCCGTTTCTCAAGAAGCGATCGGAGGTCCGCCCAGGCAATGGAGTCGAAGGTGGAGTTGTCCATAATCTTTTCGTCCTGATAAAACTGCCTAGCATTCCTCCGTCCAATTTGATATCGAAGTTCTTTTGCAATGTCCGAAGTCTGCTTGGAGCCGTCGAAAAATACTGATGCTTGTTCAAGTGGGAGACTATAGATAGTGGTGCGGATAGATGCATAGTCTTCGATTGCCTGCTGCACCGCATGCTTTGCCCGTAGGTCGCATTCAAAATTGAGTTTTGCGTCAAGGCTGAGCAAACGAAAGGGAACATTATCATCCTGGTGGGCCTTAACATGCTGAAGCTTGTGGGCGAGTTTAGAATTAGGGGGGGTGCAGCCCCTAGTAAAATCTTTAGTCACGAGTGGTTCGCGGAAAATAGTTTTGTCAAACTTTTTGATTTTTGACGACGATGGCCAAAATTGTCCATCGCCATTTTGGAGTAAGAAATACCCCCCTTTTGCAGCCTAATCTTTGTTAGTACTGCATCGTGAGCTAAGCAAATCAAAAGGCGCACGCACCATACCCCCGTGGGTGCGCCTATCGAGTTTTGTGGTCTCAAGTGCTCCCCCGGCTGAGATTAAGCTGCAAAAGCCACCGATTTTGATGACAAAATCAACCATGAAAGCCATTATGTGCTATTCATAGAGGATCAACACGATGCATATCAAGAATATCCGCATCCGTCAATGCTATGGACCTAGGATGATGCCATGGTGGCTCGGCGGTGGCTCTAACGGACCGTAACGGCTTCGTCGGCGACATACCGACCTACTCGCGATGGGCCGAATCCGCTCAACATCCAGAGGGAGAATTGCATTAAAGGGATGAACAATAGACATACAGCAATCAACCTCATAACATCCACTTTATATGAGTAATTGGCGTCGGATGGTGGCGTGTTTTGGTGGTTCTGTTGGAGTGGGGTCATAACAATCAATTATATCATGCAAAAATATGAAACATCAACTCAGCTCAGAATATATCATTATGGCATAATATGGAAGCCAAGGGCATATCATACCCCAAACAACCGCACCCGTCGATGGTATTGATCACTATGGATATCCCAGTCGATTGGTGTTGGATCTAAATGACGATAACCATGCCATCAGCTCGCTCTACCGCTCTGACGAAATAAAATAACACAACAAATTTGCAGCGCTAATTTTGGTTTTGTAGAATTGGAGACTATCCACACCATTTAAATGTGCAAACCCGCTTCCAATATAGTCTGACTAGAGCAGATTAGCTTTATATGCTATTTGTAATAGAATGGAATGTGATATGAACAATCTTACCCCTTCACAGAACATCAAATCTGACTCAACGCACGCAGGCATTCATCACTATTTCAGGATAATAAGACGGCTACAAACCCCATCCAACCCTACAGCACTCTTCTATTGCTTACCATTGGTGATGGTACGCAGCGTTTGCGGTCGAATATCTCATACTGTGGACGTCATATGCCCAAAACATGAAAAATCGATAATTTTGATGGCTCAAATTTAACAACTCATGAGCATATATTAGAGCGCTTCAGTAACCTACGACTATACCATGGTGCGCAAACGTGATCGCAATATACCTCCTACGAGATGTGCTTATTTTGGTGTTACTGAATGATTATTTGCTTCAGATATTGTGGAATATAATGCCAAAATTGTGGTGTGCACGTCGTCATCGATCAAGACCGATGACATGATCTGTCTCGCCCGCCTGTCTTCAAACACACCAAAAGAGTCGCGCAAATTCATCCAACAGGTCATTCAAAGGAATTGGTGCACTGGTTTGGTGCTTAAACGTTTAATGTTGGCGGTGATATCGATTATTCGCTATTTGAGCGGAAGTCGAGTGGCTCAAAATGTATGTTTTTGAGATGTAAAAATAAGAAGAGGAGGTTGATGCTGCGGAGAAAAGCCCAACATGGCCATTCATACTATATAGGATGGGATGAGGGAGATCTTTTAATGTATTGTTGTCTACTGCTGTCATATAGGGGATGTGCCCATGAAGCCTATCATTTTGGCATGTTGTGAAGAGATGAGTAGATGGTGTTTGGCGAGCAGTACCAATTCCGACGTGTCGCTAACAAGTTGGCGCCATATTTGACTCGACTCATCCTGCCATTTCAATCCCATAAAGCCCAGAAGTGCCCCTATGCGGAGGCTGATATCCACACAAGCCCATGATATAACACCACCAAACTTTGGGGATTTCTAATGGGGGTATATGTGAACATATTTGGCTACTATAAATAGCAATACATAGGGTTTGAAAATCCATTATTTGGCATTGCACCCCCCCTATTTAGAAGTTGTCTGAATTCGTCTCAACACCCGAAGAATATCATTGTTTTTCGCTCCTGCAGGGATCCGTCGATGTTCCTTGGAGAATGTCTGGATAGTGCCTTTGTTGTCGCAGAATATGTTGGCATCTGTAAGACTCTGTTGGTAGTACTCCTCAGCAGTCAGCAGGAGAAGGTGCAATGCAAGCATTCCTAATTGTTCCGCCCGGTAGCTGTTGGCCGCCACTGAAAATTCCGCAAATTCTCCTCTCATGACCTTTCTGGAGTGGCTGCAGAAAAGGACCCACGCTGCACCGGATATAAGCGGTGCCAGTTTCTTATTGTGAGATCCATCTGTTGCACAATACAGTGATCCTCGGTCCAAAGCATCCATGATCCAGTCGGGGTCTTCGTCCAATACCAGGCCGTTCCACATCCATTCGCCGCCCTTGCTCCGGAGCGCCTCGATGAAGGATAGGTGTTCCTGCAATGGAGGCTCAGCCAGTTTGGGGCCTCTGGATTTCAACTTTAGTTTGCCATCGACAACATCTACAAATGTGACCGGAACTGTCTCCGTGAGCGCAACTTCCGCCTCTCCTGACAGGGAGAGGATGTAAGCACGATCGTCTGGGTCATTTTCGAAGCGTAGAATTTTGTCATCGTAGTGAAGCTCCCCCGTGTTTGTCTCTGGGTGGTAAAACTGTCTCCATATTCGAGTAGACGGCGCTATCCATTTCCCTAGCGGTTGGTTGAGGTAGAGGTTGGGACCACTAGCAATACTCCGAAGAGCTTTCCTCCATGTCTTCCAGTCATCATCCGTAGGAACCTCCCGGCTGAATTGCAGCACCGATCGATGTTCGCCCATGTCTCTTTCAAAGGAGTCTTCCCACCAGTCTTCAAGGTAAGCTTCGAGGTTCGTGCCCTTAGCTGTTGCTATGTCTGAGATGAAGAGCGCTTCCTGTGCGATCCGGGCTCTATTGATTCTTTTCAACTCCTTGCCCTTGAAACCTAGTTTGACCATTTCTGACATGATAGTGCTGTCGTGTTCTCTTGGCTTAGGGATGCCTTCGTACTCAAGCAGCAGGGTGATATCCAAAAGATCGACCTTTTCCCAAAGAGCTTTGATCCATGTGTCCGTGGCCAGATGGCCCCAAGTGGTGAAATCATAAGACAGGGGACAGTCTTCTACTCCGAGTTCCAGCTGGAGATATTCCAGGGCTGCCTGCAATGTTGTCCCAATGAGGGTATTCGTCCCAAAGTGTTGCAGGAAGGAATTCAACGTAGCAGCAGTTACTTCGGTTGTAAGGTCAAACAACTCCATACCTCCAAAGGATGCTGGAAGGTATCTCCATTCTCGCGTGATGGACCGTACTACTCCCAAATTGCTAAGAAGGTAATAATCCGAGGACCCAAGGCCTTTGCCCAGCGCAGTCATTGAGGCCGAACATGCACCTAAGCCGTATCTTAGACCTGACCAAAGCTGGTGTGTATAACTCATCCACACTGACCTCGTAGGAATGACACCATTCTTTATTTGACCGGACCAAGTTGAGATCTTCTCACGCATAACTTCAAATTGCTTCTCAGGGCTGCCATCGGGACGAACAAAAAGACCGAGGTTCTCCACCGCTTGGTCACTTCTCAATCGCTTGATCTGTGCTGCCTCAGAGTCCGCCTGAGGTACCGAGAAGGTCCAATCTTCCAAATCCTCAAGTTCCTCGTCCTCGTCTTCAGATGGCGAAGTGTTCTTCCTTTGGTCTGAGTATACCCACGACCCTTTCCCGTCGGGCACCATGTCATGAATAGCTACTGCACATTTGTCGCCGTTCAAGGCGCCCCCCACTGCAATTAGATTGTTTCCCCAGAAGTTGGCTGCCCCTTGTCCCTTGGCTACCACCGCATCAATGTCATCTTTCTCCTCCAGACCTTCGCATAAGTTAGTATCATCGACATAAACAATCCCGACCTGATTCACGCCACGCTTGGAGATTGGAGTGCAAATCTTCACGCCGTGACCCTGCCGGTGCTGGGCGTTGTCGTATCTCACGCTGTGAATATGACAATCAACTGCTTCTAGCGACCCATTATAGTTGGCCATGATAGTATAGAAGCATCTTTATCACGGCTCAAGCATTGATTGCTCGTATCGGTGTCGCTACACCGTCGTAGGTGACCTGATGAGGCACCTGAGACGGCTGCCTGAATCTCTGTTTACAGGATGTCGTATCTCACGCTGTGAATATGACAATCAACTGCTTCTAGCGACCCATTATAGTTGGCCATGATAGTATAGAAGCATCTTTATCACGGCTCAAGCATTGATTGCTCGTATGGACGTCGCTACAACGTCGTAGGTGACCTGATGAGGCACCTGAGACGGCTGCCTGAATCTCTGTTTACAGGTTGTCGTATCTCACGCTGTGGATATGACAATCAACTGCTTCTAGCGACCCATTATAGTTGGCCATGATAGTATAGAAGCATCTTTATCACGGCTCAAGCATTGATTGCTCGTATCGGTGTCGCTACAACGTCGTAGGTGACCGGCCTCCAGCTTTACTCTCTAGCACCATATCGTATCTCACGCTGTGAATATGACAATCAACTGCTTCTAGCGACCCATTATAGTTGGCCATGTTAGTATAGAAGCATCTTTATCACGGCTCAAGCATTGATTGCTCGTATCGGTGTCGCTACAACGTCGTAGGTGACCTGATGAGGCACCTGAGACGGCTGCCTGAATCTCTGTTTACAGCTTGTCGTATCTCACGCTGTGAATATGACAATCAACTGCTTCTAGCGACCCATTATAGTTGGCCATGATAGTATAGAAGCATCTTTATCACCACTCAAGCATTGATTGCTCGTATGGGCGTCACTACACCGTCGAAAGTGACCTGATGAGGCACCTGAGACGACACCTGAATCTCTGTTGACAGCGTTGTCGTATCTCACGCTGTGAATATGACAATCAACTGCTTCTAGTGTCCCATTATAGTTGGCCATGATAGTATAGAAGCATCTTTATCACGGCTCAAGCATTGATTGCTCGTATCGGTGTCGCTACACCGTCGTAGGTGACCTGATGAGGCACCTGAGACGGCTGCCTGAATCTCTGTTTACAGGATGTCGTATCTCACGCTGTGAATATGACAATCAACTGCTTCTAGCGACCCATTATAGTTGGCCATGATAGTATAGAAGCATCTTTATCACGGCTCAAGCATTGATTGCTCGTATCGGTGTCGCTACACCGTCGTAGGTGACCTGATGAGGCACCTGAGACGGCTGCCTGAATCTCTGTTTACAGCTTGTCGTATCTCACGCTGTGAATATGACAATCAACTGCTTCTAGTGACCCATTATAGTTGGCCATGATAGTATAGAAGCATCTTTATCACGGCTCAAGCATTGATTGCTCGTATCGGTGTCGCTACAACGTCGTAGGTGACCTGATGAGGCACCTGAGACGGCTGCCTGAATCTCTGTTTACAGCATGTCGTATCTCACGCTGTGAATATGACAATCAACTGCTTCTAGCGACCCATTATAGTTGGCCATGATAGTATAGAAGCATCTTTATCACCACTCAAGCATTGATTGCTCGTATGGACGTCGGTACAACGTCGTAGGTGACCTGATGAGGCACCTGAGACGGCTGCCTGAATCTCTGTTTACAGGTTGTCGTATCTCACGCTGTGAATATGACAATCAACTGCTTCTAGCGACCCATTATAGTTGGCCATGATAGTATAGAAGCATCTTTATCACGGCTCAAGCATTGTTTGCTCCATTTGGCATCACTACAACGTCATAGGTGACCTGATGAGGCACCTGAGACGGCCTCCAGCTCTACTCTCTAGCACCATATCGTATCTCACGCTGTGAATATGACAATCAACTGCTTCTAGCGACCCATTATAGTTGGCCATGATAGTATAGAAGCATCTTTATCACGGCTCAAGCATTGATTGCTCGTATGGACGTCGCTACACCGTCGTAGGTGACCTGATGAGGCACCTGAGACGGCTGCCTGAATCTCTGTTTACAGGATGTCGTATCTCACGCTGTGAATATGACAATCAACTGCTTCTAGCGACCCATTATAGTTGGCCATGATAGTATAGAAGCATCTTTATCACGGCTCAAGCATTGATTGCTCGTATGGACGTCGCTACAACGTCGTAGGTGACCTGATGAGGCACCTGAGACGGCTGCCTGAATCTCTGTTTACAGGTTGTCGTATCTCACGCTGTGAAATGACAATCAACTGCTTCTAGCGACCCATTATAGTTGGCCATGATAGTATAGAAGCATCTTTATCACGGCTCAAGCATTGATTGCTCGTATGGACGTCGCTACAACGTCGTAGGTGACCTGATGAGGCACCTGAGACGGCCTCCAGCTTTACTCTCTAGCACCATATCGTATCTCACGCTGTGAATATGACAATCAACTGCTTCTAGCGACCCATTATAGTTGGCCATGTTAGTATAGAAGCATCTTTATCACGGCTCAAGCATTGATTGCTCGTATGGACGTCGCTACAACGTCGTAGGTGACCTGATGAGGCACCTGAGACGGCCTCCAGCTTTACTCTCTAGCACCATATCGTATCTCACGCTGTGAATATGACAATCAACTGCTTCTAGCGACCCATTATAGTTGGCCATGATAGTATAGAAGCATCTTTATCACGGCTCAAGCATTGATTGCTCGTATGGACGTCGCTACACCGTCGTAGGTGACCTGATGAGGCACCTGAGACGGCCTCCAGCTTTACTCTCTAGAACCATATCGTATCTCACGCTGTGAATATGACAATCAACTGCTTCTAGTGACCCATGATAGTTGGCCATGATAGTATAGAAGCATCTTTATCACGGCTCAAGCATTGATTGCTCGTATGGACGTCGCTACACCGTCGTAGGTGACCTGATGAGGCACCTGAGACGGCTGCCTGAATCTCTGTTTACAGGATGTCGTATCTCACGCTGTGAATATGACAATCAACTGCTTCTAGCGACCCATTATAGTTGGCCATGATAGTATAGAAGCATCTTTATCACGGCTCAAGCATTGATTGCTCGTATGGACGTCGCTACACCGTCGTAGGTGACCTGATGAGGCACCTGAGACGGCTGCCTGAATCTCTGTTTACAGGATGTCGTATCTCACGCTGTGAATATGACAATCAACTGCTTCTAGCGACCCATTATAGTTGGCCATGATAGTATAGAAGCATCTTTATCACGGCTCAAGCATTGATTGCTCGTATGGACGTCGCTACAACGTCGTAGGTGACCTGATGAGGCACCTGAGACGGCCTCCAGCTTTACTCTCTAGAACCATATCGTATCTCACGCTGTGAATATGACAATCAACTGCTTCTAGCGACCCATTATAGTTGGCCATGATAGTATAGAAGCATCTTTATCACGGCTCAAGCATTGATTGCTCGTATGGACGTCGCTACACCGTCGTAGGTGACCTGATGAGGCACCTGAGACGGCCTCCAGCTTTACTCTCTAGAACCATATCGTATCTCACGCTGTGAATATGACAATCAACTGCTTCTAGTGACCCATTATAGTTGGCCATGATAGTATAGAAGCATCTTTATCACGGCTCAAGCATTGATTGCTCGTATGGACGTCGCTACACCGTCGTAGGTGACCTGATGAGGCACCTGAGACGGCTGCCTGAATCTCTGTTTACAGGATGTCGTATCTCACGCTGTGAATATGACAATCAACTGCTTCTAGCGACCCATTATAGTTGGCCATGATAGTATAGAAGCATCTTTATCACGGCTCAAGCATTGATTGCTCGTATGGACGTCGCTACAACGTCGTAGGTGACCTGATGAGGCACCTGAGACGGCTGCCTGAATCTCTGTTTACAGGTTGTCGTATCTCACGCTGTGAAATGACAATCAACTGCTTCTAGCGACCCATTATAGTTGGCCATGATAGTATAGAAGCATCTTTATCACGGCTCAAGCATTGATTGCTCGTATGGACGTCGCTACAACGTCGTAGGTGACCTGATGAGGCACCTGAGACGGCCTCCAGCTTTACTCTCTAGAACCATATCGTATCTCACGCTGTGAATATGACAATCAACTGCTTCTAGCGACCCATTATAGTTGGCCATGATAGTATAGAAGCATCTTTATCACGGCTCAAGCATTGATTGCTCGTATGGACGTCGCTACACCGTCGTAGGTGACCTGATGAGGCACCTGAGACGGCCTCCAGCTTTACTCTCTAGAACCATATCGTATCTCACGCTGTGAATATGACAATCAACTGCTTCTAGTGACCCATGATAGTTGGCCATGATAGTATAGAAGCATCTTTATCACGGCTCAAGCATTGATTGCTCGTATGGACGTCGCTACACCGTCGTAGGTGACCTGATGAGGCACCTGAGACGGCTGCCTGAATCTCTGTTTACAGGATGTCGTATCTCACGCTGTGAATATGACAATCAACTGCTTCTAGCGACCCATTATAGTTGGCCATGATAGTATAGAAGCATCTTTATCACGGCTCAAGCATTGATTGCTCGTATGGACGTCGCTACAACGTCGTAGGTGACCTGATGAGGCACCTGAGACGGCTGCCTGAATCTCTGTTTACAGGTTGTCGTATCTCACGCTGTGAAATGACAATCAACTGCTTCTAGCGACCCATTATAGTTGGCCATGATAGTATAGAAGCATCTTTATCACGGCTCAAGCATTGATTGCTCGTATGGACGTCGCTACAACGTCGTAGGTGACCTGATGAGGCACCTGAGACGGCCTCCAGCTTTACTCTCTAGCACCATATCGTATCTCACGCTGTGAATATGACAATCAACTGCTTCTAGCGACCCATTATAGTTGGCCATGATAGTATAGAAGCATCTTTATCACGGCTCAAGCATTGATTGCTCGTATGGACGTCGCTACAACGTCGTAGGTGACCTGATGAGGCACCTGAGACGGCCTCCAGCTTTACTCTCTAGCACCATATCGTATCTCACGCTGTGAATATGACAATCAACTGCTTCTAGCGACCCATTATAGTTGGCCATGATAGTATAGAAGCATCTTTATCACGGCTCAAGCATTGATTGCTCGTATGGACGTCGCTACACCGTCGTAGGTGACCTGATGAGGCACCTGAGACGGCCTCCAGCTTTACTCTCTAGAACCATATCGTATCTCACGCTGTGAATATGACAATCAACTGCTTCTAGTGACCCATGATAGTTGGCCATGATAGTATAGAAGCATCTTTATCACGGCTCAAGCATTGATTGCTCGTATGGACGTCGCTACACCGTCGTAGGTGACCTGATGAGGCACCTGAGACGGCTGCCTGAATCTCTGTTTACAGGATGTCGTATCTCACGCTGTGAATATGACAATCAACTGCTTCTAGCGACCCATTATAGTTGGCCATGATATTACAGAAGCATCTTTATCACGGCTCAAGCATTGATTGCTCGTATGGACGTCGCTACAACGTCGTAGGTGACCTGATGAGGCACCTGAGACGGCTGCCTGAATCTCTGTTTACAGGTTGTCGTATCTCACGCTGTGAAATGACAATCAACTGCTTCTAGCGACCCATTATAGTTGGCCATGATAGTATAGAAGCATCTTTATCACGGCTCAAGCATTGATTGCTCGTATGGACGTCGCTACAACGTCGTAGGTGACCTGATGAGGCACCTGAGACGGCCTCCAGCTTTACTCTCTAGCACCATATCGTATCTCACGCTGTGAATATGACAATCAACTGCTTCTAGCGACCCATTATAGTTGGCCATGATAGTATAGAAGCATCTTTATCACGGATCAAGCATTGATTGCTCGTATGGGCGTCACTACACCGTCGTAGGTGACCTGATGAGGCACCTGAGACGGCTGCCTGAATCTCTGTTTACAGCTTGTCGTATCTCACGCTGTGAATATGACAATCAACTGCTTCTAGTGACCCATGATAGTTGGCCATGATAGTATAGAAGCATCTTTATCACCACTCAAGAATTGATTGCTCGTATGGGCGTCACTACACCGTCGTAGGTGACCTGATGAGGCACCTGAGACGGCTGCCTGAATCTCTGTTTACAGCTTGTCGTATCTCACGCTGTGAATATGACAATCAACTGCTTCTAGTGACCCATTATAGTTGGCCATGATAGTATAGAAGCATCTTTATCACGGCTCAAGCATTGATTGCTCGTATGGACGTCACTACAACGTCGTAGGTGACCTGATGAGGCACCTGAGACGGCCTCCAGCTCTACTCTCTAGCACCATATCGTATCTCACGCTGTGAATATGACAATCAACTGTTTCTAATGACCCATTATAGTTGGCCATGATAGTATAGAAGCATCTTTATCACGGCTCAAGCATTGATTGCTCGTATGAGCGTCACTACAACGTCGTAGGTGACCTGATGAGGCACCTGAGACGGCTGCCTGAATCTCTGTTTACAGCATGTCGTATCTCACGCTGTGAATATGACAATCAACTGCTTCTGGCGACCCATTATAGTTGGCCATGATAGTATAGAAGCATCTTTATCACGGCTCAAGCATTGATTGCTCTTTTGAGCGTCACTACAACGTCGTAGGTGACCTGATGAGGCACCTGAGACTGCCGCCAGCTCTATTCTCTAGCACCATATCGTATCTAACGCTGTGAACTTCGTAATCTACAGCTTGCGGTGGCCCATTAACATTGGTTTATCAGATAGCATAGAAAGATATACGCCACTTTTCAAGCTTTTGTTACGTGTATCAACCTAAAGCGCCAGCTATTTCCTCAATTAAATAGTAGACCAATCTGCTCAGTATGAAGATTACTCTGCTCGCTTGCCGTAGATTTGCTCAAATAATAGGTTGTGTTCATTGCGTCTCTTCATTGTTGATTTCTTTAGTCGACAAGTGATGACGTCATGACATGTAAAGTCACATTGCTGTTTACTGTGACATTCATTCAAGAATCTGCTGCTGCTAACTTCGATCTGGATAATCCAAATCGACTCTCGAGCTTGGATCTGTCGCCATCTTCAAGAATGGTAAACCTTATCACTCGACAGCCATCGCGTCGTCCAGCTTGTCCTTCTTCCCGTATACCAGCTAAACCAAAGTGGTACGACTCGCTACAGCTTCGTAGGTGACCTGATGAGGTCCAATTTTGGATGGCCGTGTGCAACTCTCTAGCACCATATCGTATCTAACGCTGTGAACGTCTTAATCTACAGCTTGCGGTGGCCCATTATGATTGGTTATGATAGCATAGAAGGATATATTCCACTACTCAAGCTCTTTATATGTGTACCAGCCATAGGTTACTCAATAGACTGTAGCTATCTGTTACATCTACTAAGAGCATGTGCAGTGACGAATCTGCTTCTGTATTAGTATCGCCACTGAATTGATGGGTTCATTATAATCTTTTGTTTTGCACGTTCATACCGTTGGATATGACATTGTGTTTGCGACTGGTGACCCTCTAAATTGGTCCTTACACTCATCAGGATCAGGTCACCTATGAAGCTGTAGCTGTAGCATGTATTATTGCTGATACAACCACAAATAGCATGATCAGTGTCAAATCTGCTTCTTTACTATCGTTAGCGACTATAATGTGCCAATAGAAAATGTTGAATCTAGCAGCTTTAGATACGATATGGTGGCGGAATGTGGTTCTGGCGGCCATCCCATTTGACCTCATCAGGTCACCGACGTTGTTTTAGTGTTGATATACAACTACAAAGAGCATGAGAGGTGGTAAAGATATGTCTTCTAATACTACCGTTCAACTTAGTTGAAAGCTATTTACATCGTAGTTGCCTTGAAGAGAGCCGCTTACTCTTTAAAGACAGTCATAAGTAAAGCATTATCTGGTAGCCAGGGCGGGCAGCACCACCTTCTTCTCTCTTCGCTCTTTTTGTTCCGGGCGTGGCGCGGGTGATTCTCGTAAATTCGATTCAACCTCAACCGTTTCCGCCCGTTTCTGGTGACGTTCAACGTTCAACACGCATCTTGCTGATGCATCACATGTTGATGTACCAAGCTAAGAAACGGCCAACAGATAGACAAGCCGTCGACTTTAGGCGGTCAAATTACCAACACTATGACGAATAAGGCAGAAGAGATACGCCGGATCCTATCCGAGCCGGTTGTAGACCTGTGGAAGCTGAGGGAACTTGCTCTGACAGAAGGAGGATTGGTTAACGGTGCGTTGTCCCAATACTGCACGCTGAACGTTTTTTTTGAATTGATCCTACTAACTTGAACATTTTCACCATTTTCATCGCTTCCTTGAAATCAAGACTCGTTACGAAAACTTGCGTGGCCAAAATTAGTTGGGGTCAGCAATGATGGCATCGCTTCCTCGTCTGGATCAAGTAATGAAGGGTAAGTGTAATGATACATCAAGAATCAAGAATCCTTTTTTCAAATCTATGCCATCAACAGAATCCTTACCGTGCCTCTTGCCGTTTTTGCAATAATTTGTTCCAATCGCGAAGGCAATCATCGCCGCCGCCCACCAGCGAAGTTACTGTCCCCCCCTCCTTCGACGCCGAGCAAATAGAACGTGATGTTTCCCGCGTGACGTGGCACTTGCTTACAGGGAACCAACGCTCACGCAATTTCCAAATGAGAAACAAACATCGTAAACGCATATCACAATTATTGAAAAAGAAGCAACGACGGCTAGGAGATTTCTTGAATTTGACACTTGTTCAAAGTTACGGTGATGGTGTTAAGTATATGAAGGATGTGGAGCGGCTAAGGTATTACCAAGGATTTCATGATGTTGGTAGCATAGTGCTATCGACACTTGGTGGAGCATCCCTGCCAATATCACCTGCACTGACCACTAATACCACCGAGACGACTTCTTGTCCAAGTGATCTCGAGTTGGCCCAAACTGCAGCCGACAGCATGGGGATGACACTCGCATGTCAAGTTTTATTACAAATTTCTCAACAACATCTACGTGATCCCATGAGGGCAGATTTCCTCCAGCTTCAAGCTGCTCTCAAGCTCGTGTTGATGCCTCTGATTGCAGCGTTTGATGGCGAGGTGCACTCTCATTTATATGATTGCGATATGGAACCATTCTTTGCAATATCGTGGATAATTACCTGGTTCTCACATGATGTGAGGGACACAGCTGTCGTGAAAAGGTTGTTTGATTTCTTTTTGGTCAGCCACCCCATGATGCCAATCTACATGAGTGTAGCCATGACCATTCATCCGTTGAATCGCATTGAAGTGCTGAGCACTGATTGTGATTTCGCATGTGTCCATAATGCTTTGGCAAACCTGCCCAAAAATTCCAATGATGTAGGTTGGAAGTACATTCCAGGAGATATCTCGTGCTACGTGGATAATGATGATGATGACATGAGCGTGGTTAGCATGGATCCAAGTCTACAGGGCACAGACGACGACAGCGTTGTTTCTGCGGTGAATCACAAGGCTAGAGTTCCTTTCCAGGAACTTATCGATTTATCTGTCACTCTGATGTAAGTTTACTGCTGAGTGAGTTCTTATTTACTTTACACGCATTGCATGCAGCTAATCAACTCCTCCCCTCTTCTGCGTAGGCATAAAATACCACCCCGAAATATCATCAATCTTGCACAACGCTACCATAATAGCGTGACCCTTCAACCTCTTCTGGCTGAAAGTTCAAGCATTGCACTTTTACAACCTCCCCCTAGCTGGGGACTGACATCGAACACAGACTCTGACTGGGTAATTAGAGCTAGAATGCTAAAGGAGCAAGGCACAAAGTTGAATCGGCATCAGCGAAAAAATAGGAAGAAGCTTGGAAATGGAACTGACTACATGAATGATAATGAAAGTTCATGCATGTCAATGGTGTCAACAATTTACCCAGAAAAGGGTGATAAGCCACCTCTCCAAGCTGTTATCGCCTCCGGTACAGGGCCAGATGGACGGGCAGAGGCCAGAAAGTTAAGAAAGAAGCGAAAGGCTCTGGCTCAAAGTGTGGTGGTAATCGTAATTTCTCTATTTGCGTTGACGGCAAAAAGTTACTTCTTCTCAACACCAGTTCAGCAGCAATTACCAGTACAAAACCAAATTTCTGTGGATGAAGAATCACGATCATTGTCAGATGTTGCATTAGATGAAAGTAAGAAACATGAACCGGCTATTATTGTATCAGACGACAGGCAACCTGACCAAACAAAGGCTGCCGTTTCTTCCGAAGACAAGCGGCAACCTGACCAAACCGAGACTGCCGCTTCTTCAGATTCAGAAGGCAAGGTGCGTGTTGAAACAATGACAGTAAATAAAAAAGTGGAATCGCAGTTGAACGACGAATACCCTGCGATGCAGAATGAGAATAAGGATGTTCCAACGAATTGTGACATCGTAAGGAATGAGGGTTCAGACACTGACACGCAACATCTCGTAGTATCAACCTCAATTACCGTAGTTCCTCCGAATCGGTCGGAACAACTGGCAAGAGCTATAGGCCATATCAAGGCAGCTGTAGAGGAGGAAATTTCCTTTGAATGTAAGGGTAGTGCAAGGTCAGCAGAAGCCGCGCAGGAGATATGGAGGAAACAAGCGAACAACATTAAGACTCAAGGAGAACGGCTTTTGAATTTCAGCAAGGAACGCTTGTCTCAGGAGTCTAGAAACAACTGATATGTTGATGCTAGATAGAGAGGAACTTCACATTTTAATGCATATATAGTACTTTTTATGTTCTTTAGGTAGAAAATATGATGTTGCATGGTCTGACTGATCAGCACTTACATATCTTACATACATGCACATCAAGAGGGAAAGAAATCAAGACGTGCTCCCTTCGTGTTTGATTTTCATTGTTCTTGCTTGAATCTAATCTTGTGTGCTCAGCTCAGGCTCTGTCGTAGGCCTTTGGATAGTGGGCTCGCTCTGCTCACTTGGGGTTGTTCCCCCGTGGTTGCCCCCATTGGATGTTGGGATTTACTTACTACGCCTAATTTCGAGCGCTTATTTATCCCTGATAAGCCATGGCTGAGGGGGGACGCCCAACGCCCTCATCAAGGCCTAAAAATCATCTTCCCCTTGAAATATTCTGCATCGCATCCTAATATTCAAAACCAAGGACCCTTGTTCAAAACACTGCCAGCTTGCAGCTTGCATACTTTCACACTTCCACCTCTACTAAGCAACAGTAGACCGATACTATCACCTCACCCTTAACTTCTTCCTCAACTTATACCATGGGAGAACCTGTTGTAGTGCAGGGAACGGCTATTTCCCAGCCTTACAACCCTTATGAACATAAAGCGTGAGTCAATGTGCTGTTTCTTACTTTTTTGTTATTGTCGTGCACCTTATCATGTCGCAGTGCTCCTCATATCAATTATACTAATCACTTCTCCTCTACTATTCACTGCTATACTACAGCGCCGCACCGACGGATCAACCAGTAGCTCAACAACCAGCTTCCAGCTCTGGGGCTGGGGAGGCTCAGCCAACAAAATGTCGTGACCCCATCTTCGCATTACTTCTTATCGGTAATGTAGCAGCGATTTGCGCTGTTGCGGGGATTTACGGTTCCACTGCATTTGATCAAAATCAGAACACCAGTGGCGAAAACTACGATGGTTACATTGTTGCGGCTTTCGTCCTTGGAGCTATTGCCTTGGTTTTCACCGGCTTTTGTCTGCCCATTATGATGTGCATTCCGATGATTTTGATCAAGGCGTCGCTCATTGGAATGTTAATCTTATCCGGAGTAATGATGGTGGTTTCTTTCCTTTCTGGCAACATTATTGGTGGCATTTTTGGCGTGGTCTTTTTCCTCATGTTTGGTTGCTATGCACGTGCGGGTACGTTCTGTTTGTACACGCAATTAAGCGAGAGTTGGATGGAGAGCTGCACAATTCACCACGAACTAACATTCTTTTCTTCCATTATTTTCACCAGTTTGGTCTCGTATACCATTTGCCAGTGTCAACTTGCTTACCGCGTGCACTGCGGTGAAACAAAACTGTGGCGTGATCTTTGTGGCCTATCTTTACGTCATCGTGGCGTTTGGATGGAGCATCTTGTGGTCGATTGCATCTGTTGGCGTTTATGATCAAGTTATCGCGACTGCCAATGGCGAAAACACAATCAACTACGGTTACTACTTCCTTCTGTTCCTATCTTTCTTTTTCACCCATCAAGTAATCCAAAATTGTACTCACGTTACAGTTAGTGGGACCGTGGGAAGCTGGTGGTTCTCCCCCGAACATTCTGGCTGCTGCTCTGGTGGTGTCATGGGGAGCGTCATTCGCACCCTTACAACATCCTTTGGATCAGTCTGTTTTGGTTCTTTGTTGGTGGCAATTTTACAGGCTACGAAAGCGGTTGCACAAGCTGCGCGGGGAGAAGATGGTGGCTCCTTCTTGCTCTGCATTGCGGAGGTAAGTTTGTATCTTCTAACAGACGTAACGGGGGTACTGTGATGTGCATACAAGTCCTAACTTTCTTCATTCCTCGCATCAGTGCATTCTTCAATGTCTTGCAGATATCTTGGAGTATTTCAACAAGTGGGCTTTTGTATACGTTGGCCTCTATGGTTACTCATACATCGAAGCAGGCAAAAACGTCTTCACTCTATTTAAGAACCGTGGATGGGAGGCCATTATTGCAGACGATCTTATCTCAAATGTGTTTTTCTTTTTGAGTCTCAGTGTTGGAGGCATTTGCGCTGGAATAGGCTATGCGTTCAACGAAAATTCGTTCGGCGGCATTTTCGCTGACGCGATTGACACTGGTTTGTCTGTGTCTACAACCAATGCCATACTTGGCTTCATCATTGGTTTGGTTCTATCGAGCATCCTGTTGAGCACTATTGGAAGTGCTGTGAACGCCGTCATTGTGTGCTTCGCTGAGGGCCCAGCAGAGTTTGAAGCAAATCACCCTGAGCTCAGTAGGAAGATGAGAGAGACTTGGTTGCAGTTCTACCCAAACTGTGGTGCCTAAGCCAAGGGAACAATACTCTAGATATTATGTCGGGTATGTGCTTAATTTTCTGTTAACGTTTTGAGTGTATGTGTACGACGTAAAATAAAAAAGATGGAATTGCGTCGTGCAACTATTACTCGCACATTGCTAGTCATAATCATCATCATCTTCGATGATTTCTTTGTTCTGTCCGTGAGTATTCTGCGATGTAACTGATGTTTCTGTTTCTATTGCCTCACGCAATGCTCTATTTTCAACTGCATCATTATCATTGTTGGAACCTCTTGCCTCGGCTGGCAGCTTTGAACCAGGTTTTGTCTTCTTGCGTGAATTGTTCTTCTGTTTTGTGTTATTATTATTGTCTTCCAATCTTTTTCTCTTCTTGGCAGCAGCAGCATCATATTGAAATGCACTCTTTTCAGTCACTCCATCCAGCGCACCTTCCAAGAAGCTATATTCTTTCTGTGTCTTTACACTCTTTTTGATTTGAGCCAAGGTAACTAATGTAACATCTTTAGCAGCGGTATTTTTAGATGACGACTTTCTCTTCCGTGTATGTGATGCTTCCGTAGTAGACCTTGCCAAATCGCTGACAAACAAAGCGGAACAAGCAGCTATTAGCTCGACAGCCTTTGTCGATACTCTCCCTACATCATCATCTCTTAATAGTTGTGCCTTGATTTTGGATATTGGGAATTTGCCATCGGAATCCATCTTGAGTTCAGTTCCCAGTGATAATAACTTTAAGATGGCTGCTGATCGTCAGCTCAATATAAATTGAAGACGACACGACGAAGGCTGGCGATTGAACTTATCCTCGACAATGTGAACATCAAAGTGATGGGAGTTGCTGTTGATTGTATTGTTGATGTTCTTAGCTGATGTACAATAGCAATACTTAGGAGTTTGCTTGAATGTTAACGGATACCTGCCTCAGCCCGCAATTTTTTTGCCGGCGATGATGAGAGCGCACCTCCCCTACGCCAAAACATAATCACCATAAACACCACCTCACCATCATCTCCAGATGCTCAAATTATAGTCATCCACTCTCTATATACCTATCAGTGAAATGATATCCTTTGAAGCGCAGGATTCGACGCCGTTACTGCATAGCATCGGGCTGTTGCTACAGGTGGCGGGATGACATCGATGTGATAGTATGCGACAAACACCACCATCATGTGAATGATTGCAGGAGATCCACCAAGAAATACTTTGCAGAGGCGAACTATATCATATTTGAGGGCGGTCTATACCGTTTATTCCGGGGATGTCGCTTCTATAGCACCTTTACCAACACCATGGAATCAGGTAGTGATGTTGAGTGATTTCCGATTTTTTTCAACCAATCAGAGAATGTGTATTACTAATAGAAAACGGATTGTAACGCGACAACAATGCATGGGGAGATCACATACTATATGGTGATGAGTGTGGTAACGCGGATTTCCTCCATTTCATCGTATACAATACAATAATTGACCTACTATATTTGGGTGAAAATGGATGAAATGAGAAGCCGAACATGAGTCATCTACACGAATATTATGCCGTCAAGCATGGCTTCCAGCACCAAAAAAGTGGGTACTCTTTGGCTCAACACACCAATGGCAATCTATTGCGCGTGGTATACCGCGGTTGTAATGTATTATCTGACTGATATCAGTGACAAACGTAACATGAGGAATCATCACAAAATCGAATGACCGGCCTGTAATGTCATGTTCACACAGTAGTTGCATGTTATTAATAAAAACAAGACAATTGCGTATTTAGTATGATATATAGAAGGAGTTATTGCTATTCTATGGCGATAGTGTAGTCTCTATCAAGTGGCAAAGACCATGACATGATGGTACCCAACTCGAGCGGATTTTACTTATGTTGTGTGTAGATCAATATTCGTTCGAAACGATCTCGAATCTGTCGCCGCCGACCTCATAATCGGATTCCTCATGAAAAATTGGGTTAGACAGTGTCTTGTTTATGTTGATATTGACCATATCTTTAAAATAATTCCATGGTTTGCAGCCGGATATCCCATGGTGGAGGTGTTTTTTGTGCGGTGAGTGATGCGTGATGACCGAGGCAAAAAAATAATGATGTCGATGCTACCGATTTGATACCCCCAATATTTCGGCCAATGGTCGGAATATCACAGCGATAAGCTGCGGCTGTGCTCTAAACTAACTGAATGGAAGGTTGTTGGTCTTTCTACCGAAAGAATCGGCCTAATATTGACGTAGTTATGCACAGAAGTCAAAAAGCGGTGTAAAAGCGGTGTGAGGCAGGTATCCGTTAATGAATTCAAAAAATGAAAAATTCGAGCACACAGCACACTTCCATCTCATCTCTCTTCGCCCTTTCCTCGACATGGTAACTATGAACGTGGGCTGCCTAGAAGTTTGCATACCAAGCTGGTTGTGCAAAAGGAAATCACAAGTGGACAGGGATCGAACAGATGATAGATAAGCGCAAAAGCGTTCTCTCGCACAATACGACTGCGAGTGAATTAGCATAGATCATCAATGAAGTTATACCATTATCCACTAGACCTGCTTCGATACTCTTTATAGCTGACAGGATTGTCAGGCGTCAGATTGTCAGGCATCCGACAAAGAGTTTCCCCTTGAAGCTGTGCTCCTTAGCCCACGTCAGCTCATGGGCAAAACACATGTTGTGATTTAAAGATTCAGCCTAATCTCACTAGCTGCGTCTCTTACTTCCCGGGAATCATTCAAGAGACATTAATTACTCTTCCCCTTTCCACTGCCAATGCGGAATTTGAACCCAATCCGGTTCAATCTATCAAAGCGTTCAATAAGATCCTGGTTACCTTGGACTTCTCGGGTGGAATGAAACTTGCGATAAACTTTCCTTTGTCTTTTTACCCATTCACCAAGTGATTTCCACTTGCCAGTTTCAGTAGATGGCACGTCGCAGTTTCCACTTTCGTCCTTGTACTTGCATAGATTCATAAATTGCATCTCCCAAGTTTCAACCTGCTGTTGAGAAAAATGATTGCCATTCACTTTTGCAGCGTTGCCTTTACCTAAACATCGACACATGCAAATGCAGAGAGTTAGCAGGAGAGCCACCACAAAAACTTCGCCCACATACCATGACACACACTCACCAATATAACACCTCAGACCGATCTCAACAAGCAAAGTCATCTTCTCCAATTCATCGTTGCTGCCACTATTGTCCCACTCAC
Source organism: Skeletonema marinoi (assembly GCA_030544225.1). NCBI lineage: Eukaryota > Bacillariophyta > Thalassiosirophyceae > Thalassiosirales > Thalassiosiraceae > Skeletonema > Skeletonema marinoi. The sequence goes on along the minus strand of CM060485.1, from coordinate 4,888,511 downwards.
GCATCTTATAACGATTATACTTTACCCAGTTTCCCAGCGATGGATTCTTGGGATATTCTTGTGGAACGTTAGTATGTCCGTGTTCTGCCTTGAATTCCTGTAAGTAGCATGCACACAAAGTAGAATACATATCAGTGAATGAGCAAGCACTTGTGGGTCATCGTTGATAGGGATTCGATATGTAACTTACCTTCAAAGCTCTGTAATTCTTATACCACGAAGTATCTTTGTCAGCATTACAACGGAGATCGTTATAACACTGCTTACGATCCGATGCTTCGCTCGCCTCCATGCTCATATCAGCATGAAGTCGTCCCATTGGCAAGTCAGGTCCAAGATGATGTTGTGGCTCGTGGAAGCTAGCAAAGCTGGGTTGCGCTACTGGCGAAACAATATTTGCATATGTTGGAACGGATCCAGCTGAAGCTGCACATTCATCATCGTCTTGCATAAACGCATCATTCTTCAACAAAGTGACATCAGACAATACCTGGCCATGCACGCATCCATCGAGAGACCGAGCAGGGAGGGTAGAGCTTACTTCTTCCCCCCCTGATATCACTGACATATCATCATCAAATGCCAATCCAGGAGGAACCAATCCCGGAGGCACCCACGACGTGAGATCACAAGCCCACGAAGGGTGTTCGCAAGCAGCATCAACAGTGTTTGTTCCACCGCTCTGGTGCATGTCCGGCACGCATTCTGATTGATGTGCCTCAGCCATATCTACATACGAGTTGAGCTTGGGCAGAAGACGCGGCGGTGTCACTACTTTTTGGAAGAGGTCTGTATTGGAAGGCCTACTAGAAGACAACTGTGATGGTGGAAGGTGCTCTTCAAACATGATGGTCTGATTTCTGAGGTTTATGGACGGCCCGTAGGTTGATAGGAAAGCAGCACTTTTTGCTCTAGCACACCAATCGTGCGTCTTACAGTTGCTTGTATTCTTTAGAGAGGCACAGCGATTTATATGAAACCGAATTGTTTGAAGGGTAGATTGTTCCAAAAGTGCGAATGTGGCACAGAGTGGCTCTCGATGGACTCTTGACCTGCTCTAGACGCAGACTGATTGCCGTCTTCTGCACAACACAGACGCCCACGGATTTGGTTCGCTTCAACCCGGACTTCAAGTCGGTCCGACTGAAAAGCTCATGTGTTTCACTTCATATTTTCATGTGTAAGTAACACAGAAGGATGCTCGTCTCAAACGTCAAAACCAAGAACCTTTGGTAGCTCCTCATCCCTCCTAAATCGACGCATGCTAGCATCGGCGATGAAGAAGAGTCCGCAGCGACCTTCCCTGACGGTAGGATCGCTTCAACCTCGAGACGCGGCGTTACATTATGTTATCATCACTGCTAGAGAAGTTCAAGTAGCACATGACAAGCCATCCGCTGCTGAGTTTATGTGTTGAGACGGGGGCCAATTGGTGGGTTGAAAAAATTAGGTGCGCCGAATGCCGAATGAAGTGAAAAAAGTGTGAGAATCTGGCGGGAGAGTTCCAATCCTGGCGGGAGAGTTCAAAATTGGCGGGTCGGTCAATATGGTACGAAAAAGTAAAAAATGCACTTGCCGAAGCCGATGCCGACATGATATCCGCACATAAATGAGAGCATGGCGATACTGCAGCAGCAGACGCAAAAATAATGGCAACCGAGCAGCTCCAGTAGGCAATAAACAGTGGAAGAAACGGTTCTAACATTCAGTATCGATAATTCTAAGCAACAATACTCTAGAAGCTGCTTGCATTGAAATTGGCCAAGGCAACAAAATTTTATCCACATAACTAAAAAATGACAAAGCCGGGTAAATTTAGCATTCAGCTATCAGGGACCTTCATCCTACTCTCCATAGTCATATCAACCCTACTTGCATTTTCGGTAGGATGGATTTCTCGTCTCGTACTCTTAACAAGTGCGGGTATCAATCCATTCCACAGTGACTCCACAGCCGTCGCGTTACGAGAAGCCTCCTCCTCATCCTCCGCAATTGATGCCATTCTCGACGATGGAAGCAGCAGGGGCATGTCCGGAAAAGACGTAATAAAACAACTCCCCGCACCCAAAGTTCTCGCCGGGAAGCAAGTGCCCTACACCACCTACACATCCAAAAGTTTCCCCAATGAGGGGACGAGCACCAGTAACACATTGCATATCGATCGTACTGTGCCATTGTATATTAGTGCGCAGAGTAAAAAGGAATTTGATGGTGGTCCAGATTTTCGCAGTGATACTAAGAAGAGTACGGGGGATGATAAGGGCTGGAAACCTTTGAATACTGATCCGCCCTGTGATGCATGCTCTCGTGGTAAAGAAAAGAAGAATGAATTATCAACAACAACAGAAGGGGAGGACGACTCTGCAGAAGCCTCTTCTATCAATGACGATGGTCACAATGACGATTCCGATGGACTCCATCTTCCAGCAGGACAACATCTTCTCGTGGATATTAAAGATGTTGATTCAGAATTCCTCAACTCGGAAGAACGATTGGCATCGGCAATGATTGATTTGACCAATGAATCCAAACTCACCCTCCTATCCTACCATTGTCACTCTCTTGTCCCCATTGGGGTAAGTTGTGCGGGGGTACTTTTGGAAAGTCACGTTGCATTCCACACATGGCCATTGGAGGGTGTAATTACCTTGGACTTGTTCACATGTGGTGGGGGGAAGTTGGTCCCGTTAATGCCACTCATTAAAAGGTTATTTTCTGTGAAACAAACTCCATCAGAGGGAGAGAATGAAGAGGATATACCGGAACCGACCTTGTTGTGGGCACATAAGCTTCGTGGATTCCGCGAGGGCTTTGCTCCTGGCTATGTTCGCACTAGTAATCCTCTGGATGAGGGACTTGGATGGTCGGTATTGGGACGGCTTGATTTCGATATGAAGCGTCCATTGCTTTCCACCAAGACGGCATTTCAACATGTTGATATTTATGAGGTTATAAATCCTGACCATCGCGACTTGGAATCTTACCAACTGTCTCTTTCAAACACTGACGGTGCATATGAATCGATGCATCCAGAATTGTTTATTCCCAACAAAATTCTCTTCTTGGATGGAGTCCAACAAAGCACTCTGTATGGGGATGCCCCATACCATGAAAGTATCGTCCATCCTGCCATGTTTACGCACGAGAATCCCAAGAGAGTGGCTATTATTGGAGGTGGAGAGGGTGCAACTCTGAGAGAGGCGCTGAAACACAACACTGTTGAGAAGGCGGTAATGATTGAAATTGACGAGGATGTCGTGCAATTATCACGTGAATATTTAAAAGAGTGGTCAGACTGTTCGGATCTTGTTGGCAGTGCCGACGACTGCTTTGAAGATCCTAGAGCTGAAGTGCTATATGAAGATGCAATGCAATACTTTATATCTGGTTTCCCTACCGACGAAGCAGTAAATGGAAGTGACAAGTTTGATGTCATTGTGATGGATTCTCTGGATCCCAATGTCAAAATCTCATACGCTGTGGATCTTTATTCAAATGACGCTTACATTGAGTCCTTATACAATGGATTGACCGAGTCTGGAATTTTGGTAATACAGCTAGGGGAAAGTAACACGGATGACGACCCGGCAGATGAAGTTGGAAAGTTTGAGAATCGGGCAATCATTAAGGACAAATTGAAAGAGGTTGGATTCAAGAGTATGCACATTTATACAGAGGTACGTGGTAGTATACAATCGTTGTTGTGTTGCCATTTGATGTAGTCTTTCTTACGTGCCTAACTTTCTTTCTCTGCAACTTCTTAGGAACACTGTGAATTTCAATGGCCATGGACCATCCTCGTAGCATTCAAAGATGCCAACACAAAACAAAACTGGCACCGCAGTGCGGCAGAGACTGATCTCGAAATACGCAAGCGCCTTCTGACGACCAAATCAGGACACCCAGCTCTACGAAACTATGATGGTGCAACTCATTATAATTACCAGTTACCTCCAAAGTCATTTGAGATTAGTTATTGTCGTCAGGAGGAGACTCCGGAAGAATGCGCCATGTTGACTACAGATGAGTTCGTGGGTGTGGTAGCAGAAGAAGATAGTAGTATTGCATACAACCCTGTGTTGGAAAGACGCTTGAATCACATAGTGAAAGCAGACAATTTGGCAATGTAAGTTTGAAGGGCTTTTCCTTCATTGCAAGAAGCAGAACATTAGGATAAAATTAATAAACGTGAATAAACTTCGACTTTGAAACTTTGTTGGATGCAATTGCAGGCAGGCAGCAGGAGAGGCCTCTGAAGAAAGTCTGCGGAGGCATACCGACTGGATCACCGTATGGAAGGCTGCCAAGATCTATGACAAACCACTTGAAGTAGCAAGAGCAAGAACAAGCTTCATGGGAACGTAGGTCAAGGACACTTGGAAGAAGAAAAACGGACAGACTTTTTGTCGATCAAACTCTCACAGACTTGTGCGACTTCAGCGAGATTCAAACTAATCCCGCCCTTGAAAGAATAACGACGTTAAGTAGCACTCATGCATACTTATGACCAAATAAACCATCAGTAATAAAATCAAGATGGACCCACGAGATCCCCGCTATCGACACATGAACAGCGGTGGTGGCGGCGGCCTCTCCTCCTCTGACAACAATCAAGGTGGAGGGCGTGGCTACACTGGCACAAATTCCAATAATCCCCATCATAATCCACACAATAGCCATCACGGCGGTGGAGGACCAGGCCTTGGAAGAGGTGGTGGTGGATACCATCATCAATATCATGGTGGTGGTGGCCACCGCAAATCATTCGGCCGAGGCGGGGGCGGTGGATACCACAATAACAACAACAACAGTAACATCAACAATCCCAATAATCCAGCCCACAAGGAACGTGAACTAATGAACATTTACGGCCGTGGCAACACCAACGCCTCCGACAACAACGACAATAAGAATAACATGGGACCACCACCCCATCAACGAAAATATCACAATCCCTGTAGATTTGCAGGACATGATCACGAATGGAAGGATTGTCCGAATAATTTTCGGAATAAGAAGAAGAATATGATGAATATGAATAGTAGTATGATGAGTCATAATAATATGGGGAGTGGGATGAATGGTAATAATATGGGGAATGGTGGGGGAAATGGTGGTGCACTTGGTGGAGGAGGTGATCATTATGGACCGGCATCGTCATCGTATGAAGTTGGAGGGAGTAGTGGGGGTGGAAAAATTAGTAATAGTATGGATCGACCTTTGATTGTGGGGTCACGGAGTCAAAGTGATTTCTATGGTGGTGGGGGAGGGGATCGAGGATATTCCAACAATACGAACAAGAATGATCGACCATCGTTATTGGGATCACGGAGTCAAAGTTTTGGTGATAATCTTCGTGTATCCGCTAGTGGTGGGGGAGATGGGGGAATGATGGGTGGTGGTAAATCACATTATTCACCATCTCCTAGAAATTCGTTTGCAGGTGTTGGTGGTAGTGGGGTTGGTGGAAGTAGTAGTGATCGACGTCGCAATCCGAGTATATTTTCACCACATCCTGGTCCTGGTGGAGGTGGTGGTGGAGATAATACTCGTCCAGCACCCATGTCTTCATCGTCACGTGGATATTCGTCTTCTTATACTCCGACATCATCTTCGTATCGCAAGGTAGGAGGAGGTGGAGGTGGTGGCCGATCACATCATTTTAGTGAGGATGTTATTAATGATGTTCCTGCACCACCGATTTCATCATCACCGTCTGGAGGTGGAGGCGGAGGCGGTGGGGACATGATGTGGTCAGCAGGTTCGTCGCCTTCGAAATCACCGGGAGAAATTATGTCAACTCCACATTCACGTAATAGCGAAAGAGGTGGTGGTGTTGGGGAGGGTTACCGTGGAAGTAATGGGGGTGGAGGTGGTCGGCCTCATCACCACACTCCTCATCATTATCAACAGCCACAACATCGAGGTTCATTCTCGGGCAACAAGTCGTCTGGTGGAGATATCCGACCATCACCCTACAACAAGTCACCTGGTGAGGTACGTGGTGACATGCAACATGAAGGAGTAGGAGGTGGTCAGCAGCAGCAACAACATCGAGGATCATTTACAAAATCACCTGGAGAGATTCGACCTTCACCATACTCCAAGTCTCCCGGTGAGATACGTGGGGATTCACACCATGAAAGTAGTTATCATCATCGTGGTTCTTTCTCATCAGGTAAATCGACAGTGGAGATTCGACATCGACCGAGTTTTGAATCACCGCATAACAATTCGTTTGTAGCGAGGCAAGATTCATTTGGTGGAGGGCCATCATCGCCCCGTCATTCTCGTGAGAATGCGCCTTCTTCACCAAGGCATCAATATAGCCGAGGTGCTAGTGGTGACATGCCATCTTATAGCAGTAACAACACGTCTTCCTTTTCTCGAGAGGAGAGTAACGAAGTCGCGGTTAAGAAGACTGATGAAGGTTCTGCCCCCCCAACAAAACAGCCTAGGTCCAGTATCGAAAAGGATATCAAAGAACCACCATCTCCTGTCAAAGAGGAGAAAAAACCCGCGTCGTTAACTTGCTCAGCTCTGAAAGACGAGGTAAAAATAGGCAAGGCAGAAGACATTATCTGCCGAATGGCAAAGATAATGGACAACTCCTCAGCCTCGGTCCCATCCAAAGAGGGTCTCACTCCCCTCCCAACCAAGATTGAAATTACAAAATGCATGGCGGAACTCGAGAAGAAGATCAAAACAAAGGGGAAGCAGGCTACCACCACCAAGAAAGAAGTTCGTGAAATGGAAGAACAGGAGAAGGAAGAACGAATGAGGAAAGAGATGGATAAGATTAAGGAAGAAGAACGCAAGGCGCAGGAAGAATTGGATAAGCGACGACAAATTGAGAAAGAGTTTGAGGATCGTATTAATGAGCGGAATCAGAGTGTGGAGGACAAGAGAGAGGAGCTGATGCGAGTATTCAATGCTAGAAAAGGTGAATTCAAAGAGCAAAGGCGATCTGGTCGTGCCAAGCTTGAGAAAGACTGTCAAGCTGCTATTGACGAGAAGGTTAGTGGGCTGACGAAGGAAATTTTTACCGTCCGAGAGAAAGTGAAGGAGGCAGAACGAACGATTCAAGAGCTGGACGAGCTTGCGTTCCAAGAAGCGAATATGGCTGCCATGCCAGAAATGATAGAGGAAGATGGAGCGGACAGCTTGCCAACAATGGATGCCCCGGGAAAAATGTCTGGTCTTATCGGTACATTATTGGCACAGAATCAGCGCACAGCATCTGAAGCACACCACGACTCTCTTTCTGCCATTCCATATTTCCCACAAGCCGCCCAAGATGGCGAGACTGTATCTAATGAGGAGTGGTCGAACCGTGCTCGGAAAGTAACCGGAATTCACGATGCTCTCTACCTTGAACCCAAGGATGTACCAACGTTTGAGGAGAACAATCGCACCTTCCTTGAACTCGCCCCACGTATGAAGGAATGTATTCGCGTCCAAAATAAGAAGCTCAAGTCACGATGGACAGATTTGGCGAACCAGTATGTCACAAGACAGACTATTTACAAAGAAGAGACCGGTGTCGATCTTGAGTCGTCAGGAGGGTACTTCAGTGCTGGAAAGCCGATCGAGATCGATGAGCCTGCCCCTCGTGGAAACAACCCTTACCGTCGCCCTCGTAGAGGGATCTCGCAAGGCGATGTTGTTCGCTCAGAGTATGAACAAGAGCAGATCATAGCAGAGCTTGCAGCTAAGGAAGCAATGGAGAAGCGCATCAAAGAGGGTGGTTGTGCATTGCCACGGCAGCAAGGTTTGTTGGAGCGCCAGTTATTTGCTTCATACTCCAATGGCTTTTTTGCTCAGCGTGTTGATGATATGTTGGCCGACGAAGAGGAGCGCCGCCATGTTAACATTTGGAGCGACATGGAGAAGTGTATTTTTCTGGATCGATTCCTTCACCATCCTAAGGACTTCCGCAAGATAGCTACCTTCCTGCGCAATAAGTCAACCAAAGACTGTATCAAATTTTACTACGATTCAAAGAAAACTGTTCCATACAAGCAAGCTTTGAAAGAATTCCTCTTGCGGAAGAAAAGGCGTGGTGATGTTGTCCCATGGGATGCCACAATTCAATCTGTCTTATCTGTCGGTGCAACAGTAAAAGCTGGTACCAGCGCCGAAAAGCCGCTTCGAATTTCGATCCCAGCGAACGATTGCACTTACCACTCCAAGTCATTCCACCCAATGAAGCTTGAAGTCTTTACTAATTTGGAAGAAAGCGTCCTTAATGCAAAACATTCAGACGACGAAAAGAAGGAGCATAAGCCAAGGCGCAGCAACTGGTTTATTTTAGAGTCGAGGAGTCGAAAATACATTAAGCACCGGGATGAAAAAGAACACCACCATAAGCGCAAAGCTGCAGTAGCCTTGAGCGAAGAGGAAGAAGATCCTAAGAAAGTTCAACGCAAAAATGACATGCCTTCTGCCCAAGAAGAGCCTCCGAAGAAAAAGCACAAGGCTCAAAAGTGGAAAGCGGAAGAGAAGAGACTGTTGTACGAGGCATTGGAGAAGCACGGTCATGACTGGGCGGCAATATCGAAGGCAGTAGGAACGAGAACGGACATTCAATCGAAGAACTACTTTCACGACAACGAGGAAAAGATCACTAAGCAGCTCAATGAACGTGCTGGCAAAGGCAAAGACGCAGAGGGAGTGAAGGTAAAGAAGAAGCCAGGACGAAAAAAGAAGATCAAGGATCCTCCTCCTTCTTCTACTCCTCCTCCTCCTTCTAATCCCGAGGTCGAAGTTACCTCCAAGCCTGATTCTGTCGATTCTTCTGTTAGCAACACCACCAGCAACGCCACCACCGCTGAAAAAGAAGAACAGTATCGCCAACAAATGATATTGCAGCAGCAACAGGATCATATTCGTCAGCAAATCCACCTCCAACAGCAACAGCAACATATCCAACGGTTAGTTCAACAACAGCAGCAGGAAGAGATGTACCGACAACATCAAGAAGAAATGTATCGTCAACAAGTGCACCACCTTCGGCAGCAAGAGATTCTACAAGCTCATGCTCAGCATATGCAACATCAGCAACACTACCATCATGATCAGATGGGTCATCACAATTATGAGACTAATCAGCTTCAAAACTTGCAGCAACTGTTGGCAATGCGTGGCCGTCAGTCACCATACTACCAAGGAGGCAACGGTAACAACGGTGGCGATTTAGAGCGCATCTTCCAAGCAGCCTCGGCAGCGGGTATTCCCCAATCTGCATTAGAAGCCGCTCTTGCTAACAACAGCGGAGGACATCAGCAGCAAGACCAACAACAAGTATTGAGTATGGAGTTACTGCGCCGGATTGCGCAGCAACATCAGCATCAACAACAGCAACAGCACCACCCACAAGGCGACAATAATCAATACTACGGTCATGGTCACGGGTATGGCAATGAATATCAGAGATAGGATAAATACATTTCATAAATAATTGTTTACTCATCACAAGCCAACAGACGTTGGTCCTGCAGTGCAACAGTCAGTTCTCTTTGTCGTGTTCATACCGTCTTTTCATTATTGAAAAGAATAACCCCATTAGTACGAGACAAAAAACGACAAAGCCGTCCACAGAAACCACAATATTTCCATCTTGTATCAAACTTGATCCTGACGAAGAATCAGCACTTTGTTTTTGACCGTAGCTCAACTTCAACAAGTTGCCACTCCTCTTCTCATCATTTCCACCACCCATACTTTGTCTCACCAATTTGTTGGCAGCATAAAAGTCATGATTCGTTGTTAAAAATTCAAGCACACTTTTCAAAGTAGTATATTGCTCTGAAAGATTCTCCAGCACATTCGTTTCTCCACGCTTTTCATGTGATCGACGAGCTTCCACTGCCTCATTGGATAGACCAACATTGTTGCATGAGAGATAAAACAGTTCATAGTTTGGAGATGGACCATTTTCTGTATTTGGTACAGAAAAGATCCAGTCAAATATTGCTTTGGTTCTGTGAATGTGAAACTCATTGGTAACTACTAATATCTTCTTCCAGCCGTTGATATCCGTAAAAGTTGATCTGGTAAAAAAGGCATTGGATATAGTATCATAGGAAGTTGTCTCCACAAACATGTGCTTTTCGGGTATAGGGTAGGTTGGATGCTGCATCAGGTAAGCAGCCGATGCTGTAGACTCCCAAAGCGGGAGGCCATTATGAGGTGTTATATATTGTGGTAGATGGGCTGTCCCAGCAGATAGGCAAACCACCGAAGGGTGATGCACACCATTATTAGTAGTAGTAGTTCGCTCTTGAAATGCATGGATCAACTTTGCAACAACATCGCATCTGTTTTTGACGTAAGTAGGTGGATCTTTTGGAGAAGATGGCACGCCTCCACCGAGGACGAGGATAGCATCCACTTGTAATGATGATGCGTAGTCGTCTAGGTTTGAGATGAGCTCATCTTCTTCTAGAATGGTTCCGGTAGGCCATGTCATCGTGGTTGGGCTGAGGCGGAAGACTGGCGATATGGCAGAAGCAAGATTATGCTGCTACTTATCATTCGATGACGAATTTCAATTGAAAGGGAAAATGGAAAAAAATGGCATCTTCATCTCATTTCAGGGGGAAAGGGGAAAGGGGAAAAGAAAAACCGGGCGAAGGTCAGACTAACAATTGAAGCCTCAAAGAATTCGACAAATCCAACGCAAACTGACACAACTCATGAACCAAGTCAAGAACTGTAGTGAATCAACCAAAACGAAACGTTGTGAGGAGATTTCAAAACCATTCTCGTGTCCAAGTGTATCATTGCAATCAACAGCATGGCCGACCCTGATACCTCCCCAGTCGCGGCTGAAGCACCTGCCGATGAGGCAGCAAAACCCGCCGCCGCTGCTGCCGCCGCCGAAGAGAACTCAGAAGCCGGCGAAGCAACGGCCGGGGAACCCTCTGTCACTGCGGCTGCAGCAACGGAAACTGCAGATGAACCAAGCACTGATGAACCAAGCAAAGACGAAGCTACTGCCACCACTACCAAGGAGCCTCGCAAGAAGTCAATTGCCGGCATCCCCATCTATTGCAGCTGCCGCAAAAGTCAGTGTATCAAGTTATACTGTTCCTGCTTCGACGCCGGCATCGATTGTGTTGCGGATTGTTCCTGCAAGAAATGCAAGAACAACCCCAAGGCTAGGATGGAAGCACAAAAGGCAGAGCATGCAGCCAAGAAGGAGAGAGAACGAAAGATGGATCTCATTGCGGCTGCCAAGGAGGAGGCAACGATGCTTCTCATTGTGTCACCTGGGAGACTTGGGCTGACCCTCAAGATTGACAAGGTTTTGGGTGGTGCAACGATTAATGAGATTGATGACGCTTGTACATTCAAGGGGCAGCTAGAAGTGGGTGATCGAATTGTTACTATTGATGGGATCAAGCTGACCAAAGTGTCTGATTTGCAGGTAAATAAAGACAAGATTCGAAAGTTTGGTATTGCCAAGACGAAAACTCTCCAAAGCATGACTGAGCAGGCCAAGAAGGATCTCAAGGAGATGGTCCCAGAAAAGATGAAACCGGACAAAAGCACCAACTTTTATGAAATCAAGCCATACGTTAGAGACAGGAGGCAAACGTTTCCATTCCTATCAGAGCTCAAAGCGAGTGGGCTGGATAGAACATCCGAGGTGAAACGTGGTGATATGATGACGGAACTATTGCAGTTCGACAAGAGGAACAACATTGAAACAAAGGCAAAGATGGGAGCATATGAATATCAAGTTTTATGTGTACCGCTCATGCGGAGAGAGTCTGTCAACAAGAGAGAACTGGATAACAAGGCTTTCCATGCGTACAACAAGCAGACGAAGCTGATGGATAAGTTCATTGATTCGTGGGCACAATGGTGCAATGGGTCACGTGATGATGCAGCCAATATGATTTTATATCACATGGCAAAGAAATTTCCGAGCTCATATGTGCAAAATTTTGAGATGGCAACCAAGAAGCATGAAAAGGTTGTTGGTCCAGCAGCAGTTGACTTGCCTCCAGACTTTGTGAGTTATGATGAGACAAATGATATCAAATGGAATGCAAAATATGCGGAGCTCCTCAGGTAAGTCCAACATCTTCATCCATTTCTTTTGATGCATGTTTGCTTCAAGTCTAATCCACACCTAACTCATCCTTTCTTCATTTCAATATCAGGTACCACGAAAAACATGGCAACTGTATGGTCTACACGAAGACTGATCTAGGAAGATGGGTCTGCATGCAACGTACTCAATATCAAAACAAGGCCAAATCCATGACTGAGAAGCGAGTCGAACTGCTCGAGCAATTGGACTTTCGTTGGCGTGGCGTACCCGATCATTGGCAGAGAGCAACTCCTGGCGGAAATCCACGTCAGTGCCGCGCTCTTGCTGCCAAATTAGTGTATCCGAGTCTGTCTATTCGCGAGTCTCTTCTTCTTGCTGGATTTCCCAATGAAGAATTGGATGCTGTCAAGGATCCAAAGCATACCTGGCGTACTGGGTACGTCTATTACAAGGACATGGTTGTGAAGAAGCTAAAGGATTGGGATACTGCTCAGAGGAGAGGGGCACGTATCCAAACCGAGCAGCTGATTGGTATCCTGGAAGGAGATGATCCAGACAAATTCGAGCAGGTCTTTGGAGAGTGCAGTAGTTTGTTGCCAGAGTTCCTCAGAAATGCAGAAGAGAGAGAAAGGACTGGTACTTCAGGAGACAAGTCACGTGCTCGCGCAAAGCGATCTTACAATGAAACCACCGACGATGACGTTCACCAACAGAATCATGAATACTTGGCAAACAAAATGCCTCGTATCGAAACAGTTGCTATGGATTATTCTACTCACAATTATCCTCCACAACATCACCATCAGCAGCAGCAGCAGCAGCAACAACAACAACAACAACAATATCACCAACAAGGATACCCTCAACACAATGAAATGGCAGCCCATCAACATCAAATGAACTACCAGAATCACAATCAGTGGCACGGAGTCTGAGCGACGGATTTCACACTATATTTCAATTAGTTCTGTTAGCGTCAAGAAGTAGCCACCTGGTACCGTATGACTTGCCGTGTGCGCATAGTAAATAAATTCATCTTTATGTACAGCCAAGCTTCTCAGTGCTGCAATACTATAATGATTTACCAATTACATCCTCATAATTCTTCTCCAACTTTTCTCTCTCCATTTGCATCAATCGCTTCCGCTCACTCTCTCTCCATGTCTGGCGCTCATTCAGAAGTGATTCTGTGGCATGTACCAGCATTCTATACTCTTTCAGCAATTTCGGCAGATCACTCATACGAATATCATTTGGGGATGTAGCTAAGTATGAGTAAGATCGTGAGAAGTTGGAAGGCAATGGTGGGTCTTCAGGAGGGAGGAAGCTGACATTATTGGCAGCACCATTAGATCCAACTTCTTCGGAGTTGAAATTCGTTGCTACTTTGCCATCTTTCCACATGACCTCTTTTTGCCTTTGCAGCGCCCAGTCGAGATCAGCGGTGCATCCAATCCTACGAGCATGTCTAACATCACTCGCTGCAATACTCATATCGAAACGAGGAGAACTTTCGTCATTGTCTTGAATGTTACCCACCACTGCGTTAGTTGATGTTTTCAATCCATCATTTGTTGCTTTTGCACTTTCCTTCTCTTCCTCTTCTGCCTTCATTTTCATTCTGCACTTCTCCAAACCAGCTCGGAACTCTGCAGGGTCGATAGACAACACGGCTCCTTCTCCCATTGATACGTCAGCCATGTGCTCGTCAACATTTAAATCTCTAAGAAACTGCACCGCCCCACAGAGATTTGTGTATGCATAACCTGCTTCACCTCGTAATAGTGACACTGCCGCAAATCGTTCAATAAACAATATATTGGTCAAGAGACCAGGAGGATTTGCGCGGAGAACAGTCAGAATCAGTGTCGGTAAGACGTCATCGGCTCCTGGGGGAGTTGAGTGCTGACCTATTGCAGAATTTAATGCAACATTAATCCCTCGAAAAGCCAACAGAATTGTCTGTAACATCTGACGAGGCGATGATTCCTGACTGAGTGATTTCAATTGTTGCATTGGGTACGAAAGATCGATATCATTCTTCCCGTTCAATGCCAGACACCGAATTTCAAGATGCCTCGGAGAGACAAATTGTAATGATTTCAATTTCTGGTGCATCTCAACCTCAGAGTCCTTGACCAGTTTATCAACATTTTTATCATCTAACTCTGAAAGAGGATTTTGTTCCTTCTTGATACTGCCCCGCAATGTATGGTAATGTTCATCGTCTCTAGGTTCAACTTCCCATGAAAGCACAAGATCTATATCTTTGCGGCACTTTGTGAAGAGGAACTTTTCCAGGCACTCTACCAGCCGATCTTTTGCGTCATTATCAGCAGTTTCATCAGACGCACCACTGCTGCCTCTCTGACTTAGAAATGAGTCAAATGCAGAGTGTTTCTCCATGTCTCGAATAGTAGAGTTGACAAAGCCCCTCAGTGCTTTTACCAAACTCAAGGTATGATTTTGTACACTCAGTTTTTGTTTTAGTTCCGATTTTTTTCCATTTGTTGCAGATGGCACAGCACCAGTGGCACTACTACCCTTTCCATCAGAAGTTGTTGTCTCCCCCTGGATAGATATCATTACACGAGCAGCTTCCTTGACAGTTTTACAAAAGTTTTGGATGGAAATTACAATATCTGCCGCAGAAGGTTCGCATAGGATTTTAAGGAATTGATCATATGTTGCAGGCGGTGGTATTGGTGTGAGATTGAGGTCTTGATGAATCATTGTTTCACTTATTTTCAATGCCTTGATATCCGTTTCAATTGTAGAGTCACTGTTTGGTAGTTTGGATATAGAGCCCCATTGTAGATGTTCCTTCTCCATAACATCCTTTACGTTCGAGGCAATTTTAGAAGTAATAGAATCGTCACTGCAATCCACCCAGTCACATTTAGATGATAATAGCCCCCGAATGATATCAGGCGCATTTGGCAGTATGTCGCTATTACAGGCTTGCAAATCTTTCAATGGGTTTGTAGTTCCATCCCACTCGGCTTTTGCATCTCTTGCTGTGGCTGCATTATCTTCAAAAATCCACTCTATCCGAGCCTTGCGTGCCTCTAGAAGTAATTCGCGCTTACGTTGTTCCATCTGTGCGTTTCGTTTTTCAATGTTTGCATGAATGGCGGATGAAGCAGCAGCAGATGCCGATGCCGCAGATGAGCCCTCAGATGCGGATGAAGCTAGGCCATTGTGTTTTGCGGTATTGGAAGCCATATTGAAGAACTTTTACTTGGTGGCTGGTGACAGGCTGTATAGCTGCTGCACCAATGTTACAAAACTGCGCTTGATAGAGGAATGGCTTGAATCAGTTGCTCAGTAGGAGGTCAGCACCGTCATGGAGAGGACTTTGCTTTTGTCTCGGATCTTTTGGCTTTTGGAATGGTGGATTCGATGCACAGCAGGGAGAAGAGAGAAGATGCGGCGCTCCATCCTCTCGTCGCCCCTTCCCCTCATCTTAAACCGCTGTTTAAAAATACTAATTCCAACGTACAATATTTTTGACTTACATACAAAACATTATATTGTTAACCATGACCTGTCCACCAACAAGCGAATAACAGCGACCATAAATCGTCGCGAATTCTTCGCCAAACGCCTTCCTAGCTCAGTCGGTAGAGCGCACGACTCTTAATCGTGTGGTCGTGGGTTCGATCCCCACGGAGGGTGCTCCTTCTTTTGCTTTTTGTTCAATTTTTGTTGCGTTGGCCATCTGTAGAAGGTACTTTTATGTGGAGAGAGCACTCTTGTTCCTTTGCTATCATTGATGTTCATCATAAGAAGATCATTTTGGTTCATTTTTTGTGTTGTTCACTGTTTTAGAAGGTGAAGGTAGATAGATGGTAATGGTGTGGAGAACGCTCTCTTGTTTTGAACTAATTATTGGTGTTCATAACAATAGAATCAGGTTCAAGTTGTATCTAGTTGTGTGGTACCTAACACCATTCGTTTAAACTCATTCTTACTAAACATTTATATCATCTATCAAGATACCTCTTCAACAAAGCAATTGTATCATCCGGAGCCTCTGCATGTACCCAATGCCCTACACCTCTAATCGTTGTAAGCATATGATTGGGGAAGTATGATGTTATTGTAGAGAGGTGTGATGATCGTACAAATCGCGATGCACCTCCATGAATAAAGAAGACGTCGCCATCATATGTATATTGTGATGATGATGATTTCTGCTGTTGTTGTTCCTCTAAACCTTCTAAATTTGAATCCATGGACTGATCATGCACATCAAATCCAGCAATTCTATCCAACTCATTGACAATTCCATCCCAATGAATTTTCCACTTCAACAAAGACTGTGATTCTGCATCACTAACAACATCTTTGGCCCTCAACTGCTCTAAATTGGTCAACACAAACGCCCGTAATGCCGGATCTTCCAATATCCCATCTCGCAATACAGCGTCCACCTCTCGTTTTGTTTTATATCCACCCTCCTCTAAATCTATTTGCGCTACAGAACGTACAATTTGTTCGACTACTTTCCACCCGCTATCATCACCCACTCCACCTGCTGCTTTTGTATTGTCGGAATAGTATCGAACAGGGGATATATCCAATACAACCAAGCCTGCCACTCGTTCTGGTGCCATGAGTGCCAAACTTTGAGCTACCTTTCCACC